>CM053772.1:240077513-240151948 GCA_028658325.1 Potorous gilbertii | reverse complement strand
GGGAGCAATTTGAAGTCAACACTCTTGGGGAGGGACAGGATCAAAAGAGAGAATAGCAACAATGGGGGGCAGGATAAGATGGAGGGAAATATAGTTAGTCTTACACAACACGACTATTATGGAAGTCATTTGCAAAACTGCACAGATATGGCCTATACTGAATTGCCCATTCCCCAAAGAGAATGGGTGGGGAGGGAGGGATGGGGAGAAGTTGGAACTCAAAGTTTTAGGAACAACTGTTGAGTATTGTTCTTGCTACTAGGAAATAAGAAATACAGGTAATGGGGAATAGAAAGTTATCTGGCCCTACAGGACAAAAGAGAAGATGGGGATAAGAGAAGGGAAGGATGATAGAAGAGAAGGCAGATTGGTGATAGGGGAAATTAAAATGCTCAATTTACTGGGGTGGGGGGAGGTGACAAATGGGGAGAAAATTTTGGAACCCAAAATTTTGTGAAAATGAATGTAAAAAGTTAAATAAATAAATTTATATTAAAAAAAAATTAAAGGAAAAAACACAGTCATTACCCTTAAGGAAGTGAAGTAAGAAAATAAACCCTGTGTATTTCCCATTAACCCTATGACATAGGTGCCATTTACCTCCCCTTTTACAGCTGATGAGCTTGAATCTATTTGGAGAGCAGGTTTCTTGGATATCCAGCTGACCCTAGACTGCCTTTTCCATTGCAGACCTCCTTCAGTCATTCTCTTGGAATGTCAGTGGTTTCAGCCTGACATTGAACCATTAATGACTGTTTTCTGAGTCAACTGGTTCTGAATCTAATTATGTTGACAAACTTGTCACCAGGTCAGCATGAGACATTTTATCAAGTGCTTTACTAAAATTTAGGTAGAGCTACTACATTTCCCTGTGTATGTATATGTATTACATATATATTATACATGCACATACAAACATACATGTATTTATATATATATAAACATGTCTATAACATATATGTGTCAACATGCATCTGTGGATATCAACACATATAGAGAGATGGGTACTGGGTCCGTGGTTCCATTGATTTGGGAAACTCCTGGATGACAAAATTACTTCTACCAATGCCAGGCAATTTATGGTCTTAGGGAGATGTCTAGAGAAATGGTCAAACCCATAATCCCTACATAAGGATCCCTGTGGGCTGCATAATGACCTAGTTTTAAAATGTAATATTACCTGTTTTATGGTATTTTTATAAAATATATTTTATTAAATATTTCCCATCTTTTTAATCTGATTTGGGCCCATTCTAGACTGTATGTGTCCCATAGGTCATGTGTTTGATGCATGACTTGAGAGTGAGTGACTTACCCAGGGCCAAATACCCCAAGTGTATTTCAGAGATGAGACTTGAACACAGGTCTTTCTGACTCCAAGACCAGCTTTCTATTCAATATACCATAGTACACATACACATACATATGTATATGCATATGTCTTTTATTTTTAATTACATTCATTTCTAAATATATCTATACACCCACCCAGCAAGCTATTTTTATGACAAATATTTTAAAAGAAATGAAAAAAATCAGATTAAAACTAATATTGACCTGACCTGATAGCGTTTGCAGTATTCTAAGTTCATCATTTACTATCTCTGCAATAAAGGATGAAAGTGCTTTTTCTTCATTTTTTTTCACTTGATAAGCTCTTATTTTCTCTCCCTCCATCCCCCCTCACATTTAGAAAAAAAAGGAAAAGAAAATCTGTGCAATAAACATACATAGTCAGGCAAAACAAATTTCCACATTGGCCATGTCCAAAAACCAGATACACCTCAATTCTGTGCCTTGAGTCCATCACCTTTGCATCGGAGAGTAAATAAACAGCAAATGTCATCATCCCCTGAAATAGTGATTGGCATCGAGGAAAGTGCTTAAATCTTCCAAAGTCATTTGTCTTTCCAAGATTGTTGTTACTATATAAGTCATTCTCCTGGTTCTGTTCACCTCATTCTGAGTCAGGTCATGCAAGAGTTCCCAGGTTTCTTTCCAACTGCCCCTTGGGTCATTTCCTATAGCACAATTGTATTGCTTTACATTCACCTATCAGAGATGGGTATCCCCTTAGTAATTTGCCACTACAAAAAGAGTTGCTAAAACTATTTTTTGCATGTATGGGTCCTTTTCCTCTTTCTTTTATCTTTTTGGGGTATGGACCTGGTCATGGCATACACTACTAGGTGGCATGAGTTAAACGGAATGTACAGTGTAGGCATAGTTTGGCAACCTCGTTCCAAATTGCTTTCCAAGAGCAGCAGCACCTAGTCATAGCTCCAACTGGGCACTCCTGAGCCTATTTTACCTCCGCCCTTCCAGCATTTAGCATTTCCCTTTCATTGTCAGTTTTCCTCATGTGACGGATGTGAAGCAACTCTTCTTCAGGGTAAACTAGGTCATTATAATATCATAAAATTTAGTGTCAGTTTTTTTGTTCATTTATATTACTATAGTCAGTATATATGTTGTTTTCCTGGTTTTATGTATTTCATTCTGTATCAGTTCATGTAAGTTTTACTGTGAATTCCACAAATTCACATTCATCACTTATTATATAATACTCTCCTATTGCATCCTTGGCCACAAATTTATTTTAGTCATCACTGGGTAAATGGACTATTTCCCTTTTTCACATAATTCTGGATCACTTTCCAGAATGGTTGACCAATTTACAACATATTAATTCCTCTCCCTTCCCATAGCATTTCTACCATCAACTATTTCCTTCCCTTTTTTTGCCACCTTTGCCAGTTTGGTGGATGTGATAAAACCTCAGCGTGGTTTTGTTGTGCAAAGTAAGAGCGAGCCTGGGCTTCCATAGGATTGTTAATAGTTTACAAGCCTCCTTTTAAGAACTACTTGTTCACATCCTTTGACCTCTTCTCCTTTGGGGGAAATGACTCTTGGGCATAACCTCTTCTTGATGAAGCCATGCTGACTCTATAATCACCATTTCCTTTTCTAGTTATGCACTAACAATCTCCTTACTAATGACTTCTAGATTTTTGCCAACAAGTCAAGTTCACTGTCCATAATTCGTTGACTAGATCTATCCTCTTCCCTCTTTTAAAAATTGGAACAATGCTTGTCCTTCACTTCTGTACAGGACATCTCCTATTTTTCAAAATATTTACTCTCATGGTAATGTGGAATTCATATTGATCAGTGGTTCAGGTGATTTGAACTCACCAAAGGGGAGCCAAGTGTTCTCAAGCTAGGTCCTGATTTATGTGGAGTATTCACTCCCTATTAACTATTTTTGTTCTGTCCTATCTAGGGTAAAGGTCATTCCCATTGTCAGAGAAAGAAGAAACAAAATAAAATTAAAACAGAAATGAAATAAAAAACTACTGGACATATCTTTTCAATATCTATTGGTCAGTCACTTCTCTTCAGAAAGGTGTCATCTTTCCTCCTCATCAGAACTGTTCTCCTGGATGTCTTAGATTGTTATTGATGGGAGTCACCTATCCAGCCTGGGTTTATTTCCTCTTAGTCATAGGATCCTGTTATCCTTCCTCCTAACCTTTTGAAGCCTGTTCCCCCAGGTCTGAAATAACGGATTTGTGCGCTTCAGGGAGAACACTAATAAACTATCCAAAAGATGACAACCAGCCTAGTTATGTAGGCTCATTCTATAGAAGGATTGGTTGAAGGAACTGGGAATATTTAGTCCAAGAAGAGAATATTCTTGAGGACATGAGACCTGCCTTCAAGCATTTGAAAGTCTGTCATGTAGAAGAAGGAATCCAATTCTGTTTGACTGAAGAGGGCTGAGTATATTGGATTATAGGAAGAAAGAGAGATGGCACACTTACCACCACAGCCTCCTACTCATTTTCTTCTACAGCTTCCATATCTTTCAAAGCCAAAGAAAAGGGGAGATTTGGGGGACAAAGGTTTAGGGCTCTATCCCAAAAGATCCTAGAGATTTGTTTAGGAGCAAGGGAGCATCCCAGGAGGGGAGATAAGCAAATCTTTCATTCCAATTAATAAAAAGAGAGAAAAGAATAAAGTTTGCAAACGATAGGCCAGTGAGCTTGACTTAGATTCCTGGGGGAAATCTGGAATGGATCATTAAAGAGATGGTTAATAAATCAGTCATGAAACTTTTCTTAATTTTTTATTTTGTTTTGTTTTATTAATATAAATCCATCTTCCCTCCCTCCAAGCTCCCCCTTCCCACAGCAAACATTTATCATGCATGTACTCGAACCTAAAGCTACAAAGACAAAAGTGACAGAAGCCCCATGCTAAAGGAGCCCACATTCTATAAGGGGAGATGCCATGCGCTTTAAAAATAGCCTCAAACTACCTACCAAAAAAAATACAAGGAAATTTGGGAGGGAGGGGGATCAGGACAGGCTTCATGAAGGAGATGGCATTTGAGCTGAGCTTTGAAGGAAATCTGGCATGCAAAGAAGCAGAGGTGTTCTAAATATTCAGAACAAGATACACATTTTTGGACGTGGTCCACATGGGAATTGGTTTTCTTGACAATGCATATTTGTTGCAAGAGTTTTGTTTTTCTTCTTTTCCTGCTGGTGGAGGGAGGGGGAATGAAAGAGGGAAAAAATGCTAGTTAATTGAAAAAATAAAATTTAATTTTAAAAAAGAAGTAGAGATGAGGAGGAAGTACATTCCAGCCTGTGCAAAGTCTCAGGGGTAAAAGATGGAGCATCATATTGAGAAATAACAAAGACCGGTTTGGCTGAGTAAGAGAATATGTTATGAGACTGGAAAGGTTGGAGCCACACTGTGAAGGGTTTGAAAGGCAAGAGAGAATTCACATTTGATCCTAGAGATAAGAGAGAACCATCGAGTTCAATGAACAGGGGAGTGATGTGGGTAGATCTGAGTTTTAGAAACATCTTTTTGGCAGGGTGTATAGAGGTTGGATCAGAAATGGAAATAATTACTAAAAGGTTACTGCAATAATCGAGGAATGAAGTAATAAGGGCCTGAACTAGAAGGGCTGCAGAGAAAGGGATGAATGGAAGAGATGTGGAGAAGGAACCCCCAAATCTGACAACTTGTTAGATATGTGGGGTGAGAGAGAGAGTGAGGAGGAGGGGATAGCTCAAGGTGAGAATGTAGGTGAAGGGTGATGGTACCCAGGACAGAAATTCAGAAGTTCAGCAGAGAAGTGCTTTGGACAAAAGATAAAGGTCTCACTTTGGATCTAAGGGGACTTTTAAATATTAAGATTGTAATATTCCATAGGGAACTGATATGGGATTGCTCAGGAGAGAGACTAGAGCTGAAGAGATGACCATTAAACCCCTGAGCGATGTTGGGATCACTGAGGGAGTATAGAGAGAGGAGGGGAAAGGCTCTGGGACAAAACCTTGGAGTTCATCCAGCTATGGGTTGTGATATAAGTGTCACTGAGAAGCAGCAGTCAGATAGGGGGAGTACAACCAAGGGAAAAGGGCATCACAAAAACCCAGAGAGAGGAAAAAGCATCCTGGAGAAGATGGTGGGCAATACTGTGAAATGGTGCAGAGGTCAAGAAAGATGATGGGTGAGAAAGGCCACTGGATCACTGACAGAGTTGTTGTGAGGATCAACTGAGATTGTATTTGTAAATCCCTTAACGACGGACCTGGCGTGGAGTTATTGTTGTAACTGAATTGTTTTCAGCCACGTCCAATTCTTTGTGACCCCACTGGGGGTGTCCTTGGCAGATACTGAGCTGGTTTGTCATTGACTTCTCCAGCCCATTTTACAGATGAAGAACTAAGGCAAACAGAGTGAAATGATTTGCTCAAGGCCACAAAGCTAGTAAATGTCTGACGCCAGATTTGAACTCAGGTTTTCCTGATTCCAGGCTGGGTGCTCTGTCCACTGTGACACCTAACTCCCTTCCTTGTGCCCTGTGGTCAACACCATCCTGGGACTCAGAAGACCAGGGTTCAAGTCCCAGAAGAAAGATTACTGGCTCTGGAGTCTCAGAGCACTTGAGTTTAAATGCCATGTTGAAGCCTTACTTACCTGCACGAGAGCAAGTTACTTCTCATGCTTTGTTTCCTCTTTAGTAAAAAGATACTCAATAATCTCAAAGATTCCATGGGCCCTTTTACCTTCCATGGTCTAAGACTTTAAACCATGAGCAAAGAAAAATGCAGGCCCATTGGGGACAATGCTACAACTGACCTAAAGCATAAAACTGTGTTGAAGGTGACTTCATCCCAGCCCAGGTCAAGAAGGATTTGTTGCTGGCCCCAGAGAAGCTGGGCAGGTCACAGAGTCATTCACAGGACTTGATGTGTTGAGAGGAAAGCATAAACAGTCCAGACACCTGGAGTCCAGCTGCCCTGGCTGCGCCCGTCCCTTTTCTGGGCCATCCAAAGAGAAGGGCAGGAAGAGGAGAGGAAGGAAGAAAAAAGCAGGCAGAAGAGGGAGGTGATTGATTGAAAGACAGCAGTGCCTCCAACCCCCACGGGCTGCTCCTAGATCGATACCCTACAGACTGCAGTCAGAGCTGGGTGTCTGGAGAAGAGTCTTTTGGGAACCTTGGAAGCAAGCTGGGTCAGAGGTTGAGATATAGTTTGAGGGGCTGATGGGAAAACCTGTAATGGATAAGAAATCTCCTTCTTCCCGTCCTCTCCCCACGTTGGGAAAGGAGATTTTTCCAGCAAAATTTCACATTCCTGCAAAATTTTTATTACCAAAGGTCGATACATCTTAAAATCTATCCCTTAAAAGCCTGACTCTCCCATTTCTTCTTTTTCCTTGAATTCTACCCCTCCCAATCCTGGATCTCTGTCAGCTAGAGTCTCTATACTGTTTGCAGAGAACAGCCTGTACCCTGTGGAGAATTTAGAATCTCGCCTATCTCAAAATAGCCCTCAGAAAACTGCACATAAATTCACGGAATTCATAGAGTCCTCATCCTTTCAGAACTCTAGCCCATGAGCCCCCATCCTGTGTTTCCTTTTTAATAGGTCAACCAGACAACATTAATTAAAGCAAAAACTTAAACTAATATTATTTATTATATTTATGTATTAGTTATTATAAATATATAATACTGTTGTCCAGTTGTTTCAGTCATGCCATACTCTTTTTGACCTCATTTGGAGTTTTATTGGCAGAGATACTGGAATGGTCTGCCATTTTCTTTTCTGGCTCATTTTACAGGTGAGGAAACTAAGGCAAAATAGTTAAGTAATTTGCCCAGCGTCACCCAGCTAGTAAGTGTCTAAGACTACATTTGAACTCAGGTCTTCCTGACTCCAGGTCCGCCACTTATCCACTGTGCCACCTAGCTGCCCCAGAATATTTTTTCTATATGATGATATATTATTCTATTGTTTCATTAAATTAAACTGAATGCCTAGGTACACAAGAAGGAAAAATCCTCTCTCCTTCCCCATAAATATCAGGACACAGTCTCCGAGAGTTTTAGACCCCGCTGGCGTGAAGGGAGAGAGGAAACATGAGAAGTATGGACAGCTTGTGCTAATAGAGTTGTATACCATCCCTCCCTGTCTATCAAACTGCTGCTTTCAGCTTCCTCGGGAAGCTGCTGACGTTGTCCACTGGCTTATTGAGGCCATGTACTATCTCATGTCCTTTTTATTTAAATAGATCCTGGCAAAAGTGATCTGGCAAAGAGAGGGAGGGAAAGAAAAAGTGTGCCTGGCGGTCTATGTAATAGAAATAAATTAATTTGGAGCATGAAGATCTGTCACTGTCTAGTTAGGTGACCTCATCTGTAAAAGGAGGGTGTGGTAGAGGGAGAGAAGAGGACATGAGGAAGGATGGTTCTTCTCCCTCAAAATTACATGATCTTCTGGTGCAAGACAGATCAGATGGAGCAGTACTTTGTAGCCAGAGACAAAGAGGGTCAGAAGGCCCAGGCCCCAGTCTCCAGCCATGGATAGAGAGCTGCAAGGTTTAGAATATAAAATAGAGGAAGCCTGGGACAAGGTCAAGGTTCTCTTAATTTGGCTCTGCCAAAGATCCAGTTCCCCAGGGAAGCTTACATCCTATGCAGGGGCTGCATCTAGGTCAGTCCCCCACCCAAAGGACCAGCTGGCCCACACCTGGGTTTTCAGGGTTTTGGGGAGACCAGCACTGAGGACAGCATGTGAACTTGGCTGGAGACCCTCTTCGCTTCGCTTCCTTAGTCCAGCAGCCACCCTGGGGACAGGAGCCAGGGAACTGCTGAGCTTCAAGCAGGATGCTGATCCATCAGGGGACCGAGACCAGGTGCTGCCTGTCCAGAGCAGGTCCAAGGTTCAGCTGAAACTCTCTGGCTGATACAGGGGAGGAGAGAGGAGAAAAAAGAAATCCTGAGAAGCAACAGTGTGAGGCTGGGCCAGGAAAGCTTCCTAGAAATGAGAATTTGTGCTCCTTTCATATAGTCTTTGGCATCCTGGTTCCTTCAATTATGGTCTTAAACCACCCCCCATCCCCACCCCACCCCACCCCTGCCCCAGGGGCCCTTTCTCTCCCTCTGATGTTTGTGATGAGTTGGGAAAATAAACACTATATCCCCTAGGGTATGGCAGCCAGCCAGTAATGGGGGCTGAGCCCATCTTAGGAAAGCCCTCACCATGTCTCCTATCCTCATACCAGGGAGGGGTATGGACCAAGAGCCTATCACACTGGCAAGAGGAGGAACCAGGGAGAGGCAAAGGCTTCCAAGGGCTCTGAGATGTTGGTCTGCAGGCCTTTCCCATTCCCCAAGCCCCAGGGGGATAGGAAAGTGGCTGTCACATCTCCAGTTCCTTCCTGTGGTTGGCACTGGAGTGTCCCAGGCATGCATTAGTGCCTGAGTTCTCTGAATACCAAGGTAACAGAAAGAACCCTGGGCTTGGGAGTTTGGGTTCCAGTTCTTGGAAACTGACTAGCTGTGTGACCTTGAAGTCACTTTGATGTCTTAAAAGTCTCAGTTCCCTCATCTGAATAATGAAAGTCACAGAGTCTTTCTGAAGAAAGCCCGTTGAAAACCTTAAAGCAGAGGTTCTTAGCCTGGAGTCCTTGGGTCTGTGGATTAATTTCAGGGGTCCCAGGAACTTGGATGGGGAAAAACATTACTTCTTTATTTCTCTATAATTGGTTTCCTTTGTAAGGCTCTGTATTTCATTTCATGCATTTAAAAATACAATTCTGAGAAGGAGTTTATGGGTTTCACCATGCCTGAGTAGTTCGTGACCAAAAAAAAAGTTAAGATCACTTGCCCTAAAGAATTGGAAAAATGTATAGGAGATCACATGGTATGGGGTTTAGAACCAGTAACAACAGGAATCCATTCCTGCCTCTGACACTAGAGCTGTGAGATCCAAAGCAAGTCATTTAGGTTCTCTGAGCCTCAGTTTACTCATCTAAAAAAATGGGATAACATAAGAAAATTGCAGCCCTTTTGGCGGGGGAGACAGTTGGAGTTGTGACTTGTCCAAGGTCACATGGCTAGTAAGTGTCTGAGGCTGAATTCTAATTCAGGTCCTGTGACTCCAGGGCTGGTGCTCTCTTTCCACTGAGTCACCTAACTGTCCCTTTTTTGCCTTTTTATTTTTTTTAGCTTGGGAGTCTAACTGCTTTTAAAAGTGTTAATAAACTTTCTTATTATTGTTAACTACAACATATATGGTTTAATACAACAAAAACATTTCAAATCAAGTAAAAAGTAATAAACTGAACAATGAGCCCTCAATATACTTCCCATCAGAAATGTGTTAGGATGAGTAAGGGGCTTTGTCTTACTGCAGTCATGTTCTGTTACCTCCTTAGAGTGTGGCAAGGCTCAGAGCTAATAAAGAACTGGGGATGTCCCTCATCCTCCAGCAGCCTCAGCCCTAGGACCAGCCACAAACCCAGGAGGGCCCCTAAGAGGTGAGAACCAGACAGAATGGCCTCAGCTTGCGTCTCTTGGCTCCCTCCCAATGTCAGAGTCACACAATGTTAAGAATACCCAAGATTCCTCAATAACTGCAGCCAGGGGAGAGATCAGTGCAATAAGCCCCCCATCAGCTGTCAAGCAAAGCCTCAAACCAAAGGAGTGCACCATTGTCCTGAAGAATATGCATAGTTCAAGGATTGGTTCCCAACAGATGGAAACAGGGGCTCCGGTTTGCAAATGATATTGTGCTAAATACAATGAGCTCTGGAACACTGCAGGGTCGCTTCAAGGGAATCCAAGACTGTTCAGAAAGAGCAGTACAGAGGGAAAAACAGACAAGAATATATATTAATTGAATGATGACATGTAGTTGGATGGGTGATCTAATAAGTTAGCACATGAGTCCATTTATCTTGGTTAGTTACAACCTGTGGACCCTTCACTTGGTGATCTCACTAGCTTCCATGGATTTAATTACCATCTCTATGCAGATGATTCTCAAAACTACCCTTTCTACTCCATGACCTCCAGTCCCCATCTCCAACTGCCTTTCAGACATCTCAAACTGGATGTCCAGTAGACATCTTAAACCCAATATGTCCAAGCCTGAACTTGTTATCTTTCCCTTTAAATGCTCCCCGTAACTTCCCTCTTACTGTAGAGAGCATCACCATCCTCTCAGTCCCTTCGGCTTGAGACCTAGATGTCATCCTGTACCCCTCTCTCTGTCTTTCTCTCCCCTTTCCCTCTTTCTCCCCACTTTTCCCTCCTTCTCTCTCTCTCTCTCTCTCTCTCTCTCTCTCTCTCTCTCTCTCTCTCTCTCTCTCTTTCTCTCTTCCACCCCTCTATACCCTCCTTCCCGTTCCCTTCTTCCCTCTCCTTTCCTCTCTCTCTCCTTTCCCTCCATATCCAACCTTTTTCTAAGGTTTGTTGACTCCAACTTTGCAGCATCTCTTGTATAAGCTCCCTTCTCTCCTCCGACACTGCCCCCACCCTAGTGCAGGCTTGCATTGCCTCATGCCTGGATTATTTTCATAACCTTTTCATGACTTTGCCTATCTCAAGTTTCTCCCCACTCCAGTCCATCCTCTGTTCAGGCAACAAAATGATTTTCCTAAAACACAGTTCCAACCATGTCACCCTCCCCTGCCTCCAGTAACCTCCTGTGGCTCCCTATTGCCTCCAGATCAAATACAAAATGTCCAGTTTGACATTCAAAGCCCTTCATATCCTAGCCCCCTCCTCCCTTTCAAGTCTACCTAGAATCCAACATCAGCTCTGGGGAAGATTTTGGAAGCCTCGGAAAGAAAACAACACCTGCCTGATGTCCAGTAAAGGGCTATTTATACTCCCTAATCCGATGTCACTGATCTCCTAGCTGTTCTACCATCAATACACTCCCCCTCTCAGCTCTGGGCATTCTCTGACTGCCCCCCTAGTCTAGAATGCACTCCTTTCTCCACTATGATTACTGCCTAACCTTTCCCAACCCTTCCGAGTTCTAGTGCCTTCCCTCTGTTTATTCCTTTCTCTTTGTCCCATCCCTAGCTTGTTTGTAGAGATTTCTTTGCTTGTGGTCTCCCCATTAAATTGTAAACACCTTGAGGACAGGGCCTGACTTTTGCACAGTGCCCGGCTCATAGTAGACGTTAACAACTGACTGACAGCGAGAGTGGGCTGGGCTGCTTGCTTTCTTTGCTGAAGCCTGCATTTCTTGGTGCCTTCAGAATAAAGTTCAAACTCCTTCCTTCTGTTAAAAGCCTGGCATCACCCCACCTTTCCTGCTTTATTTCATATTATTCCCCTCTACATACTCTATATGCCAGGAAAACTACATGTTTCAGTGTCCAAAACACACACTAGATCTCCTGCCTCAGTGTTTCTGTTTAGGCTGCCCTCTCTTTATACCCCACCCCATCCCACACCCCACCCCTACCCCACTCCCCTCACTAGGAAAGCTCCACAGTCAGAATCTCAGAGCTGAAAGGGACTTCCCTACACAGGAATTTGTCTTCCTTTGTAATATCTTGGAAAATAAGGAACTCACTACCTCCCAAGATATCAGATGGAATCTTTTAATGAGAAAATATAGGTCATAAACAATTTCTGAATTTACCAAAAAATGAATAAAGCCATTATGTTAATGGAATCTCAATAAATTTAGCAGATTGGTATCCAATAATATTTGTGCACACACCTGATACATAGTGGCTAAAATCACAGGATTGTAAATCTAACACTAAAAAAGATCTTAGAGGATGTCTGGTCCAATCGCTGTTTCTACAAAAGAGAAACTGAGACAAATAGGAGTAAAATAACTTGTTCAGGATCTGTGTTGATCTAGTAAGCATCTGAGGCAAGATCTGAAGTCTTATCTTCCTGACTCCAAGTCCAGTGCCCTACCTGTTGTACCACCACCTAGCTGTGCTATTAGATCAGTAGAGATTTGGGTTTAGACCCACTGTATTAAGACCACTTAAACTATGTACTTCAATGGACTCAAAAGATTTATCTGTTAAGTCTCAGGAGGACTATGACTGAAGGAGAGAATTCTTTTGTATTTGTTCTTTACTGGTAGGGAAATTCCCCACCCCACAAAATACCAGTATCACTAGAATACCAAAGGTGGTGCTTGTTGTTTTTTTAATCAATTTTATTTTCTTCACATCCAAATTTCCTTTTGGTCTAAGATTTTATTGTCAAGATGTTATTTACGAAGAACACTAAGGATGGTTTTGTTTTTCTGGCTTTCTCAATGGATGGGGGAAGTAGAGATAGAAGGAAGAGAATTTAGAACTGAAAAAAAGATAAAATTGAATTAGAGAGAGGGGAGAGAGAGAGAGAGAGAGGAAGGAGAGAGAGGGAGAGAGATAGAGAGGGAGACAGAGAGACAAAGAGACAGAGAGAGGAAAGAGAAACTACATTATGCAGGTACGAAAGGAAAAAGAGAGAATTAACATCACTTCAGGGTGACTCCTGGTAACCTGTGTGGGAGATTGTCTTCTAGACAGCCCTCCAGAAGCGCTAAAATAAGCACCGAGTCATCAGATATTTCCTTTCAGTGACTGAATGCAATTATGTTGATGGTAAAAATGGGTCTGTTTGCAAGACTAATAAAAATGTCCCAAAAAATACAAAGAAGGAAGTTGCAACAAGCAAAATAAATGCATTCTAAGAAAAAAAAATACCAGCTGTTCCCATTCAGCACAAGGAAGCTCCTTCCTGGGAGTCCTCTCAGCCCCATCACGATGTGGGGCACCACGGAACAGGGGGATTAAAGGTGCCGGGGAATCAGGGAGGTTGGGATTCAGATCTCCTTCTGACACATAGTAGGTGATGCCTGAGCAATTTGCTTTAAACTCTCGGTGCCCCCAAGCAAAGCTCTCGAGACCACGAATCGCAGAGGAGTTACTTGACCTTACTCCAGGGTCTGGCACCTGGGAGACACTTAATAAATAATAATTGACTTGTTGACTTGACATCATTTGCATCAGGGGAGGGAGTTTTCCCACTGGGAGTTCCCCATACTGATGAAATCACAGGTCAGGACCAAAAAAAGTAATTACAGATGACATTTACAGATTTCCTGAAGTTTTTCAGATGCTTTGCATTCATGGCATACATGATCCTATCTGAGGCACATATGACACAAGTATTATTATTCCTGTTACAGATGAGGAAACTGAGGCTCAGGGAACACCTAGGATCACACAGCCAGTAGGGTCGGGTCTGCCTGACTACCCTCTATTGAGTGAGATGTGCTGCCTCATATGGTTTATGGGGATTCCACCCCACCTCCACCATCTGTGCCCCAGCCTCTGCATCAGGGATGGAGCCTTACTTTCCACAGCCATTGCTGCTTCAGGACCAACAATGACTGCTCCTGCTGTCACTGCCCTAGGCATCCATTCCCTGCCCCCATTCAGCTCTGGGGAGGCCCCTGAAACAATGGTACACCCGTGGTTGCCCCCTGCCCCATTCCGGCCTGAACATTTGCCCTTCTCTTTCCTTATCCACCCCCATCATCTCAATCAGTCAGTCAACAAGCAATTTTCTGAGCCCTGAGGATGAGCCTGAGCTGTGCCAAGGGGGAGCTACATAGAAAGATGCAGACATTGCCCCTACCCTCAGGGAGCTTCCAGTCTAAGGGTACAGGACAGCCAGGGGACAGTGATGACCATCTAAGGTGTAGAGAGAGTAAAACGACGCTTACCTGGGAGGAAAATCTCTAGCAGGGAGGAAAAAGGGCAGAGAAGACCTCCTCTGGAAGGTGGGATTGGAGCTGGGACTTAAAGGATGCCAGGGCAGCCAGGAGGCAGAGGGGAGGAAGGAGAAACATTCCAGACCTGGGGAGATACCCAGGGACAGTCATGGAGGGAAGAGATTGAACGTGTGTAGGAAGGACAGCAGGAAGGCAGTGTCTCTATTTTGTAGAGCAAAGTAAAGGAAAGGTTAAGAAGGTTTAGGAGGCCAGATTAGGAGCCAAAAACAGAATCGTATATTGGCTGTTGTTGGGCAGTTGTGTCCAACTCTCCATGACCCCATTTGGAGTTTTCTTGGCAGAGATGCTGGAGTGGTGTACTCCAGCTCATTTTACATGTGGGGAAACTGAGGCAAACAGGGTGAAGTGACTTGCCCAGTGTCCCACAGTTGAGGTAGGATTTGAACTCAGGTAGATGAGTCCAGGCCCAGCACTCTATTCACTATGGTGTCACCTAGTGGCCAGATAGGAAACTACTGGAGTTAAGGTAGGGGAGTGACACACTCAGAACCTCTCTGCTCAGTGGAGGATGGATTGGAGCTGGGAGAGCCTGGAGTCAGGGAAACCAAGGAGAAATAAGGTAGCAGCTGTGTCAGAGGAGAGAAGGAGTACCTTCTGTCCTACCCCATGGCTCCCCCTTTCCCTGACTGTACTTTGGAGGTCCCCAGGAGAGCACAGCTGACCCCAGTTAGGAGGAGGAGCCCACATCTCAGAGCTCCCACATCTGAGTTGGATGGGGTGGAGGAGAGATCCTCATCATTGGGGATGCAACGGGGGGATCTGCGTCCTTGGAGTCTCTGGTTGGCACATGGAAGAGGTTTTCCTGCAGAAGGCCAAACAATAATCCAGGTTCTAGAGCAGAGAGTACCAGGCTTTCTCAGCCTGTATAATCCCTTGACTTTCAGTGAACTTTCCCATTCCATCTGAATTTTAGAGTTCCCCATTTACACTGTACTCAGGATGGAAAGTCTTTCTCTTGCCATGTTACAAATTCCTGGAGGGTAGGGGTTTGGGGAAATGAGTTATTCAGGAGAGCCAAGTTTCCAAAGAGCTGAGGGTCAACCTTTTTAAATGAAATGGATTTTGTTGTGGTTGTATTTTAAGCTTTTCTGTATGCAAATGTAAGGGAGACTACCCAAGGAGCCCAGATGAAGTGGTCCCTTTAGAGACGGTCTCCTGGGTCTCCAGGGAAGTGGTAGCAACATACAGTAAGGCACTCATGATGGAGTGATAAGAAGCCTTTCCTGTGACTCTTAGGAGCTCTGAGCTTCTAGGAACAAGATCTCCATCCTGATGGCCCATTTTTCCCATTGGCGATATCCTCTGGGAAACTCCATTTTGAAGAACTCAGGACAACCACCCTTCTTTCCTTTCCCATCTGTGCTGCTGGCTCTCTGAACTTTACCATCATGCCTTAGCTTCCTTCTTGTTCTAGAAATTTCCTTAGAATCTGTTTCCTCTCCAGCCTGGACCGGAGTGGAGAATCTGTGGCCTCAAGGCCCCAGGTTAACCCCTGATTGGACCATCCCCAAATGCTTTTTGATTCACAGGGCTGAACCAAAGGCTAGGAAGTAAGTGCTTGACACCTTCTTGGTATAGAAAGGGCAAGCTGGAAAATGCTTGGCTTCTTGGCCCAAGAACTGGATGATCCCAGAAATTCTTACCCTGAATTTCATTATTGTTGAGATCGAGATGGATCACTGGGACTCATGACTCAGTTGTCATTTTATTATTGTCTCTCCTGAATGTTTACCTGGGCCTCTCCCAAGATGTCCCTCATCATTTAAGACCTCCCACAGCCTTAGAGACTCAGACAACCTTCTGCAGAATATCATCTCAATGCACATGTGGAGTCTAAACTGGGAGGACAAGGATCCCACACATGCCTCCCTTCTTATGTAGCTTCCATTTTTGTGAGGGGCTCTGACCCCCAAATACCCTCCGGCCCAGCCAAGCGAGGTGAGCTGTCGGCTCCAGCATCCAACTGGTGCAGTCTGCTGTATAATTTGTATTTTAAATAGCTTTTTAATCTCCTTACTAATATCAGGGGCTACTAGCAGCCACACCCACATTAACTCTTCTTCTAATTAGGATTGATTTCAATTAAAAAAAAAGTCTTAGGATCCCGCTGCGTGCAAAACCTAAATCACCAAGATTAGCAAAATTAGAAGTAACATCAAGGTGAATGAGCCCCAAATGGGACCTCCTTTCTACAAGGAAGACATTTGGAGGGCTCACCCTGAAAAGCATCTGTTTTGACTGCTCAGAGACTGTTCTGTTTTCTCCCTGGCTCCCAGCTGGGACCATCCTGGGTACCCTGCACTATTCCAGGCATGCTTCATGGCCCCCCACTCAACAGATAGCGACCGAGTCAGAGAGTGATTGATGAGAGGCCCCATGTCCACCGCTTTTCTCGGTTCTAGCCTTGGAAGTGAGCGACCCAGCCAGTCATTTCTGGCCTGTTTTTCCTACCCCAGGTTCCCCCGAGGGCCCCCTCCACCCCCCCCAACAATCCCAGGAACTGCTAGTGGCTGCGGGGGGCTAAGAGGCTGAAAGGAATGTCAGCCATCCCTGGAATCCCGCTTTCCAGCAGGCCTGGTCTCCAAAAGAGCCCCACATGTCGGCTGCCGGGCCCCTTGGGTCTGTGCTCTGACAGGAAATGAATTGGGAGGGTTCGGAGGCGGGTCACGGCCCTGCCCCCCCCTGCCAGCTGCTCCGCTGACCCTCACAATGTGTTTTCAGAAACTCTAGCCCTTGCTTATTATGAAATGCTTTTCTCTTGGTCCTCTGAGAGATCCCTGGCAGAGCTCAGCCCCGCCCCCCAGGAACCTCTCCCGGCCTACAGCCCCCCTTGCTCCACATTCCTCAGAGCTGACCTCAGAGGAAAGAAACATGGACATCAGGCCTAGAAGGGGTGCGTGAGGCCAGGCCTGGGGCCTACCTGGCTCGTGTCTGGGGGAGCCTGCTATGGCTCAGCCCCTCGGGGTCACCAACGGAGATGGGCACGGCTGAGATGCAGGTCCAAGAGCCCCAAACTTCGCTGGGCCTAGGTCTGCCCCCCAGGCCCACAGGGTGGGGTTCCGTGAGGCCTCCAGCATCCCCTCCTCCTCCTCCTTCTGTCCTGAGTCCTCTTCAACCCCAGGGCTCTGGCCAGCTGACCTCCCATGGCCCCAAGGAGTGGTAGAATGGGAGAACAAGCTGACCCCCATGCTTACACCATGCAGCCAGTTTGGAGTCTGTCCTGAGCATGGTGTGATGGAAAAAGGAGGAATGTGGGGCTGAGTTCTCTTCCTCTCATTCCTGATTCCTATGACCCTGAGCAAGTTTTTGAATCTCTTTGGGACTCAGTTTCCTTCATCTATCAAAGGGAGGGGAGCATTGGAGGAAATGATCCGTGAGATCCTTCATAACTCTAAATTACACAATCCCATGCTCTCTCCCAGCTGGAAGGGTCAACTTGGAAATGGAAAAGACTCCCCTTTACAGTCTTCTGGGTAAGTGGTCAGCCAGAGTTAACCTGGGCGCCAGAATGGGGGCCAAGCCCTGAAGTCTTACCCTGCTTCCCCACTCTCAGAAGCTACCTGGAGCCGAAGAAGAAACCCCTCGAAGTCACAGGGCAATCTCATGCCCAGAAAACAGACTTCCAAAGAAGCTAGAGCCTCACTGAGTCAGAGCCCTGGGCACTTCTCCTGGAGCCCTCCCCCACCAGAAGGAATTAACCTGGAGGTGGAGAACAGAGAGAACCGTACAGATTTAATTATTCCTCCATTCTGGTTTTGTTAATCAAATCAGAAACCAGCTGGCCCCTGTTATCAACCTGCGGGGACAGCAGGCATGCCCATCATGGGACCCCTCCAAGGTTATTAGGACATCTCAGCCACCTCTGCCCAAGCAGAGCCGAGCAGGGGCGTCAGCAGATGGCACGCTGCCCTCCGGCAAGACCATACCTTCTCTATGGTCCACCTTCAGACCATCAGAACCAACAACCTCCTCATCAGAGTTGGACCTTTGTGGTTCCAGACTCTGGGCCCCCAAGCCCTGGGGAAGCTAGTTCTCTCTTCTCTGAAGTTCCTGCCCTGGGGGCCCCCTTAGCCCACTCTCTCCATTAATGGCCCCAGACCCCCAAGGCCAGACCATGCTCCAACTTCCTGTCCCATGCAGTCATTCACCCAAGTCACTTTACCCTCTTTCTAATGCTGCTTGTACCCCACATGGCCACCCCCCCCACCCTAGCTTTCCACTTCCTGCTTTGGGCACAGTAATCAAATCCCTACTGCCATTGCTTCTGGAAAGGACATGATTCACCATCCCTCTAGCTCCCTTTCCTTGACCACCTTGCCCCAGATGTGCTACTTCCCCCAAATATGGGGGTTCTTAATTAAGGTTCATGAACTTGACTTTATTTTATATTTTGATAAATGTATTTCAACATAATTGGCTTGCTTTGTAATCTTATGTATTTTATTATGTGCATTTTAAAACATTATTGTGAGGAGTCTATGGGCTTCCCCAAACCCCCCAAGGGGTCCATGAGTTTTCCAAGACCACCCAAGGGGTCCATGGAATTCTCCAGACCACCCAAGGATTCATGACAGAAGAAAAGTGAAGAGCCTCTGCCCTGTTCGAATGGCAATTCTTTGAGGCCAGACACTATCTTATCTCTGTTTTTATATTTGGATTTCCAAATAAAAAAGCTGTGCTAGGAGTCCCCAGCGTTGGACCTAGCACAGAGTGAGTGCTAAGAAATGCTTTTTTCATTCATTCATCCAGAGCCAGAAGTGACCTAGTCCAACGCTCTCATTTTACAGATGAGGAATCTGAGACCTCCAGTGACTTGCCCAAGGTCATTAAGTGGTAATTGTCAGAGACAAGATTCATTCAGTTTCCGGGAATCTGTGTTCAGTCAGTCCACAAGTACTTACCAAGGCTTTGCTATGTGCTCAGCTCTAAGAATGCAAACTGAAAGTCAACATGGATCCTTACCACTGGACCCTGTTGCTATGGGTGAGGACAATGACCAGCCCTGATCCATTTTTTAAAAAAAATCATCAGGATCAATGCATATTTGGAAGATTCCTGGGCTCTCCGTGGAGCAGCCACCTCCCCAGAGACCCGTATCTAGGACCTTCCTAATGAACCCCCTCCCCAATCTGGGCCAGTTGCAGTCCTTAATTCTGGAAGGTGGAGAACCAAAGGTCAGGCCTGTGAGTGGGAATTGTGGGCAGGAGGAGCAAAAGAGGCTCTTAGGTTTGCACCTTGTGATTAATTTAACCTTTCCTGGCTCCCGGGGTGCCCTCATACCTTGGTTTCAGACAACTACTTATTTTATGCCTTTGATGTAAGTATGGGAGTGTGTGTGTGTGTGTGTGTGTGTGTGTGTCTCTGTGTGTATGTGTGTTCTGTCTGTCTGTGTCTGTGTGTGTGTTTGTGTCTGTCTGTGTGTCTGTGTGTGTGTGTCTGTGTGTGTGTATGTGTGTTCTGTCTGTGTCTGTGTATGTGTCTGCGTGTGTATGTGTGTGTCTGTGTCTGTCTGTGTGTGTGTGTGTTTAGGCACTCGTTTTCTTGGGACTCAGAGAAGGGTGGATTGGAAACAGGCCCAACAAAATTAGCATGACTAGACCCTAAATGGATCATAGGCAAAAATAGTCCCGGGTACTTAGGACTAAGAAAGGACAGATGAATCAGCCCTCGCCCAAGGTCTGCCAAGCACACAGCAGTCGATACAGATGGTAAGAAGAAACTCTATATATGTTGGCTGTGGAATAAAGAAGGGATGACTGTCCCTGGGAACTGGCCCCAAGCAGAGCCTTAGAAAGTCTAGCTGGAGAGGGTCTGCTCTTGGAAGTCAGGGTTGCAGACAGCATGCTCGGGTGTCAGATGAGCAGCAGAAATATGCTAATTATAGCAGAGAGCAGGGCAAAGGGAGAAGGGCACTCCTAGAGTCCAGCCAGCTGGACCTCTTGTTTTTAGGGAGGGTGTAGAGGGCCAAAGCAACAGCTGAGATCCATAGGGTCTCCAAGTTCTAATCTGACCTTTGGCATGAACCAGTGATGAATGGGCCCTTCCCCAATGACATGGACTGTCATTGTCCCCTTGGGTTCCATAGACCAATTACTTTGGGTCCTCTGTGAGTTTCAGAGCTAGCTGGCTAACCTACAGTTAGAACCAGCTGCAACTGAGACATCTCAGCCCAACTCGCACCAAGTAGACTTCATGGATAAACTGAGCACCTGTAACTTCCCTGGGTTTCAATCCCAGCTCCAGCTCTGAAATATCATGGTAAAACTGACCTATCATTTGGAACAGCTCACAGAGCATGCCTGAGAAGAGCAGGATTTACTCGTGCTTCCTGTGATGGAGTCTCCAGGGAAACCCCCATGCTCACCCTGCTCTCCAGTGGATAGAGCACTGGACCTGGAATCAGGAAGACCTGAGTGCAAAATGGACCTCAGAAACTTACTGTGTGACCCTGGGCAAGTCTATTAACCTCTACCTCAGTTTCCTCAACCAGAAAATGCATTTAACCTCCCCAGCGTTGTGGTGAGGATCCAATGAGATATTTGTAAAGTGTTTAGCACAATAGTTTAGCATGAAAGTCTATTCCTTTCCCTCCTCCCTTTCTGACTATAACAGTTGCAATCCATGGGGGACTTGGGAAGCCCCTGGATTGAGCATCCCCGACCATTTTTATCCAACAATCCTTGGTATCCCCGGAATCTCTCCACCTAAGCAGTGAGTTGTGGATCTGAAGGGAGGAAGTGCCCCCACCCAGAGCTGGTTGTGAAACATTTGACAATCACAAAAGACCAGACCAGGGGGCCTTCCTTGTTTATCATGGAAGTCACTCAAGGCAAACACCAGGCGGAAGAGACCTGCGTCTCTGACCAGAAAGAGAGGGAAGAGCCACAACCTATTCCCAGCACTGTTGACTCGTCTGAAGAGAAAAACGTGTGACCCCTGGGAGCCACAAGAGAGAACATCTGACCTGGACGTGGCTGCCCAGGCCGATGCTCAGGGAGTCAGTTTCCCTGCCCTGACTCCTCCACATGGGAGCCTCCACATGGGAGCACTCAATGAGAGGGGGATGTAGAGAGAGGAGGGGGGATGTTGCTTGATGAGGAGCAGGGAAGCTCCGAAGGAAGGAGGCCAGACAGGAAGTCATCCTCTCCCTAGTCTCTTGCTCCGAGTCCAGCAGGGCTCCCCAGGATGGTGACCACAGAGTCACTTTGTTGGTTTTCCCTAATAACTCCTCCTGAAGAAACCCAGGGGGCTTCTGACTTCCTGCCCCAGGCCCTTCCATTCCCTGACATCCTACAAGGATCATCTATAGTGACCCCACTTCCTCTCACTCTTTTTTATCCTCTGTGCACTCTGGTTTCCAACCTCTTTGTTCAACTGAAACTGCTATAAAGTCACCAGTGATTTCTTAATTAAGAAAATCTAACAGCCTTTTCTCAATCCTCATCCTTCTCTTCAGCGTTGGCATCATTGACCGCACCCTTGGGTGCTCTCTCTTCTCTTAATTTGTATGACACCACGCTGTCCTGGCTTTCTGATTGTTTCCTTGGTCCCCTTGACTGGATCTTTATCGACACTATCCTGGCAGCTGCAGACATTCCCCAAGACTCTATGTGGGGTCTTCTTTTTTTCTCTCCACTGGAGGGTTGAAGAAGAGAGAGGAGTCAAAGGTGACTCTGAAATGTCCAGCCTAGGTGACTAGAAGCCACTAGGCTTCCAGTGAAAAAGGGTCAGGTTCAAAGGGAAGGACAATGGCTTCAGGGTGGGATGTGTTGAGTTTGGGGTGTCCCATGCAGATGTGAATGGACAGTTGGTGCTGCCAGCCTGAAACTAGGGAGAGATCAAAGATGGAGGTGTATAGAAGTTTGAGTCAGTTGCATAAAGATAATAACTGAAGCCAGGAGTTAATGAAATCACTGAAGGTAGTGGTGGAAACAAGAGAAGTTCAAGGACAAAGCATCGGGGCCATTCAAACATAGAACCAGGAAAGGAGACAAAAGAATCCTTAGAACTTGGAAAAGGGCATGAAATCCCCAACCTTGGAGGATGGAGAAAGAAAAAGGAATTAGGTTTGGGGAGACCACAATTCTGGGATGATAGAAGCAACCTTTTATTGGACTCTCAGAGTCTCCAATTTGGCAGGACCTCAGAGGCTACTGAGTCCAACCTGTAGCTGACCAAGAATCCCTTCTACAATGTCCCTGAGCAGTCGTCTTGCAGCCTCTGTTTGAAGGCTTTCAGGGAAGGAGAAATCCCCATCCCCTCATCAGGCCCATTCCACTTGGGATCAGTTCTAACGACTGGAAAAGCTCCTCTTGAACAGAGTCTAAATCTGTCCTCACCTTCCCTTCGTTGCTTCCGGTTCTGTGTTCTGGGGCCAACCAGAAGGAGACTGAGCCTTCCTTCAAATACTTGAAGACAGATAATGTGCCTCTCCTCTTCCTTCTCTTCTCCAGGAGAAAAATATTCTGATTCCTCAATATTCGTACCCTGATCGTTCTAGTAAATATGAAGTGCACATTCCCCAGCTTGTCAAGGTCCTCTCTAAAATGACAGTCTGACCAGAGCAGAGGCTGGTAGAGCTGTTCTCTGGACCCTCTGTCTCTTTGGATAGAGCCCCGTTCAGCCCAATTTGGGCTGTCAATGCATGCTCTTGACTCATAAGCCTACCAACCATCCAGATATTTTCCTGAAAACTCTCTCTTGTCTTATATTTCCTCAACTTACACAGGGGAGTTTGGGGGACCCAGGCCTTCTAAAAGTGGCCAAGGCTGTTGATAAATACAAAAACAACAGGTATCTTTTTCTGGCTGTGTTGGGTGTAAGAGAGAGATCAAAGAAAGGAAGAATGGGACAGCAGGGCTAGCCTAGGGGCAGGGCATGACAAACCAGGACTGGATTGCGACCTCACCCCTCCTCCAAACTTCTGTTTCTGTTGAGGCCACCACCTTCCATCCTCCCATTCAGCCAGCTTGGTAGCCTTGAGGGCGTCCTCAACCCTTCGTTCCCGTCACTACCTCCAGCTACCAAGTCCTCTGAATCCTCCCTCCCACATGTCTCATGGACATCCCCTTCACTTCACTCCCAAGACACTACCCTAGTTCAGGTTATCTCCCCTAGACAACTGGAATGGCTTCCTCATTGGTGTCTCTGCTTCTCCAATACTTTCATCATTATCGATCCTGTTGTTCACTCAACAAACATTTTACTAGAGGTAATGTGGTGTAGCAAGGACAGGTGCTAGACTTGGAGTCAGTAGGTAAAGAGGAAGAGCATTCTAGGTCCTGGGTACAGCCAGGGCAAGGGGGCCATCAGGAGAAGGAGTGTCATGAGCAAGGAATAGTAAATAGCCCAGTATAGTGACCGAGACTGGCAAAGGAGAAAGCAGAGAGAAAGAAGGAAACCTTGGGAAACAATATAGCATAGCTGAAAAAGTGCTGGTTCTGGAGCCAGAAGGCCTGGGTTCAAATCCCAGCTCTGCCACTTAGTAACTTTGGGCCTTCAATCTCTGCTGATCTATTTTCCTTATTTGTAAAAAAAAAAAAGATACTGATTCAATGTCATACCAATCAACCTACCAATGGGTTACTTTGCAGAGCTAGAAAAAGTAATCACAAAAGTCATCGGGAGGAATGAAAGATCAAAAATATCAAGGAAATAAGTTAGGGGGAGGAAGAAGTGGGAAGGAAGGGAACATGGTAGCACCAGATCTAAACTGTAACCATCAAAACAATAGAGTGGCTGATCAGGGAAACAAGTGAGGGACAAAACATACAGAAGCAAATGAAGGCAGTAAGCTAATCGACAATAAACCCAAAGATCCTAGCTACTCGAGCAAGAACTCACGTTCAACAAAACTTCTGGGAAAACTGGAAAGTAGACTGGCAGAAGCCACGTATACATCAGTGTCTCACATCATATACCAAAGTACGCTCAAAACAGGTATATAGTGTAGATATAAAGGGTGACATCATAAGCAAATTAGTGGAGCAGGGAAGAAATTTCCTGTTATATCTATAGATAGAGAAAGAATTCATGACCAAACAAGAGAGAGAGAGGTTTACAGGAGATAAAATGGATAATTTTCATTAGATAAAATTTAAAATTTTTTGCATAACTGCTAAATGTAGCTAAAATTGCATAAATGCTAAATGTAGCTAAAATTAAAAGTAAAGCAGGAAACTGGGAGGGGAGGATGTAGTGTCCGTCCACTACAGGAGGATCTTCACAACAAATTTTTCTTTCTTGTTTCTAAGATATATAGGGAACTGAATCAAATTTAGAAGAAAAAGATCCATTTAGTTAAAAGACACAAATAGACAATTTTTGGAGGAAGAAATCCAAGCTATCATGTATGTATATATATAAAAACTTCTCTAAAATACAAATAATAAGAGAAAATGCAAATTTTAAGAAACTCTAAGATGCCACCTAACACCCCGCAGATTGGCTAAGATGACAAAAAATAAAAATGACAGCTGAAGATGCTGCAAGAAAATCAATATGCTAATGCACTACTGGTAGAGCTAGGAACCAATCCAGCCACTGGGGAAAGCACATTGCAGCTATACCCATAAAGCTATTAAACTGTTCATACTCCTTGACTCAACAACACTGCTACTAAGTCTGTGACCCAAAGAGATCAAAGAAACATTTATACATATACACAAAAACATGTATAGCATCTTTTTGTACTGACAAATAATCAGAAACTTTCTATTAGAGAGTAACTGAAAAATTATGACATTTGAGTGATGGAATTATACTATTAGTAGTGATGGATTAGAAAACCTGGGAAGAGTTAGATGAACTGATGCAAAGTGAAATGAGCAAAAGTGGAAGGATAATTTATACACAATAAGAGCAATATCATAAAGATAATCATCTTTGAAAGACTTAGTCATTCCAGTCCATGCAATGAGTCATCACAATCCCAAAGGACTCATGAAGAGACATACTATCCACCATCAGATAGAGAGCTGATGGACTCAGAATGTAAATTAAAGCATAGTTTCTTTTCTTTCTTTTTCCATTTTTTTTCTTGACTTGATAAATTTAGGAATTTGTTTTTCATGGCTATATATACTTGTAATGAATTTTGTTTTGTGGGTTTTTTTGCCTTCTCAATGGGTGGGAGAGGCAGAGAGGGCAAGTAAATAATTTGGAACTGAAAATTAAATTATATATAAAATAAAGAAACTGGACTAGATGGCCTCTAAGGTTCCTTGAAGATCTAAATTTACGAATTAATGAGCCATTTTAAGAGGTCAGAAAGAGGCCAGCAAAAGCATTCTTTGGAGAAAGGAAAGTGGAACCCTGGAGGAGGGGCTCAGGTCATGGAGTGAGGGTAGGGAGAGGACATCCAGAATCCAGTCTTCAATGCCAGGCTGGATACCTGTATCTGGAGGATATCCAATGAGCATCTCCCACTGAGTTTGCCATACTTGCTGTTTCACCTCAATCTTGGTTCCTTTTTACAGGCTGTTCACTATGCCTGTAATACTCTCCCATCTCACCTCCACTTCCTGGTTTCCTCAGCTTCCTGAAAGTCCCACATAAAATTCCACCTTCCACAAAACAGCCTTTGGCAAACTCCATTAATGCTTTCCTCTTTGATAATCTCCAATTTCTCCTGTTCCCAGTTGGTGCATAGTTTTTCGCATGTCATTTCTCCCATTAAACAATGATTGTCTTTTGCCTTTCTTTGGATTCTCAATGCTTAACACAGTGCCTGGCACATAATAAGCACTCGACTGCCTGCCTACCTGCTTTCACTCTGGAGAATCATGGCTAGACCCAGAGCCATAAATGTATTCCCTATGGAAAGTACGGAGCCCTGACCCTGTCCAAGCACATCTCTTTCCCAAGGATATCCTGCCCATGACCAGAGATGTATCTTAGCATTTCTGGAGACCATGACAAGCAAGGACCCAGTTGCCACACCCCAAGACTCCCATGCCACATGACCCAAAAACTACCAGCACCACCCCCTGCTCCACACCCTAGAAATTACAAATGGCAATTTCATGACTCATTAATTGTGTTTCTACTTTAACTTATAACTTAAATTCCTTAATTCCACTTAGTAAAAAACAGAATGTTAATAGTAGAAATATCTTTCTTCCATCTAATCTCTAAAAATATTTTGAGTTTCATTTAATGG
The DNA here is from genome assembly GCA_028658325.1 of Potorous gilbertii. Classification (NCBI taxonomy): domain Eukaryota; kingdom Metazoa; phylum Chordata; class Mammalia; order Diprotodontia; family Potoroidae; genus Potorous; species Potorous gilbertii. The sequence continues at coordinate 240,125,650 of CM053772.1, read as the reverse complement.
TACTATTTTAGTCAAGTAGAACATACTTCAAATGCATCTGATAGTCACTTTTAAACATCAAAGTGCACTTCAGTGACTTGGACAGAGCCTCATGCCCTACTTGTAAGGAAAAATTGCAACATGGAAAGAGAAAGAGGGGATTGTTTATTGGAAAAAGCCCTGAATTGAAACATCCAGAGTTTTGGAGTCTGGATTCTAATCACAGTTCTGTAATTTATGAGCTATATGGCTGTGGGCAAGTCCCTTTCTTCTTTGAGCCTCAGTTTCCTGCCTTATAAAAGAGGATTTATCCTTTGACCCAGCAATGCCACTAATAGGCATGCACTCCAAGGAGATCAAAGAGTAAAAACACTATATATACAAAAATAATTATAGCAGCACTTTTTGTGATGACAAAGAATCCCTATATGGGAGGTAGCTGGTGAAAATGTATGGAGTTGAAAGATGGAGTGTCTTAAAGAAACAGCAAGTGGGCCAGTGTTACTGGGTCTTGGACTGCATAGAGTGGAGTTAAGTGCAAGAAGACTGAAGAGGGGAAGTGGTACAGGTTAGGAAGGACTTTGAAGGCAAAATAAAGTGTTTTATATGGAATTTTGGAGGTGATAGGGAGCCATTGGAGTTCACTGAGTAAGCAGGTGACATGGTCAGACCAGGCAGCCCCCCCACTACCTCTTGAAATAGCCCATACCACTTTTTAATTTTTTTTATTCTGTAAATTTATTTGTTTTCAGTTTCCAACAATCACTTCCATAAATTTTAAATTTTCTTCCCCTCCCTCCCCAAAACATCATGCAATCTTAATGGGTTCTATACATACATGTTTATCAAGCACATTTTCACATTAGTCATGTTGCATAGAATATTTCAAACAAAAGAGAAACCATAAGAAAAAAACAAAACATAACCAAAGAGAAAACGGTCTGCTTCATTCTGCATTCCACTCTGTAGTTCTTTCTCTGGATGTGGATAGCATTTTGCATCATGAATCCTTTGGAAACATTTTATGTCCTTGCATTGCTGTGAAGGGCTAAGTCTATTAGAAACAGTCCTTGCACACTGTGACTGTTACTGGGTATAATGTTTTCCTAGTTCTGTTCACTTCACTCAGCATCAGTTCATATAAATCTTCCCAGGTTTTTCTGAAGTCCACCTATTCGTCATTTCTTATAGCACAATAATATTCCATTACATTCATATACCACAACTTGTTCAGCCACTCCCCCATTGATAGACATCCCTTCAATTTCCAGTTCTTGGCCACCACAGAAAGAACTGCTATAAATATTTTTGTTCATATGGGTCTTTTTCCCATTTTTATGATTTCTTTGGGATACAACCCTAGAAACCATGTTTCTGGGTCAAAGGGTATCCATATTTTTATAGCCCTTTAGGCATAGGCCACACCACTTTTACAGTAGATTTCATCACTAGGAAGTTTTTCCTTCCAACCCCAAGCACCTCTTTTTCAGGTCCACCCATTGTACCCTATCCCCTTGCCAAGGGCTAATTAGCCCAAGTTAATTCCTTTTCCAATGCAACAACCCTTTCAAATCTTGAAGATATCAGCCACATCCTCCCCCAATGAATCTTATCTTTTGCCAACTAAACACTTGCTGTTCCTTCACCCATGAGGCTTTGCACTATTCTTGTTCACCTCCTCTAGACATTTTCCAGCTTCTCAATGTCCTGAAGCTGAGGCACCCAGCCTTGAACACAGAGTTTTGGGTGTGGTATGGTCAAGGCACAGTATAGAGGAACAATCACTTCTTAATTCCTGTATATTTTAATGCAATTACAACTGATCTTTCTGAAGTTATATCACTTTGTCCATTCATATTGAGCTTGCATTCCACTAAGTCCTCTAAATCTTTTTCACGTGAACTGCTCTCTAGGCCTGCTTCCCCCATCTTATATTTGTGAAATTGATTTTTTGGCCCCAGAGTAGGACTTTACATTTATCCCTACTTAATTTCATCCTAATAAATTAGTTCCAATATTTATGCTTTCAAGACCTGTTTTGGATCCTGGCTCTATCAGCCAACATGTTAACTCTATATCATCTGAAAATCTGGTAATCATACCATCTACATCTTGTCAAAGTCAGTGATAAAAGTGTTAAACACAAGAGAACAAGCTAGGTGGTAGAGCCCTGGGCATGGAGTCAAGAAGACCTGGTCTCAAATCTGGTCTCCAGTGTTTTTTAGCTGTTTGACTGTGACCACTATCGGCCAGTTTCCTTGACTGTAAAATGGGAATACTACCTACCTCCCAGAGTTAGGAAGATCAACTGAGATAACATCTGTAAAGTTCAGTACCTGGAACATAGCAGGTGTTTAATAAATGCTTGTTTTAAAAAAAAGACCAAGCACAGGTTCCTTTGGAGACCTGTATCCAACTTGGTATCAAACCATGAAACCTCTTTGGATCTGGCCATCTTTTCTACAAGTATAACATGAGACACTGTTAAGTGCTTTGCCAAAATCTTCGTAAGCATTCTCCTCACCTCCTAGTTCAGTGACTTTGTCAAAAAAGGAAACAAGATTAGTCTGGCATAACCGGTTCTTAGTGAAGCTATGCTGACTCTATGATCACTTCTTTTTTTCTAGACTTTCCCTAGCCATTCCTTTAATGACACTTTAATGATTGTAGAATATTGCCAGGAATAGAAATCAAGTTCAATGGCCTGTAATTAATGAAGATCATTCTCTTTCCTTTGTTTGGAATTTAGGACATTTGCCCTTCTTCAGTTCTGTGGTATTTCTCCTATTTTTCAGGATCTTTCAAAGACCACTGGCAGGAATTCAGCAATTGCACCCACCCCCCCAGCAGTTCTTTCACTATCCTAGTACAAAGTTGAACTGAGCCCATCATAACCTCACCCCTTCTAATCTTCTTATACCTTTCACCACCCATGTACCCTTCGATCCAGTGACACGTCTCCTGGCTGTTCCTCAAACAAGACACTCTATCTCCTGACTGCGGTCATTTTCACTGACTGTCCCCTGTGCCAGGCACTCTCCCCTCCTCAGCTCTGACTCCCAGTTTCTCTGGTCTCCTTCCAGGCATAGCTAAGAAGTCGCACCTTCTACTTTGCCCTGTAAACTTAGAGTCCTTATTCTGAAACTTATCCTGTATATTATCATTTTTGTACATAGTTGTATATGTTATTTCTTCCCCATTAGACTGTGAGCTCCTTGAGAGCAGAGATTTTACTTTGGGGAGGGAATGATTGTGATGTGCCCCACCCCCCAATCACACAAAAACACCATCTCTGGTTATAGGTTCGCTGCCAAGCTTCCCAGGGTAGTTCTACCCCACCCTACTCACTGATTCCCAGGAGGCTCAATCTGGCATTGGGGCATGCCCTATGTGATGCCCTCCCCCTCTCTACATGACCTATCACTTCCCTCTGTGTGCCCTCTCCCACTCTGGCAAGCACAAGGTGCCTTGATCCCCTCCCTTTAATACCAGGCTAAGGAGTTTGAATTCTGTTTAGGCAGTCATAAGAACGCTGCACCTGTGAGCTCTGAATGCCAGAGGTGTGGAAGGCAGTAATGACAGACGTTTTATTGTGAAACTTTACAAGCCCAATTCCCAATATCCCTCAGAAGGAGTCAGCTGCTCTTCCACTGGGAGAGAAGGGGAGGCCAGGGTTGCCTGAAGGCAAGGCTGACACTTCCTTCAAAGAGAGTATGGCAAGCTCCAGTGCTTGGCTGAGCCCTCAAGAGTTCTTCATCATCCTCCCCCACCCTTCCAAAAACAGCTTTTGCAGAGATGGAAACCCACCTTTGCAGAACATTGCATATAGCATCCTTCCCTCCCTCAATATATTGATTGGTTTTGCTATTGGTGGGGTTGGGGGGGTTCTCTTCTTCCTCTAAAAAAATTCTTTATTATAAGAGATGTCTCTTTAGGAGGGAGGAATACAGAAGACCTGTTGAAGACATAAAAAATTCATAAAAGTCTATTTGTTTAAAGTAATCCTAATAGCTCTGGTTACAACTGATACAAAGTAAAGTAGGCAGATACTAGAAAACAAAATACTCAATGACTGTAACAATGTATATGGAAAGAACAAAAAAATAACATCTGGGCAGAGGGTAATTAGAATCATCTAGCTTTGTGCTGAAGAGGGGAGGGGAGAGGGGGCTCTGGGTGCGTGATATCACACACATTGTTAGCTTCAGATGATGTATTCATTAAGTTTTGTGGATGACTTTTTTTTCCTATGACTTATTTTTCTTACAGAGGAAGGAAGTATTGATAATCATGGCCATGAAGGGGATGAAAAAACATGACAGGCAAGCCGTGGGGTACCACAGAATAAAGTTTTGGGTCCTGAAGTCCAAGATCTTGGGTTCAAATGCTTACTACCATCATTTAACCTCAGGCTTGAATTTAACCTCCCTGGGCCTCAGTTTCCTAATTTAAAAATTGAGGGGGTTGAACAAGATGAACTTTGAGACCCCTTCTAGCTTTATAGCTATGATCAAGTTAAAATTTGAAAAGAAATCCAATATTCAGACAGAATATATGGTTTGAAGACCCAGCTCTGACTGTCCTTCAGTGTGTGACTGGAAGAAAGTCACCTGGGTTCTCAGATATCCAGTGGCCTCCTCTGGAGAAGTATGGCTCACTTTTCTAGTCAGCAGCTCCTTTAAACTTAAGAGGAGGGATGATCCAGGGCTGAGATGTTAAGGTCAGGTGTCGATAGAAAATAGCTTTGACGAGGCCCCCTTGGAATGTCTGATGTTGAGCAGGGCTACATTGGATGGGCCTCAGCCCGCCTGGATGAGTCAGCTGCGAAATGTGGCCCCAAGGGGGTGGCTAAACTAACCCGGGAAGCGAGTTATTTCATACTGCCCTTTTCCAAATTGCCCAGCAGGAAGGCAGGTGGCTGCCGTAGCAGTAGTTCCCAACAGAAGCCAAAGAGAGTGGACCTGGGCCAAGGCAGGCAAGAAGCTTGAGCCATCAGAGCCCACCAGGGGAGGAAGAAAACGTTCACTCTTGTGCTAGAGTGAGGAAGTGGGTGGAATCAACAGGAGAACTGGGGCCCTGAGGTTTTCTGCCTGCTGAGGAGCCTGTGGGCTAAGAAGTGAGGACAGAACACAGAGGAGGCTACTCACATGGGTGCGGGTCTGAGCTGTGTGGCCAGAGGCAAGTCAGCCCCCTCTGGACCTTGGGAAAAGGAGGAGAGTAGAGTGGTTGACCTTGAACTACCTTCCAGATGTGATGTCATCCTATATTAGATCTTCCAAGGTCCCTTCCAGCACTGACTTCCTACGTTATATGTCCTGAAGGAGCCTTCCTGCTCCGGTGTTCTATGTTCTCAAATCCCTCTTAAACTCTGACATTTCGTGTTCTAAGATCCCTCCCCACTCTAGCATTTTACAAGCCTTCCTGAAAGCAGACACATGTGACATATTTGGGGACCTACATTTTCGTCACACTATGCAATCTATCAGTTGTGACTTCGTGTGCTGCTCTGTAGGGCCAGGACCAGGTCATGATTGGGGTGGAGCAGCTGGACCTTCGCTGCAAGGTGCTAAGACATAGAAGATGCTAACAGTATTTGTGCTCCTTCAGCAGGTAGAAATAACTGAGGTCGGTACCTAGTGCAAGAAAAATGAGTTAAATAGGAAGAGGCCAGATAGCATGGCTCCTTCCCCAGCCACTTACCCTCTCTAGCTGAGGTCTTGCTTCCTCTCCAAGGGCCAACCACGTTGTCCACAGACACTTCCACCTCCACGGTGTGGCCCAGTGACTCTTCTCATGATGCTTTATGTCTGAGATCTCCAAGGTTCTCTCCCCGCACCAAAAAAATAAAACAGACTTGTTCTTTAAAAATGTATTTACAAATGCTTGCTTGCCATGGTACATTTTGTGGCATTTAACTTGGACATCAGAACTGCCTTTCTGAGGAAGGTAGGGAGGGGAACAGATGGAGGTAAAAGATAAAGCTAGGATACCCTATCCATAGAGGTGGACACACCCACCACTCTACATTCTACAAATGTGCCCCATGTCTTCATGCCTCCCCATATCTGTACACTCTCTTTTGTATGCCTCCAAAACCATCTTCCTTTTTTCCATACTCTTCACTTGTTGACATCCTTCCCACCCTTCAAGACCCAACTCAAATTCCTGTTCCGTGATGCCTTCTATCATCTCCTGAGTCGAAAGTGATGTCTCCCTACTCTGGTCTCATTTCACTTGGCGATCCTCATCATATTCTAATTTGTATGATGTTTATTTATGCCTTATCTCTTCCTGTCTTTTTATTTCTTTCTCCTGGACTATGAGCTCTTATGAGGGAAGTGTCTTATTTATTTGGAACATTGCACATTGGTGGATGAATGAATGTATGAATGAGAGACACTGGGAGCCAAGATCATTAACTTTGGAGGGGAAACATTATCACCTCATCCCCTTGGCAGGAGGCAGTGGAAAGTTAACTTGAGGTCCAAGGGAAGAACAAAGAGATTGGGTAGAGGACCTTTAAGTCTATCTATTCTGAGAGCTCAGGTAGAGCATCTGGTCTTATTAAAATAAATGCCTCCTTCTCCTGGGAGTCAGTCATCCCTGGCAATAACCAAACTCCCTGGAATTAGGCCCTGAAGCCTAGCCTGGATGTCAGGCTTTATGGATGTGTGTGTTCAGCCTTCATTGCCGAAGAAGACAATATCATCAGAGAAATGATGACATGACTTGCCCTTGACTTTGTTTTGAGTGAGGGAGGGCTGTGCAGGTCACCAGTCTCACTTCTCCTCCAGAGCCATCTGAATCCAGTGACCAGATATTCATCAGAATGACTGGAGATGACCCAGGATGAAGCAACTGAGGTTAAGTGACTTGCCCAAGGTCACACAGCTAGTGAGTGTCAAGTGTCTGAGGTGAGAGTTGAACTCAAGTCCTCCTGACTGCTGCATTGGTGCTCTATGCACTGCACCACCTAGCTGCCCTTGGCTTTACTGATGGAAACATGATGGAAACCACAGCCTATTGAGTTTTTTCCAACCTCAACAATTTGGGGGTATTATCCCCCCCCACATTGAGGGGAAGTGGAGGCAAAGGCAATGCCAAGATGGATTCCACTTGGCATGAACAAGCTGGAATGACTTACCTGGTTCTTCACTCCTACAGCTAGAGCCTGGGACCAACCCCTGGCCTGGGAGCATAGGCAGCCCTAGCTCAGCATTGTCAGTCTTGCTGCCGGACCCCTCCCACCCTGGTATCTCGGATGCCCTCAGTAACTGCTGACATGTTTCTCCTTTTGCCCAAGAGTCTCCCTGACCCCCCAATTCCCCATGAGAATGAAACTCCAGCCTCTAAGCCCCAGCATCCACGTGGCAGAATTCCTGATACCTCCTGACAGAGTTACCTGAAAGTGACTTCTTACCTACCTGGACCTCTACCAATAACCTGCCCCACCCCTTCTCAGACAGACACCCTAGAGCTGTGGGGAGGAGATGATGAAGTGGAAAAACATCACTGGACTTGGTAGAATCTTAGCTCTGATACTAACTGGGTACATCTTGGGCCAGTCAGCCTCTCCAAGCCTCAGTTTCCTGCAGATAATGGCATTGATATCCCCTTACTCAAGGAATGGTTCTGGAAAATAGCACTTTATTAAGCTTAAAAAGCAAAAGAAATGTGAACCTTACTGGACTCAGTTGAGCCTTGGCAAATGATAAATCATACCTCTCTCCCTTCCTTCTTCCAACAGAAGAACAAAACATAAAACAGAGTGAAGCAAAGTAATTTAATCAAAAAGGATCTAAGATAACACCAAAGAATTGGAACAAAAAGTCCTCCAGCCACCCGTCTCCCAAGCTCGCTGAGCCTGGAGAGACGAGAGTGAGCCTGTTTCTCAACACCTCTTCACAAAAGAACAAGGACAGCGGTGACTTCCCACACAATGTGAGTGTTAAAGATCAGAGTTTAAGGCAATCTCTTGATTGAGGACATTTCTGTACCACCTCGCCATGGCTCTGGGAGACCATGCTCCTTGGTATAGTCATCAAGATGCTGACGGAAACCACGGGCCATCCTGAGAACACTCCTCCTCACCATAGAAACGGGTCAGTTACCAAGCACCATTTATTCCCTTTCTCTCTCCAGGTGACTTGGGTATCTAGAACCCAACATCTTCATAAAATTCCCCTTCTCCCTCCATTCAAATGGGAGTGCTAGAAGCTGCTGAGCTCCGTGCAGGCTTCCAAAAGATGTTGTTCAGATTCCTGGATGCCTTGAAACACATGTGCCTACCAGTCTATCCCTCAAGTAGCTAATGCACCACTGGGTGTTCAGTGAGGAGTAGCGCCTCTGGTATGAGGGCTCGTCGAGTCCTTTTAGGGGCTGCTCAGTCACCTTTGGTGTTCACCTTTTACCCAACCCTCATCTATGCCTCCAAGAAGTTGTAGCCTGTGTAGGAGTCACACCCCAGCAAAACTCTTAGCAGCCTAGACTCTTCACCCTTCCCTTTTTCCTCTCCTTTCCTTCACCACTTCTCTCCTTGTACCTCCCTTCTCCTCTTCCTCTCTCTTCCCCTCTCCCCTCTTCCCTTCCTCTCCCTTCCCCTCTCCTTTCCCTTTTCCTCTACCCCTCCCTGCTGCCCTCTTCTCCCTCCCCTCTCCCCTTCTCCCCTCCTCTCCCTTCCTCTTTCCTTTCCTCCCCTCCCCTCTCCTCTCTTCTCCCTCCCCTCTCCCCACTTCCCCTCCCCTCCCTTCCCCTCTCTTCCTCCTCTTCCTCATCCTCCATCTTTTCTCCTTCCTCCCTTCCCCTACCTAATACAATATTGTAGTAGAGATAGCCAAGGAGACCACAGGGCTGTGCAGGACATGTTCCCCAAAATGGCCCCCCATATCTGATAGGTGAGCTGACAGACACTTGTAAAGACGTATTAATTTCTGGAAAATACAAACAAACTGACTAGTTTGAAGTATCTAGAAATGAAAGATATTGTAGTAAACATAAGCAGAAACCTAAAGGACTTTAACCAGAAATCTTTGGCACCTCTGGATCAGATCATGAATTCAGGAGCAAGGAGCAGGCAGTCTACAAGGTGGGTGAGTGTGCAAAGAAACTAGAAGCAAAGTACAAGAAGAGAGGCAATGAAAAACTTGTTGAGCACAACACTTTAGCTACAAGAATGATCCATAAGAACTGAAATGTGCCTGATGGAACCTATCACACCTCCATGCTGCAGCTCCATAAAGGAAAGCAGTGCTGCTGATCCAAGGAGAATTCCAGCTGCCCTCTTCTCCCTCCCCTCTCCCCTTCTCCCCTCCTCTCCCTTCCTCTCTCCTTTCCTCCCCTCCCCTCTCCTCTCTTCTCCCTCCCCTCTCCCCTGGAGAGCTGGATGTGTCACATTGGCCACCCCTTGATGTTTTCCTAAAACATCCCCTGGAACCCTATCCTATCACGTGCTTCATTGTGTACCCTGGAGCAAGCTCAGAAATCAGGATCAACCCCATCTAGAGCAGGCACAGATGAGCAGCTCTGGCCTCCCTGTCTCCTCCCCCTCCCCTAGGACTCCCCCACTCACCCCCTCCATCATCTATGCTTGAACTTAATAATAAATTCTGATTTTAATATAAATACCAGGTTGAGGATAACCAGGGGGCCTCAAACCGGTTGGTGAATTAGGAGGATGTCTACCCCAAGCATGTGAGCACTTCCCCTGGCAGAATGGGGAGCCAGGAACAAGCTGTTCCAACAGCCATGAAGGTGGCTGCTTAGAGTCAGGCTAACAGACACCAGGTCATCCACTGCATCCTGGGCCATGGCCAGTCATCTTGACTTTTGGCTTGCCACTGGATTTGGATGATTCTAGAAGTGAGGCTTACGACTTTGCCCAGCTCTGCCTCACTTAAATCCAATTCACTGGCAAGTTAAGACATCACCCCATGATGTCACTGGTCCTCTGCAAATGCAGGACAAACACCGCTCCTCGGGTGCATATGGCAGTTGGCAGTTTCCAAGGTGCTTTTACAAATATTGTTTTCTTTAGTCTCTAGTTTCATTCCAACGTTCCAGCACTCCACCTGCACCCTACCTGACAGTTCTGGCTCTCCCTCGAGTGTTCATCCCCATGTCCCAAAGCAGCTTTCAGACGAGTCACCAAATAGTGTTAGTCAGAAAGGCTTCTTTCAAAAGGCCAGGTCTGACACTGGGATCTCTAGTGTAATGTCTGGCAATTTTACTGAGCAGAACAAAGACAGAAACGAAGGAAAGACTGGCATGTAGGAAATCCACTGAGGAAGCAGCGGCAAGTAAGGCTGATCTTAGCCAGGGCAAAGATTGGCATCAGTGACTTCTTTCCCAACTGTTCATTTGCATTTACTCACAAAGAAAGCTTTGAAATTAATAAGCAGGAAACCCTGAAGTCCAAAACTACTTTGTGACTATTACCAGCGTCCATTGCCTGGTTATGACTTAGTCAAAAGAAACAACAATTTGGTAATATTCTGATTTCTCACTGAGAGGACTGAGCCCAGCACCAAGATGGGCTGCTCAAAGGAAAAGACCTTGGAGCATCGTGAAAGAGAGGCAACAGTTCTCTGAACGGTCCCCTGAAAGAGTTACTTACTGGCCCTCTTTTGAGCCTCCTGGGAGGTAGGTGCTAATTATCCCCATTTTACAGTTGAGGAGACTGAGGAAAAAGAGGTTAAAATCAGGCTTATATCACTGGGAAGTACCTAAGGCTGGATTTGAACTCAGGTCTTCCTAACCCCAGACCCCGCACTGTATTCACTGCAGTCACCAGCTGCCTCTGAGAAGGGTGTGCCTCAAGAGGAATTATTCCAAAGACAGGATTCACTCTGATAGAACCCATTAATCTATCTTTTGTGGCCTTTCTTATGATCATGCACAAGCTGGAAGAAGGTGGTTGTTGGGATTTTTTTCTCCTTTTTTATCCCATTTTTAAAAAATCTTCTCAGTTGCCCTAAGCAGTAGTTCCAGAGAGGAGCACAGGCTCATGGAGGCCATCCAAAGTAACTTCTTCATTTTACAGATGAGGAAACTGAGGCTTGGAAGAGTAAAGTGCTTAACACAGTGCCCAGAACATAGTAGGTACTTAACAAATGTTTATGATTGATTGATTGAAGTGACTGCTGAGAGAAGTTATAGAGTGATAGACAAGATTTAAAGTAAAATCCTCAGTTTCCAAATCCAGCACCCACTCCAAAGCATCTCATGCTGCCTTCTCTTAACCAAGTCATGGACAGTTTATAAACTCAGATTTTCATGGTGCAAATCTAGAGATAAAGATAGTTCCTTTCCACCATATCACACACACACACACACACACACACACACACACACACACACACACACACACGACTCTTTAATAGTCCAGTATCACACTGGTCTTGCTATCAAACCAGAAATAAATTACTTGGGCTTGTCTGTAGTTGGACTCCTTGAGGGCAGGGACTATTTGAGTTTGCAGCCTCAGCCCCTGGCCCAGGCAGTACCTGGCATCTGCCGGGACTTACCATATGTAATTGGGGAGGCAAAGGGATAGAGTGGGAAGGATGCTGGTTTGGGAGTCAGAGGCCCTGGATGTGAAGTCTATCTCTACTGCAGGTGAAGTGTGACAAGTCACTTCAAAAGCCCTGAGTGTCCATTTCCTCACCTGTAAAATGAGGGGTTTGGGCCAGGGGACTCTAAGGTCCTTGTCAGCTCTAAATCTAAGCCTCTGTGAATTGGGTGGGGTCTCTCCCTGGGTCCTGGGGTAGCAGAAATTGGAATGATTTTTTTTTCTGCAGAGACAATTTCCATTCTTGCATGTAAGTGAAGGTTGTCAGGGAGAGCCCGGAGCATTCTGGTTTCACGCAGCTGAAGGTGATTCTTGTAAGTGCTGTAAAAGTGTTTCTTGGGTAGGTGCAGGCTGGCTCCCTTCCAGCTCAGAGAGCCTGGGATTCTGGGGATTAAGTACAGAGGTACCTGAGCGTGGCCATGGGACTCAGGTCACCTCCCTCCCAGCTCCATAAAGGCCGAGGAATTTCCCAGGGGGCGCAAAGCCTAAGTGTCCAGTTCAAGATGTGCCTGTTGGACGCTCCCCACCCTCTGGCCCAGACTCCCTCCCACAGCTAGAACCTGAAGCCAAGAGGCCAGCTCAAGAGCTATTTATAGCACTGATAAAAACCCAGCCAAGAAGTTAGGGGTGGAGGAAAGCAAAGTTTAGAGCTCGTAGGGACCTCCCAGTATACATAATCTAACCCCTGAACTCCCACTTGGAGTCTTCTTCTACCCGGGCCCCACCCTGCACCTGCACTGAGACCCCTTTGTTGTGCCCCACCCACAGCAGAGGCCTTACCTACCCCACGCAAGGCTACAACTCTTGCTAGTCACCAGTGAAGTAAACTGAGGCAAAGAGCTGAAACTCAGAGCTGAAAGGGACCTGAGAGGCATTTGGTCCAAACAGGACCCCCCTCAACACCATCCAGCCGCCAGCTGAAATCTGCTAGCAAGGGGAGCCCACCCATCCTGGCAACCTATTCCCCTGGGGGACCCTTCTAAAGGCTTAAAAGTCTTTCCTTACTGTCTCCCTCCAGCTTCTCCCTATGGGGCCTTGTTTTGTCTCCTGAGGCCAAGCAAAGAAAGTCTTTCCTCCTATAGCCCTTGACATTCTGGAAGACACCCAGCATACCCGCCTTCTCTCCATGCCAAGCATGCTTGTTTTCCCGGATTTCCATCCTCCTTATCATATGGCTCACCCTCCCCAGACATTCTCCATTACATCGACGCTTCTTTCTTAGTTGTGTCACCTTGAACAGAACAGTCCTTGAGAGGTGGTCGCAACTGGGCAAAGTATGGCAGGACTATTGCCTCACTGGTTCTGGATGCTATTACTACTTTAATATAGCCTAAGAAAGCATTTCATTGTATAAAGAGGAGGGGTCCATAACCATCTCATACCTTGGACTTACAGAATGTTCTACCCATGAATACTTCTAAGCCCCCATTATATACCAGACATCTCTCCTGGTTCTGCCTTCACTCCCATGTGAACCAACAGGGCCCATTACCCCATTCTCCCTGCCATAGTCCCATGCCACCCAACAGAAAATCCTGGACACCAGGTTTCTGTAACCTTTCAAGAGGGTGCTGGTAAGTGTTTAACAACTGACTTTCCAGGGGAAAGGGTAAATGTACATAGGAATTCAGTTTAATCTGCATTTTTAAAAATATTTTCTTCACCCTTAAGCCTAAACAATCAACAAAACAATAAATCAGACCCTGATTGGTAGGGCTTGCCAATTTCCAAAATGAAAATGCTCACACAGAAAACTGAACAACTAGCTGGCTCTCCACTCTGCTTCTCAAGCTGGCTCCATTGCCTTGAGCCCTTGGCATTATTCTGGGCAAGACCAAGGTCAGGCTGGCCCTCAGTGGCCTGCAGTCCTCTTTGCCCCTTGACAGACTGAGAAGGAAGGACCTCTCCCAGGAGCCCACAGAGTCTACACTAGGAAACAGTTGACTTCATGAGCAAAGACCTGTCCCAGGCAGCAGAGAGTCAAAGCAAGAAGGGGAAATGAGTCCCGTGAACCACACCTGAAAGGAAAGGAAAGGAAAGAGAGAGATTCCGAGAAAACTTTGTTCAGTTATCAAAACTGGACCCTGCACTCTCTGCAGGGGTCACCGTGGGATGCTTGGTTTCTAGAGAGGGAACAAAGACCCAGCTTGGCTTCCTGGCTCTCCAGCTGCGAGGGAGTGTTCAAGTCATCAGAATACAATTTGTCCGAGAAGGAATGTTCCAAGTCCTAATCAATTTAGATGAAAACTTCCTGGCCCCTGTTCAAGCCAGCCCGTTCCTGCGGCCCCCAGAGCCCAGGCTCCTGCCTCAGCAGGCACCCAGCCCACAGTCCGAGCCTCCCAAGGAGTCAGACTGCCAGGACACAGTGACATACTTAGGAGACAGGACCTTCCCCCCTCCTCTTACTTTCCTCTTTCTTCTCCTTTTTCATTGTCTTGTCTTTAAGGCAGAAGAAGGGAGAGCCTGGACAGGTTATGAGGGCTATTGGGAGGACCCTTTCAGGACAATCCTGGGACTTCCAGACTGGGCACAAGCCCCATCTTGACCTGCCACTGCCCAGAGCTATTTTTGAAGTCTTCAAGCTTCTGAGCCAGAGAGATAAAGAGATGACCAGTCCGTGTGCCCAGAACACCCCAATTTAGGGCCTGTATTTTTCCACTCTCAGCTGGGCTTAGAAGAAAAGAGGCTGTTTCTCATCCACCCTATGCCCAAGGGGAAGGATAGGTCCTTTTGGACCTGGGTGGGGCTCCTGAGAGAGGAACTGAGCTTCAGGTAGAGAATTTCTGGACCCAGACAGGGGTGGCAGGAAGGTAGCAAGCCTGGTTTCTCCCTCTCCCTCAGCATCCCCTCCAGCCCTCTGGTCTCCCTGGCCTTTGTCTCCCAGCTCTGCATTCTTGGATACTCCCCTTCTTCCCTTTCCTACTAAGTTTCCACCCCTTGGACCTACACATCCTGTGGCTTGCATAAAAACCACTGTTTCTTCCCCCACCTGAGTCTGGGAGCCTGTCTCATTGAGATGGGGGTTCTTGAGACCCTGGCCCCATGCAGAAGTGCCGGTTCCATCTTTTATCATTCTGAGGCTGAGATCTCCAGAATTATAGCCTGTAGGAACTGGAAGTCCTCTTAGACAACATTAAGCCCAACCCCCACCTGAAAAGTGACCCAGAAAGTAGGACAGGGGACTCCATGGAGGGGGTGGCTTGTCATGCTGGACAGGGAGTCATGGCGATCTCAGTTGGAAGTCTGCCTCAGATGTATCCTAGCTGGGTGACAAGCAAGTCTGCGAGCCTTTCTTTATTCATCTGCAAAAACGGCATAATAACAGTACCTACCACACAGATGTGTTGTGAAAATTAAATGGAAAATGCCTATGAGGTGCTTACAAAGTGTTACATAAATGCTACCGAGTGTTCTTCTTCCAGTGCTACATAAATGCTATCTAACGATAGATATTAGCAGTATTCTCAAGGTCTCCCATCTCCCAGGCCAAAGCTTTTCCCACTGCCCCATCTAGCTACATCATTCCCCTAGCCAGCCTCCTTCAAGCTGGATCTGCAATTCATGCTTGTATTGTTTGATTTTTCCCTTCTAAAAACTTGCCTAGCAATTAAATATACCTCTGGTTTTCAGGGTCACTCCAGGACAGCCCCCCTGCCCCCTCCCAGAATCCTCCCTGCTCTGCTTGTCCTTAGCCTGCCTGACAGAGTCCTCAGAACGTTTCAGGCAGACAGCTATAAACAGCTGATTAAAAAGAACTGCCCCTTCTTGGGAAAAACAAACTCTAACCCATCTCCCTCCCTAGAGGCCTCCCCAGAGGAAGCCAGGTCCAGGCCTGCCAGGAGGCGGCGGCAAGGAGCCATGGCCCAGCTAGTCGAAGGTGGCCAACCTGCGGTCAGAGAATGTCCTTCCTTCCTTCTCTATGGGGTGGGGGTGGGGTGTCTTCAAATGGCTACCGGAGCACACTGTGCCTCTGCCTTCTTCACAGGGATGGCCTTGTTAAGGACACAAGGGGCGCAAGGACAACAGATTATAGAGTTAGCAGGGACTTTGGAAGCTATCCGGTTCGATTACCTCATTTTACAGACAAGGAAACTGAGGCACAGGGAAGTTAGATGACTTGCTCAAGATGACCCAGAAATTAAGAAGCAGAGACAGAATTTTAACGTGGATCATCTAACTCTAAACGCTTTATCCACTCCAGCCTCTCCAGAAAGACAGGGAGGTAATCACAGTAACTAACATTTAGACAGCAATTTAAGGTTTGCCAAGTGCAAGCCTGTTTAAATCCCGTCTCTGGCACTTAGAAGCTGCGTGTCGCTAGGAAAGTCATTTAATCTCTCTCAGGCTCAGTTTATCCTTCTGTTAAAGGAAGATGATAACAGCATCTACCTCAGAGGTGCTGTGATCATGTATGTAGAGGACTCTGTGGTACAGTGGACGGAACACTGGGCCTGGGATCAGGAAGACTTGTCCTGAGTTCAAATGTGACCTCAGACACTTGCTAGCTGCGTGTGTGACTAATCACTTAATTCTGTTTGCCTCAATTTCCTCATCTGTAAAATGAACTGGAGAAGGAAATAGCAGACTAAACCTGTCTCTCTGCCAAGAAAACCCCGACTGGGGTCACAAAGTCATACATGACTGAAATGACCAAACAACTTAATATTAACCATTATTGTCAATATTAAAAAGGTTGCTGCGGGGCCGAGTTGAGGAAAACGACATGGG
Source organism: Potorous gilbertii (assembly GCA_028658325.1). Lineage (NCBI taxonomy): Eukaryota > Metazoa > Chordata > Mammalia > Diprotodontia > Potoroidae > Potorous > Potorous gilbertii. Next base: position 240,109,377 of record CM053772.1, on the reverse strand, counting down.
TCTCATGTCGCTATGCCAAATGGTCAGAGAGTCTATGAAAAGTGAGTCAGATGCTGTGGGTAGGACATTCTGTTCATTCCGTCGGCATAAACACACGTGTCTGTGTGTGAAATCCACCCGCCTACCCGGCGCTAACTCTGAACCTCGTTAGTTCACTATCTGCTCCACAACCCACCAGCCGAGTGAAGACAGGCTGGGGGAGGAGGTGGTTAAGGGGGAGCCTGCCTCGGGCTTGGCCTTTCTCTGGCCTCAGCATCCCAGCGTGTCCTGAAGCACGTCCCACTGAGGAGCAGGCCTGTCAGCCCTCCTCGCATGATGCAGCCAGGCGCCAGCTTCTACCACCCGTCTGCTTAAAAGCTAACATTCTCCAGACTTGTCCCTATCAGCAGCCAGGCCCTGGAGTGAAGAGTGAGGGAAGAGCCACATAAACACAGGCCAGATTGCCAAGACCAGACCTCGACAACCCGACAAAGAGGTGTTTGGAATGCCCTCTGGTCCTCAGAACCTGACCTTGTTTGACAAGCAGAGCCTATCAGCAGGCTTCATCCTCCAGAGACCCTCCCAGAGAGCATCCTGAGCAGGGAGACAGGATTCCTGGCTTCTGGTCCTGGCTCTTTGCTGTCGGACCCTGGGAAGAGCCAGTGCCCTGGATTTAGAAGCTGCACGCTCGCTGTATGTATGACCTTGGGCATGTAAGCAGCACCTCCCAGGGCCTCTCATCATTTTTATGAACCAGATGCTCTCCTTGCTTTAAATCTTTTAATCTCATAACACCAACCTATTCCAGCAAACATTTATTAAACAATAATTCTATGCAAGTTACTGTGCAGATACAGGAAATGAAAATGAGCAATAAGCATTTAGTAAACACTTACTATATACCTTGCACTGTTGAAGAGCTAGATACAGGGGGTGCAAGCAATCAGCAAACATTTATTAAGTGCTTACTGTGTGCCTTGCACAGTTGTAAGAACTAGGGACACAAAGAAAGGCAGGAGTTTAGAGTCTAATAGAGGAGACGTGTGCATTACTAAATATATAACAAATATATACAGATTAGATGCAAGGTGATCTTAGAGTGGAAGCCTGTAGCAACAGGAGAAGCTAAGAAAGGCCTGATGCAGGAGGTCATTCTTGAGCTGAGACTTGAAGGAAACCAGAGATTCTAAGAGGTAAAACTAGACCTTCCAGGTAGAGGGAACAGCCAGGGCAAAGACAGGAGCTGGGAAATGGGGTATCATGTTCAAGGAATCAGCAAGTTGACTAACATAGGTGGATCATGGACTTCATGGAGGAGAATATATATAAAGACAAGAAACATAGGAAGGGGTTGAGTTGTGAAGAGTTTTAAATGCCAAAACAAATTGAGAACTAGGACTTTACTATTTCACAGAGTTGAAATCCCCTACTACGGTGCATTTCCTCACTCACAGTCCTCATCTCATTAGATTGTAAGCTCCTTGAGGTCAGGACTGTCTTTCTTTTTATTAACTGTGTCCCCAGCACTTAGCAGAGTGCTTAATAAATGTTTATTGGATTTACTTATTATTGATCTCTGACTTTCAGAATCCTCTTCCTTCAAGGCTCCCCACTCAGGAACCACCTCTTCCATAGTTGCTTCTCTTGCCTTTTTCTTTCTTGTCTGTGTCTCGCACTTCTCTGTGCACATGTAGTATAATTTTCCTAGATTTTAGCAAAACATTTAATCGAGTGTTTCCTGCTATCTTTGGGCACCAGATTGGGAGATATGGGCTAGAAATGGTGTACTGTGTAAATATTTGTAAATAGCCAAATGTGGACCTAATTGAATGATCAGACCTAAAGAATTAGTTAATGAAAGAATGAGTTGATGTCCACTTGGAAAGAGACCTTAGAGGAGAGATCTAGGAATCTGTGCTGTTGAACATTTTTGTCAATAACCTGAGTGAAAGCATAGATAGCTTATCACAATTACACATGATGCATAGCTGGAAGAGATAGCTAATGTGTTAGATGACAGAGTTAGGATCCAAAAACATTTCAACACACTAGAACGCTGGGCTACATCCAAAGAGATTAAATTTAATAAGGCCAAATGTAAGGTTTTGTATTTGGGTCCAAAAAATGAACTTCCTGAATATGAGATGAGAAAGCGTGTCTAGATTGTCATCTGTATGATAAAAATGTGGGGTTTTAATGGATTAAAAGTTCAATAGGAGTCCACAAGGCAATGTAGCAGCCCCCCCCCAAATACCAGTATACTGTTAAGCTGCACTGAGAGTGGTCCAATATCCAGAACAAAGGAAAAAATAATCTCAGTGTCTTCTGGACTGCTCCAAGCACTATGGGGTCTCTAAGTTCAACTGTGGACATCACATCTTAGCACAGCTGGAGAGTGGCAAGAGGAAGATGAACCAAGATGGCTCTGCTCCAGTGTGCCAAGGGGACTATAGATCATACCACATAAGGTTCAACTGAAGGAACCATAAGGACAGAAGGCCAACCTATCTTCAAGGGCAAGAAGGACTGCCATGTGGAAGAGAGTTTAGGTTTGCTCTTCTTGGTCCTAGAAGGCAATTGGGGAATGATTTATATGCTTATAAATTTGACTCAGTTGTCTATGTATTTGAGAAATGAGGCCTTTATCAGAGACACTGGCTGTAAAAAGAATTTCCCATCTTTCTGCTCCCCTTCTAATCTTGGTTGCCCTGGCTTTGTTAGTGCAAAAATTTTTGAATTTAATGTAATCAAAATTATCCATTTTGCATTTCACAATATTCTCCCTTGTTTGATAATAAATTCTTCCCTTCTCCACAGATCTGACAGATAAACTATTCCTTGCTCTCCTAATTTGCTTATGGCATCTTTCTTTATGTCTAAATTGTGTACCCATTTTGACCTTATCTTGGTATATGTTGTAAGAAACTATGCCTAGTTTCTGCCATACTATTTTCTAGTTTTCCCAACAGTAGTGAGTTCTTGTCCCAGAAACTGGAGTTTTGGGATTTATCCAGCAGTAGATTACTATAGTCCTTGATGACTGTGTCTTGTATACCTAACCTATTCCAGTGATCACTCTATTTCTTAGAGAGTACCAAGTAGTTTTGATGATTGCTGCTTTAAAATATAATTTTAGATATGGTATAGCTATACCACCTTACCTTTTGTTATTCCAGATGAATTTTGCTATTGTTTTTTCTAGCTCTATAAAATATTTTTGACAGTATGTAACTACCTATGTTAATAAAAGAATATCCAAGGTTTTTTTAAAGGTCTGGGGGAAGATGTAATAACATACTCTTGGTAGAACAGTGAATTTCTCTAACCCTCGACAGCACTTATTATTTACCAGGTACTGTGATAAGCACAGAGGTAACAAAAAAAAGACAAAATCAGTGCTCATCCTGAAGGAACTCATATTCTGATAGGTAAATCACATGTAAGTATCTAGATTTACTCAAGAAAAGTAACTGAATTGTTCATATCCTTTGACCCAGCAATTAAGAGTGTTGATTTTGAGTTTAAATCTTAGAGCTACCATTTACATCTTGTGTAAGTCACTTTCCCCCTGTAACTCAGTTTCCTCAAATATAAAATGGTCTAGATGCTTTCTAAGTTTTCTTCCAATTCTAAATATATGGTCCTCTGATCCTACTACCAAGCACATAGCCCAAGAAAGTCAAAGACAGAAAGAAAGATCCCATAGATACCCCAAATATTCATAGCAGCACTTTTGTAATAGAATGTAACAAGAGACAAAATGAGTGACCACTGTTTGGGGAAGGCTTCAACAAAATTGGGTATGGAACATTATTGTACTATAAAAAATGAATAATTCCAAGGAAACACGGAAAGATTGTGGCTTGCCATAGAGTGAAGAAAGCAAAACCAGGAAAATAATATATACAGTGACTACAATCATATAAACAAAAAGAACAGTAAATGGAAACTAATTTCTAAATAGTCATCATGATCAATGTTATTCCTAGAAAAACAGATAATGAAACCTATCTTCCTCCTTACGATAGAGAGGTAGAGGCAGGGAAGACACATTAGTAGCAATGAAGGATGAAGTCAGATAAGGTCAATGTATCAACCAGTTTTACTTAATCTTTTTTCTTTGGAACAGAGAAATTGATCAGTGTATGAGGAGGATTGGAGTTATATCTGTGAACGATTAATCAGCTATTAAAATAAAGCAAGAAATGTGCCCAATAAAGTAAAGGAACAATCACAAAAAAAGGAGAGGAAAAGAAAGAAAATCCTACAAGGATTATCTTTTAAGAAAAATTAAGAGACACTGGAGAAATGCATTTTTAATTAAATTTTTTAAAATTAAATTCACACTAAAAAAATTTTAATTTATTCATTTAACAAAATGAATAAATAGCATGGAGTAAAAGAAATCTTTGGGGGAATAAAAGAATTAAATTGTGATAACAACTAGAACCCTTCTCCCCAAATGAGAATGAAACAACTACAAGAACCCCACTCCCCCGAGTCATTGAAAAACTTAATAAAAAACTAAAGGAGGCTAAAAGGAGAGAAGTCAGACGTCTCAAAGAATTAAAAAAGATGAACAGAATTGATGACACAGAGCAAATGGTGGGAAACTTAACAAAACAGGAATACTCTGAAAAAGTAGTAAAATTAGAAGACTGTCTTAGATCTTTACAAACCAAAGCAACAGAAAAACGCCATTTGAGAAGCATCTCTCATAAAAACATGATGAAATGAGGGCACCTGAATGCCATATTTTGCTTTAAAGTATGGGAAGACAGCAAAAATGTATATTGGTGAATCCACAGAGGACATTCAGAAGAGACTCAAATTTATATCAACTAGTTTATAAAATCTTAGATTTAGAACTGGACAGGACCTCAGATACCAACAATTGTTCTCATTTTAAAGACTGAGGAAACTGAAGCATACAGAGAGCAAGTCTTCTCTCCCCCTGCCCCCACAAGAATCAGACCTGGAGTTGAACCAGGCCCTTTGACTCCACATCTAGCATTCTTTCCATTACATCATGCTATTCTCTAGAGCTTTGCTGTCAAGTAAAGGTTCTTGTTGTTGTATGTCTTTCATTCTAGAAGAGGACCATAACATCATGGAGGTGATACCATGACATACAAGTGAGGAAGGACTGTGCAAAGTCATAAGATTCATGTTCTCCGCCAGAGCTATCTGGGTCCAGTGGCAAGATATAGATCAGGATGACTGGAGATGGCCCCAAAGATTCTTACAAGTATCCAGGAACAGACAATCAAGTGACTCACCCAAGTTCACACAAGTAATAAGTGTCAGAGATAGACTTTGAATTCCAGTCTTCTAGACTCCCGAGCTACTGTTCTCTCTCTTGTAATATGCTTAAAAAGCAAAGAAAAAGTCCTGTACCCAAAAATTACATATTCTTAAACTGTGAGCATATTACAACATAAAAAGATGGACCTTCAACAAGATGACAAATTTCCAATCATTCCTTCACTGAAAAACAGAGATGAGCATAGGCTTTAAAAAGCAAATGTAGTCAACAAAAGAAACTTACTAAAGGTAAATAAGTAATGACTAAATATTAATATGCTGAAAGGAGGAAACAAGATAAATTCTTTCATCCAGCTTATCAGATATTTATTAAAGGAATGTAGAGAAAATAGTTATAGGCCAGTCTCATCAAAGGTGATCCATCTTAATGAGGAAGTAAGGAGAGGGGGGAAAAATAAAAAGTGAATTAGCATTCTTGAAATCAGGATCTCATAGGTAAAGGTCATTCAAAAAAAGAGCTAGAGGGATAAAATGAGGAGATGGGGGCTGCTAAACAACATTCTTATCTGAACTGGACAAGAGTTATATGAGAAAATTATATCAGTAAAATTAAAACCTGGGGATTGAACTGGACTGAGAAAGTGTGGTAACTGTAGGTTAGTGTGGAGGCTGGGATCAGATTATTTCAAGCAAAACAAGCTGCAGCAACATTCTGATGCTTTGATTTTTTAAAAGATTATATAAAAAGATCAAATGGAGAGAAAAGCAAACAACAATACCAAACTTGAGTGTTAATAGGCTAAACTTATTGCTTCAGAAAGAAAAGAGAGTTAAAGAATGGATTAGAAAATAATATAACAAAAATAAAGGCACATACAGAATTAGGTAGAAGGAACTGGAATAAAATATACAGTGTGTCAGAAAAGTCTTGGTGAAGTTTTAAGCTATTAAAGCTTGTATTATGCTGAATTCAAAAAACAAATCAGGAGCCAAAATTATGATTTCAGACAGGATAACAGTGAAAATAAATAATATCAAAAGTAACAAACAAGGAAACTATAAACTATAAAATCACTTTAGATAATGAAAGTATATCAATACAAAATATCATACCAAGGAAGTACCCTGATTCAGTGGAAAGAATATAAGGTCAGGGGACATTGGATTCAAATCCTGACTGCCACTAAATACTACCTTTGTGACCTTGGGTAAGTCACTTAATCCCTCTCAGCTTCATTTCTTTATCTATAAAATGAGGATTGGAATAGATGATTTCAAAGATCTCTTCCAACTGTAAATCTATTAGGATAAATAGGATCCTAGATTTAGAGTGGAAAGGACCTTTTATGACCCACTGGTTATTATAAATGGCATATCATCTAAGTGTTTAAAGGAAAAGTTAACAGAAATGTAAAAAGAATTATATAGTAAGTTACTTCAATATGCCTCTTTCAGACCTTGATAAATGCATGTAAAGTTCAGACAACTAGAGGAAGGCCATGAGTATAGTGGATAAATACTCTATGGAGGATTTATGGGAGGACATGGGCAAGAGTCACAGAGGATGAGATGGTGCGGATGGGGAGGCATCATGGTATAGTGAATTAAAGCCGGATTTCCAGCTCTGGAGTCCAAGGTTCCAGATTCAAATCATTTCATTTCCTCAGAGCTTAGTTTCCTCATCTGTGAAATAACTGTGAAATATCTGTGAAATGAACTAAGGCCTCTGAGGTTCTTTCCTGCTTTAGATCTTGAACTCTATGATTGTGCCTCCACCACCATCACCATGTGAATGAAATAAAAACTCCTTCAATGAGACTTAAGTGAAGGAACTGTTGAATTAGTCAGGAGGTAAAGAAGGACTGAGGGTAGGTGGGGGACAGAGGAGGCAACTGAAAAAGAGATCATAGCACAGAGTGAAATGAGCAGAACCAGGAGGATGCTGTACACCGTGACAGCAATATTGTATGATGACCAGCTGTGAATGACTTAGCTCTTCTCAGCAACACAATGGTCCAAGCCAATCCCAAAGAACTCATGATAAAAAAATGCTAGCCTTCTCCAGAGAAAGAACTGATGCAGTCTGAATGCAAATTGAAGCATACTTTTTGACTTTATTTTTCTTGGATTTTTTTTTTGGTCTGTGTTTTCTTTTGTAACATGGCTGATATGGTAATATATTTTGCGTGACTGAAAATGTATAATTTATATCAAACTTCCTGCCTTCCCAAGGGAGAAAATTTGGAACTCAATTTTTTAAAATATGAATGTTAAAAATTGTTTTTACATGTAATTGAAAAAATAAAAAGAAAGAGGAAAGAAAGGAAGGAAGGGAGGGAGGAAAGAAAGAAGAAAGGAACAAGGGAAGGAAAGAGGGGGAAAAAAAAGGAAGGAAGGAAGAGTAGACAGTCATCTATCCAGGAAATCAAGGCAGATTCAGCCCAGGTGCAGAGGAGGATGGGGAAGTGCCTTGGTGGGCATCATCCCTCCCCACTCCTTACCTTGACCCAGTGGTATGGTAGTGACTATGTGCCCTGCCTCCCGCAAGTCTTGAACAACTATGGTTTCCCCAGGAGAGTTCAATCTTTAAGGCCCAGCTCTGAAGCCTGGTTCTGCCCACCAGCCCCTGAGTGGGTATGGTTCCAGGAGGCCTGGTCACGACCCCCTGCCACTGAACCCAGCACTGGTCAGCTGCTGAGAAGTTTCCCCACAGGCTTGGTTCCTGCTTAACTTCCCTAGACTCTGCTGCCCGGGTGATGTCACAGCCTGGGGAATGGAGCTGGCCACAGTCCCAACAGCAGAGGCTATATTTGGAGATGAGCGAATCCCAACCCATACACTCAGGACGTGAGGCTGGAAGACCATGACTCTGTGTGTGTGTGTGTGTGTGTGTGTGTGTGTGTGTGTGTGTGTGTTTGCTTGCACGCCTGCCTCCTGCCTTCTGGGGATGTGATTCAGATGCACATGGTGTCTCTGTAAGCACCCTGGGTTGGCAGCGAGGTTATGTTATAGGCCTTCTGCCAAGACAAATAGGGATTGTTTTGAGGCCATATTACATTTCTCCAGCATGAATAAGTCCCCCCTGAAGCCAGTGAGAAAAAGATACTTCAGGAGCAGAGCAGCAAACCTAAGCTGCCCCCTCCATGCAGACAGGCTGCAACAGGAACCCCATTACGACTGGCCTGGTAATGCCCGCCAGCAAATTCCAAGCAGGTCCCAACAGGGTCATGTGGATCCAGGCATTTGGGCCTCACCTGCCATGAGGCCAGCTTGGTTCAGTAGTTATGGTAGGGACCCGGATTTCCTCCTCCCCCTCTCCACACTCACACACTTCTAGAAAAGCCAGGGAGTGGTAATGATAGCCCTTCACACATGCATACACAGCACTTTACAATTTCTACCACCTTCCTATGTATGAGACCCTCACCACAGTCCCAAGAGGAACCAGGGCAAGGACCATGAGTCCCATTTTACAGATGAGGAAAAAGTGTGGTATAGTGGAAAGCATGACTGGAAAGTGAGAGCCTCAGTTCCCAAAGCCAGTTTGACCTCCTACTAGCTGAGGATGAGCAGGGCAGGTCACCTGAAATCTCTGAGTCTCAGTTCCCTTTCTCGTAACACTGGGTAATCCTCCCTGTTACTCTCTGCCTTACAAGGTAATTGTGAACATAAAAGGAATTAATGCCCATAAAGCGCTTTTCAAACCTTAGAACAGTACTTGCTAGCTAGGTTGAGTATTGTGCCCATGGGGGCGATATGTCACGGTACCAGGACCAGAACCTAGGTTTCCAAATTCCTGGTCCATTTCTCTGCCACGCTGCCCAAAGAGGAGGAGTCTGCATTCCTGGCCCACTCTTCCCCTTCTCCTGGCCTCCAGACAGCTTGCTGGGAGGTTTACTAAGGCTGAAGCAATACTGGAAAGGTCCCTGAAATGCCCTGTGAAAGCCTGGGAATGTCACCAGAAGTTTCCCTGCTGACCTGGTGTCCTTCTCAGTACACCCTCCTCTCAGAGTTTCCTGACCCTGATCTTCCCTGCTTCTCCCCCTATCTTAACTCAGATTCCTCTGCTGCATCAGCTCCCATAGCCCATCTCCCAGACACAGATGTGCCCCCTAATCTCTGCCCTATGCCCCCCTTCTCTGCTTTCTCTAATACTCTTTTATAACCTCATTAGTTGCCATGGGCTCTGTTATCATCTCTGTGCTGATGAATCCCAGATCTCTATTTCCAGCCCTGATTTCTCTCCTGAGCTCCAGTCCCATGTCACCAAACATCTTTTGGACATGTCAAACTACACTCAGTATCCTCCCCCTCAGAGCCAGGACTCTTATTGACGAGGGGCATCACCACCACCCCTGCTACCCAGGTTCACCACCTGGTCGTGCTTGACTCCTCCTTCTTCCTCATCCCCCAGAGCTGCTCCCTTGTCTATCTTTACAGCTCTCACGTCCCTCCCCTTCCCTCAGTTTACCTAGGCTCCACCCTAGGTCCATCACCTCTCACCTGGACTCTTATCAACAGCCTCCTAATCTATCCCCTCTCCAATCCACCATCCCCAGCTGGGTGACACAGTGATTTGGGGGGTCAGGAAAATGAGTTCACATCTGGCCTCAGATAGAAGTTGTGTGACTCTGATCAAGTCACTTCACTTGTCTGCCTCAATTTCCTCAACTCTAAAAGAGAGATAACAATAGCATTTACCTCTCAAGGTAGAGTCAAATGAGATATTATTTGCAAAATATAATAAATGCTTTAATAAATTCTCTCTCTCTCTCTCTCTCTCTCTCTCTCTCTCTCTCTCTCTCTCCCTCTCTCTCCCCACATATCTCTTCTCTGTCTGTCTCTCTCCTCTCTGTCTCTCTCTGTCCATGTGTCCTAACTGCTTCTCTGCTTCTCCTAGCATTCAATGTCTTCCATAATCTAGCTGACAACTCCAGGAAGATTTCCAAAAGCACAAGAAGACTTATAAGAACTGATACAGAAGAAAGAAACTAAAACCAGAAGAAGAACATATATGTAGACAACAACAATATAAATGAAGATACCACTGCAAGACCACAGAAATCACATCAAACCCTTTGGCCAATATTGGTTCCAGATGACTGAAGTTCAACTATAATGCCTCCGCTTCTGCAAAGAAAAGGCAAATGATGTGAGTGGAGAGTTATACAGCAGCAGCTTCCAGTCTCAGTCCTTATATTAGATCATTTTGTTTACCTTTATTTTTATGACAGGAGAGTTTAATTGGGAAACGTTTCTCAACAAAAGTACAATGGGTTGTCTTGAGAGTCAGGTGACTCAGTGAATAGAGAGAACTAGACTTAAAGTCAGAAAGACCAGAATTTGAATTGAGCCTCAAGCGTTTACTAACTGCGTGAGCCTGGGCAAGTCACTTAACCACTGTCTGCCTTGGTTTCTTCTTCTGTAAAACAGCCATAATGATAGCACCTACCTCTCAGGGTTGTTCTGAGGATCACATGAAGCCTTAACGCTGTATGAATGTGACCAATGATTGTTCATCATCCAAGCAGAGGCTGGATGTTGGGTATCTCACCAGAATTCCCTCCTTGGACTAGATTAAAGGTCCTTCTTTGTGGCACATGTGAAACCTGTGGATTCCTTCTCAGAATATTTTTTTAAATTCACAATTAAAGGAACTGCTAAAAAAAATCAGTTCAAGGTTAGTGAAAATAAAGATTTGTTCTTATCCAAGTTAATGGAACCCCTGAAATTCATCCACAGACCCCTTGGTCAAGAACCCATGGATGGTCACTAGGGTCCCTCTCAAATTCTGTGAGAATGAATCAAGAAGGACATTTTATTATTTTTTTTGAAAAACAGTATAATTTAATCTGTATTCATACTCCCTCAGTTCTTTCTCTGGAGGCAGATAGCATTTTTCATAAAGTCCTTTGGAATAATCTTGGATCATTGTATGACTAAGAATAGCTAAGTTATTCACAGTTGAACATCTTACAGGTTGCTATTACCTGCACAGTGTTTCCTGGTTCTGCTTATTTCACTTTGCATCAGTTCTTCAGCCATTCTCCAGCTGATGGGCCGCCCCTCAATTTCCAGTTCTTAGCTCTCTGAGACTCTATTTCCTTATCTGTTCTAATGAAGAGATGGCTTCTCTCCAGAGTTCTTTCCAACTCTATGTAACAGTAAGCACCTCAACATACACAGGGGGATCTGCTATCACAGGTTCTTTGATCTGCTTCTCTGTATAATGATGAATATACTTGTCAGAGGGAGTTAATGAGATTCAGGGGGAAAGTCTCCTGAGAGGCCTGACACCTGTTATTCAGTTTTCTGTCACCAGAAAGTATGTTTCAGCATCTACATTGCAGGATCAAGGTTGGTCCTGGCAGTCAGTTTGATTCAGCCGTCTGTAATTCTTGTTTTTAGTGTCACAGGATTATAAACTTGGAGGTCATCGGGCCCTTCTCTAGGCAGACGCCTAGCTGAGGTCCAGAGTGACTGCTCCCCGGGACACAGGAAGTGCCCGTTTTGCTTTAATTCACTCTTATGTACCCTCTCTCTCTGAATTTCTCCCATTCCATGATAATCCCGCAGCATTTGGTCCTTCTCCCGTCATGGACACCCACTTTGTTCCAGACTCTTGCCCCCTAAAACAAGAGCCTCAATCACTTGGGTAGATGCGGACCCTTTCTGTCTTGGGGGCACATGCCTAGCAGTAGCACCGCTGTTCAAAGGACCAAGAAGGACATTTCAAAGACAAAAATGTTTTGAATCTTGGATCAGGTTCCTCTCCCAGACAGCCTTGGGGTTCTTTCCCTCATCCCTCTTTCTGTTGGCCACCCCAGGCCTGTCCTTGCTTCTCCCAGGCAGGCCCCTACCTGTACTCCTTGTCCTCATCCCTGCCCCACCCCATTCTGCACTGCTGACATGTCATGGCTAACATTGGACCCGACCTGTCCCTGCACCCCTCAGTGCTGGAGCCAGGATGGTTGAGAGATTCCTAAAAACCCAGGGATGAGTGTGGGGGTGGGGGAAAGATGACTCCTGATGGGAAGAGGGCAGGGACTCTGGGCTCAGGGAGTCTCTGGGTTACAGATTTCACAGGGCTTTATCAGAACCATTTGGGCCCCTTCCCAGCATCCCTCCCCTTGTCTCCTCCCCAAGCTGCACACTGGAATGTCACTCCTAGATAACATTGCTCAAGATGTATCTGGCCCCTTGAGATAAACGGAGTTCCTCCAAAGCCACCCTGGGCCAGCCCAGCAACAGCCCACCCAGCTCCTGCTCCCGCTCCTACTCAAAGCCTCTGTTCCTCCAGGACACAACTTACAGAACAGGAAGCCAGGAAGACTTTGGAGTCACAGAAGGCGGATCCTTGAAGGCCCTCGCAGGGGTTCTTGGGGGCAGGAAACACCTGAAGCTTTCAAGGACTTGTCCTCCCCACCCCCACCCCAGCTGGAGGAAAGGGGCTGTTGTACTCAGTCCAATTAAGCTTCCTGGTAGAGAGGCCTGACCCCATCACTCTCCAACCCAAAAAATAATGCCTAAAAAATAATGTACAAACTCCACAGCCGCTAGGCTGCAGAACCATTTTTCCACCTTTAGTTCACCCTGGTCTGATTCAAGGCCTAGAAGTATCAGCCAAATGGACCCATTCTCATCCTGTCTTCTCCTGCCTCCTCACTTGGTGAAACCTTTCAAGGCCCACCCAGCTCAGGTGCCACCTTCTCCATGATTCTCACTCCCCACCCCTCTGCCTCCAGAACACTGTATGGCTCACATTCTATCTTGCAGCACGCTTATTAGTAGAGCTGCCTTATCCTCTCTATTAAGAGGTAAACCAACAACTCCAGTTTCCCTTTTTCTGTCCCAGAGTCATCCTGGTGTGGTGGAAAGAGTCTTGAACTTGGGGTCACAGATCCTGAGTTTGAATCCTGGCACCCCAAAGTGAGGCTCAAGTCCTCACTAGTGAGAGTAAGAGGACTGCTGGAGGCTCAGATTACACCTGGCCTGCTTGTCAATAGAAGCGTCACAAATGTTCAGGTTCCTTAAGAATCTACCCGATAGGGCAGATCTTTAATAAACTTTATGATAAAGAATACTGGATTTAGAATAAAGGAACCCCACAGTTAAATCCCAGATCTTCTATCTACTAGTTGTATGAGCCTGGATCAACCAGCTCACTCTAGTGTCTGAGGCTAGATTTGCATTCAGGTCTTCCTGACTTCCCAGTCCACTGTGCCACCTAGCTGACATGCTAAAGTCTTTAAGGTCAGGAAATGGGTCAGGTTTTTTTTTTTTTAATCTGTTTCCAATGCCTAGAACAGGGTCTTACACGCGGTAAACCTTTAATGAATGTCGATTGGATTGATTCTGCACCAGCAGACAGGGCCTCCCTGAGGTGCTTGACCTGTAGCTGCCCCTTGAGGATGGTGTGATATTTTGCAAAGATGACCAAAATAAAACAGGAAAATGGCAGACACAACAAAGGATTGGGGGCGGGGGAACTGCCACCCTGCTGCCCTGTTGGTGAAGTTGTGAACTGGTTCAGCTATCCTGAAAAGAAAACAATTTAGAACCATACCCAAAGAGCCATTAAATTGTAAATACCCTTTGACCCAGATATATCCCTACTAAGTGTGTCTATATCCCCAAAGAGATCAAAGAAAGAGGAAAAGGACCCATTGGTACAAAAATATTTGGAGCAGTTCTTTCTGTAGTGGTGAAGCATTGGAAACTGAGAGGATGCCCTCAAGTGGGGAATAACTGAAAACATCATGGCATATGATTGTAACCAAAGCTGGTGTTATGACGAGGGGGTACCTGGCATTGGCAATGGGAGATTATGAGGGGATAGAATTTGCATCAATCTCATTCCTTCTTTTGCACCTGCTGGGGAAACCAGATGCCTCCTCCATCCTTGAGCTCAGGGAACATCATTGGTCTTTCTTACCCCCGAAGCTTAGCACAGTGCCTGGCATGTAGTATTTATTAACTGACTGGCTGGCTCTCCCAGCTGCCTTCCTGAGCTACTGCCCAGTCCCAACGAGGGCTGGGGACAAAGCCTGAGCCCAAGGGCAGCTCAGCTCACAGGACACAGCCTATCTCCCTGGCACTGCTCAGCCCTGGGGCCTCTGCCTCCTTTTGCCCCTTTGTTCAAGGTTGTCCTTGATGCCTGGTCTCTTCCTGCCCTGCATTTGAGACTCATAGTCACAGAACACTTGGAGCTGGAAGGCACCTTAAGACATCATCACTTTCCACCTTCTCATTTTGCTCAGAAGGAAATGGGAACCTGGCAAGACAAAGGGATGTGCCCCTGGTTACCCAGCCAATGAGTGATGAGGCCAGGGCTAGGATGCAGGGTCTCTGCTCCTCCTAGTCCAGCAGTCATTAATAAAACCACGTTAAATAAACTAAATAAATTATATTAATATATTATATAATTATATAATAAATTAAATAATTCAAACCACAACCAGGAGGCTCTATACATCCTGGCATTTACCAGCCCCTCCTCACCACAGTCCATGTTGCTGGGCCAGAGATACCAAGATACTCTTGGTATCCAACAGAACCAACGATAGGAAGAGAGGGGAGAGACAGAAACAGAGAGAAGAGAGCGTCAGAGAGACAGAAAGAGAAAATGTACAATTTGCTGTTGCAGCCTCAGGGCTGGGCTGGGTCCAAGGCTATCAGGCGGTCTAAGCCTGACACCCAGTGGCCAAAGGTGGAGGGACAGTCTCCCTGCTGCTTAAGCCATGGTCTCTGCTCCCAGAACAGAGAGGAGTGGACAGTTGGGTGACCTCCACCTGCACCTTACCCACCACCCCTCCTCCATGTTCCCCTCCCTCATATATGACAGCAGAATGAGTCTTTCCTGCGCTAGGAGCCTGGAGACTTGGTTTCTAGCCTGCCACTAACAAAACCTGTGTCATTAGCTAAGTCTCCTCTTTGAGCCCCAATTTATTCTGTAGAAAAAGAGGGATGGTCTTCAGAAGAGAATACCCCTCTTCCCATTTGCATCGACAGAGAAGAGACTTAGAGCTAAAAGGGAATCTAACCCAACCTCCTCATTTTACAGATGAAGAAACCAAGGCCCGGAGAAGGTACCTGACTTGGCCAAGACCACACAGGTGTTAAAGTAGCAGAGCCAAGAAGCTCAGCTTTCTTTCCTTTGGTTCTTCCTTCCATACAGTGTGTCTAAGCCATCTTCCTTGGCACTGTGATTTTAATACTTGAACACAGTATCATTTCCCCATTCCCCCCATCTTCTCTCCTCCAGACTAAATATCCCTCAAGGCCTTCCCAGCTCTAACATTCTATAATACTCTCTCTTTGCTTCTCAAGAAGGTAGCAAAAGGCCCTCCCTCTCAAAGACAACAGCAGAGCCAGGAAAAGCCCAGGAATCTAGCCTGAAGACAGAACAGGAAATGCAAAAGCACACACTTTGGGTTCAGAGGGATCTGAGGATCTTAAGAGACTGCCTTCCACAGAAATTCATAAACCTGGAGAAGAACGGAGGTGTTCAGGAGGGAGGATGGGGTCCAGCAAGGTCTAGAGCTGCCTGTTGTTCCTAGGAAGGTGAGAATGAGGAGAGATTGAACGAAGAGAGACAAAGAAGAACAGAGAAGTCTGAACTAGAGCAGTTGGATCAAGATGAAAGGATGCCGCTAAGACTGGTCCTAGCAGATTCTCTGTGTCTCTTCCATACTTGTATAATCCAAGTGCTTCAGGGACACAGGGAAATGATGAGAAGGGAAGTCCCACAAGTTGGAATGAAACTATGAGATGGGGGATTGAGACTCTGACGGGGAAGAGAGTGGGTGTGAGATGTCTGGTGTAAGACTGAAGTTTTCAGTGGGCAGCCCTGGTGGTCATGTCCATAGGCAAGAGTTCATGTTTGTGGGAACAATAAATATGGCAACTGTAGCCCAATGGCTGCCTGCAAGCATTTTGCAATGTGTGGTTAGAGATTTGTCTGAGCTTTGTGGGGCTCCATCAGTCAAGACTCTGGGCTCTAGAAATAAGAATTCTAATGGGGGGTAACTAGGACAAAATGGAGGTGGTTGTTTCTTGGGACCAACTATAGGATAGTAAAGGTTTAGCTCCCTGATACTTGTTGCTGGCAAATCCTTGCTTTGTGCCTTCCTCTACTTACTTTTTAAGTTCTGTCTTCTGATTTTTTTTCTCTCTCCTACAGAACATGATCAGTCATAAGTGACGTGACTACCCCCTGTTAATTAATTGCATGTGAAGAGGGTGGGAACAGGGAGGAGGCCAGTGGAGGACACCAACAACTACATTGCTATACAAAGAACTAAAATAGGTCAGAGGTTTAAATCTCTGTCCAAAATGCCAGGGTTTCTCTAGCTGGGGATTGAGCTGATTGTGAGAGACCTTTATGGTTTTGATTTTGTTAGTGACCTTTATAAACGCCTAAATAGCAGAGATAGATGAACCACATGACTCAGGTCTGAAGTATCCCCTAGCTGAAGTGAGTCATCATTAAATCAGATTCAGGTGAT
This sequence comes from Potorous gilbertii, assembly GCA_028658325.1. Taxonomy (NCBI): domain Eukaryota; kingdom Metazoa; phylum Chordata; class Mammalia; order Diprotodontia; family Potoroidae; genus Potorous; species Potorous gilbertii. Next base: position 240,092,626 of record CM053772.1, on the reverse strand, counting down.
TTAAAGCACAGACGCTCTGACCTCTGAAGCAAGGGGGAGGAGTAAGAGATATGAACCATAAGCCTCTTGGGCCACCCAGTGGGAGGAGAAACATGTAGTCTGTAGAGGATCTGTCCTGCTAACATTACCAATGTAGCACTGAGCTAGAAGACAGCGTGGTTCTTTAATTGCTTCACTTTCTACCCCAATCTTCATGCCTTGCCAGAGAGTGACACCTGCTGGTTATACTTGTTACCTCCAACCTACATAACTGTGGGTTCTCTGCCCTTTGCAGAAAAACACTCACAAAATGTGCAGCTTTGACAGACCCAGCTCAACATCCAGCAGCCAGGAGAAAAAAATAGTGAACTTAGCATCCCAAGACCCACACACGCTCAGTTCCTGGCTCCTCTTTTCTCTGTGCACAGTAAAGAAGTCACTGAAGTTGTCCGAGCACCACTTCCCTCCACTGCATCAGCTCAGGAGGTGCCCCGTGCTGTGTCCCCAGGATCTGAGCTTGATCCTAAGCAGTTTATCACTATTATCAATGGCATGGATAAAGGCATAGAGGGCACACTCATCAACTTGACAGGTGACCCAGAGCTGGGAGGAACTAAATACACTGGATTCAATTCAATTCAATTCACTTCAACTGGAATTTCTATTAAGTCCTTAATGAGAAAAGCACTGTGCCAAGCACTGGAGATTGCAAGGCAAAACAAAACAGAACAAAAAACCTCTACAGACTTCAGAGATCACTGGGGTAAAACAACATGGATGCTAATAAATCAATACAGAAACCTGTCCTGGTAAACGTAATAGGATCAGGGTGACCTTGAGCTCTTGACAGCTATTTCAATGGAGCGCAAACACTGGCGGATCCTACAGGGTTGGAAAGGCATTGGCTAGAGATCCAATGACAGGACTAAGAGTTTGTAGTTGGAGGACCAGCCCTCCTGCAGAGGAATGGCCGCCAGGCTTGATTTGGGGTTGGTTTTTTTAAGTAAGTGGCAACTCCCCCATCTATTGAGTCATGGAGGTGTGGGATGTGCCTCAAGTCTAAGCAACAAGCATTTATTAGGCCCTTACTATTTGCTAATTACTAGGGATACAAAAAGAAGTAAAAAGACCTTCCCTGTCCTTAAGGAGCTTATATTTTAATGAGGGAAGACAACACATCAATGGGAGCTAAAGGGCACAGACGAGAGGATCATGATGGCAAAGTTCGGAGAACAGAGCTGGGAGAGGAATAAAGCACCATAGACCTGGCCCCTTTCTCAAAATGGAAGTTCCAGTAGGAATACTCATTGGAAAAGGAGGCCACAGGGGTAGAGGGTGTGGAAAGTGACTGAAGCTCAGTAGCAGGGTCCAGAGAGTCGGTAACAAAGTTAGGAGAAGAGATGATGCTCTCAGGCATGAAATCATGGCTCTTAAGACAACTGAAGAAGGGCCACTTTTCTCCCCTATCAAATCTGGTTCTAGTGGCTCAGAGGGCAGTATGCTAGATCTGGAATTAGGAAGACCTGAGTTCAAATTCTGCCTCAAACACTTACTGGCTGTGATTCTGGATGTCTGGATGAAGAAACACTAGCTAGCTATTATTTTTCCAGGTATAGTTGTGTTGTATGTAACTTTTCAGTAGCAGATACAGAGTGAACTCAACCTGAGTAGAAATCCAAATAACTCTTACCTAGAGCCTGGTCTGACCCTTACCAGTTCCTGAGTTGCTACAGTCTGAAATATCCCTGAACGCCGAACCCAGCTTCCAGTCCCAAGTCCCTGGATCCTAGTTAAATGGTGTAAAATCACAGACTAATGTGGATCTCCAAGGCCTACCCTGGAAGGAGATCTAACCTCTAGGTCTAGCTCTTGAATCAAGAGCTAAATCAACTGAAACAATCCCAGCTTCCCAGGGGTGGAGGCAGGAGAGGACAAGACTATTGACCAGGCTTCATTTTCAATGCTAACCCATCCTGGCCAAACCTACAGAATGAGCTGAGGTGAATGCTTACCTGAGACCCATGGCAGTGGTGGTGGTCAAGGAGAATGATCTTTGGATTATCAAAGGCGATTATCAAGGATGGAGCTCACAGCCCAGTAATTAAATGCTCAACGTTAGAGGCACGTTGAAAGGCATCGGATACTCATTCTTTATATCCTCCACTACTCTCATCACTTTAACCCAGGGGCCAGAAAACCATGGTCTGAGGGTCAAGTTGAGCCTGTCACCTAATTTTTACTGCTCCACTAGAGAAACTGTTCTCACAAGCTGTACAAAAATGGGCAGTGGTCTGGATTTGGCCCTCAAGTAGAGTTTACCAATCCCCGCTAGATTAGGAGAGCTCATATAGTATAATTCCTTCATTTTACAGAAGAATCTCACACACCTATGTTGGCATGGCCTCATGAGGTCTTCTCAACTCCCCCAGACCTCAGGTGAATGGAAAAGCCTGACTGAAACCCCAAGGAAGCAAGTTTTAGCATTTCTAATTGCCCTAGTTAAGGTTTAACATTGGGTAGATTTTTCATACATTTCATTCCAGGCAGCATTTTCTGATATAACAGTGTTGTGGATTATGACTGGCTGGTGGCCTCTGTGTTAGCATGTGTATTTAATAATCTACAAAATGACTTTTTGTTGACTGATGGATTACATCAGTTAATCAGTATTTATTAAGCATTCTCTATGTGCCAGGAACCATGCAAGATATTCAAAGTAATTTCAAGTAAATCCAGGCCTATTTCAGCATTCATAATAACTTAATAGAGTAAATGTTTATAATATCTGATGAAAATTCTTGATTAATACTTATTTACATAGAATGTATCATGGGGCTATGATTCATCCTGTAAAGACAGAAGCAGGAACCTTAGGTAATGATGACAAGGAAGGTGGAGGAATATCAGAATTTATCATATGCCCTGTCCCCACACCCTACAGATTACCGGGCGTTTCCATCTACCTTGCATCTCCCTATCTTCCCCAACTGGAATTGGATGTCCTTTGATGCTCCAACAGAGCATCTGTTATGTTTTCCTATCTATATTCCCAGGATCTAACATGGTATTTGACACACAGTAAGCTTTTACTAAAAGTTTTTTCATTACATGATGCCTACATTATGTTCATTATTTATCATCCTTGGCTGTGCAGGTCAAGAGAAAACCATTGAGTCTCAAAAGTTTATTCAGTTTATATCATCAGTCTCACATATACATCAATATGCCTTTCCAAGTCATGGTCCAAGATAATGTAGAAAGGCCCTCATAGCTTCTGCATTTAAATAAAGTACACTGATCCAATAATCTCTGAGAGCAAGTTCCCCTTTAACAGCAAGTATGAGCTGCAATTAGAAATAACGAATGGTTAATTTGGAGAAATCCAAAGGAGAATAACTCTAGAGACAGAGAGAGTCAAGACAGACAGACCACAATCATGATCCAAATGCTCAAAGGAAAGTATTCCACTGACATGGACTGGCTTAAAAGTGTAAGGCAGATAGTATGGATGTGGGTAAGAGTGAGTACATCTTGGAACAAGCCACATCGCTTTCCCAAGTTACATTCTCTCTGGGCCTCAGTTTCTATACCTGTAAAACTAAGTCCCTTTCAGTTTTAATGATCTAGCTGCCCTTGAAGAATTTCACTTGGCCCAGGTGACCTGCATCCTTGAGGGGTAGAAATAAGGGATTTGATTCCAAGCCACGGTTGGAATATTTAAAAGATTATGGAAGATAGGAGAGGCATCATAAGATGAGAGAAGAGTAAATGTCCCAATTTTCAGAAAAGGGGGTGAGAAGAGTCTGCAAAGTATAGGTCAATGAGCTTGACTTTGGAAAAAAGTCAAAAAAGGATCACATCAACCTAGTTTTACTTTTTTTAAGAGGGTGACTAAATTGATACATAAGGGAAATGGCACAGACATGGTTTATCTAAATTTTAGCATTTGATAAAGTATCTCATGCTATTCTAATGGGAAAACTGAAAGATATAAACTAGGTGATAAAACAGATATATTCAGAATTGAATGAATGGCTGGACTCAAAGAGTTGTTAATGGTTCAATGTCAACATGGCAGCATGTCTTCAATGGAATATCCCATGGATCTATGCTTGTTCCTGTTCAGTCTGACATTTTTATCAAACCATGACCACCTCCTTGACCACCATCTTTCCTCAAATCTTGATGGAGATAGCCCCGAGCCCAAGAGGCTTGGGAGCTGCAGTGTCTCCCAAATCTCTGAACCTAGACCTCCAGCCAACCCCTGCAACCATCATTAAGGGGAGAGATCTTTATGGAAAAGGGGCCCACCTTCTTCATCACCACTAGCAACAACTGCTGACCAGCTGATACTAACTGCATAAGAGTCCAGGGAATGGCAGTACCCTCCATCCATACCACTGGTTTTGCTTTCGGCCTAGCCCTTATAGCCATCACCTGGGGAAGGGGCTCCTGTGGAGAAGGGCCAGTTATCCCCACCAATTGCTAACCAATCACAATTCACAGGTCAGGCAAGCCAAGCTAGCTGAGGCAGCAAGGCACTGTGGAGAGACAGGAAACAACATGTGCCACACAGGGCAAACCCCCATCTCCACCACCTTGACTATCATTTCCCCTCAGACCCTGAGAGATATAAACTCAGAAGCACTGGGAATGCCAATGCTTCCAGTCCAGCGTCCTCAGTCCTCATCCCCACTGGATCTGCAGGAGCTATAGCCACAGCTATCAAAGACCCTGAAAAGACTTCTTGCCACCCAAGTCCAGAACTGCCAGATGATTCTATGTCAGAAATTGATGATTTTATCACTGGAAATAACATGAAAGAAGGGGCCTTGCCATCTGCTCTGCTGCTGCACCCTAAAGACCATGGGACCTTTCCACCTGACTTCCATATGCATTGTCTCCCCCATTAGGATGTGAGTTCCTTGAGAAACTCTTGTTTTTCTCTTTGTATTTCCAGCACTTGCACAATGCTTTGCCCATACCAAGTGTTTAATAAATTAATTCATTCAGTGTAAAGTAGCAGATACTCAGCCTCAAAGCCAGGAAGATCTGGGTTCAAGTTCCTCTTGGTACGTACTGGGCAAATCGCTTAACCTCAGTGATCCAGGTAATGTTGAGACTAAGATGCACAGAAGGTGCTAACCTGCATCTGTAGCCGGAGTCTCCGCACTTGAGAGTTCCCTACACCAATGAAACCACAAGTCTATTCTCTATCCCTATCAGATATTTAGGACTAAGGTCTAAATGAAATGCCCATCAAATATGCTGATGACATAAAACTGGACAGTAATGCTGACTGTAAGACCTTGACAGGCTGAATCTAATAAGAAGAAATGCCAAAGGAAATAAATGTCGAGTCATACTTGAGTCCACAAAATCAACTTCACAAATACAGGATTGGGGGGGCAGGGATGGTTGAGTCGGTGTTTATCTGTTCAGACGTGTATCTATTCAGGCATTTATCCGAAAAAGATGACAACGTTAGTGAACTAATAATTTAACATTAGTCAGCAGTGTTTTGATGGCTGCAGCCCAAAAAAGCTTCTGCCATCTTGGGCTGCATCAAAAGCAGCATAGCCACCAGCAATGAAGAAGTGATAGGCCCTCAGTTCTCTGCCTTGGCAGAGGCCTGGAGCCTCAAGTTACAAGTACCAGAGATCAGGGATGCAAAGTTGGAGAGCGTCCAGATGAGGGCAAGGTGGGTGAAGGGTCATGATGGTTCATGGGTTCATGCCAGGGAAGAAACTGGCAATATTTAGCCTGGAAGCATTGAGAGGATATGGTAGCTATTTGGGGGTATTTGCAGAGCTATTATGTGAAAATTCCTTGTTTTTGAAAATTACTTGTTTTCTTTGGTTTCTGTTGGCAGAAGCAGGAATGGGCCTTTTCCTCATCGGCTCATCCCTCTTCTTAATAGTTGGAAGCAATGAGTGGAAGCTGGAGAAGGGCAAATTTAAGCTCTCTCTCAGGAAACCTATTGATGATTGAAGCCACTCCCCTCATTTGAGGTCATTCAAGCAGTCTGGACAACTACTTTAGGGCTGTGTTATGGTGGGGATTCCTTTCTTGACTTAAGGGCTGCTGAGGTCCCTTCAACCCTCAATTTTTCTGATCTGTGACTATCATCTAAAGTAAAAGTCACTGAGGATCTATCTGCATCCCATACGGATTAGACTGAGGTTCTCAGCTAAACAATGAACCAATCAACCCAGCCTCTGAGAAAGGGGAAAAATGAGGAAAATAAATAATTTCCCAGACATTAGGACTCTCCCTCAGATATTCCTAGAGCTGTCGGATTCCTCAACTCCCTCCATATTCATGCTTTATCCTTGTGCCTATTGTCATTGCATTTGCTCCTGCCCCTCCCCCCTATGCCAGGAAAGTTCTCTTACCTCCATTTGTTATCTCCTCTTCCTAAAGTTCTGGCTTCCTTTAAGACAGTTCAAGCACCATCTTTTCCCGGCATGCCCCTCTCCCCTCACCTATTAGTGCCTCCCCTCTAAGGTTCTGATACCTCTGAGCATGGGTGTGTTTATTTTCTTCCCCAAATTCCAAGTTGTCTTTAAACGAGTAACCTCTCTTACGGACATGGATGGCTTTCCATCTATTTTGTATCTATCTGATATGAACGGACTTCTATCTTCTACCATTCTAACATGAGTCCTCTTTGAGGACTGGTTTTGCTTTTCCTTTGTACCTCCAATGTTTAACAAGTGGTTTGTGATTGATCGATCCCTCCAAGGAATATAACTGAAGACAGAGACTTTGGGGGAACGAGGATCTTTATGTCTCCAAGCTATTGTAGGATTCCTCATTTCCAATAGGCATTTTAAAATATTTGAACTTTTGTTGAAATGAGAGATAGAAATCTATAGGACCTGAACACAAGGGTGGACTTACAACTTAGAAACACAAGGAACCTTCTGCCTGGGCCAAGGCAACCAATACGTCCACTGCTTCCTCAGTTTTAAGGAGAAGTTCGAAAATGCTCTTACTTGGACCAGGTTGGAGCCTACAGATATTGACTTCTTGGCTACTAAGCAGGCCCCAAAAATAGATTGAACTGGGTAGCTGGATAGACATTCAAAATAGTGGGATCTTGACTTCTGAGTTATTTCCTATGAAAGCTAGAACATCTGGCTTTAACTCCTTCCCTGTATGTGGTTCACATTCTTGGAAAGTCTCAAGTTCCACTCAAGGTAACTGGTCTGCATGCCTGGAGCAGCTTACGACTTTTGAGGGATGAGCCAACGAGGAAAGGGCCCATCCCTACTTGTGCCAAGCCAAGCAGTTTGAACATTAGTAACCAAGGTGGAAAGAGGGTCTGGGGTGAGACTCCAATAGTGTCCACAACTCATTCACAACCTGACTCCTTCCTATCTTTCTGGCTATATACCACTTGCTCCCCACATGCTGAGGCCCAGCCATCCTGGCTCACTCACTGCTCCTCACATCATAGTCTATCCACCATGACGGGTCTCACCTTTGGCTGTCCCCCATAGACTGCGTTGTGGCCTCCACCTCTTGGAAACCCTCATTTCCTTCATTATTCATCTTGAACGCCCCTTGGATGAAGCTTTACTGATTCCCTAGCTGCTTGTATGTTTCCTTCCCTGAAACTCCCTTGTAATCTGTTTGGATAGATTATATATATATATATGTATATATATATATATATATATATATATATATACACATATATATATATATGTATATAGATTATATATATATATACATATATATGTATATATATATACGTATATATACATATATATATATACATATATACGTATATATATATATATATATATACTTATGTATGTTCATGTTGTCTTCTCTAGTAGAACATAAGTTTTCTGAGGGCAGGAATTATTTTACTTTCATCTGTGAATTTCACTTTTATCCTAACACTCAGCACAGTGCCTGAAATATAGTTTAGGAACAGAACTGGAAAAAAAAGTTTTTATTTCATGGGGACAAACTGGGACATAAGAAAATAAACAGGCCTCAGAAGCAGACTGGATTCTCACCTCCATGGCTGCAGGAAATGGAGTTTGAAACCAGAAGCCAGGGCCCTCATCTCATGTGTTGTAGTAAGTAAGGGAGGAGGCAAGAAGAAGTAAAACCTTATCACTGGAAGTGAATTTAATACTGAATACACTGAAACTTGATGTGTTGGCTGGTTTTGATAAACAGCTTTTTTTTTCATTCTTTTTGACAAGTGTTGCTCTGTGGTATGGAAGGAAGAGGGATGCATCTGGAAATAAAATTGATTTAAAAAGAGGTAGAAGGGAAAAAAATTAAAGAAAGTAAAATCAAAACACATAGGAAGAAAAGTCAAATATGTGAGCTCTTTACAGATCATGCAAAGCATCACATGAAGAAGGGGGAAGAAAGAGATGATGGAGAAAAGGCAGGGGAGGAATGGACATTCCCAGGAGTACAGCAGCAGCTCCCAACCTTTTTTAAGTATTAGGAGGGCAGCAGAGCAAGCATCTAGCCTGGAATCAGGAAGACCTGAGTTCAAATCTGGCCTCAGATACTTACTAGCTGTGTAACCCTGGGCAAGTCATTTCACCCTGTTTGCCTCAGTTTCCTCATCTATAAAATGAGTTGGAGAAGGAAATGGCAAACCACTTCAGTATCTTTGCCAAAAGACCCAAATGGGGTCATGGAGAGCTGAACATGACCAAGTATCAAGAAAATCAGTGGATCCCCCCAACCCTGTAAGACTTGGAGTCATGGGGTCTATTCTGGGGGGAGGGAGGGTGTACATAAAAAATCAAAACTATGTAGTGTATATGCATTTTTAATGTGCCAAATTTAATCTCCTGATTTCAGATGCAGATCCCCAGCTCCCAGTTCCCTCCCTGCCAAGGGTCCAACTAGCCATGAGGCAGACCCAGAAATCTTTATAAGAAGTGGAAGGGTGAGTGCTGAGGTGAAGCCAGCTGGGATCTGGGTCTTCTCTGGCTCTTCCTCCCCCCAAAAAACTCCTGTTTAATCTGCAGATTAAAAACCAAAAAAGAACAGCAAGGAAAGCCCAGCATACAAAAACACAAGACGCAGGAGGGAGAAACGTCATTTTAAGTTTTCTCATGTGACCTGATACAACTCTGACAAACCCTTCAGCCACTACCTTCCTCATATTAATGGCTCAGAAACCAAATGTACGAAAACCTCTCTTCCTGCCAACCGCTGGTTTCACTCAGTTACTGAGTTAACCACACAGTGTGCTGTTTTGGTGTGGTTGGGTTTTTTTTTGGAGTAACTTTCACAAAACTGAATATATGTATGTATTTCTTTATTAACACACCATACTTTCCCCCACTGTTTTATTAATGTGGACAGTTCTAAATTCATATCATTCATGTACTTTTTCCTGTTCTCATTTGGTCTGATTGCCTAAAAAAAATTAAAAAAAGATACAAAACACTTCACAAATATTTTAGAAAAATTAGCAAAAAGTTAAGCAAATTGAACATGGCCAATTTTAGAGTGTTCAGACAATGAGATTGCTTGTAAATTAAAACACATGCTCTACTGCACCCTCAGACCTAACAGAACACAAAAGTACCTTTTCATTACCTGTGTTTCCTGACCTCTTTCTCCATTAAACAATCACACTGCTAGTCGATTAGGAAACAATGTCCCATGCCAAGCAGAATCCAGATACTGTCGGTAATTTCACCGTGTGATCTTTGGGCACTCTGCAATGAATAGCAATTTACTTCAAACATCAGGGAGAATACTGATGAGGATGGAGAATGGCACTGAGTTCATGCATATGAGGCCTGGCTGTAGGACCTGGTGATTTGAAATGTAAAGAGAAGTGCTGGGGAGGAGGGAGAGCCCATGGCAACTGTCTTCAAGTAGCTGAAGGGCCGTCAGTGGGAAGATGGATGAGACCAGCGGATACAAATTGCAAAGAAGCAAATTAAAGCTTGATATCAAGAACAACTTCCTGACCAACAGGGCGGTCCCAGAGTGAGCTGGGCAGCCTTGGATGCTTGCCCTCCCTAGAGGCACTTCAGCCAAGTCTGGGAGACCCCCTGCTGGGGAAATATTAGAGGCTATCCTTTCCAGGGAGAGGCTGAACCAGATGACCATGGAGGATTCACCCAACTTTGAATTTTATGATTATTCCAATTAGAAATTGAATTAATTCATTTCCATGTTGTCCATAATCCACAAAAATCCACTGGAATGAAATGGTTTTTAACATGATGTTACTTTTTCCTTTATGATAACTAGGGTATTTGGAGTACTACACACTGCGCATGAGACAGATATCCACTGAAGATCTGACACTGATATTTAACTGAAAATTACTTAACCACTTGGTCAGGGTTGAAATGAAGTTAAGAATACTGCTTGGGAGAGCCAAGAGAGGCAGATTCTTGAAAGCCACAACAAGGAGGCTGAGCAAGGGTCACAGTCTGTTTGCTTCAGAAGAGAGGGGGCATTCAGCAGGGGGCACTATCCCTTCCTTCAAGAGCAGAAACCAATGTGTTTTCCTCGAAGATAAGCATTTTTTCATCCAGAACTTTATACTTTTTTTTTTTTTAGAAAGTCCAAGTTCCTTATTAGTGATCTGTTATACTGGAGTCACATGTGGGATTGTTAATGAAATCAAGAGAAAATTATCCATCCTCATGCACATCTACAGATCTTAATGACAAAGTTCAGGATGACTCCAAAAAGCTGACACTAGGCCTCATTCCATGCCTGTAAAATACATTACTGACTAAAAGAAGGAGTAATACTGACAAATACCAGAATACAAGAAGCAGAAACCCAGACCACTATCTGGAAATTTTCAAGAGCCCTAATGGGAAGTAATTTTTTAAAAATAAGAAAATAAACCTTCCAAAGGCAGGAAGAAGTGAATATTAAATAAAATTTATGTTTCAATTAACTGCTGAAGGCAACATGGTTAAAAATTCATAAGGGCATTTCACTGGTTAATTAATGTCTTTTACTCAGATAAGAGGCAGTAACTTTTAAGGTTATATCCCTTTCAATCATATCTACATTTGTCTAATATAATATAAATCTGCATGCATGATGTTTCAGAATAGTTTAATATGATTAATATTTATCTTCCACTAACACACTCCTCTAAGGCCTTGGCACAGTATGAAAACAAGCCCAGGTTCTTGAAACATGAGCTCTGGCATGTCCTAGGATGCTGAAAAGGTTTCACGCCTGGGACTTGTCAAGCTGAGTGAGGAAAGGCTCAGTCTCTGAAAACTGACTGCAAGGTGATGGGCCTTTTGGAGTGCCCACAAGAAAAACTGATATAAGTGTATTCATGGAAACATCTGCACCAAGGCAGGGGTGGAAGCAGGAGCACCCAAGCCACTGAAGTCATGTCTCATCTGAAACACCACTGTGATGTCTGTGGGTGAGGGTATTAGACGTCTGACCAGGACACCTTCTCCATTTAATGTTAGGTGGGGAAGAAGAACGTTAGTAGAAATGAATAGTGAATTAAGTCATAATGAGCTTCAGAAGTTGTTCCCATGAATTATCCCCTAATGGCTGCACCACTTTGAGAAACATGTATTCCCCTCTCTGGGGTTAATTATGCTTTTAAGTTATATTCAAAAGTCTTCAGTTCTCATACTTTTTTCTCACTCTCTGAATTCAAAGGTATGGAAACTCTTCCTAACATGCACAGGACAACCTGTGAGGCCAAGAAGCCTCCTTCATCAAGTTCTTAGGGACAGAAACTAGACCTGCAATTTCAGTGACACAGGGAACTCCCACGTGAGGAAAGCCCCTCTACCAATGCAGGTCAGCACCTTCTTGGCAAATTATAGCCTGGGAGAGCAAAGAAAGGCACAAGGCCAATCTATTAGCATGTGAACCTCCTGGCCCACTACATCACACTGTCTCTCATTTCATGTTCTTATCTAACGTCATCTTTAGCACCACTGTCAGCAGGATAATGATGGGCCATCATTTCTAACCACCAAGTTAGCTGCCAGGCTGATACAGACCATTCTCTGTTACCCAACTGCGGTTCTGGATCACCCACTGCCCATTTTTTATTCCCAAGACGGTCATCTCTGCAGCCTAGCTGCTGGGTTCTCAGGAAACACAAAGCAATTGTGGGTAGCAGTAGAGAATGTCCGCTAACAGAGGCCAGCCTGTAGGTGGCTGGGAATGTAGGGAAGGTGAATATTAGACTCATTAGGAAGAAGGCACATGTGACAGGGTATCTGTTTCTTGGGAAGGAGAGGATGGAGTCCTGGAGAACTCAGGAAAATCCCACAGGGTCAACAATATTCTGGAGGGGCAACCAGGGAGTCACAATTCCCAATTGCCCCACGAGGGCTTTGACTGGCCGGTGATCAGTATGAATGCTAAGTGTTCGGTCAACTTCCTGGCTTGGGAGGTTCCTACACTGCCAAGAGCAAGGAGGATGTATTACAAAGACAGAGATGTATTTGGAGACTGTACACTATTGTAGATTATCCAAAACTTAGTTCCCCTCCACTTGGGTAGAAAATGAGAGCTGTCTTCTAAGGGGTGGGGAGTAAGGACCAACAAAAAACAGGGTGGCCCCCGTGCAGAGAGGTGCATAAAAGAGCATCTCCCTTTGTGTGCTGGCGCAGCCAGCAGAACCCAGAAGGCAACCACGGCAGGGCCGCACACGGCAAGGTCTTTGGCACAAAGCTCCCAGGCTCCACCTGACCTCAGGTGCCAGGGGCAGGAAGTGTCTGCCTTCAGATTCACTCTGTGCTCTTTTTGTCTTTCCAGCTCTTCTCTCGTTCTTCAAGTTCTGCTTGGGTGAAGGCTGCTGGTCCCCAGTTTGTAATTAAGTGAGGATTTTTTGAACCTGAAAAACAAATATACATATATGTTAGCTTTTACATCAGATGTGTATAGTATACATACATGTTACAGACACCACATTCCATTATGGCAGTGCCTGGAAGCAAAATGAAACAAAATGAAACTTGCTTTGTCTGTCCCCTACCTATGTTTACAATTCTAGACTGGTAGGTTACACTTCTGATCAGCAGAGCATCTCCCCCAATTAAGAGGAGGCTCCTAGAAAAAGGCACAACAAAATTACCTCAAATAGCTTGGTTTCTACTCTTTCTGACCAAAAACACCTTCTAGAAGAGGGGCTAACCTGGGCTCCATGAACTTGATTTTTTTCCTATCTTTTATAAGTGTCTTTTGATGTAACATTCCCTTTGTAACTACTGCATTTTATCTCATGCATGTGAAGACCTAGTCTGAGAAGAAGATGGACTCCACTGGCACAGAATCCGTGTGCTCCAGCATCACACATAGACAAACAGAGCACGTACCTGGTTCGATCAATCGAATGAGCCCCTCGTGCTGGGCCACCTTATCCTTCCAACTCCTGGTCTTACTGGCTGCCATCTCCAGCTTCTTTTTGACTCCCTGGAATAAAGAGTTGGGACTTGGATTAGACAGAGGAGTTTTCCAAGTTTACATGCACAACTCATTATACTAACCAAAAAAAAAACCAATCTGAAAAAGCAGTCCAGAATTTGGGAACTCGAGAGATTTTCCTGGCATCAAACCAACATGACTTGAGGTGCCAACATGACTCTTCTCCAACCACAGTCTAAGATTCAGAGGTCACCTCGTCCAACAGCTCCAGGCTCCCTGGCTTCAGTCTGAATCAGTTACCTCCAGTTTCCCAAGAAGGTCATTAATCCTTGCTCTTTCCAAACTAAAAATACTCCTTTGTGGAGACAATAAAAGCAGCTAAAAATCAGTTCACATGACTTCAAGGTCAATGAATCAACAGGTGCCTGCTGAAAAATCTTAATAGCTCTGAATTAGCAGCATGAAAAAACAGCAGGAGTTGGGAAAGGAACAGTAGTTAACATGTATGCACAAAGTATGCACACTGTACAAGATTCAGCCCTCTATGGATTCCCTTTATATTTATGCTACATACATTTTCTATATGTATTTCCCATCTCTCCCATTAGAATGTAAACTTCTTGTGAATGGGGATTGTTTTCAGTCTTGGTACTTGTATCCCGAGCACATGCCTGGCACATAGTAGGTATTTACTACATGCTTGCTGACTGATTTCTAGGAATTTAAATGTGAAAGGGAAGAGGGATCTAGGAAGATAGATCCCTTAACCTTTGTTAAGGGAGTGGCCAGGCTAAGTGAAGGCTTTTTAAAAAAAGGGACACCTACCACTATTAGCCCTATATCCCAAAAAGATCAAAGAAAAAGGAAAAAATTCACAAAAACAAAAAGTACTTACAATAGCTCATTTTGTCATAACAAAGAACTGGAAACTAAAGGGATGTTGGTTAATTAGCGGACAGCAGAGCATAGCATAATATAAGAATGTTATTACTATTGTACCATAAGAAATGATGAAAGGGAGGGTGTCAGGGAAACCTGTGAAGATTCACATAAACTGAAGAAATGGGAAGGAAGCAAAGCAAGAGGAAATATTGATACCATCACAAAAACATTATTAAGAAAGAATTCTGAGGGGAGGAGCCAAGATGGCAGGGTAGAAAGATTCACATATGCTAGCTCCTAACCCACAGCCCATAAAGTAACTATAAAGAAGAGCTCCCAACAAATTCTGGAGCAGCGGAAGACACACAACAGAGTGGAGGAGATTTCTGTTCCAGAGAGCCCTGAAAAACTGACACCAAAGGTCCATCGCACACTGGACCCAGAGCAGAGCCCAGCCCAACCTTGGCCGCTGCACCAAGGGGAGCAGATCCGAGCAGGCTTCAGGGGCAGAATCTCCAGTGGCTGCAGACCCCTGCACCCACAGATGTCAAAGGTCATTGAGAGAGCCTATTTGACTGGCCAAGAGGGGAGTGGGGTGTTTCCATAACTCAGGCCCCCTTGGGAGGCAGCAGCGGAGGCAGAAGCAGACAGGGGCTCCCAAAGCAGGCAAGAGCTTGGATCCATTGTTGAAGGTCTCCACATAAACCCCCTGAGGGAACTAAGCCCAATGCAGCAGCCCTGCCCCAACCTGAGCGGCTGAACTTAATCTCACAATGAATAGCAGCCCTGCCCCTGATGAAAGCCCTGAGGCTGGGAAGCAGCAATTGAATCTCAGACCCTAAGCACTAGCTGGGCAGATCTGGAGGCAAGGT
>CM053772.1:240004502-240077013 GCA_028658325.1 Potorous gilbertii | reverse complement strand
AGGGAGCAATTTGAAGTCAACACTCATGGGGAGGGACAGGATCAAAAGAGAGAATAGAAACAATGGGGGCCAGGATAGGATGGAGGGAAATATAGTTAGTCTTACACAACACGACTATTATGGAAGTCATTTGCAAAACTACATATTTAACCTATATCAAAGTGTTCACCATCTTACAGAAGGCAGAGGAGAAGAAGGCAGGAAAGGAAAAAAATTTGGAACTCAATTTTTTTTTAAAAGTTTAAAATTGTCTTTACATGTAATTGAGGGAAAAATAAAATACTATTAAGAAATTAAAATATTATGTATTAGATGGGATAGCTCTCAGGAAGAAGCAGGTGCACCTGGGATGCTACAGTGACATAAAGAACAAAAGCTTTTAATAAAAGCTTATTTAAAAGGACAATGAACACAAGGGAGCAGATAAAAGTTCAGAAGGAAGCACAGACAAACAGGACAGCGGTAAAGGTATGACAATGAATTACACACAGTCCCTTAAAAAGTGAGCTGTACAGAAAAAATTTTTCTTTGCCACTTGGCATATGGAAATGTTCTCCTTTTTTAACGTTCATTAAATTTAGAAAATTTTTTTTTCAAAAAAAGAAAGAAGTCCTAAATGTTTGCAGCAAGCAAAAGGGCCTTTATTCATCAATCTAAGGATTAAACCTCAATCTAGTATAAAAATCTTATCCTGAGGCACCTGATTTTTCTGATTTGTTTTATTTTGTCCCCCCAGTTTTTAGACTCTTCTGTCCAAGCCCATGTCTCCCACTGCAATCCTTCAGCCCCCAAGGAGATGAGAGTTCACCTCATACTGCTCAAGTGCCTGCTTCCTCTCTAGCTCCAGCTGCTCCAGCTGTTTCATAGCTTCTTGGAGGGCTCGCTCCTTGAGCATCCGCTGGTTTTCCAGCTCTTGCTTCTCAGCCTCCGTGGTCTGGATGGCTTGCTGTTGTTCCAAGTGCCACCTTTCTAACTCAGCTCTCTTAGAAGACTCTTCTTCCAGGAGCCTAAAGAGGGGAGAAATGAAAAAGCCATCCCATCTGACCACATCTACTGCCAGGCACCAACTCACTATTCATGAAAGACCTGCCAGAAGGGATGACAACCTCATGAAATACAGCCAAAGAATTTGTGGGAGGAGGGTGGTGACAAGTCGGGGGAAAGAGGAATGGAAATGTCTTCTAGGTACTCAGGCAAAGCTCCCAGTCACTGTGGGATGAAAAACCAAATGAGCATGCACTACAGTGAATGTGGTAAGCTGTTGGGGTAGCAAAGGTCTCCAGGCATTGAAGGGTAAGCAGTCCAGTACCATTAATGGTCAGGAAACTACATGCACACACAGAAAACAGAACCTGATATGGAGAGTCAGGAATCACCGCTTGATAGGTCAGATACAAAATCTGTAATTCCCCTAAAATAAACAGAAAGGAAATTGACAGGAAATGACAGGATCTCTGAGCTGGACAGGATCATCGGTGTTCCTCTAATCTAACTTCCCGGCCAACGCAGGCATCCGCTCTTATGTTCATCCCCAGCAGGGAGTGGAGCAGCCTCCGAGTGAATAATTCCATCCCCAGGAAGCTGTCTTGCCAGAGCTCAGCACAGTGTCTGGCACACAGCAGGTGCTTAATAAATACATGTTGATTTGACTTGACTTGCCAGGCAATCATCTACTTCCGAACAACTTTTGCTGTAACAAAGTCTGTCCTTGCATTATGCCAAAAAGGTGCCACCTAATCACTTCCACCTTGGCTTTAGCGCTCTCTCTCTCTCTGGGCCAAGCAGCACAAATCCATCCCTTCTTGTATCTGGCATCTGCCTCCCAGGGTTACTGGACAGAACATAAATGTGGAGTCCTACCCTGAAGTCTTTCAGGCACCTCCCCACCCCAAACCCCAAAGAGTCATTTCCTAGTGGCTTCAGCTCTCCATCTGCTCCTCATACTGCATGGCTCTGAGCCTTCTTCTGGACACCGTCTGGCTCTCCAATGTCCTCTCAGAAACGTGGTGCCCAGAAGGATACTCCAGGAGTACTCAGTCCAGGCTAGAGGATATAAGCCCTGCCATCCCCTCTCTCACTCTGGATACTGCATCTTGAGATCACATTAACTGGCACACTCTGGGCTTGCAAATCAATAAAACTTGGAGGTCTTTTTTCACATGAATTACTGCCAAGCCAATTTTTACCCATCCTGGAGTTATCTTATTTGGTATCCTTGAAAATAGCAGCTTAACCACTCAACATGGGAAATTAGGATAAAAATAAGCCCAGCTGTAAGGGAAAAAAATAACTTATTTCCTTGATTTTTATCAACACCATCAACAAACAGCCTTTACTGCATTCAGCACAAGGCCTTTGTTTCATGAGCTGAAAGCAAGCAGATAATAAATGCTCGTCATCCATCCTCTGATATGCACAGGTGGAGGGAAAGCTCATTCAGCCGTTCCATTGGTCTACACATTTTACACAGGCACAATAGTTGGACAATAACTGTGCCCAAAATTCAAAAGGAGGAGAATGAATGGACCGTATGTGGGAAACAGTGAAGTATTTTCAAAGATGCCAAGTTTCTCCCCGAAACAAAAAACCCAACTTTTTAAAACCAAAATTCTTAGGGTGTTGCTATATGGTTTCCAATTACGGGACATGACAATTCTTTGAAAAATCAAAGCTGCAGATCGCCAAAAGACAAAAGGGAGACACAGCATTGTCAGAAATGGGTTGCAGCATATTTCCAATTATGGAGCAGGTGCAAGAAGTACCAAACATATTAGCATCAAGGAAATGTAAGCCCAGGAAATATGGGCCTGTCACATACAGAAAGCAAAAGCTAACAGGTTAACAGCTGTTGGGGTGTACTAATACCCACAAAATCTTAAAAGACCTAAAGGAAGGCCCCCAATATGTTCGGTAGACCCTCTGTAAGGAGGACATGGATAAGAAATGTACAGGATGAGAAGCCTGAAGAAAGTGCCAATCAGTTTAATCAAGGAGATCCCCAAACCAGAAACCACAGGTGTACGTCTGAGCACAAAGTCGAGAAGAAATATTTGTTGGATTATATGGAACTGAACTCTATTTCCTATAGAGATCACAGTGGACCAGCAAATATTTTCAAGCTTATTACATACAGATGACCACATTTTTTAATGAACATCTTCTTTTATATTTCATTTCTAAATTTTATTTTGATTTTCTGTTCTAAATTTTCTCTCTCCCTCCCTCAATGAAATAACAAGAAATATGATGCCCAATATAAAAAATATGGAATACTTCATAAATTTGTGTGTCTTCTTCAAACAGGGACCATATTAATTTCCTCTGTATCACCCCAATTTTAGTATAGGTGCTGAAGAAGCAAGCATAGATGGATACATTTTTCTACTATTTGCTCATTTTTCTAGCCTTTTTCTTGATTTTTAACTCTATGCTAAAGTTGGGCTCTGCTCCTGGAGTGGAGGGGCACTGTCTCAAGCTCCAGGTTTTTTGTGTAGCTGTTTCAGAGATGATTCTGGGGACCTGTAATTTTTCAGTTCTTCCAAGGTAGTATGACCTAAGGAGAGGTCTGTTTACTACTCCCCTGGCTTGTGCTCTAGTCTGTGAGCGACCACAAGCACTCTTTTCCACCCTGGGTCTGTGACTAGGGCTCCAGCTCTCCTGGAGCCACAAGTTCTAGTACGCTAGTGCTCCTCTTTACCCTGAAACTGAAACGCATGCCTGTGACCCAGATCCAAACATGGGCCATGCAACAGAGTCCTATTGTGCCAGCAAAGGGACCCCTGCAATCCCATTCTGACCCCTTCCTTCTGTGAGCTGAGAGGTCTGGAAACCACCACGGCTGCTGCTGATTAAGCCCCACAGCCTCCTGCTGGTTTGCTGGGGTGCAGACTGCACTGTTCTGCACTCCATTCTTACTCTGGTGCAACAGTCCTTTCCTGCCAACTTTCTCACATGTCTTGGGCTGTAAAATTGTTTCACCCCATCCTTTTGTGGGTTCTGCATGCTAGAGTCTCTTTTGAGGCATTATTTAAAGTTTTTTGGAAGGGCTCTGGAGAGAGCTCAGGCGAGTCTCTGCCTTTTCTCCACCATTTTATGACTCTTTTTCAAAGAGAAGCCACCTGTTAGAATATAATGATACTGGCTAACCAAAACCCATCTCCTCTAGTTTGTAAGCTACACACTGTAAACACCCTTGCCTTCTAATAAGGGAACACTGCCTTCTGGAGAAGTGGCCAGCTCCTTCTACAAGATGCAATAAAGTTGCAAAGATTATTTACACTTAACTTTCCTTCCAACTTTATGTCTTCTTCTTGCAAGTGCAACCTACAGCTCACAAGTATAATATAGTTTAAACAAAAAAAAAGTTCTAAAATGCATTATAAACTTGACTTTGTAAGTTATGATTAATTTATCACATTAGAGAATAACCAGTTTAAAGAACTTCACAAGGCACCTAATCCAGGCCCTGCTTTCAGGAAGACCACCCCATGATGGCATGGTGGGAAGAGGGCAGATGTGGCTCCTCCATTAACTCAATATTCCCCCTCTGGGAACTCAGTTTCTTCCATACATAAAACAAGAGAGTCAGACTGGATGACCAACAATTTAAAAATTCCACAAAGGGAATTCCCTCCATCACCTTTCTCAAGCAACCTGAATTATCAAGTAATCTTGTCTTCTACAGGAGCCAAATTCTTGTCCATGTTGGGTTGGGTTGAGTAGTGTTGTTTTATTTTGCCAGACGTTTCCCAATTATACTTTAACCTGGTTTGGGCCTCACTCTAGGCCCCTCCCGCCCTGTCCTCCTCCCAAGGCTGACATCTCTGCTGGAGAGAAATCACCTTCCATCTTGAAAGGGATGATTTTTTTATTATTTAGGACAGACTTTTTTTTTTTTAGGAGTTTGACTCCTAGAAAGGGAAGGGAAAGCTAAGGTGATGGTTTACGGGGGTAGAAGGTTCAAGAGAAGCTTTTGAAAGCATTTTGAACATTTCTAGTTCCTTCCACCTGCCCTTCAAATGGCTTTCAATTCCTACACAATCTTGCTAAAACTTGGCCCCAGAACTGGCTACAATATTCGACTTTAGTCAGGACAGGTCTCAAGTCTCCACTGCAGATTTCAACCCAGAAACAACCTCACCTCCTCCTTCCCAAGCACTGTCTGCCTTATGAATGATCAAAATGATCACAGTTCTCCTCAAGACTCCTGTGTAGAGGCAGCCTTGTGCCTGGAGTGCAGCTGAAGTCAGCTTGGTCTTCCAGAAAACAAAATTCCCTGAGGCATACATATTTCATCCAGGGCACCAGCCCCAACATCAGACATCTCCAGACACTTATGAACTTGAAATGTGGGAGTCTTGAAGCATATGATATGAACTGGTAAATAATTTAAAGAGAGGAAATATATATTCAAGGCACAGTCACGCTCCAGAGGAGGGCTGCCAGAAGACTTCAGAGGGTTCCTGATCCCCTCCACAGTCCCAGATCAAAGCCCTGTCCCATCCCTCTGAAAGGGGCTTCATGCCCCACCTTCTGGTGATGAACACCCCTACATTCAGGTAGGTTCGGTCACAGGTAACAGACATATCCCACTGTCTATACAGGAGCCAAGCCTAGAGGAGCATCTGAAGCCTAGAGACCACTAGCAGATGCTTTAAGAAGCCAGCCTCACCTCCAAGACCCACTGGAGTGGCTAAAAGCAGAGACTGGCTGTTAGGGGTTGTTTGGTCTGAATCTATCGTTTCACTCATACAGGAAACTCCCTCAGTAGAAACTCTCTTCGTTGACGCAAAGAAGCAACTTATTAGCAATTTATAGTCTCTGAGAGTTGTGTCAGAGAACTAAAAATGCTTGTGTGTATTCACGTGAATAGACAGGGGCTAGAAGGAGATTCCAAAGAAGTAGATGACCTGTTAGTGCTCCTCCTGCGTTAAAACAGACTTCTCATTTAAGCCACTTTGGGATTCGTGTTCCCTTTTTGTGCTGGGCTGATGAGAAAACTTATCAGAGTCGTGAGTAAAATGAGTCAGCACCTGGCCTGAAGCTTGCGAACCGTCTCTTCATCCTGACGAGCTTGCTTCTCATCCTCCAGAGCTTCCTGGAGCTGGAGGTACATGTCCTCGAGTTCTCGGACCCTCTGCAGATACTGCTCCAGTTCAGACGACTTCTGGGCCACCTGCTCCTCCATCTGCTGCCGGATCTAACGGTATAAAGGGGAATGTCTGAAAGCTCCTCCCTGAAGATGGAACCTCCCCTAGAATCCCACTCTGTCCTCCCGCTCAATACAACCCCCACCGGGCAGCCTTTCAAAAACGGATATCCCATTCAATCTAAAAATTATTGCCATAATCAAGAACATTTTCCCTCTAGAATCACCTTCCCTTAAACATTTTTTTCTGCATTGAAAAGCAACTATGGGTTACCAATAGAGGGTTAAGAGGAATGATCCTGGCCCTTTCCAAGGTAAGCAAAGGGTTAAAGGGTCAAGCTTGACCAAGTGACTGCTAAGTGTTTTAGGAGGGAGGTAGGATGAGGGGCCTACTTAATGTTCCCTTCTTACTCCCTGACCCCTCCCTGCCCCTCCCTCCCTCCCTCTCTCTCTCTCTCTCTCTCTCTCTCTCTCTCTCTCTCTCTCCCTCCCTCCCTCCCTCCCTCCCTCTCTCTGTCTAAAGACATTAGGCTATCACTTCCCATCCCAGTACATCTCCAGACTCTAGCAGTGAACTAGGGAAAGACTGAATTCATATTTTCTCTTCAACTAAAATCGGAGATGCTTAACTAGAAGCCTGAAAGTTGAAGGACAAAAAGATCCTAAATGTAACAGAATCTCAAATTAAAACAATATTGAGGCACTCTCTCATACCTATTAGACTGGCTAACAGGACAGAAAAGGAAAACGACAAATGGTGGAGGGGATGTAGGAAAAATAAGACATTACTGCACCTTTGGTGGAGTCGTGAACTGATTCAACCGTTGTTTAGAGCAACTTGGAAGCATGCCTAATGGGCTATAAAACCTGCATACCCTTTGATCTAGCACCATCACTACTTGGTCTGTATCCCAAAAGAGATTTAAAAAAATGGAAAAGGACTTACATGTACAAAAATATTTATAGCAGCACTTTTCTAGGGGCAAAGAATTAGAAATTAAGGGGATAACCATCAATTAAGGAACAGATGGACAAGTTGTGGTAGATGACTGTGCTGGAATACTACCACGCTATGGGAAATGATAAGCCGGAAGCACTAGAGAAGTCTGGAGGGACTTGCATGAGCTGATACAAAGTGAAATGTGCTGTGCACAAACTAACAGCAATAAGTATGATGATCAGCTGTGAGGGACTTAGAAGACAACTCAGAAGGACTTAGGATGAAAAGCACCATCCATGCCCAGAGAGAGAACTGACAGTGCCTGAAGGCAGACTGAAGCACACTTTTTTCACTTTATTTTTCTTGAGGGTTCTTTCTTTTGGTCTATGTTTACTTTCACAATATGAACATTAGGGAAATGTTTGGCTTGATGACACCTGCGTAACCTACACAAAATGGCTTGTCATCTCAATGGAGGATGGGGAGAGAGTGAGGAAGGGAGAGAATTCGAAGTTTTAAAAACAAATGTTAAAAATTGTTTTCACATGTAACTGGGGAAAAATAAAATACTAAATAAAAACATCTTTTGAAAGAAAGATGATGATCTCTCAGCCATCTGTGAACTTACCCCACCCCCTGACCTTCTTTTTCCTTCCAGGCACAACCTCTTTCATTCCAAACAATGAGAAACTGCTTTGGAGAAGAAGATGTGTTAGGAGGTCTATATCTGGGTAATTCTGGCTGGGTCAATGTTCCCCAAGAGAAAGAGACTTTCTAAAGAGAACAAAGGTGGCCCAGCTGATGGAAGACAATGACCCGGATTTTCAAATGACTGCACTAACCCACACCCTTTTCATTCAAAAAAGAAAATATTTGGGGAGGGAGAAGGAAGGAGAAGGAAAATAAGGTAATAGTTGTTGAATTTTCAAGTTAAAAAGGATCTTGGAAATGATCTACTCAAGCTGCCTCATTAAAACCTGGAAAAGATGAGGCCACTTGTCAGAACAGAGTCAGGACGTGTTCCCTCCTCTCCATGGCCCCACACTGGTGGGAGGAAGAAAAAAGGCTTTTTCTTTCCCCAAGTGTAATTCTTACCAGTTTCTCTCTTTCCAGCTCCAGGCTGAACCTGTCCTGTAGTTCCACTTGAGTCTGAAGACGTTTCTTCTCCTCTTCTGCAGCACGACATGCAGCTTCTTCCAGTTTCTGTGTAGTTTAGCAAAAATGACATATAACAAAGAAGTGAGCTGACCAATTAAAACAAATTTGGAGATACCATACACACTGTCTCTAACGAACCACTTAAATGTACTAGAGAACATGCAAGCAACCTCAGGAATCACATGATTTAAATGTTCTAAATTTGAAAAAAATATAGAAATTCATTCTCTTTGAATTGTATTTAAGAACTGTTTTTAATGACCATTCTTTCTTTCCATTCTAATAGACAGATCTGCTGGTCATAACACAAAGCTCTTTATAATCCTAGTAAATGACTCTGAATATTAATCATCAGTAAAAGTGTAACATTTTTCTAAGAAAAACCCTATGCAGTTACTGTGTTGGAAGAAAGGGAAAAGCAGCTTTCTTAAAGATGGAATTACTTTATACATAAGTTCTTATGCTAAGACAGTAAACTGTCAGGTACGAGGCAATACTGCCATTCAAATTAACTTTTTAAAAAGTTAACAAGCCATAGGATTTTTAATCTTCAAACTTTCTATCTCTAAGAGGATCAAAGATATGAAAGCAAACCAAAGCAATCCGTTTAAATACACCTGGCAGAAAATTATTATTCAACCCAAGAAAGTGGCTATAAGTATTCTAATTTGCCCACCCTTCTGCAAAGGATATAGACTTCATGGGTGTAGTCAGGCATTCATGTATGAATGTGTGTGTGTTCATCCTTCATTGTCCGAAGACCACCATGCCATCAGAGAAATAATGACATGACTTGCACTTGACTTTGTTCTGAGTGAGGGAGGGCTGTGCAGGTCACCAGCCTCACTTCTCCAGAGCCATCTGAATCCAGTGACCAGATATCATTAGGATGACTGGAGATGACCCAGGATGAGGCATCTGGAGTTAAGTGACTTGCCCAAGGTCATACAGCTAGTGAGTGTGAAGTGTCTGAGGTGAGATTTGAACTCAGTTCCTCCGGATTCCTGCACTGGTGCTCTATCCACTGCACCATCTAGCTGCCCCCATGCATGAATAAATGAATGAATATTTATGAATCATGTGACTCTCGCATGCCAGGTACTATGCCGGGTGATCAGAATACAAAGACAAGGAGCTTACATTCTAATGGGAGAGACAATACATATGAGGGAACAATGGCGAGTGAAGGGAGTATTTTCCCCCAGTGAGTCACAAGAATGATAAGTGGAGCTGTAGAACAGTCCACAGTCACAGGGTTCCTAGAAGCAATGGTAACACTGATTGATTATTCTCAGGGCTAGATATGAAAAGGGGAAGAGGAAAGTATGTATGCATAAGCAGAACTTCCTAAAAACTGATGACTCTCTGACATGGCCATTGTTACCATTTAAGTGTCTCCCCACCAACCTGAGAAGGTCAGAGACATCTGATGAAGTCCACACCTGAACAAAACTCCCAGAACAACATTCCCAACAGCCGTTACCCTGACTTTGCCTGAAGGAGACCCTCCTCCCCCACGAGGCAGCTCACTCCACCTCTCAACAGCTCTAACGGTAAGAAAGCTTCTCTTTCCAGAAAACAACGTCACATCTAAATCTGCCTCTTCTTGGCTTCTACCCATTGGCTCTAGAAGGCAGAATTAATAAAGAAACCAAACAGGTTTAATCTCCTTCTGTGTGAAAGAAGATACCTATCTTGCCCCAAGTACACTAAATATCCCCATTTCCTTTAACTGAACCTCTTGCAGTGGGCATTTTCCCAACGGAATAACAAGGGCTCCCATCATACTCTGAGTACCTTATGTATGCTTCTCTCAATAAAGTCCAAGTCTGCATTTGCCTTCTTAGTGATTCATATTAAGCTTATAATCCACTGAAAAGCCCAAAACTTTTTAGATGAACTTCAGTCTAGTCAATCCAGCCAAGAAACTGAAGCAGAAGACTTCATGAGGCTATGTATGAGATGCAGGCTCTACCTCCCTTTTCTAAGCTAATTATCATCAAGTTAAAACATGCAAAAGTGTGACAATGGCTTCCTGGCAAAATTCATTTTTAAAACGTGCCTATTCTTATGAAGATATTCTTCCTTTATAGGTAATACATTTATTCTAAAAATACTATTTCTACAAAAAAAAAATCACCTTGAGATCTATGGTCTAAAAGCTCCCTATACACCAAAATATTTATGGCAGCACCTTTTGTAGTAGCAAACATATGGAAAACAAAGGAGATTCCCAAGGATGGGAAAATGGGTAAACAAACTGTGATTTGAAATGGAGTGGAAAAGCATTTAAGAATTTATCATGTACAAAGTACTGCGGACGTAAAAAGAAAATAGAGACAGATCTTGCTCTCAAGGAACTCATTTCAATTGGGGAAGGTAACACATAAAGGAAGGCTCATGGGCCAGACGGTCCTTGGGCAGGTAAAGCTGCAGTGTAAATGGTGAGGCCAAGGGATTTAGGGGAGCAGCAAGGTAGACAGTTCCTACCAAGAAGATAATGAGGAGTTCAACACTTAGAATGGAACAAGGCTCTGAGATACCTCCGGCAGATTTAAGGGTGACAGTCTCCAAGTCAATAAGGCAAATGAAAAGAATGAGAAAATTAAAATCAAATGCTGTGGAATTATAATCACCAAGGTTGGCCCCAAAAAAGAACGTGTCTATTTCCCATTTTGCAGAAGCCATGTGTGTGGTACACATCTATATAATAATTGACTTAGTGTATGGTTTAACTCTATTTTTTTACTCTTGCGAGAAGGATGCCTGGGTGCGGGACAGATGTTGTAAAGTGTGATGTAAAAGTAAAAGATATCAATGAACACTTTTAAGGACCATCTACATTTAAATAAGGAAGCATAACATAGTGCTGAGAATAATGGACGCTGGCTGGGAAGACCTGGGTTTAATTTCTAACCATCCCCAGCCAGGTCATCTATCCTTTCTGTATCTGAATTTCCTCACTTAGGAAACAAGGATAATAACTCTTCAATTTTCAAACTTCAAAGCACGACATTAGTGCGGGTGTAGTTACTATTGACTAGACTCTCACTTAGGCTACGTGTATACTTATTTTTATTTCCTTACGTCAACCACAAGAAATTTTCACTGCCGCACATGAACCACTGGGGGCATCCAAGCGCATTCCGATAAACCAAAAATGGACTTGACCGAGGTCCCCTCCCACTCCAAAAGGTAAACATCCTATGAGCCCAAAGTCGGCTTAGTCATTATCACTCTATTAACACAGATTCAGAGAAACAATGCGACCTGAGCTGTTTTTCTATTTTGTTTGCCTTTTGTTAAGTCCCACAACTTACAGGAAAGTACCAAGGATAATTCTTCCTCTAAACTTTACCCG
The DNA here is from genome assembly GCA_028658325.1 of Potorous gilbertii. Lineage (NCBI taxonomy): Eukaryota > Metazoa > Chordata > Mammalia > Diprotodontia > Potoroidae > Potorous > Potorous gilbertii. The sequence continues at coordinate 240,065,406 of CM053772.1, read as the reverse complement.
TAAGTGAAAGGCAACATTAGTGATGAGATAAAGCAACAAGTTTTAAGCCCCAGAAACGGGTTTTTCCCGCTCACGTCTACAAATAATGAAATAATGAGTTACATCCACCAACCACAGGCATGTGAACAGAAACCAAGAGTTGAGGCCAGTTTTTAAAGTACTCTGGTGTTACCACTTAAATATCACCAACCATCTAAACTATAAAAATTTTGCCCAAAGATGTTTAAATATAGAAAGTGATATGACACCTGGAGGCCTTGAAAACTGAGCAGAATACAATACAATAAAACAAACATTTCTACTCTCTCCCAATCAAATGACTCAGAAAATACAATTCCCTGATTTCCTTCTTTCATTTTCATAGCAAAGAAGGATATTGCAGCTAGGGAAAATACAAACTACCCTTCTCCTCCTCCTCCATTCTTTCCTGTACTGTCCTTCCAAAACAGACAGAAACAGCAATGTTGTGGCTAATGTTGATTCACTTTCTCATGGCAGAAGACCATTAACTTTATTTTCATTTTAAGGACACAAATTCCTGTAGAATTCTTATTCAGTTTTGCTGGGACTAATAACCTCTGAGATCCCCTCAAACTATCAAAATCTGTGAAGCCCAACTACCCCTTTGCAAGCTAACACTACCATTTATTTTCCTGCACACATAAAATTACCAAGGTGCCATCCAATTGAACTCAGGAAATAACTATTCAGAGTCTATGTGCCAAGTCATGTGCTGCATATTGATTGAAGAAATGATCAATGAAAAATTATAGGAGTCCTTCCCCTCAAAGGACATAAAATTTAAAGGGAAATGAGGAAGAGGGAATTAGCATGGATACAAAATAAACCTGATGCAAGGTAATATGTAACATTATAAGGACAAAGGAAGGATCCAGATAGAGTGTTTTGGGAAAACTCAAAGAGGGAAATTTCATTCCTGAAAATGATTGTCAAAGAAGGTTTTGTGGAGGAGGTGGGGCGTGACCAGAGCCTTAAAAAGAGTATTTTGACAGGCAGAGACAGAGCAGAGGTCATGTACTCCCAGTATGGAGGGTGATCTGCCAAAACACATGGAAGAAATGAGAGGGCAGGAGAAAAGGGAGCAGCCACTACCTGTGTATGTAGAAGACATAAGGGGAACTAGTGTAAAGTAAGGCTGGAAAGGTAACTGGCACCAGATGGCAGAGGGCCAAGTACCAGGTAGACGAGTTGTTATTTCACCCTTGGGGCCACAGCACGGGTCACAGAAGGCTTTGGAGCAGGGCTGAAAGTGCCCTTGGAAGCAAAAAAAGCTACTGGTTTTGTGTGACTGCCCTGGAAGGGAAATGCTGCTTCTCAAGCACTTCTGCTGCTCCTGGAGGGCAGGGCCCTGAAGCACAAACGGTTATTAGCAGTCCCAAGCAGGGAGGACCCTCCTCTTCTGTGGTCGCTGGCAATGCAACAACCCAAAGATGACTGATATGCTCTCTATCCACAAACACAACTCTCCACCTCCGAGAGACAGAATGTGCACAATGCAGCTAAACTGTACAGAAACATGAAGCTGTAGCTGCTTGTGGTGACCATGACAGCTGGAGAGTTGTTGCCAAAATGCACAAACTGTTTCAGGTTCTAGTTTTCACATGTGTGGGCTCAAGAGTTAAATTCACAATTACAGGAAGGAAGCAGCTTAGAGCTGGAGAGCAATTTGCTGAAAAAGATCTGAGGGTTTTCAGAGATGGCAATAGTCCGGGAATAAGCAGGTGACTGTAAGTGATCTGTTCTTAATAAACATTAGCAAAAAAATAATAAATAAGCAAACAAACCAACATTGGTTAATGAGGACACTGAAAAGCTAGCCAGTACCCAGAGAAGGGCAAACCAGGATGGCTGAAGACTCTCCAATCCATATCATATGAGCAGTGACTAAAAGCCTGGAGAAGAGAAAACTTTAGCTGGAATATGAGAGCTGTTCCAGGTTTCTGAAGGAAATCAGAATATTAGAATGGATATATGGAAAGGGGATAAGGCCTGTTCTGTTCTGTGTATTAGAACACAAACTCCCTTAAAGTCAGGGGTTGTTTCTGCTTTTTTGTTTATCTCCCTGGTATTTAGCACAGTTCCTGGTATATATGATTAATAGATACCTGTTCACTCATTTATTGGTCCCAGAGGATATAATGAAGAAACATGGTTCTTGGTGGTAATGTAAGTTCTGTTTGGGGCATCCTGAGTTTGACAAGGCAAACAGTTTCAAATGTCCACTAGGCAGTTAGTCAGGGAGGTAGACCCTAGGACTAACGGAGGCTCCCAAGAGGGGACAGAGGCTAAGAGGGCAGAGTAAAGGCAGGGATTCACCTGAGTTCCCCCAAATTCCCTATTGAACAACTTTAAAATAATGCTTCAAAATGAATTCGGCAACGGCAGAATCAACAAAAGGACAGGGTAAAGCAATTTTCTAGCCCAAGACAACTTAGGTCAGAAGAAAGGGTTTGTCTCACTCGGGTGAGAATGAAGTACCATCCAGCACACACTCCTGCCACCAGGCAACAGGTCTTGAGAGCAACTTAATCAACAGCGGTGACCTCTAGACCTCTCAGTCGACAATCATCTGTGACTCTTTGTGACCCTATCTGAAGTTTTCTTGGCAAAGATACTGGAATGGTTTGCTGTTTCTTTCTCCAGCTTATTTTATAGAAGAGAAAACTGAGGCAACAAAGTTAAGTGACTTACCCAGGATGACGCAGCTAGTGTCAGAGACCAGATTTGAACTCAGGAAGATGAATCTTCCTGACTCCAGGCCAAGTACTCTATCCACTGCACCACCTAACTGAGGATAATCACTTAGATTTTTCTAAAAGCGTGTATTTTAACAGTCTGATTCCTTAGGATTTCTTATTCCTTCAACTAAGAAATTAGTCAAATTTTATGAAATTAAAATAAGTGTGATCCCATGAGATTTATCTAAGTGCTCAGTTTTTCAGAACAGCTTTCAGGGACCCCTATAGGGCTGCTGGTTTGTTGTGTTGGTTTTTTTAAACCAAAACTTTAAGACTGCTATGGAATCTACACCAATTTTGAAGTAATTCTCCCTAACATCCTAATCTGCCACTCTGACTTTGGGCCAAGTCTCCTAATTTCTTAATGCCCTCACCTGTAACACAGGAGAGCTGAACTCAATCATCCCTAAAATCCCTCTCAACCCTAAAGATCCAATGATCTTAAAGACAGGGAACTGCCCAACAGGGCTACAGCTCCTCGTGACTTTCCACCCCGAATGACTGCTAAGTTTATTTTTTCTGTATTCTAAGTTTCCTTATTTACGTATGTGTTCTCTCCCCTAATGGAACAGAAGTTCTTGAGGGCAAGGGCTGTTTCATTTTAGTTTCTGGATCCTCAGGGTCATGTACGCAGCCCATGGCAGGGGCCTCTTCAATGCTCACTGACTGAGCGCAACATATGTACACTCTACATGGCCAGTGTCACAGGTCACAAAGCCTAAGAAGTGCGTGCTTTGTATCAAAGAAGCCATAGTCATAAGCAGCTGCTTTTATACTGGAATATTAAGGGCCTAGAGAAAGAAAAAGTTGAGGTTGGAAAACCAGAGACAAGAATGGAGAAAAACATGATGGTACCCATAAGGCAAACAGGATGAAGTCAGAAGAATCCCTTCAGCTAAGCAAGTTTTAAAGGAAATTAAAGAAAAAATCCCCCTCTGTAGGGGAGGTAAGGAGTTGGAAGTTGAGAAAAAGAAGGTAAATATTACATTAACGGACACCACCGTCTGGAAACCAACACACATGTCAAGTCTTAGTAAGTTATTGAAAGATGGTCAAAAAAGCAAGAAACATATTTATTCATGGGACAATGTAGTCTCTGCCCAAAATCAATTCTGGTCACTTTTTTTCTAAATGACACATCAGGCACAAAGCTTCCCTGCTTTGGCACAGCTTTTCCCAATCTCCCTAGCTGCTGAAACCTTACCCTTCCACTTACTCAATCTATCTTATATGACCCTAGTTATTTATAGGTTGACTCATTAAAAGGTAAGCTCCCTGCAGGCAAGGATATTTTTTTTTGTCTTTCTTTGTATCTCTAGTACTTAGCCCACTACCCAGCACAGAATACAGGTTAAATAAAAACTTTCCACCTCCCTGAGGTTGACCTTTGAGGTCAATAAAATGGTCTCACTAAGCAGAGATCCTTAACTTTTAGAATCTTTGACAGCTGCCCTTGCACAGTAGCCTGTGTGTCTGCGGCAGACAAGGGTGACCAGCAGGCCCTCTGAGGTCCAGGGAAGGGAAATGATTTGCCCAACATCATGAAACCAGTGAATGACAGAGGCAGGTTTCAGCCCATGTCTGACCCCAATGCAGGACCCCATTGATCCAACAGACCCAGAAGGGGAAGACACACTCTCACCTTTCTCACTTGCTCCAGTTCCTGTTGCTTATTCTCATTGGCGGCCTGGAGCTCCTTCATTTGCCTCTCCAGTTCCTCCTGCTCTGCCATCATCTTCTTCCTCAGTTCCTTCCGTCTCTGACGGGCTTCTTTGTGAGGAGGTGGACTGCCCAGCTTCAACAAGTGCACAGTAGAATGAATTGCTGCAAAGTTTTCCATCAAAAAGGAAAAGGAGAAGGAGGCCGATCAATGCTTTCCACAACACTGACACTTAATTGTGCGCGGTAATACCTCTTATTAATTAATTCCCCCAGAGTTATTCTAAAAGCTCAAAGAATCTAAGGCATTCCTTTGTTCCCTTAACCCTTGTAAAGGAGGCCAGCAGATGCCTGGTCCCAGCATGGGCACAGGACAGGAGCTCTCTGACCTCTGACGTGCTCTCCTATATTTAGCATTTTCTTCAGTTACACTCCCACCACAGATGAAAACTAAACAGCACCTTCAACAGCATGCCATCCTTTCTGATTCTCTAACAGAAAATGTTCACATTCCCTTATACTGCCATCCATTCTGTGCTTAATAATCTTTCTCTTGTTAAAAGAAATATTCTGTTTTCTCTTCTTCAGACTGAGAATGCCAAAAGTAGTTAAAAAGGAATCGAAACCCAAAATAAATGCAACGGGCTATAGAGCAATCTACTCCCCTGGCGCCCTGTTCACTGTCTCCCTCCTTTAAGCTTTCAAAGTTACCTTCCCCAGCTACCATGGCCTTCTGTGCATGGAAGGTGTTTGAGGGCACTGACCACCTCACTTTGCATTTGTTCCCGTGTTTAGCACGGTGTTTGACAAGGAGCAGTAAATCCTTAAAAACGCTTTTTCATTTGTGGATTCATTCATAAAAGAATTCCTAACAATACTCAATGCCTGGCTCAAGTTACCACACAAAGGTATTATATATTATGGTACTAGAAGTCCAAGGAGAGGTGACTACCAAACATCACTGATCTATTAGACTAAGAGTGGAAAAAGCAAAGAGGGTAATCTATAAACTAAAAACAAATAGAACTGACTTTCAGTTTTTCTTTGACTAAATAAAGCCATTCCAGAAGAGAGTGATGAGGCTGATGAGGAAAGAGAACTTGCCACCTGAAGGGAGCAGAGAAGGACACTCAAGAGGGAGCACAGCATCTCTCTGAATCATCTGATAGGCAGGAGAGAGATGAAATTTGCTCTGCTGGGCCCCAAAAGGCAGAACAGGGAATGAAGGGTGGAAGATGCAGAAGCAGATTTAAACGTGATGCAAGGAGAACTGTCCAAAGATGGAATGGGCTGTCTCAGGAAGCAGTGGCTTCCCTCACCAAAAGGTTTTTAAGTAGAAGTTGGATGGTCACTTGTCAACGATGCTGAGGAAGAGATTCTCTTTGTTTTGTTTTGAGGAGGCAATGGGGGTTAAGTGACTTGCACGGGGTCACACAGTGTCTGAGGTCACATTTGAACTCAGGTCCTCCCAACTTTGGGGCCAGTGCTCTATGCACTGCACTATTCAGCTGCCCCTGAGCAAGAGATTTTTAATCAGCTTCTCACCACTTTTTAACATGACCATATGACAAATACTCAAGGACAGGTAACTCAGAGAGCTCTATATCCCTGGCTCCAGTACACTTAATAAAGGGGAACTGCTGACCTGAGCACTGAAACTTGCCATCCTCCTTAAGAGAATATTCACAGAAAAACAAACTGAGGTCAATTACTGGAGTGGTCTTACCTTGAATCCACTCCTGTTTCTTCTTTTTATCTGAGGCACTGATTTCAAATGTCTTATCGAAACATTTTATTAGGAAAAGACATTTCTTTCCATCTTTGTCAGGCAAGGACTAGAATGGAAAACAAATTATTAATTCTTTGAAAACCAATCCTGGAGTGTTTATAACGTAAATCCTAAAATTCTGACTCAAAATTCTTAGGTAAAATGAAAACAATACCAATAAAACACCTTGCTTTCCTCAACGGACATCACTGACTTATATAGCATTTTGGGTTAACAAGGTGTCAGATCTGGAATCAGGAAGACTCCCCTCCCTGAGTTCAAATCCGGCCTCAGACACTTCTTAGCTGCGTGACCCTGGGCAAGTCACTTTACCCTGTGTGACTGAGTTTTCTCATCTCTAAAATGAGCTGGAGAAGGAAATGACAAATTGCTTCGGTGTCTTTGCCAAGAGAACCCTAAATGGGGTCACAAAGACTTGGACATAATGGAAACGACCAAGCAACACAGAACATTTCAGATACTGAATCAGATTCCAGCTAAATATCTCATAGTATCCAAAGACTTTCAAGAATGAGAAGGAATGTTAGCAGATATCTTGTCCAACCCCATCGTTACTGTTGTTCAATCATTTCCATCATGTCTGATTCCGTTTGCTGCTGCGCTGTGGCCCCACTCGGGGGTTTCTTAGCAAAGATACTGGACTGGTTTGCCATTTCCTTCTCCAGCTCATTTTACACATGAGGAAACTAAGGCAAACAGGGTAAAGTGACTTGCCCAGGGTCACAGAGCTAGGAAGCATCTGAGGCCATATTTGGATTCAAGTCTTCTTGACTCCGGGCCTGATGCTCTATTCACTGCCCCACCTGGCTGCTTCTCCTCTTCCCCGTCCCCACCATTACACACTTAGGGAAACAAGGTCCAGAGAAGGTTAGTGACTTGTGACAAGTCACCCAGCACAAGGTACAACTGGAAAGAGAACCAAGTCAGGAGATGGGGGTCTCTTGACTCAAGTCCAGACTCCTCCCATTACACTGCTATGTTTGCCCATACATTTTTGAAAAAAGAACATTTTGCCTTTTCCCAAGGTCCTATTTTGAAGAGCAAACACAGACTGAGAATAAGGATGGCTTCCACACTGGGGAAAACAGCTAGGAAATCATCCCAACAGAATATTAATGAAAGGCATGGAAACTTTACCTCTACACAGCAGCTGTCATCCAGCATTATATCTCCTTTCTTATCCTTTAGATCCTCACTCACATAATAAGAAATGATGTTGGGTTTCAACACAAACCAACGTTCAGTCCAATTTTTCCGTCTATGGCCTTTTTTCATCATGTAACCCTAAAAGAAATTAAAGTTTATGTAAGTGTTTGAGGAGAATCAGCTGCTTTTCTCTTTGGTTATCAGAGTTGGCACATTATCCAACTATCTGGTGCTCATCAACTGAATCCCACTTGTATAAACTACCCACCTTACTTACCTAAAATAGTCAGGAGAGGGTGAATGGGGGTCTGCTGGCACAGGCTAAAGACCATACTGCTAAGCCCAGCTTTCAGGACCCTCGTGATCTAAACCCTAGCACAAACCTCTCACCCTGCAGAGGTCAGTCTATCTAGCCTGTCACCAATTGTCCTACATGAATTTCTGCCTTTTGCACCACACCTCGACCTAAAGAGTCCTCCTCCTCCTCCCTGGCAGAATGCTGCCCAACCCTCAGTTTCTATATAAACTGCCACTTCTTATAGCCCTAGTATAGTGTACCAAGTAGACAATAAATGTTTGTTGAATTTGATTTCCTACAAAAGATATTGTCTGAAACATTCATTTCACTGTAAATTACCTTTGCATGTATGTGTGATCAGTCTCTTCAGTTACTCTGTTATCAAACAATAAACACTGATTAAGCATTTACTATGTGCCAAATACAGTGCTAGGCACTAGGGGCACAAAGATGAAAATGAGAAGGTCCGTGCCCCCAAGGAGATTACACTCTGCCAGGGAGACAACACATCCATAAAAGAAATATTGAGCAACTAGGACAGGGAAAACCAGGAAGAGTTTCATGTAGGCATCAGTACTTGAACTGAAAACAAAGGAAATGAGGATTTGAAAAGGCAGGAGTGAGGAAGGGGAGTCTTCCAGGTCTAATTAGAGTCAGATTATGAAGGGCTTTAAATGCAAAAAAAAAAAAATCTAATCTGTGTGTGAGCTTAGAGCCTCATCAAACATGCTTTAGGAACGTCCCATATCAGCTATATGGGAGATGGACTGAAGATCGGGGAGGGCAGTGAGAGGCCTAAGGAGGCAGGGGAGAATGGTTGGAAGGAGGGCGCTGGCTATGGGAGTGTAGAGAAGGGGCTGTGTGTGTGAAAACTGGTGGGAAAGGAAAGGCCAGGTAAATAAGAGAGAAAAGTTAAGGCTGACTCCCAAGGCTAAGAACCTGAGTGACTGGCAGGACTGAGGGGAATTTACTGGCAAAAAAGAAATTCAGAAGATGAGCGAGTCTGGAGGGAAAAATAACATGTATGCTTTATTTAGAAAAGGCTTCATTTGGGAGTTTCCTATGATATCCAGTTGGAAGTGTCCAAATGACTGTTGATGTAAAATGGGAGTTCAAGAGAGATTAGGGATGGATTATATACACACAGAAACCACCTGCAGAGAGCTGATTATTAACTCCATGAGAGATAACCCCATGAACAAGAAAGGGGGCAGAGAAAAGAGAAAAAGAACCAGAGCAACGCTAGGTGGTAGTCACAGCTGGGGAGAAGTGTGATCTAGTACTTTTCAAAAACATTATTAAGGGACAAAAGTTAACTTTATTTAATTAACCTACAGATGCTAAGGGACAAAAGTTAACTTTATTTAATTAACATACAGACACTAAGTTAGATTCAGGACCTTAAATAGATAGGAAGTCCCCAACTTACAAAAAGAATACATTCCCAAATCCAGCTGTTCTAGAACAGCCTCCTAAATACCTGAATTTTTGATGATGATGACTTAAATTTTAAAAAATTCATTAGGCAAGAGGAAATACAAATTTCTGAAAATTCTGATTTGGGAAAACACTAACATAGGAAATTTGATGCATCCAAGAAAAACAGTAAAAATTATATGAAACAAATAGGTAAATGTGAGGTTTCACTGGAGGGGATGCTTTACAGATGTCCTTGAAAAAGAAGGATTCCCATTTCTCTGAACAGCAGCAAGTCTTCAATACACATAGTTTAAAACAGTATTTAAACCTAACATGAAAACAACACCATAATACTAAAGGAAATAAACTTCAAGTCTGTGAAAAATAAACCAAAAAGTTGCAAGACAGGAGAAAAAACAAACCACTTTTACCTGCTTCAGCACATCTAATATAAGTTCGTTAAAAACTTCACTAATTGCCATAGACACAGTCTGCCGATCCATGCCTTTGCTAAACTGTCCACCTCCAATAAGCTCAATTAATTCCCATGCAGAAAGGCCATCCCGATTGGTATCGAAGTTGATTTTGTAATGTTCAAATTCTTCTTGCTGCCACACGCCCCCCATTGCTTCGGTAAGTTTCTTAAGCAGGTATTCAATCTACACAAAAAAGGAAAAAATATCATTTAGGAGAAATGTACCCAGGTAAGTAGGTGGGCTCAGCGGATAAACCATCAGCCCTGGAATCAGGACCTGAATCCAAATCTGGCCTCAGATACTTAGCAGTTGTGTGACCCTGAACAAGTCACTTAACCCCAACTGCCTAGTCAGAAAAAAAAAGAATGTACCATATTTAAAACAAATGTAAACAGAATTTTTAGGAGAAATGTCATTTAAACTCAGTGCTTTCAGCAACTCTCTAAGACCAGAAATTCCAACTTGCATCAGTAGAGGGAGTCTCCCCTGTCAATAAAATTCTAAGGCCAGTACACATCCTTACTCTGTGCTGCTTAAACTGTCATGGTAAGTTTAAGGAATATTCATTAACAGGGTCAATAAGGCACAAAATTAAGTGTTGTACAATTTTTAACTAAAAATAAGTAGACAGCATAATATAAAATGTTTGACATACCGAAAAAAGTCAGCAGTGCCAACTGTGCTGATTTGGCATAAGAACTATACAAAACTGATTACCCTCAATGAGCACATACATACTTAGCACGAAGCCAAATGTAGAAAAACAAATAAATGTGATCTAGGACTTTCCAAAGAGGTCAAACCCTATTTAAACATTAGTAAGGGCCAAAAGTTAACGTTATTTAATTAACAAAGAGACACTGTTAGAGTCAGGGTCCTAAATAGGCAGGAAGTCACAAGTTACAAAACGAATGCATCCCCAAATCCAAAAGCCATTTGTAAATTTGTTGTGTGAAACTCAAGGCAGCTTTTCCTCTACAGAATCTATTATAAATGAGAGTTGAGCTTCCAGGCCAACCCGGAGGTTCTTCTGGTTAATCTATTTAATTCAGCTACTCATTTAAAAAGAAAATGTTGAAAACAATACTATTCTAATGCTTAGTAATGAAACAATAAAGGAAAAAAACTGAATAAGAGCTTTATATTTCTATCAGATGCAGCTGCATTAAGCAACTTAAATCAGGAGTCCAGGACACAAGGCCATTCCAGAAGGTTCTGTACAGGAAACATCTGATGACAGTGAATCTTTAATATATTTGATTTCACTTTCAAGACATGATATAAGAGTAGCATGATTCTTATACTTATTGTAAGAACAGACCTGGAATGGATTAAAGTTGTGGTGTGTCAGTCAGTCAACGAGCACGTACTAATTCCACTTAACTTGGTCAGCCCTGAGCTAAGTGCTGGGGAAACAAAGAAAACTCGAACCCAAATCGAGCTCTTAAGAAGTTTACATTCTAAAAGGGAGACACCACACAGAAACAAGCAGATGTATACAAAACATAAAGACAGGGCATTACTTGCAGCTGGGTGGGGATGGGGGAAGAGTCAGAAAAGGCTTCCAAAAGAACTCAGGATTCGAGCTGAGTCTTGAGGCAAGCCAAGGAAACTAAAAGGCATTGGAAGGAGCAAAACATACCTGGCGTAGGACAGCCAGTGCGAAGATACACGGAGGAGGTAGGTGTAGAGGATTATAGTGCATGGAAGGCAGTGAAGTATGAGAAAGCTGGAAAGGTAACAAGAGCTTTAAATGCCAAATGTGTTTAATCCTGCCGGGAACAGGAAGCCACTGGAGTTCATCACTTCATGGAGGAGACTTGGGGCAAGGAGATCATGGCAAGGGCTATCACAGTGAAAGGAGATGAATCATACCTGTATGAGGGGAGAGAAGGGGATGGATGGAAGAGCTATGGTGAAGGTAAAGATTTGGCAATGAATTGAATATGGAAGGCAAATGAGAGTGGAATGGAGGAGAACACCAAGGCTGCAAACCTGGGGTACTGGGAGCATGGTGGGGGCTAGAGCTTGAGAAATTCAGAAGAGGAAACGGTTAAGGGAAAGTCAGTGAGTTCTAATTTGGACCTTTTAGGTACCTAAAGGACATCTAGATGTCCTAAAGAAAATCAATGATGTAGGACTAGAGGCCAGAAGAGAGACCAGGATTGGACATAGAGGTCTGTGAATCACCTACACAGAGGTGGTAACCGAATCCACGGGAGCTAACAACACAGAGAGAAAAGAGAAGACCTACGATAAAGCCCTGGAGGGGGCATTTATGGATGAAGAACCAAGAATGAGACTGAGAAGGTGTGATTAGACCAATTAAAGAAGAATCAAAAAAAGAAACTCATGAAAACCTCTACGAGTGTCCAGGTGATCAACAGTGTCAAATGGCATCTCCTATCTCCATGCCTTTGCCTGCACTGTCACCCATGTCTAAAATGCACTCCTACTTCTGAGGACACCTTAGGATCACTAGTCTCTTTCAGAGCTCACACAAGAACCACCTCCCATGCCTTTCAGGGGCACGCCTTCCCACTACTGTGTCCCCTTCCATTCAAGTTACCTTGGGTTCCTTTTGTACTTCTTTCTAGATGTATGTGGTACCTCAAAGTGCAAGGCTAGCTCCCTGAGGGCAGGGACTATTTCATTTTTGTCTCTGCAATCTTAGCACATAGGCAGAGTGCTCAACACATAGTAGGGGCTTGCTCAATATACTTCCCTCCCTCCCTTAGCTTCCTTCAAGGCACAATCAGGTTCTTCTTGAGGCCCCCAGTTGCTAATACTCAATAAGGCCTCTGTTTCTAGGATATTTATGTACCATCCCCTTCCCAAAAGTCAAACTCCTTGAGAGCTTTTTTGTATCCTCAGAACATTGTATATAATAAGAATGAAACGAATAGTTAAGTTGCACTGGCCTTGATTCAGAATGGAGTTTTTTAATTAAAAAAAAAAAAGTAACAAATGTGGAGAAGTAAAGGTAGCAGAATGAAGAGGAAGGAGAAAGAGAGGTAAAAAATTTCCAGAAGGTAGCTAACAGGCAGGAGTTAAAAGAGGAGGCGGCAAGAGGTACAACTTCCAGTGAAAAGGTGAGATCTAGCTCATTCTCTTTTTTAAAAAATTTAATTAATTTTTTTCTGTTTTCAACAATCATTTCCATAAGTCTTAAATTTTCTCCCCCTTCTCCCTCCCCAATAGCCCATCCTCCTGTAATACCCCTTAAAGTCAAAAGGACTTCCCCAGGTCCCAGAAATGAGTGAGTGGAGTTCAGACCCTCCTCGAGGAAGCTTGCTTTCTCTCTATATCTCCCTCTAAAGGAGAGAAGGAACAGTGAGTGAGGAAGAATCCCAGAGTTCAGAGAGTTCCAGTTGCTCCTGGAACAAGGACAGCACAGACGATGAAAGAGGGAAAGTGGAAGGGGGGACATGAAGGGGAGTAGTGGCCTCTAATTACAAATTGGGTTGGTGCCCTGGTATAGAATCAAGAGCCCTGAAGAAGAATCAAGAGCCCTAGGTTCTGGACCCAGCCCTGCCACTAACTCACTTCCTATCTTTGAGGATATCAGTTTCCTCCCCTGCCAAGTGAAAACACCGGACTAGTTTCTCTCCAAGGTCCCTTCCAGCTTCATGACCCACCCTGAATTATAGCAATTACATTTGATATTTTATACAAGTCAAAAAAATCACTAACTCCAGGATCTCTTGATGCATTAAACATTCCTACTTGTCATTACTAAGTAATATTAAGGAACAGCCCGAGTGCCTCCATGAGCTCCAACAACATTCTGAGAGCTCATTCAGTTTCAGGAAGCAGCTTACTTCCTATTTCCATTCAAGTTTCACCCAAAATAACAAAGAATGAAAATTCCAGTTGCATGTGATCTTAGATAGCTAAATCTTTATCGCCTTTTATAGGTGAAAAGCCAGGGTTGGGCTTAATAGTCAGATTTTGTTTAAGGATCTTTCAAAATTATATCAGTTTAATTTAAAAAGCATTTTTCAACTCAGTTCTGAGCATCAGACACATGTCCTCATTTATTCCTGACTCAGTGAGCAGCTGGCACCAAAGGTATAGGGTAATGGCAAAAGCAGTGGTCCTGGAGTTCAAATTCCACCTCTTACCACTATGAGCTCTGTGACCTTGAAAAAGTCACTTAAGTTCCAGGGGCTTCTGGCTTCTTGTCTGTAAAAGGAGGAGGGGGTAACTAGGTGGTGTCTGAGGTCCCTTCCAAACTTGTCTCTGTGACCCATGACAATAACTATTATGGCAAACGTAGATTTTCAGGAGTGTCCCTGAAGGAAGAATGCGTCAATGGACTAGAATTCAAAAATCAATCAACATGCATTTATTCCAAGAGTGACGTTGGTCAAATCACTCCACCTCTTTCGGTCTTAGTCTCCACTCCAGTATTGTACCACCCACACCACATTTTTGTTGTAAGAATCAAATAACAGAATGTAACTGTAAGTGCTATAGTCACATATTACTGTATTAAAATCAAACAAGTTGTCTGATGCAAGAGGAGAGAATACCTCAACCTTGGAATTAAGTCAATTAACATTTATTTAATATCCAGGGCACCCTTACTGAGTGATGGAAAACTGAGTTTCCAAAGAACTAAACAATCTTCATTATAATTATATATTCTTTAATTCTTATCTATGGAAATTATCTCGCATAATCAGGATGCACAAGCTTACACAAAACAGGGAGGAAAAGATAGGGGAGCAGGTGACCATTGAACATCACTCATTTAAACTGGTCAAAAAAGTGAAGATTGCACTCACACGGTTGGGTACAGAAATGTACTTCATTCAACAGAGAAACAGGAGAGAAAAGAGAGAGGGGAAAAAGAGGAAAGGCAGATTAAGGGAGGAATCAGTCCTAAGAATTAATGAATTCTAAGGTTGTACAAAAATATTATAGCAGCTACTTTTGCAATGGGAAAAGTCTGGAAATTGAAGGGGTGCTCATCAATTGGGGTTACGAGACGAGTTATGGTACAGGAATGTGATGGAATACTCCTGTGCTCAAGAAATGATGAAGGGGATGGTTTCAGAGAAACCTGGGAAGACTCATGTGAACTGGTGCAATGAAATGTGCAGAACCAAGACCAAAATCTAAAAGTTACTATATTGGAAAGACAAACACCTTGAAAGACCTGGGCCAAGCAATGCAATGACTGACCACAAGAGGACTCATGATAAATCATGCTACTCACCACCTGATAGAAAGGTGAAGGGAGTGGGTGGAGGAGAGACACAGGTTTGTTGGGTTTTTTTTTTTGGGACATGGCCAATGAAGGAAATTGTTTTGCTTGACTATAAGTGTCAGTAACAGGAATTCTGTTTTTCTCTCGTTTTCAGTTGTGGAGAGAAGGGAGAGAAAAGATGAATTTTAATTGACTGAAAAAATTAAATTTAATATTAAAAAATGTAGGGGCAAAAAAAGGAGGAAATAAAGAACAGGAGTTGTCAGAGACAAAGGAAGAACAAGAATAATAAAGGGTCAAAGGTGCATAATGAGGAAAAAACATCAGGCATCAGGGGTTACTTAAAAGTACTGTTACAGAAAGGTCAAAGAGAATTCAATTCAAATACTCGTTAAGCTTCTACACTTCATTAGTAGTAACAAAGTACTGTTAAAAAAAAAAACCTGGGAACTCAAAAACAAGAACCCAGAATTCCTTGCTCTCAAGAGCTGGGAGATAGCACATGTACCCAAATAAGTGTACTAAGGGTCCTAATAAATAGCACAGAAAAGGGAATGCTATAACTGAGAAAATAGCCTTCAATTTGGCAATCAGAAGTATCATTCTTCACATCTATTTGTAAGGAATAGCATTTCCAAGAGAGGCACCGCCAATTAAATCCTCTCCATTTTTCACATGGCTTAACTTCTATCTACCTCTACATGGCTGACAAGTGCAGCTGAATAGCACAGTGGATAAAGCACCAGGCTTGGAGTAAAGAAGACTCCTCGTTTTGAGTTCAAGTCTGGCCTCAGACATTTCCTCGCTATGTGTCCCTGAGTAAGTCACTTAAGCCTGTCTGCCTCAGTTTCCTCATCTGTAAAATGAACTGGAGAAGGAAATAGCAAACTACTCCAGTATCTCTGCCAAAGAAGATCATGAAGAGACAGACTGGACTGAAATGACTCAACAACACATAGCTGACTCCCAAGTCCTTTTGCTCAAGACCTATTTTCCAGTCCCATATCTACAACTGCCTCTTAGACCTCTCCATATGGATGTCACATTATGAATCTCAAATTCAATGTATCTACAACCAAATGAATTCCCTTCCTCACAAAAGGCAGACTGACTTCTCATCTTGAGTCCTGCCTTCCCTATTTCATCCAATGAAGGCAATATTTCCTCAGTCAACCAAGATTTTTAAGTCTGTTGAATTTGACTTTCTTAAAAAGGAAACAGTTGTTTCCAAATATAAAACCCCATTGTGGAGCTCATAAAATGCCAGTGTAGCCCTTGATACAGAGATGTAGACAGGGCAGGGAATTTCCATGACCAAAATCCCCTCAAGATTAGACCTCAAGTAAGCAGCATTTATCAATAATTTACAACAATATCTGTGTATTTTCTTCCCAAAATTTTCCTCCCTAAGATCACGTTCTCATTTTCTCTGGTATGCTTGTGCTCACTCTTTTAAAAATGAACACACAGTAGTGTATCTTAAAACAATGAATAAAAACAGACTCAAACATCACATGTGCCTGAGGAGGCAGGCTCGGTGACGCAGGAGATCAGGGACATTGTGGATCAGGTGAGAAACAGAAGCCACTGTCTCAGGGCCTCCCCTCATCCTCTCTCCCACATGCTCCCATGTCTGCAAGGGCCTGGGGTCCAAGGCAAAGAGCCTGACAAGTGTTCAGTGATGGGGCACACTTGATCCAGGCCCCAGAAGGAAAAGAGACAGCTTCCTGTTCATAGCTATTTGCATCAACTCCCTCCTTAGACTTGAGCTCCTTGACCACTAGGACTCGGTGTGCTTCCTCCTTGTTTTTTTAATCCCAATGCTCAGCACAATGCCTGGCCCAAAGTTGGTGCTTAATAAACGCTAGATTACTCACTATGTTATCAGTAAGCACCATGACCCTGGAATTCAGCAGCACAAGGGACTGCACAAGTCCCAGAGTTATCTAGGCTTGGAATCCAGACCTAGGCCCAAACTACAGCTCTCCTACGAGCAGTTGAGGGGCCCTTGGCACAGCACCTTGCTGTAGAGTCATCATCTGCAAAATAAAGATGGAAGACCACCTCCCTCCCAGGGTGGTTAGGAGAAAAAAAAATCAAGAGCACTTGGCAAACCCTCAACCTCATCTGAAGCACACACCTTGTTTATTATCCCTGGTGTCTTTTCATGCTCTCCAAAAGGCCTCATTTCACATTAGTTTTATGTGGACAAGCCTAAGACTCAGGCAATATTAAGAGCTTATCTAATACATTTCTAAGGGTAGTGAGGTGGCCCAGTGGATACAGCACTGGGCTTAGAATAAGGAAGACTCACCTTACTGATTTCAAATCTGGTCTCAGACACTTTAGTAGCTGTGTGACCCTGGGCAAGTCACTTAACCCTGTCTGCCTCAGTTTCCTCATCTGTGAAATGAGCTAGAAAAGGAAATGGCAAACCACTCCAGTGTCTCTGCCAAGAAAACCCCTAAACAAGGTCAAGAAGAGTCAGACATGAGCAAAAAGTGACTGAACACCAATATGCTTTTGGTGATGAGTTCTATTCTGAAAAGACACAAATATAATCTTGTTTATTCCATTTTCTGAACAATAAAATCCAATAATAATTTTTGCTCCATGTTATACCTTCTCTTCCCATGAAGCTCTTCTGGTAGCAAAAGAATAATATGTAAACTTATCTCTAATGCTGATCCAGAGAAAATTCTCAGGGATTTAAGGCCAGTACTCTACAGGAAAATCCTCCTCGTCCTCCTCCCCTTCAAAAAAAAATAAAAATAAAAACCAAAACCTAAGAAACACCAACAGAGCGTGACTCACAGCCTGCGTAGGGTATCTGAGACACACGCTTCCCTTGGCATGAAATGGCACCAAGAGTAACTCCATCTATCTACTACTTGCAGACTCTGGCCAACCCCTGGTTCAACGATACAAGTCCAGGTGGTGGAAGGAGGAGCCTGCCCCAGGCACCCTAGCAGGCTCTCTGCACTCACTGTCCCCCAAACTCCTCCGGCGTGTCAGGTAAAGCAAAGCTGTCCTACAAGCTCCGGATGATGACAAAGTCAAGAACATGTCTCCAGAAACATCCTGCCTCTGGTAAGCAGTCTCCCAGCCCAGGGCTAGGCCACAGAGACAGAAATACAATGAATGATACAATCCTTACAGGCGAGGCGTGCCCTTTATGATAGGAGCTCTGAGGAACAGGGGAGCAGGAAGTCAGAGTCAGTGCAAAGGCCTCAGGACCACAGAGAAGGCCAGTTTGCCCGCAGACTGCAGAATGTGGAGCTCTGTCCAAGGAAAGAGAGGTGGTCAGCTTCTAAAGGGAGTTACTAGATAAACAGTTTCCATTTTATTCTAGAGGCAAGAAGAAGGCACTAGAGTTTACTGAGAAGGGCAGTGATACGGTGAGATCTGCGCTTAAGGCAAAATCCCACTGAGGATGGATCCAAGGGAAGGAGGTCAATTACAGACTGAGGCAACAAGCATTCTAAGCCAAAGGTGATTCAAGCCTGAACTAAAGGGCTCATCTTCATGAGCAGAGAGAGGGCTAGATATAAGAGGAACGGCGGAGACAAGTTTTGGCAAATGACGGGCTATGCGGGTGAAGTGGAAAATTACACAAAGGCTGCCAACTTGGGAGATAAGAAGAAAAGTGTGGAACCTCCAAGAGAAGCAGGGAGGTTCAGAAGAGTCACAGGCATTTCACTCACAAAGCAGAAGAGGGGTGAGGTGGGGGTGGGGGGAAAGGGAATGGGCCCTGTTCTGGACGTGGTGAATCAGAACTATCCCTGGGACATCTGGTTTGTGGGGACACAACACTGCAGTTCAAGGAGAGCCTGGGACTAGATATATAGAGATGGGGGTTGTCTGCACAGAAATGATCACTAAACTCATGGCAGCTGTCTTCATCTTTTCAAAAGTAAGTCTACAATAAGAAGGCTACTTGCAGTAACCAGTCTATTTCCAAGAGAGGTTAATAACGGAACATACATGCTCATATAGAGATCCACAAGTCTTCCCACGGGAAATGACTTCACTTGAGTATCTAACTGAATAATATTCCAATTTTGGAATGGTTGGAAGTCCTATAATAGTAACACTAGTTTCTTCCAGTTTCTAGAAAAACATAAATTATTAAATAAATCTGGTATACTTAATATATACTTAGAAACTGATTTTTCTCAGTTTAAACAGTGATTTTTAAACCACCACAGATCTCTCTTAGCAATATTGGTAGGGTTTTTGTTGTTTGTTTTTTCTAATCTACCTCTGAGTAGATGTTTCCTAAACTGTCCCTTACCAACATTCATAGGATAAGATTTAAAGTTCCTTTGCCTTTTGTTTTACAGATCAGGAAATTGTGGCCCATAGAGATTAAATGAAATAATTTAAACAAAAGTCACACAAAACATAAATATAAAATATAAATATAAAACATAAAATCTGGATTTGAATGTAGGTCCTCAAGTAGTTCTCACTCCAATTCATTAGATTAAAAAAAGAAAAGTTAAAAAAATTTTCTTTGGCAAAAACAATCCAAGCACATATCCCACTTTCCACTTGCCCATGTAGGTACACACACAATTCAATTCAACCAATATTTATTTAAAGCCCATAGCTCACACCCAGCACTTTTGTTATTAACATAGTAAGATGCTAAATGTCAAAGAAGCCAAAGAATCTCTTGTTCTAATTTATAACTAAGTTATCTTTCCTGGTTCCCCCAATTTAAGTTCAGAAATCTAAGTTTTTTAAATAGCTAACCACCCTAACCTAACAAACTGATAGCAGCTTGAAGCTGAAGGAGCCAAGTTCAACTCTACCACTCACTATCCATGTGGTAATGAGCTTAGTCATTCATCCTCTCGTGGCCTCAGTTTCAGCAAACGAAGTAAAAATTCAATAGAACATGGATGATGTTAATGTGTGGTTTTCTAAGGCAATATGTGGCCCACAGGGGTCCTTAGGCACGGTTTAGTGACCCCTGTTTCTATTTGGGTTTGACTGGCCTTGCACAGCACAAACAGATTAAGTGACTTGCCCAGGGTCACACAACCTAGTAGATGTGTGAGATGGGACCTGAACCCAAGTCTTTATGAATCCAATGCCAACAACTGTCTTTGTAGTAAGCAATACTGTCTCTCTTTATAATACATATTTTGGCAAAATATCATCCTGAAACTTGTGATAGACCCCTCTTCAAAAGATTAAGACAGCCTTGAAAGAAATTTCCCTCTGACAGTCCTCACAGATTTCTGCACAACACAGTCAACATGTAAGTAGGCAGAAAGCTATGTCTGCTAAATATGCCTTGTCTTGCAAAAAAACATTTTGGGCATCAGAAATAGATTTTTCTATAATTGCAGCAATTTAGAAGAGAAAGAAAAAGAGTCCCACCCTGCTTGCCAACCTACAGAAGAATTTAGCTTTCCCACAGCATTTCATTTTGGCCTTCCCCAGTGAAAGACCATCTGCAATTACATGAGGCAGATGCCTGGCTAAATACTGCATTTCTTACCAATAAAGTCTAGTCCAAAGGTTTTTCTCCCCATATCCGTTTTAAACCACAATGTTCCTAATTTGTGTCTATCAAAATACCCCAGTTTGTTGTTTTGTGTTAAAAAAAGAAAAAAAAAAAGTTGGGCCAGAGTCAAGAGATCTGAATTCTACCACCAAACTTCCTGGGTAACCCGACATAATTAATTTAATGTCTCTGAATACTCAATTCCCTTCTCTGTGACATGGTACCCATTCCGCCTATAACATTCTATTACTCCACCATAAGAAAAAGGCTCATTTATATATTTTTTCAAAATTAGCCCTTACCTCTTCAGGCACAATAATTAACGGGTATTTGTCCTCGGATAAGAAGTTGAAAATAACCCATACTTTAAATGAATCTTCTTCACTGATGAGCAAGGGACTTTTGGTGAGATTTTTTTTGACACAAAGCGTCCAACACATCCTATTAAACTCAATCTTGTCAAAATTTCCTTGAACCTAAAAGGGAAGGAAAAATACAAAACATTTAAAACCACTAGATGGACAACCAAAGACAGACATCCCAGAACAGGTGCTTTGAACAAGATCGTACATGATGTAACAGAAAACACCCCTGTGAAATAACCAAATCCAATGTAAAGTCAGGAATCAAAGCCCTCTGCCCCCCATAACCTTGTTCACTCATATAGAATACTAACTTACTGAATTAACTGACCCCATGTCCTCATGTGCCTAAAGTCATGTTTTGGAAAAACCAATCAATGGCAGGCATTATTAGAAGGATGGCTGTAATAATCGAAAACAAGCACAGCAAGAAAAGTAGAGTTAGAAACTTTGTTAGACCCTCCTGGCGACAGGAGAGATATGTTAACATCACAACGCGGGACCTAGAACTCTTTCCTAGTTCTGCAAGAACTCCTAGAACAGGACCAGTGTTATAAAAGGGGGTCAAGTTGAGAAAACAGTCTGAATCCACCTATTTCCCAACTGATTAAGAAATAGAACTCGTTTCTTTTTTAACATAATTAATTTGCTTTCAGTTTTCAACAATCACTTCCATAAGTTTTAAATTTTTCGCCCCCTCCCCGCCCCACGATGGCATGAAATCTTACACAGGCTCCACACATACATTCTTATTGAATACATTTTTACATCAGTCATGTTGCATAGAATTAAAAGGAACGGGAGAAATCATGAGAAAAAACAAAACAAAACAAAAAATAGTCTGCTTCATTCTGCGTTCCGATCCCATAGTTCTCTCTCTGGATGTGGATGGCATTTTGCATCAAGAGTCCTTTGGAAATGTGTTAGGTCCTTGCGTTGCTATGAAGGGCCAAGTCTATCAGAAACAGTCCTCGCACACTGTGGCTGTTACTGTGTATGTTAGAGAACCCAAGTTTCAAAAAAACAAGCCTACCACCCTCCCTGGGCTTTCCACTACACACTCTTTATTTCCATGTCCACCTTTCCAACCTCCCAATTTTTTTCTCTTTATTTGGAATAAGAAAGCTACTGTCAAACACTATCAATCTGAACCTCTCTGATATTTTTGTCACTTTACATAATAAATTCTAACAAAATTTCACAATTTATATTATCTACAGAACTTCTCTTAATAAACCAACAAACATTTACAGAGCATGTTGGTTCCTGCCCACAGGAAACTACCTAGTTGTGAAGAAAACATCTAAATACGTGAGAAATTAAATAACCATAAGTATCGCATAAAACTAAACAATCCCAAAGCTGTCACAAAGCACTGAACAATTAAATACCCAAGAAGAATATGTGCTATGAAGGCCAAAATCATGATGAACCAACCAAAGGTCTGATTAGGCATCACTGAGGTCATGGGCTAAACACTGAAGATGGTACACAGTGGAAAGCACACTGGATTTGGGGTCAGAGATTCTGGATCCAAATCCCAGCTTGGCTCCTTGCCACCTTTAAAAGTGTGGGCAAGTTTCTTCACCTCTCTGGGCCTCAAGCTCCTTCTCTGAGCCTGAACTATAAATGAACTCCTTCCCAACTCCATGATTATCTAACAAAGAATAGATGCTTAGAACCTAGGAGTGTGCAATGTGCCACAAAATGGGGAATACAGTACAAGAATGGTTAGAGAAAGCCACAATTGCTTCTGGATGAGAGGACAAGGGAAAGCCTTCAGAGACAACATCTGAACTGGCCTCAGAGGAAGGTAACACTTCAATAAATACAGATGGAGAGGGAGAACAGCTCTACTGGCCAGACACAGAATGACAAAGGCACAGAAACAGTAAAGTTAAAAAGACGTTCAAAACATAGAAAGTGGTCCAAATTGACTATAAATTTCTGGGGAAAATAAAAATCAGTTCAGCAGAAATTAGATTTAGACCATATACCACAATAAGCTCCAAATGTATTATACTCAATCTAAACATTAAATGTTCACATCATTTAAAAAAAAAAGTATGCTTCATAACAATGGCTATAAGGAAAATGTTTAACCAAATGAGAAAGGACTGTAAAAGATGAACAATCTGAATTACCCAAAATTTAAAAGCTCTTGCATAAACAAAATTAATGCAGCTAGAACAATAAGATAAATTCTCAAATAGGAAAAAATTCTATTTGTATCAAAATTTTTTTTAAAAGTTTGATACCCAAAAGTCTGACACAAATATAAGCCCATTCTTCAGCAGCTGAAGGATACAAACAAGTTTCCAAAGGATGAATTTTAAGTGACCAACAACCATATGGACAACTCATCCAAATCATTAATAAAACAAATGTTTTATCTCCCACTCCTCAAAATGGCAAAGATAAAAGACAGAAATAATGAATGTTGGAGAAGCTACAGAAGAATACAGAAGAAGGGACATTAAACACACTCTTGGTAGCACTGTGAATTGGTCCAAAAGTTCTGGAAAACAAATTTTTGGAAACCAAATTTAGTGATTTTTCTTGCATTATTACAAACTGGTCATAGTCTTTGACCAAACAATTTCATTTTTGGCATATGTCCCCAAGAAGGCCAATGACAGAAAAGAAAGAAAAAGCCTCATAATAACAAAATACTCTTAGCAGTAATTTTTTATGATAACAAAAATTTGGAAACAAAGTGGGTGACCATCAATAGAGGAATGGCTAAACAATTTGAGACATAAATGTAACAGAATATTATTGTGTTATTGGCTACCATGGAGGCAGGGTGGTGGTATATGCAAAAGCAGGTGCTCAATCATCTCCTCAGTGCTTTCTCCCCTGGGATGATGAAGTGATAGATACATACATATATGTAAGTATGGATATGTATATGTATATGTGCATATGTATATGTGTGTGAGTGTATAGCTACATAGAAAATGTAATCAGTCTTGATTAGAACCAAAGCTTGCAAAGCATTTTTTAAATCAATATTTATTGATGCTTTTTTATTTCTTACAACACCGTTACTTCTCAGTGACTCCCCTAGACCAGCAGAGCATTGCATTATAGATGACAAAGAAAGGTCATGGCCCTTTCCTTCAAAGATTTTGCCCATTATATAAAACTAAATTGCTAACACATGAAAATCCCAAGACATAAATGACTCTGCAAGTATGCTAACAAACTTAGAAAGATGAAACAAACACAGATTGAATTCCTGAACTTGGAGTCAACTAGAGAGAAGTTCTAACAGCAGATAATGGGGGAGAAAAAAAGGATCTCGAGGCTTCAGGGGCTATAAGATCAACAAGAGTCACAATATGAAGTATGAGGGCAGCCAGAAAAGATAATGCAATCTTGAACTGTAGTAACAGAAAAAGGGAACAGAACAAGTGGGATAATGGGGTCCCCAACCTCAGAGCTAGTCAGACCAATGTGGGAGCATCATACCAAGTTCTGGACCTATCTGAAGAGAAACACTGACCAACCGAAGTAGACCCAGAAGTGTGACTGGGACATTAAGAAAGCTCTCTTAATCTTTTCATTTTTTAAATTAAAAAGCATTTATTTTCTTTGCCTCTCACCTACTTTCCCCTCAAAAAAATTGAAGAAAGAAGACAAAAAAAAAACCCTTGTAACAAATCTGCATAGACAAGCACTGCACTGGTCATGTCCAGCAATGTATATCTCATTCAGTATCTTGATCAATAGCCTCTATTGTGAGGTGGCATATTTCATCACCTGTGCTCTGGAATTGTAGGTGGCCACTGCATGGATCAGAGTTAAGTCTTTCAAAGTTATTTCTCTTTACAATGTTATTGTCATATAAACTGGTCTCACTCTGTATCAGTTCAGCAAAGTCTTCCCAGATTTCTCTGAATTTATGTCATCATTTTTACAGTTAATAACACTCTATTACATTATATACCATAATTTATTCATTCTCCAATTAATGGGTATTCCCTTAGTTTCTAGTTCTATGCTATAACAAATATTTTTGTACATGGGCCCTTTCCTTCTGTCTTTAATGTCTGTAAGGTATAAGCATGACAGTGGTATCAGAATGGCTGGCCTAATTCACAATCCCACTAATGGTAAATTAACATGTCAGTTAATTCACATCCTCTCCAGTATTTGTCTTATTCCTATTCTATCACCTTTGCCAATTCAAGGGGTTACCTCAGAGTTGCTTTCATTTACATTTCTGTTTATTAATGATTTAGAGTGTTTTTTCACAATGGCTATTGATAACTTGGATTTCTTCATTTGAAAGATAGGCCTATGCATAGCTTTTAATCAAATTATCACCAGGGAAAGGCTTTTGACAATAGGAAATGTCAAACTGTCACACGAGAAAGAGCTGAAGGAACTGGGGGTATTTCATCTGAAAAGGAGAATACTTAGGAGGAAATACGATCCTGTCTGCAAACACCTAGAAAACTATCATGGAAGAGAAATTAAACTTGCTCTGTGTGACTCTGGTAAGAGAGTCACACTCACAGGAAGGCAGAGTCTGGTAAAGAAAAACCAAGATTTAAAGCAGTCAAAAATGAAAGAAGTCCTTGTACAAGTGAGTTTCTATACCTGCTAGCCTTTATCACTTAAGTGTTAAAGAAGTTGTCAAAAGGATGAGTGTAGGGTAGGAAGAATCAGATGATATCTGAGTCCTAACTCTAAAAAGGAATAATTCTATTAATTTTCTGGACAAATTACTATTTATCAAGACCAGTACACTCATGTACTGGCATGAACAGTAAAGTCTGGTTTTACTTCATTTGAAAGTTTGAAAGATTCATTTTTCTTATTTTCTTTTTTTATGTTCTGAATCAGGGGTGGGGAACCCACAGCCTCGAGATCACATATGGCCCTCTAGGTCCTCAAGTGCAGCCCTTTAACTGAATTCAAACTAGAAGGACCTAGAGGGTCACATGTGACCTCTAGGCTCCAGGTTCCCCACTGCTGAAACCCTTACACACCTCAATGGAAGTTAAAATAAAATATATCTTTTCAAAGGTTTGAAGCACCATCTATTAAGTCTCATGATTTAGTCATTCACACTAATTCAGGCCTTCTCCTTATTTAAGTGCCTCTAAGCATAGAATTCCTTTTCCTCTGTTTGTTTAAACTGGAGGGACGAGGGCTAACACTGTTCTAAAGGAAATAGCTGGAAACAAGGCCAGACCAAATGTCCTCCCTGTACCTTGTAGGTTTCAAAGCAGTTCAAACCCTTCTTGTTCCTCACTGTGTCTGTATCTTTAAAGTCACTAAGAATCAGAGAAAAGTGAAAGGATCTTAGGAGGAAGAAGAGAAGTCACCCATCCCCATCTCTGCTACTTAGCATGTATCTGGGCAAAACACTAAATCCTATTATCTTTAGCTAAAATAAAGATCCTGCTCTTGAAAACGTCCTCCGGAGGCTGGACCTTCCCCATCCTGACTGTGCTCCTATACTCACTCTCTAATTTATTAATGTTCTCCTTAGAACGCGAGGTCCAGAACTGAATATCATATTCCTGAGGTTGTCTGGTGAGAGTAACTTATGTCCTTTTTTTGGTTGACTTCTCGTGCTCTTGATGTCTATCACGGCTGTCTTTTTTTGTTGTTCAGTCATTTTCAGTCATGTCTGACTCTTCATGACCCCATTTGGGGCTTTCTTGGCAAAGATATGGGAGTGGCTTGCCTTTCCTTCTCCAGCTTATTTTACAGATGATAAAAATTAGGTAAATGGGATTAAGTGACTTAACCAGGGTCACACAACTGCACCACCCAGCTGTCTAGTATCAATGTTAGTAATTCGCTAAAACTCAATATGATGCTCCTCCTACCATGACATACTCCGTATAACCTCTCTGGGCTGGTCTGCTCATGTGTAAAATGGGGGCAGTCTACACGATCTCAAAGGTTCTCTACAGTGACTGCAATCTATAAATCTATGGACCTACAGCCTACCTCAAATATGACTACATAGTTATCTGCTCCTAACTAACAATCAGTGAAAAGTCTCCCTTCTGGTCACACGGCCTGGAGGAGATAACTGCTGGTCATAAAGATCATCTAGAAATGTATACTTGAAGAGTTTCCTGTTTTAATGCACCCCCCAAAAGCTTTTCACCCAGAAGCACAATTTGAATGTGAAAATACACATTTGGATGTCAATTAAAAGGTTTTAATTCTGACTTCGATGCTCCAGTCTTGCTTACAGATTCTTAAACTCCCACCATCACTGAAAAGCTCCAAAATTTATCTCCAAACTACAAATTCTAGACTTTAAGGCTCATAAAGGATTTGACCATCCCACTAAGTGGCAGAGCCTAGACATGAACCCAGTTCCGAGCTCAAAGACAACGTTCTTTCTGGCTCCACATTACAAAGCCTCCCAAACTTCAATGTCTCTTCAACTTCATGCTGAACAAAACGTGGAGTCCTTTTCCTTTGAAGTCTGTTACCATCATCTGTTGTTCCAGCTTCCGTGTCCATAATGAAATCAGCAGTTCTGGTCTTTCTGGTCCTGGCTACATCTAACTGGGCTCTCTGTGGGGACAGAGATTCAATGCCCAAAAGAACACCAAACATGCACCTTGGATATGGGCCCCACTGTGGTTCTTATGTAAACGTTTATGAGGACAAGTGTGATTTCTGCAATTCTTTTATGAAGGTCATGGATGGGACTTTGACCTTACGTCATTATGGAAAATGTTGAGGACCAAGAGCAGCATGTTTCTCATCTGAAAAAAGCCTCCTTGTTTAGATTCCACACAAAATCCTTTGGTTGCCTCCTACCTGAATTAGGTCACTGATAACTCTATTTGCTGATTAACTATAACAATAAATACTTCTCTGCTTAAAAAATATATAAAAGGTAAAAGGACAGCTATAGAAAACAAAAAAAAAGGAAGCGTGGCATCAAGGACAGAAAGCTAGTCTCAAACCCAGAAGTCCTGGGTTCAAATTCTGCCTCTGATCCATCCTGGCTGAGAGACCCTGGGTGTGTCACTCAAACTCTCTGTGCTCGGGGCAACCCTCTATGAACCTGTATTGGTGCAGAGTCTCCAAACCTGGGAGTTCCCTGTACCAGTGAAATCACGGGTCCATTCTCTATCCCTTATAAAGGGATAGGTCCTATGGTTAGATTGTAGGGGCACTCCCCAGGTAAGGATGATTAATATCCTGCATTTAAACTTTGGAGATGCTTAAATGACAAGGGAAAAAAACTGGTAAATGACCTTTATGTAGGGCAGGGGTTTTTTGCTCCAAAAACTTTCACAAAAGTCCAAAGACATCCCTTCTTAAATATTCCCTCTTGATAAACATCAAGAGCTCCTAGGAGTCAAATTCTCATATCTAGGTAGATGACTTCCAGTCTGAACCCTTCCTCTCCACTCACACAGCTAGCCACCACCTTAGTTCAGGGCATCATCGCCTCTCACCCACATCACTCCAACAGCCTCCATCCCTTACCCACTCTGGTCCATCCAACACAGAGCTCCAGAGGAACTGTCCTGAAGTGCAGATCTAACCCACACATTCCCCTACTTAACCAATTCCACAGGCTTTCTAGAACCAAATAGAAATTTCTTTGTTTACTTTTAAAGTTCTACAGAATCTGGTCCTCAACAATCTTCCCAACCTCGCTGGACATTTCTCCTCCTCCACACTGGCTTGCTTTCTGTCCCTAGGTCACAGAAGTCCATCTGCAGTCATCATGTCTTTGCGACAGACTTTTCCCATGCCTGGAATGTACTCCCTCCCTCCCGACTCCCTCCAGTCTAAACTCAAGCCTCATCACTACACAGAAATTGCTCTCTACAAAATCACCAGTGATTTCTTAATCATCGAATCTGATGGTCTTGTCTCAGTCCCCATCTTTCCTGACATCTCTGCAGCATGATACTGTTTTCCACCTTGAATACTCTCCTGTTATCACCTCTATCCAAACAGGTCCCATCCCTACAAATCCAACCAAGTCTCTTTCCTGATCTCCACTCCAACTGCCTGCAGGAGATGTTTATGAAGCATCATAAGCACCCCAAACTTAGAGCCCAAAATAGAACTCATCTTTCCTTTGTTTCCCTATTTATGTCAAAGGTACCACTATGCACAACCTTGGAGTCATCCTGACTCCTCATTCCTCCCCATCTCTCATATCCAATCCCAGTAAAACTGAGACCTGCTAAAGACCATAGCCTAAAGTGCCAGTCTCCCACTGCATCTAGGGCTATCTCCAGTTATCTGATCTATATTCTGCCACTGGACCCAGAAGGCTCCAGAGGAGAGAATGAAGCTGGCAACTTTGCACTGACCTCCCTCAGTTAAATCCAATTCACTTGTATGTCACGGTATCACCTCCCTCATGTCATATCCTCTTCAAGAATTAAGGACAGACAACAACATCATATCCATCCCATCAGTCTTCAAATCGTACTAATTCTACTTCCCCATCCCTCCTGGCCTTCTCTCCACTCACATGGTCACATCACTGTGGTTCATTTTGTGTATATGCTGAACCCCTTACAGAATATAATAGCTTCTGAAGGGGAGTGACTGTCCTCTGACCATCTCAGCAGTCTTCCCAACAGTCTAATCTGGAGGACAATCCCTGATTGCTAGTTGAGCTCTTTCATAATAGGAAAAACAAACCAATTATTCTGAAAAAGGCTAATTAGACATCCCAGTTTTAACAAGGTTGTAAAGGCTTAATTCTTATTCCTTATTTTCTCTGGGTAACTGACAACACAACTAACCTTTACAGCACCATTTCCAGTCACTAGTAGACTTTTTTTTCCATCTAATTCTCAAACCTAAGCACTAATTTTTGCTCAATCTAAATCCATGCCATGGAAACCTTGGCTGCTTTTCTGTGGCTGGAAGGGCTGGCAAAACTCCACTCCAGGTGGCTAAGCAATAACAAGCTCTCACTGTTTATCACATCCTAGCTTCTTTCCTGAATAGCTTTCCTCTAAATTTAGTGATATATACTGGCTTATTTTGGAAATGTTGAAGCAGTACTGCATTTACTCTTTCAGTTATAATTAGGGCTTTGATTTAGCAAAACTGAATTGAAACAAGGAACATTTTTAGGATTTGCCTCCAATGATATTAACACAATATTGGTACTATCAGGGAAATAAACTAATCTAGTTGGCACCCACTGAGTATATGGGAGTATACTGAGGAAAAGAGGCAACTCTTCTTAAGGAATTTATAATTTACAAGAAGCTGTCATTGGGGAAGAAAAAACAGGGGAAGGGGTAGCAAAAGTATGGGTTTAAGAGAAGACTCTGGGAGAATGTGATCCATACTTACAGATGTTTAAGGGCTGACATCATAACAACTTTAAAGCACTTTAAGATGGACATAGCACTGTCCTCACAGCCCAGATAGAGAGGTAATGCAAGTGTTACTACCTCTCTCACAGGTGAGGAAACTGATGCTCTAAAAGCTAGAATGACCTAGAATGACCAGCTCACAGACAAAATAAGTGTCTTTCTTTTTCAATCAAACTAATGGCCTATTTTATTGTTTTTACAAAATACATACTCACTTCTAGTTTTATTTGTAATTCAATTTTTTTTTTTTACTTTCAATTTTGTTAACCCCCTCTTTGATTTTCAAGATGTCTATTTTGGTGTTTAATGGCGGGGGGAGGGGGGGAAGAGTAATTTGCTGGTGACTTTGCTGATTTCTAGATTTTTTAGTTGCATATTCCATTCTTGTCTTTTCTTTTAAGGCTCTTTTCAATATCCAACCACTTTAGTTGGTTTTTAAGACAAAATCTTCCCTTAATCTACCCTCCCTCTTATTCTCCACTCTCCCTTCTCCCCTTTCCCTCTTATTTCCCTGCTAAATGATGGATCACATCCTCTCTGAGTCTTCTCTTAAATCCATACTCTTGCTGCCCCTTTCCCTGTTTTCTCCTCCCCAATAACAGCCTCTTGTAAATTATAAATTCCTTAAGAAGAATTACCTCTTTTCCTTAGTATACCCCATATATTCAATGGGTGCCAACTAGATTAGTTTATTTCCCTTGTAATGTCAACCAATATTATGTTGGTAAATCTTAAAATGTTCTTTGTTTCAATTCAGTTTCATTAAATCAAAGTCTTAATTATAACTGAAAGAGTAATGGGTGTGAGTATGGGTGTGGGTGGCTATCCCTCCTCTTACCAGTTCAGATGAGAGTAAGGTTCAGGTGCCTGACACACCCCCCCAATCCCTTAAGAAGAATTACCTCTTTTCCTTTGTATACCCCATATACTCAATGGGTGCCAACTAGATTAGTTTATTTCCCTTGTAATGCCAACCAATATTATGTTGGTAAATCTTAAAATGTTCTTTGTTTCAATTCAGTTTCATTAAATCAAAGTCTTAATTATAACTGAAAGAGTAATGGGTGTGAGTATGGGTGTGGGTAGCTATCCCTCCTCTTACCAGTTCAGATGAGACCAGTGGTACTTCCTATTCCCTACCCTTTCCATTCTTATTTTAAAAACATAACAAGACCACACACACACACACACACACACACACACACACACACACACACACACGCCATCTCCCCATATTGGAATGCAGTTTATCTTTGTTTAGATTCATATTAGCTCTTTTATGTTTCTCTTGACTCCTGTGTTTGTATTTCATCAGGAATGCCTGGAAATTGTTTCACTAAAAGTCCTTTTTCCCCATATATACTGTTTTTCTGAGTAAATTATTCTTGGTTGTATACCTGTATCCTTTGCCTTTGCCACAAACTCTCTATTCCTTCAGAGTGGTGGCTTTTATGTCCTAAGTAATCCTGATTGTAACTCCTCAATACTTAATTCTTTCTTTCTTACCGCTTGCACTATTTTTTCTTTGACCTGGAAGTTCTGGATTTTGGCTATAATGTTCCTGGGAATTTTCATTTAGAGGTTTCATTCAGGAGGTAACTGGTAGATTCTTTCTTATTTTCCCTTTACACTCTGGTTCTAAGAGATCTAAGCAGTTTTCTTTTATTCCGTTAGAGTCGTGCCCAACTCTCTGTGACCCCATTTAGGGTTTTTTTGGCAGAAATATTAGAGTGATTTGCAATTTCTTCCTCCAGTTCATTTTAGAGATGAAGCAACTGAAGCAAATGGGGTTAAATGACTTGCCCAAGGTCACGCAGCTACTAAGTGTCTGAGGCAGGATTTGAACTCAAGAAGATGAGTTTTTCTGATTCTAGGCCTGGTACTCTGCACTATGGTGCCTCTTACCTGCCCTATTTTCTGGTAAGATCTCTTAAAATATACTATCTAGGCTCTTTTTTTCAGGCAGGATTTCAGGCAGTCCAATGATTCTTTAATTCTCTCTCCTCAATCTTTTTTTCTGGTCAGTTGGTTTTGCTATGAGATATCTTTTCATCCTTGGGTAGTATTTCTTGTTTCATAGAGTAGTTAGTTTCTAGTTAGTCCATTTTAATTTCCAGGGGGTTTGTTGCCTGGGTATTTCTTATTTCATACTGTTCATTTCCTTTCCAAATCTTTCTTCTATAGTTCTCACTTCTTTTCTCACTTTTTCCTCCAGTGTTCATTTGATTTTTAAAATCATTTTTAGCTTTTTTTTTTTTAAACTCTTCATTTTCTCCAGGAATTCTAACTGAACTTTTGCCCAAGCTGAGTTTTCCTTTGAGGTTCTGTTTTCGGCCGTTTTGTAGTCATTCTTTTTCTAGGGTTGTGTCTTGGGTGTTCCTGTCATGATAACAGCTCTTTATGATGGGATTTTGTTGTTGCTGTCATTTGCTCATTCTTCCAGCCTATTTCCCAACTTTGGATGTGTGCTTCTGGATGGAATGTCTGGGCTAATCTTGTCTCCTCTTTGGTGCTTCTGGGGCTTTACTGGGTATGGAGTGTTTGGAGTGGTTTTTTTTTTCCAGGCTCTCAGGGACAGCTCAGGATGTGAATCCACATGCTTTGA
Source organism: Potorous gilbertii (assembly GCA_028658325.1). Lineage (NCBI taxonomy): Eukaryota > Metazoa > Chordata > Mammalia > Diprotodontia > Potoroidae > Potorous > Potorous gilbertii. Next base: position 240,032,810 of record CM053772.1, on the reverse strand, counting down.
GTTATCTGACTCATGGTAAAATCTGATCACTGAAGCAAAGGAGTTAGGACTACAACTAAGAATCGTCTACCTGGAGAAATCAAGCATACCACTTCAAGGGGAAAAAAGGTCATTCAATGAAACGGAAGGATTTTAAGCTTTCTTAAGGAGAAGACCAGAATTAAACAAAAAATATGATCTTCAATATCAAGACCCAAGAGAAGCTGAATAAGGGAAAAAGAGAAAAGAAAACATAGGGGATTCATTCAGTGGAGCTGAATTGTTCGCATCCCTACACGGGAAGAGGCTATTTGTAATTCTAAAAACTGTACCACTAATATTACAGCTAGAAGGAATACAGACAGACAGAAAGTATGGGTAAAAGGTGAATTTGAGGGAATGGCATTAAAAAGTAATTAAGGGATGAGAAAGAGGAGTGCACTGGGTGCAGAAGGAAGACAGAAGTGGAAGAGAATAAATTATTTCACACAAAGAGGAGCAAAAAACCTATTATAGTAAAGGGAAAGATGGGAGGGTGAACGATGGGCATTGCTTAAGCCTTACTCTCATCAGTATTGGCTCAAAGAAGGAATAATACACAGAATCAATTGAATATAGAAATCCATCTCACCAGACAGGAAAGTAGAAGAGGAGGAGATTAAGGAAAGTTGAGGGGAGGGAAAAGAGAGGAAGGGGGAACTGATAGAAGAGAAGGAGGGGGTGAGGGTGGGAAGGGGGTGGAGGCTCTAGACAGAAGCTAAACACTGTTGAGGAAAAGGGTGAAAGGACAGAGAGGACAAACAGGAGGAAAAATAGGATGGAAGGAAAAACACTGTCAATGGAAACTGGATAAACTCCCCCATAAAACAGAAGCGATAGCAGAGGACAGCACAATTCAGAATCCTACAATGGGTTTTTACAAGAAACACACTTGAAGCAGAGACACACACGCACACAGAAGGAGTTAGGGGCTGGAGCAGAATCTATTATGCTTCAGAGGGATTAAAAAAAAAAAAAAGCAAGGGTAGCAAACAGACAAAGCAAAAGCAAAAACAGACCTAATTAAAAGAGAGAAGGGAGGAAACTACATCTTTCTAAAAGGTGCCCCAGACAATGAAGTAATATGAATACTAAATATATATGCTCTAAGAAGCACAGCATCCAAATTCTTAAAGGAGAAGTTAAGCGAGTTATAGGCTCATGGCCAAACAAGAGATAGAGAGAATTATGAAAAGTAAAACATGATTGTGATTATATTAAATTAAAAGGCTTTTGTACAAACAAAACCAATGCAACCAAGATCAGAAGGAAAGCAAAATTCTGGGAAACAATCTTTACAGCAAATATGTCTGATAAAGGCTTCATTTCTCAAATATATAGAGAAGGGAGTCAAATTTATAAGAACACAAGCCATTTTCCAATTGATAAATGGTCAAAAGATATGAACAGGTAGTTTTAAGATGAAAATAATCAAAGCTATCTAAAGACATATAAGGAGTGTTCTAAATCACTTGATTACTGAAATGTAAATTAAAATAATTCCTGAGCTGCCATGTCACACCCATCAGATTGGCTAATATGACAAAAAAGTAAAATGACAAATGTTGGAGAGGATATGGGAAAATTGGGACACTAATGCACTGCTGGAAGAACTGTGAATTGCTCTAACCATTCTGGAGAGCAATTATGCCAGAAAGGGCTATAAAATTGTGCATACTTTGAACCAGCAATACCACTACTAGGTCTGTACTAGAGATCATTAAAAAAAAGGGAAAAGGACACATGCAAAAATATTTACAGCAATCCCTTACACGGTGGCAAAATATTGGAAATTGAAGGGATGCCCATCAATTGGGAAATGGTTGAACAAGATGTGATATATGAATGTAACGCAATGCTATTGTGCAATAATAGGAACAAGCAGATTTCAGAAAACCCTGGACAGACTTGTACAAACTGACGCAAAGTGAAATAAGCAGAACCAGGAAGACATTGTACACAGCATCAATAACATTGTGTGATGATCAGCTCTTCTCAGCAGCTCAATGATCCAATGACTTGTACTTGAACAAAGGACTCACAAAGGAAAATGCCATTCCCCTCCAGATAGAGAACAGATGAATTCTGAGTGCAGACTGAAGAGTATTTTTTTTCACTTACTTTTTATTTACTCTTTTTTGTGGGTTGTTTTTTTCCTTTGGCTCTATTTCTTCTTTCACAACTGTGACTAATATGGAAATACGTTTCACATGATGGCACCTGTATAACCTGTATCAATTGCCTACCATTTTAGGAAGTGGGAAGGGGAAGGAGGGAGAAAAATTTAAAACTCAAAACCTTGTAAAAATTAATGCTAAAAATTGTCTTGACATGTAATGGGGAGGGGAGGAAGGATAAAATATTTGTTTTCAAAAAGGAATAAAAAAAAAAAAAGAAAACTGATCACTGCCCTCTTAGTCTGCATAACACTGCTATGGGCTTGCCAATGACTGGACTCAGTCCCTATCAGCCAGCTGGTTCAGAGTGACAGAACCAAAGACTCTCTTTTGATCTGGCATTCCTGTCCTGATTATTCACCTGCAGGTATCAAACTGGAGTAGGGGTTGATATTGAGACCTACCTCATCTCCTGGGATCAAAGCCACACAGCAGCTGTTGGATTCTGAACTTGTTCCACACTCCCCAAGTGCAAGTCCCTTTCTCAGTCTGCCCTTGATCTAGAACCTACAGCTAGATGCTGAAGCACAGAGCTACCTGTCCATACCTGTCTTTTGCCTCTTTTTTTTTTATTTCTAGCACTTAGCACTTTGCCTGACACAAAGTATATACTAAATGTTTAGTGATTAACAGTAAATGGTAGAGCCAGCATCAACAAACTATTTTTTAATTAAAGTAGAAGGAAATTCATAAGGGGACTCACATAAGCAGAGAAGTATTGGAATGATCACATTAAATTTTAATTATGCCTCCCCTGCCAAAAAATGTATGTAGTAGGAAAAAAGAACTGCGTTTAATTTCATAGACAATTCCCTTTTTATTATTCTTTGCATTTGGAAATGTTTGCTTTTCTATGTTTATTATAGTTCATAACTAAAAATTTTATCTTTAAGAACCAGAATAAATATAGGTGGTAAAAGACCCCCTGACCAAAAATTGAAATTTGACCTTATCTAAAGAAATCTCAATAAATCACCATGGTAATAATGTATAATAATATTATACATTAATATATAATAATATTATACATTAATAACGTATATATAGTAAGGTGAGCTGGCACCAGAATGGAGGAGGAGGTCAGGTAGGGAAGTTCTGAAATAAGGAACCACTGCAGATCTTTAGTGGAGCAGTGGCATGGCTTAATTTTAGTAGCGGAGAGATTATTCTAGCAGCAGTATTGAAGAACTGGATAGATGGAGGAAGAAGGAATGGAGAAAAAAAGGCCTGTAAAAATACCATTGCTATAGTATAGACACTGGCTGGTCTTGAGGATGTATACTAGTACAGCAATGGTGAGAGTATAGAGGAGAGGAATGCAGATCCCCTCCAGTCCTGGTCACCTCACTTGCCTCTGCTTCCAGCAGTCTCCTCAGCCTCCAAGGTTGCTGTCATTTTTCTTGACTCCAGGTGCTTCCTCTTCTGCCACTATAACAACTGGCCTCCTCATCTACCATTAACACCATGACCCAACCAATACACACACACACACACACACACACACACACACACGTACACACACACGCACACACGCACCACCTGGCCCCCATAAATTACTATGTTTCTGTATGGGAGGCAAGACTACTTCAGCGTGGATATCTATCAGGTTCCCCTCTTCAAATTATAGAGGTTACACTGGCTTCTTGGATGCTCCATCCACAGAATATGAGCTCCAAAAGCTTCTACCACACTGGAAAGGCTTCATATACTGTTTCAGCAACAGATTCTATCTGCTTTCTTAAGGACAGATAGGCTCATCATCAAATGGTTACTGGGGGATGAACTGAAGCACAGAGGGACTGAACCGAAGGAGAGAACACTGGTCTCAGAGTCTTGTTTTCTTGACTACACTTTCAAATCAGGAACACTTACATCCAGGCTTCCGGATTTCAACATCTAAAGCCTTGTTACAGAATAACTTGTTCACTAATTTGCCAATTATGTGTACTCAGAAACTGTTCAAGTTTTAAAGGGAAGAAGAAGTTTAAACTCTTGGTTTAAATTTCTGGATGGAATCCCTACCCCTCTAAAGGCAAAATATTCAAGCAAAAGGCCTCATTCATTCTCCATTTCCCCTTGGTTGGTATGGATAGTTATGCTTTCCAATTTTTCTCATGAACAGGTAACTGGAAAATAACAATGAAGACACTGTTCCAATTAACTGCAACATGGAAATCCAAATACAATGACACTTACTACATAAAGGCCAAATAGTTACAATTTCAATAAATTGTAACTAAAAGGCATTAGGGTGCAGGGGATAAAAAGCCAACTTCACAATATGAACAATGGGGGTCCACACTTCACCTCCAACACATAAAGGCCATGTGATCATGAGGACACTTCTTAGTGTCCTGGCAACTCTTGAAGGGTACCACTTGTATAGAAGGTGCTAATTTCCACTAGTGGAGGAAATAACTCATCAAGAGCTTCCAACACCGATGAAAACACAGAGTCAGTGAAAAATAAAAACTGAAATTCATCAAAGCTGCATATCACATAATTTTATATAGCTATAATATAATAGCTGATCAAGAGGAATGCTACCTCTAGTTTGGTCACTGGTTAACAGAACTCTTCTCAAAACTAGAATCCTGAGAGTTCCCTCTGTTACATCCCCCCCCAGAGCACAGGGCCTCCTCCAGACTGCCCTTAGGGAACTGAACTGCTTTATCATGGGCCACCCATCAGGCATTCCCAGGGCCGGTTCTTCAGTTGGTGCAGGGCAGGAGCCCACATGAGCCCGCCTGCCTGCCTCTCCTGGATACGGACACACTCACTCTGCCCAGGCGCCAAGGCTTCTCTTTCTAAGCACTCCTCCTTGAAATGAACAGAGACTAAGTGTCTCTCTTGCCAAGACTGCCTCAAAGGCACCATTGACAAACATCAGCTTAATGAAAGAACTGTAAGAAAGGACAGGCTACAGAGGTGAGAAATTGGCCTCCTACCTTTTCCAAAATGAACTTGTTTAAATATGGCATATAGCCCTGATTGGAGACAGGTCCCTCGTCGTCATCCCGAAAATGTTCTTCCAGGGCCACAGGGTCATGTGGAACCTTCAGCACAGTACACAGATTGTGGGACAGTACCTAAAAGGACAAAGGTGTTTGAGACAGCAAACCACAACACTCATTTGCAATAGTAACCACCACCATCAAGAGCTCATCTCCCCGGGATATCCAGTAAAACAAAAGAGGGGGCATGGAAAGGGGTCACCCAGCATCCCCTTGGAGCCTGCCCTTTGGCAGCTCCAAACAAGGAGAAAGGCAAGAGAACATGATCTAAGGACCACGGGGAGAGCTCTGGAGTCTGCTCTCAGCTCTTGTCACTAACTAGCTACAAGACCCTGCATAAGGCATTTTGGGGGACTCTGTTCTCCATCTGTAAAATGGAGAGAGGGGAGTTTATATCCTCACAGCTCTAAGATTCGGTTTAGCCTTCAGTGCAATTCAACTCAATTGGACAAACCTCTCAACTCAACTGGACAAATTTCCATTAAGTGCCTACAACATACAAACCTGCCCCCTGTTCTATGGCTACAACTCAGAGTCCACACAAAAATAAAAGAACTAACTTGTGTACACAAATAACTGTATATGGAAAGAAAAGGGTGAAAAGTGTGAAGGAGAAGCCAAGCAGAAACATGAAAAGTGATGGACACTGAGGTGAGAAAGTAAAAGTATAATCCAAATAAATTTTTTTCTGTGGTCACTAAAAAATCCACCATATTTAAAACAATTTGTTGAAAATGTATTTTATGTAGCTCTGAATCTGTAAGAAGACTGGTCACCAAGCCATTGGCAAACACGCTGGGACATCAAGCTGAGTGGATGTAACTGGTGTGGAACCTTCCTCAGACATTTACTGATTGTGGGACCTGGAGCATGTCACCTGACCTCTCCATGTCTCACTTTCCTCATCCACAAAATGAGAAAGGTTGGATTCATTGCCCTCTAAGGTCCCTTCTGGCTCTAAATCTAAGATCCTATAAATCAAAACAGGAAAACCTTTAAACCACATCAACTTCACAGAACATCTTTAATACACTAAACAAATTCATTCTAAATCTTCCTGCTGAGACAGCAAATCTCAGGTTAAAGTTCACCTCACTTCTGAAAATAAAAGTAACCACAGACATTCTTCAGGAGATGGCTTTAAAGGAAAAAAAGCACAATCCAAAAAAGTTGGAGCCTAAGGTCTTAGCACAGGAGGGGAACTTGCCTTTTCCTCAGATCTTTCAGTATGAGTTTGCTTTGAATATCTTTATATTTTTATCCATGAAAAGAATGTGTAAAAAAAATTTAATTTAATTTAAAAAAAAGAAAAGAAAGCATGCAAATCCGCACTCTGCATTTCTGTTTTACTTACAGTATATGGAAAAGGACCTCACTTAGAGTCTTTCCTACAAGCTGAAATGATTTTAAGGAAGTAGGTAAAGTAAAGGAAGTAAAAACAAAAGGCATTCTAAATGCAGTAAGGGAAACTTATCAAAACCATGCAAAGCAGCAAGGAGACATTTCTAAGGAATAAAACTGAACGGGAGGAAGGACAATCTCCAGCTTAAAGCTCGGACCCTGCCCCGTGGGCCCTTGTCTCCTCTCCATCCCTAGCAGAAGCAGCTTCAAGTCCCCTCCCCCCAAACCTATTTCATGTAAAAATGAAAAACTCTACTCAGGCTGGGCTCTGGCCCCAGATCCTTCTAAGTCTCCCCATTCAAAAACTTTCGGGACTTTACCCAACACGCTGAATTTACCCAGTAACAAGAACCGTGTGTATAGAAGCTTTCCTATGCTTTCCAAGTCAGGACAGAGTAGCAACCACAGTATAAATAAGGAAGCAGAGAAGAAATTCATTAAGTGAAGGTAAAAACAAAGTTGCATCCTAGACCTTGGAAGTATTTATTCTTCATAACACTTAAAAAGCACAAACTGTATCTAAAAGGTTTTTATTTCAATTAAGAATGGTGACATTTTGAGGACTGCAGCACTCTAACACTATGTTTACGGTTACATATAAAGCTGGATCCCTACAAAGTGATATCCTTCCTTTGCAGAGACCATTACTACCATTTTACACAGAGATCAGCCCAGACAATCAGAGAACTGACTGGTTCAAGGTCACACACGCAGCTGGTCCGGGCAGAACTGGAACCACCTTCCACGCCTCCAAACCCTAATCGCTTCTCACCGCAGCAGGCTCTGAGTAGAGCCCACAGATCCAAGCATCACTGGGTGGGCCCAGGACTCCAACAGGATTAATTACATTCTGCTTCATTCACAACGACTAAGGGATTCTGCCGTACTTGAAATGACGTATAACCCTTCCTATAAAAAGGTGACAAGTATAGCCTTTTAGTAGTAATGGTGATGCATCTACACAGATTTCTCCACATGTTCTCTTTCTTCACAACATGTAACCAACAGCATGATAACGGATGCAGGCTATGGCCATTAACAGGGCCAGGCTACCTGGTACCCCTAGAAACTGATGCTGCAGAGTTTGGTGAGCATGATGTCTAAACAATAGAGCTGCCTGGTAGCTGCTTTACTGAAAGCCACAAGCCTTAGAGGAAAACCACTGCTGAACTTAGCGGCAGTGACCCCGCTTTACAGATGGGGAAGTAAAGGCCAAAGATCACAAATTCTTGATTTAAAAAGCTGGTCGTATCTTTAATCAGAAGGTTTGACAGTTTTATTTTTTTAAAAAAGGGGAATCTCTATAACAAATACCTTCCATTAAATGTGTTAAGTGGCCATACAACTGTGAAGCATTTTTCTGCTTTCCTATTATCAAATATTGAATTATTGCTACCACATTAAAGATATATTTCTATGCAAGAAACCCATCTCTTCAGCTCATCTGTTGAATTTTGCTGTAGTTTCTAATTAATGATAGAAGTTCTTGCTAAGATCTTCTTAGCCTCTGACTCTTCTGGGGTTTGCTTTTCATTCTTTAAGTAAGATCTATTATGAAAATGAAATCAAGACTTCCCAATAGATTAAATGAACAGGCCATTTTCAAGGGAAGACATCCAAGCTATCAACAGTCCTACGAAAAAAATGCTCTAAATAAAAAATGCTCCAAATAACTAATAAGTAGAGAAACGCTAATTTAAAAGACTACTAGATTTTAACCTACACTCGTCAGACTGGCAAAGATAATAAAAATAGTGAAGCAATAATTGTTGGAAGGGCTGCAGGAAGACACATTAATGTACTATTGGAGGATGCAAGAAGTAGTCCAGCAACTCTGGAAAACTATTTGGAACTGTGAGCAAAAAATGACTAAACTGTTCATACTTTTTAACTTAGCAATACAACTACTAGCCCCATACCCAGAGATCTAAGAAAGTAGAAAAGGACCCTAAGTAGAAAAATATTTATAGCAGGTTTTAGAGGATGGCAAAGAATCAGAAACTAAAAGAACAGTTATCATTTAGGAAATGGCTTAAGAGATTGTGCTATGAAAGTATAATGTAACAAGCAAGCAACAAATAGGATGGCTTCAGAGAATTCTGGGAAGACTCGTATGAAGTAGCGCAGTAAAGTAAGCAAAACCATAGTAATTTATAAAACACTAAAAATGAACAATTTTGAAAGATTTAAGAACTCTGACCAATGTAAAGATGAACTACAATTCCGGAGGCTCTATGATGCTGCATGCTACCCACCTCCTGGCAGAACTGACAGACTCAAGGTGTAGAATGAAACCTACATTGTTAGACAGGGCAAATGTGTGAATTTGTTTTAAGTATGCTTACTTGTTACAGGGATTGTGATTTGTTTGGGGGAGAGATCTGAGTGGAAGAGAATTATTGATAGTATTTCCCCCTGCAAAAAAGAGGAAGCATTTTTTTAAATGCACAGGAGAAAGTTCAGAAGTAAACACACAGAAGACCTGGTGTCAAAGTAGCAGGTTGAATAAATGATGTACTTTTTATAAAACAAGTTGTAGTAATAGAAAATTTCAATTTCACATGTACTCCTCTTTCTTTTCTGCCTTTTTATGGTGTTTGTCAAATTCAGAATACAAAATAATTTTTTAAAAAAGTTTTAAGGAAAATGAAATCAAGGGATGTACGCTACATCTACTGACTCAATAGAGTAAAAATAATATGCCCAAATCTACTTTACCATACCAATCAAAATATCAGTTCTTCACAGAACCAGATACGATCCTAACAAAATCTATATGCAAAATGCAAATAACACTAACAAAAATATATAAGACCAAAAGTCATTCCCCAATAAATAAGTGATAAAAAGATATGAACAAACAGATCTCAAAAGAAGAATCACAAATTATTAACAACCACATAAAAGACTGCTCCAAATCACTTAGAGAAAAGTGTATCAAAACAACTCTTAAGTTTTACCTCACACCCAGGACACTGGCAAAGAGGAAAAAGAAGAGAATTGCCAATGTTGGGAGAGTTATGGGAAGACATGATGCATACAATTGATCAAACCACCACAGAAATTTGGAGTTACTTAAAGAAAGTGACAAAAAGATCCTTTGATCAAAATATCCCACTACTAGGCATATAATCCCAAGGTCAATGATAAAAAGAAAGCCCCTACTTACAACCAAACATTTATAACTGTATTTTTTTTACAGTGTTAAAGAACTGGAAACAAAGTAGATGTCTATTGACTGGGGGACAGTTAAACAAGCTGTAGTACAGGAATATTATCATACTACAAAAAACAAACATAATGAACACGGTGAACAATGGGAAGACTTATATGCACTGATGCAAAGTGAAGTTAGCAGAAGCAGGAAAAAATCTGTACAACAACTACACTAAGAGGTAGAAAGACCTCTGGATTTAGAATCAAAGGTCGTGGGCTTGTATTCTGCTTCTGCCACTTACCATCCGTATGACCTTGGGCAAATCACCTAACCTCTGTGGAACTCAGTTTCCTCACCTGTAAATAAGGGAGTTTGAATAGACAGTTACTAAGGTCCCTTCTAGCTCTAAACCTATGATCCTATGATCAAGTGTAAATGGAAACAATAACAAAAATGGCTAAGATTGAATGTTGTAAAAAAAAATCTAATTTTCCCCTCTTCCCCAAAAAAGAAATATGAAAAAAGTACCTTCTTCTCCTCTTCTGGGAGTTTGGGGGAGATGAAAAGACGAGATACAGAGCAGAATACTATGAGCCTGTATATAATATCAGTTTGGTGCTGGTTTGTTTCTTTGGTTTTTTTCACTATGTGGGCTAGTTTTACTGAATTGTTTCCTTCCCTCTTTATTCTTTGCTATAGGGATGGCTCTCCAGGAGAGGTGGGGGAGGGATACACTGGAAAAATGTAAGTAATATAAAAACAAAACATATAAATACAGTTTTTTTAATGCACAAGAATATCAAGTGGGTATAAAGGGCTTGAAAAAGGCTGATGAAGAAGAACTTTTGTATCTAGGTTCTAAAACATGTTATGAAATTATCATCAAAACTATCTAGTCCTGGGAAAAAGTGGAAAATAAATCGATGGACTAGAACAGAGATCTCAAACACTGAACCAAATAAGTGTAAAAAAGATGAGTGTATGACAAGCTTGTTGAAAATAAAACTGGAGAACAGATTCATCATTTAATACACACAATTAGAAAAATGGTTAGCCATGCAGTAGCAATACATTCACTTCTCATACCACATACCAAAATGTATTCTAGTTGGATCACATACATTTTAAAACTAATTATTAAAATATGGAAGAAAATAGAATATTTAATTCAATTGTATATTAAACGTATATACACAATGAGGAAAAATTGGAGATAAAATATTTGATAAAATAAAAATAAATTTATGTAGAATAAACATATAACCAAAAAGAAAATGAAACTGGAAAAAAAAAGCAGAGTTAATATACCGGATTAAAAACTTTAATTTATGAGGAACCACTAAAAAATATTCAAAGGTAACACCCAGTCCCCAGTGGGCAATCAAGGAATACGAACTATTTTCCAAAGACCATGCAGATGCTGTAAAAATCACTTGAAAAAATGTTCAACTTCACTAATATCCAAAGAATTCAAAACTCTGAGTTGCTAACCAATCACCCAATACGAATTATGAACCTACTAAGTACCAGACGTTCAGCTAAGCACTGGGGATACAAAGAAAGGTAAAAAGCCAGTCCCACCTCTCAAGGAGTTTACAGACTAAGGAGGAAGACAACATGGAAACAACTTTGTACAGACAAACTATATATAGGATAAAACGGAGATAATCAACGGGGGTGAGACATTCAGAGGGACCAGAAGAGGCTTCTTGCTGAAGATATGTTGCTGGAACTTGAGGGAAGCCAGGAGCCTGAGATGACGGAGGACAGGGGACAGTCGGTGCCGGTGCCAGTGCCAGTGCCAGGAGTGGGGAAGCAAGAGTTTTAAACGACAAACAACCAGGAGGCCAGTGTCATCAAATCTCTAGTACAAGGGTATGAACAAGGTATGAGAAAACTGGAAAGGAAGGACAGTGTGCCAAGTTATCAAGGGCTTTGAATGCCAAATGGGATTTTCTATTTGATCCTGGAGGTGATGGGAAGCCAGTAGTTTACTGAAGAGGAGAGGAGATATGGTCAGATTTGTCCTTTAGGAAGATTAATTTGACAGTTAAATAAAAAGAGTGAGGTGAGGAGAGACTTGAGGCATTAAGACCAAGAAGCAGGCTAATGAAATAGTCCAGTTTGAGATGATGAGGGGTGACAGGCATCATCAAAGGCTATGGAGAAATCAAGGAGGAGGAGACTGGAGAAAGGGCCATTAGAATTGGTGATCAAAAGATCACTGGTAACTTTGAAGAGATCAGAAGCCAGACTTTCAAGAGTTAAGAATAAAATGGGAGGAAATTAAGTAAAGGCTTCTATTGCAGACAGCCTTCCCATATCCATCAAATGGGAAAATAATTGAAAGCAATAAACAATGCTCACAAGGATGGTAGAGAAATGAGTATGAGAACTCACTGAAAAAATTGTTTAAAAACTGGTGCAATCTTTTTGGAAAGTAATTTGACTGATAGAAAATAATTATAAAATTACAGAAATAATAATACCTTCTTACAAATTCCTGGGGAAAGAGGAGGGAGGATACTTATCTATAAATGACTATGACATAGAAACAAAATGCATCAATAAAACAATAAAAAAGGTTTTAATAAGTATATGCTTTGCTACAGTAACTATCACTGGAAAATACAGATGGTAAGTGTTACACACAACGCACAGAAGGATCCATACAAGGATCCATATTGGCGTTCTGATTTGCTATTGCAAAAAAAAAAAATTACGTCCAGCAACACGGGAATGATTAAGTAAATTTCTGAACATTCGCATACAGAATACTATGATGCAAGACTGATAAATACAAGGTCAAAAAAATCCAGAAAGACCTTTATGAAGTCACAGAGTTTAAATAGCAGAACCAGAAGATCTCTCAAAGTGCTCACTATTGCAGAAACAGAAGGGAACAGAAACTGAGGCACAAAACAAACTGATAGAGACAAAGGAAGTAACTCACACGTTGTAAGGGGCTTTTTATGTGCTAAAATTCATTTATTCAAATAAAAATAGTTGTAAAATTTTTTACTAATTTTTATTAGTGTTGGTCAAAATAGAGTGCCAGTCTCAGAGCAGGGAAGGCCTGGCATCACACAGTCCTGCCTCTGGCACTGAATGACCCAAGTCAATCATTTAACCTCTCAGGGTTTTAGGCACTTCTACGTTGCAAAGAAGGTACCAACCTAAACTGGCAAAGGGAGCTTACTGGTTCCCTGTGCCAATGAAATCACAGGTCCTGGCCTTACTTTACTATCAAAAACCACACCAAAAAAACCCACCCTGTGCTTCGATAAGCAGGATTTCAACCTAGCTATGGGCTTGAGTTTCTGATGATAAATCCTCCTAGAAAGTGTTTCAAAATAATGAAGTCAAAGAATTCACCTTCTAAAAATATTAAGATCCCAAGGACTTTGCCAACTGGCCCAAAGGACAAATGAAAGCTTTTTCTTTACACTTGATAACCAGATTTCATCAATGCGAAAAATGAGAGGTTAACTGGAGTGGACTGACACAGTACTTGACTATACAACAAGTCTTTCTTTTTAGGTATGAACATTTTCTAAGAGTTTTAGAAAACATCAAGCTAACAGCAAATCAGTGGAAAATTCCTCCTAACAATGAACCACTATGACCAATTTCCTACAATCGTTCTACACAGACCGGAGTATTGTCTCCCTGGGAGTCCTGCCCAATTCCACAAGAAGTCACTTTTCCCTTTCCTGACAATATCCTTACTTCTAACTCTCCTCCTCTTCGGTCTTTCCTTTTATGTTCAGACTATCTGATAGACTATTCTATTCTGGCTCATGACTCCGTGATCTTAAATCACTGGCCTCCTCCCTCTCTCTCAAGTCTAACTCATCCTTTACAAGTTCTCTCCCCAATCTCAATCCTTTCCACTGCCACCATCTTTACAATTTACAAGTACTGAACCTAAATTATCTCATTTCAGCCTTACAAGCACTCTCTGAAGTAGAAAGAATATTTTACAGATAAGGAATTTAGGAAATGATGTGATCAAAGTCACAGGACTAGTGAGTGGGAGGCAGAGTGCCTGGCTTCCTCTGGATCTCCTTGTAATCTGAGATCAAATCCCACCTTCCTTTTGCAAAACGTCTTTCCTACCTGGCCCTCCCAACCCCACACTCCAAGTACCTTCTCTAGGAGATTACCTTCTATTTACACTTGCTACTTCTTCTATGGACTTCAGCTATCTCTGACTGCTTTTGCCTTTTTTTTGTACACCCCATGCTCAGCATAGTGAAAGCCTGGGCACATAAAAAGGGCTTACTTAACAAATGCCTGTTGTCTAATTCAAACCCAGTTCAATGGGCCCATGGACCAAATCCATTTTGGTCTTTCTTATATGAGAGGAGCTTCTCAGGCCTGTGTTATTTTATTCCTAGACTAGGGGCTTTTAATTTATCTTAGCCCCCCCTCTCTCAAATTCATCCTCATATGAGAATTCTACAATCAAGCTCATTTTTTGAGTTGGAAGGAAACCTTAGAAGCCTTCTACTCTGGCCCCCTAGTTTTACAGGTAAAGAAACTGGGCCAAGAGCGATGGTCACAGAGCTACTAAGTACCAGAGGTGGGATCCGAGCACAGGACCTCCAACTCTATTGGAGTGACCTCTCCCTGTCTTCTCAAAACATTATTTTAAATGTTGTTCCTTTGCTTAACAGCAGGCATTAAGGCACTGCCAAACATGGCAGAGTGGATGGTGCATTCACTCATTTCTCTCCACCTCCATCCATCTTTACCTTCACAAGGCCTCTCCATCCTTCCAAACACAGCTTCAATACTAACTTCTCCTTCAGTCTTCTCCAGCTAAAAGCAGTATCTCCTTCTGTGAACTCTCATGTATTCTGGACCACTGATATGCAACTTAATGTCTTTGCTGTTGCTATTCAGTCATTTTCCAGTCACTCAACTTCACCATAAGCATAGGGACAAGACGGAGGCTGTTTTCTAGTTCCTTGGTACATATCCCTAAAAGCTCTGTAGCAGGCTCCCTTTACTGGATTTATACCACTCATCTTCCTATGAATTACAAGAGTAACTTCTCTTGAACATGGGAACCACTTGTAATGGTCTACATTTGCCATCTTCATCTCCATCCAACCTACTTTATCCTTAATCAACTAAGAACCTGGTTCTTCAACAGAATTTTCCAGTCCTAGGAACAGAATTTTCCAGTCCTATTTCATCACAAATAAGTACTACTCCCAAACCTCCCACACTCAGGAACTGTCTTTGAGAATTCCTGTAATCAGAGTAGCCATCCCCCTGCAGACGACCTGCTGAGGAGGCTCTCCAAATTTAGCTATGCTGGTCCTCTCACAAATTTTCCACTACCTGGCTCACCCTTTGCTGCCTTACTAATTAGGCAGAACTCACCAGAATTTGTAATCAGACAGTACATGGCTTCAGGACTCCAGAGTCGCATCCACACTCTAAGGCACTGCCCTGATCTCTTCTCTGAACATCTCTTGTTGACAAAATCGTCAGGTCTTTTCTTTGTCCTCCATTCCCCTGCACTTCTCTTCAGCACTTGATTCTTCTGAACAACTCTCCTTTCTAAATGATTGTTTTCCTTCAGCTTTCAAGTAATGTTTAACATCAGTGAGGTGAGAGGTGCTGCAGACACATACAAGAAGCAACTTCCATCTCTCAGACTCACATGTCACATCTTCCTACTTAACAAATGAACTTCAAATGCAAAGAGAAAAGTGGCTTTACCCAGTTTCACAGTAGACAGCAAACTCAAAACAAACCCAGTTTTGCTAATCAAAGATCTTACCACAACTTGACCAATGTTCCTTACTAGTTTCTTAAACTAGAGTTGAAAATTGTTCAAGGCTGCCCCAGAGACCTGAACTCTGTCTCCTCTGAGGAGCAAAGACAATTGCTTTCACCTGTGACAGAACGGTCAGAATTGCAGTTCTTTGCCTTGCCATTCTCCTCTTTTCTGTGTGCCCTTCTGTCAATACCCCAGACTGATACCTTTGCAAAAGCTGTCATTCCCCCAAGCCTGCAGGGAAACCCCCTTATCATCTCTACATCTCAAAATTCCTTTCTCCTCCAAGCTCAGTTCAGTGTCCCCTTCGATGTGAACCCTTTCCTGATCCCAGCAGCCGTCAATATTCCCTCACGTTACTTCATATTTATCTTGTATATTTCCTGAATACATTTACATGCCTGTTGTCTCACCTAAAGTTCTTTTGAGGCAAGAACTGCTTCATTTGTGTCTCTGTGTCCCTCAATCTAGCACCATCCCTGGGGCACAGCAGCCACTGACTGATGGATCATCTGCCCAAGCCAATCTTCTTCTCTCTAGGCAAAGAGAGATCTCAAGTGCAAAGCACACCATCATGAAAGTAAATGAAACCAAGAAAACAACAAATGCTCACTGACTTGGAAAGGAAAGTCCCAGGGATGCTAATGGGAGGGTCACCATGGGAAGCACCCAAGACTTCCAGAGTATGGGAAGTCCCTCCACCTAAACAAATAGCATCCTGACTATAACAGAGAGTCAGAGCCCAAACAGGTTTAAGCCACTAGCCGATGGAAGTCAGTGTCAAAAGTGGAATATGAACCCTGGTCTTCTGACTTAAGATGAGAAAGTTATCCATTAAACCATGATATCTCCACAGAAGGGCTACTGCATGTAAGTCAAAGAAAGAAAAAAAATTAAATTGTTTCACTTAAAGCCACTGATATATTGTAATGTTGTTTACATAAGAGGATCGTGTCTCTCAAAAGAATGGCTGCACACGCTCCACATTGCTTTTTACAGCACTGCTGATAAATCCTACTTCAGTTTCTCACTGCTTACATGACCTCGTAAGTCACTGACTGTCTCAGGGCCTCATTTCCTCATCTGTAAAAAGAGGGGGCTAGAATAGAAGGTTGCTAAAGTCCTTTCCAGCTATAAATCTATGATCCTATGAGTTGAGTTGTGGCCCAGTGTCCTTAGAAATTGACACAGGAAACGACGAAGCCACTGGCCCACAAAGTGACTGGATACAAAACCTGAGCTTCACTAACACTGTAGATGTCATTTAGCTGAATTTAACTTAGGTGAACCACATTGAGAAAGGAATAAGTAGTAAGATGTCTGGCTCAAGCCTTCAGCTGGATGACAAATACTTCTACTTTAAAAATAACAGAATAAAAGCATGTTTCTAAAAATAGCAACATGTCAGGAAAGAGAGCCAACTAGTTTGATTCAACACAGTATTACTGACATGTAATTCTTACTAAAACCATAACCACAAGCAGCAAAGTTGTAACCGTTCACAAAAGTATCACTTGAATTTGTTAGATTTAGCCAAAATGAGAGGCAACATGACATAGTCACTCCAGCCTTGGAATCAGGGAGTCCAGGGTTCAAATTCTGCCTCCAACACTCACTAGCCATGGCTCTGGAGGAGAGAGCGAGGCTGGTAACTTTGCAAAGCCCTCCCTCACTCAAATCAGTCAATCACAAGTCACATCATCACCTCCCTGATGGCATGGTCCTCTTCAAGAACAGGGGACAAACCCCAAAATGTGTTAGGAAAGGAACTTCTCACTGCCCCATTCTGCTCTCTGACCCTTGAAATTGCAGCCTTAGAGGACCTAATCCACAATGGTAGAGGGAGTTCCCAAGCAAAGAGTTCTCCACAAGGATGAAATCGGAGCTCCAGACCAAAAACAAAACCCTGAAAGAGCACTCCCTACATAATATGGATTAAGACATACTAAATATATTACCAGTTTTAAGATTTTCTCTTTATGGGATACACAGCCTTTGAAATTGTAGGCAAAGCAATAGATTAGTAAAATGTTTACATAATTTAAACCTAAATGTATTTTGTCAGCAAAGGCATTCTTGATCAGTCAATCAACATTTATTAAGCCCCTACTATGTGCCGAGCAATATATTAAGCAAGGGGGATACAAAGAAAGGTAAAATTCGGTCCCTGATCTCAATGGAGGAAGCAACATGCAAATAAGTGTGTACAAAGATAGTTGTCCTACAGGATAAATTGGAAATAGTCAACAGAGGAAAGTCTTCCTGTAGAAGGTGGAATCTTAGCAGGGCCTTGAAAGAGGCCAGGGAAGACTAGAGGCAGAGATGAGGAAGGTAAGCATTCAGGCAGGGAGGGTAGGGCCCAGGAAATGATGAGTGATTTGTTAGCAAGGGTTCCAATACCTCTGGATGGCAGAGTACTTGGGGGTGTAAGACATAAGAGGCTGGAAGGACTCTGAACCCCAGACAGAAGACTTTATATTTGATTCTGGAAATGACAGGGAGTCACTGGAATTTACTAAATAGGGAGAGGGAAAGGGTGACATGGTCAAACCTTCCCTTTAGGGAGACAACTTCGGACAGGTGAATGGAGACAGGGATAGTCTAGGGGGAGATTTGTGGCAGGGAAATCAACCAGCAGGAGATTATAATAGTCCAGGTATGAGGTAATGCCAGTCTGCACCAGGACAGGGGCAGTGATAGAGAGAAGGTGGTGTTGTGTGAGAAAACGTAACCGAGTTAAAATCGACAAGTCTTTGTAAAGGACTGAACATGGAAGGAGAGGAAAGAATTGAGCATGACATCGGGCTTACAAGCCTGAATGAACAGATGGTGATACCCTCAACAGTAACAGGGAAGTTCTGAAGTGGGGAGGTGGTGGGAGCTGGAGGTTCAGTTTTGCACATACTGAGTTTGCCATGTCAATGGGACATCCAGGTGAAGATGTCCACCAGGCAGCTGGAGGTCAGCAGGGCACCGTGCTAAGCACTTTGTAAATACTGTCTCATCTGATCCTCACAACAACACTGGGAAGTAGGTGGAATTATTGTACTTCCAGAACCTGAAGCAGACAGAGGTTTAAGTGACTTGCCCAAGGTCATACAGACAGTGTTGGAGGTTGGATTTGACCTCAGGTCTTCCTGACTCCAGGTCCGGGATGCTCTCCCTCATACCACCTCGCTGCCTCTGATGACACCACCAAATGAAAGAGTGTTGGGACAGAGGAGAGCAAGGCCCAGGACGGAGTCCTGTGGGAGAGCCACAGTTAGTGTCTGTGATCTGAATAATAATCCTACAAAGGAGACTAAGAGAGTCTGGAGAGTCAGAAAAAAGCAAGTGTTCTAAAAACTCAGAGAAAAGAGTATACGAGAACGGGGTGTCAAAGGCCAAAGAGGCCAACAAGGTGAAATCTGAGAAAAGGCTGTAAGATTGGCAAGTCAGAGAGCATTAGCAATGTCTCAGAGTGAATGACGAGGCTGGAAGCTACACAGCAGAGAATTAAGAAAAGAATAAGAAAGGAAGTGGAGGCGCCTATTGTAGACCATTTTCTCAAACCACAAAAGGGTAGAGATATGTGGGCAGTAGCTATCAGGGATGGAGGGACCATGTGCAGGTTTTTTGAGGATGGAGGAGATGTGGGCATGTTTGTACACAGCAGGGAAGCAGCCAAGAGACAAGAAGAGACTGGAGATAAGTGAGAGAACAATGGGGAGGGGAAAAGGGGCAATCAGCTAGAAAAGATGGGATGGAATGAGATCACTTGTGCAGGTAGACAGGTATGCCTGGGCAAGGAGAAGGGCTCACCTCATCATGTGAGACAGGTCATGGAGGAAACAGTTGGCAGAAAGCATCTAAGTGATGTGATGATAAGGAAGAGGGGAGAAGGAGGAGTTCTAGGCAAATGGCCTCCATTTTTTTTCAGTAAATTATAAGGCTATTATTCCAGGTGGAGAAGGTGGTGGGGAGGAGGAGCCCTGGGAGGTTTGGAAAGAGATGAAAAGGTTTAGAAGAGTTGCTGTGGTAAAAGGAATAGGGAGTTAATTGGGAAGTTATAAAAGGACTCTCCTGCAGCATCAAGGACCCAGCTGAATTAGATACATAAATCTGCAGTGAACTCAGTCAGCATTGTTTCTGATTTTCTCCAGCTTTATTCAAGTGTGGAGAAGTAGAAATAGCAGACTGTGAGCTTTGTGCACTGTCTTCTTCATCTATTTCCACTGGCAGATCATAGATGGTACAGAAGCTGCAAGTGGTTTTTTAAGAGGCAGTTTTAATGTTGTTTCATACAGTTACAGATGAAGGAGGTTTCATACCAAGGTATGCCTTGTTTTAGGAAAACCAAATAAAGGTACAGGCAACCACAACAGAGCAAAAGGAACACAAAGAAAATTTGGGGGAAAGTAAGTGAATGAGAAAATTTCTACTCAATTTTAATTGAGTTCAATTATTCAAGCATTTTAATTTCTGCTAAATGGTCAGAATGTGGGGTGATGATCAATGGGAAAAAGAGTCCCTGCCCAGAAGTTTAGCACACATAGGTAAAGTAAATAGGAGGTAATCTGAGAAGGGAGAGCACAGGAGCAATGGGAGAGAAGAGGGGAGAAGACTTCACAATGGGAGACAGCGAGAAAAGGCTACAAGAAAGATAAAGTTTCTGAAAAGCGACAGGAGAGTGCACTTTCAGGCATGGGATACAGTTGTGGGGAAATACACACTGGAGATGGAATGCCAAATTTACGCACTATCTAGTAGTCCTGTTTAACCAGAACAGACTATATAGGAATATGAAATGTAGCTCAAAAGCCAAGTTGGAGCCAGAGAGGTAGGACCCGAAAAACCACCCAGAAGAGTTAGTATTTTATCCTGGGAGAAGCAGGAAGCCATTGGGCAAATGGATGAAAGACTAATCCATTAGGAAGTATTTTGTTAGGGATGGATGTAGAAAAATAAAGGGGAGTTAGGAAGACCAATCAGAAGGCTGGTCCAGTGGTCCAGACGGGAAGACGATCTTGAACTCAGATGTTGAGTGGAGAAAAGGCTGTTAGAGATGCCACGGAGAGAGATTCTATAGGACTTGAAAACCAACTGGGCATGGAGAATGAAAGAGAGGAAAGAGTCAAAAATGACCCTGAGGTTTTTTATTTGGTGACAGGAGAGGACAATAATGCAGCCACAGAAGAAACAAGTCTGGAAATGATGGGTTTGGAGAAAAGACTATGGGGTCCATTTTGGACATATGGAATCTGACTTGTCAAAACACAAATCAGGAAATAAATACTCAGCTGAATGATTTTAGTCATTCCAGACTAAAATTCTGGAGACATTAGGGTTGGGTATACAGCCGAAAGCTGGAAGGTACAGAAGCCTAGAGCTGGGAGGAACTTCTGAGGCCTCCACTCAAAGGTCCCCATGGCCAACCCCTAGGCAGTCTGTTTCACTTACTTCAAGCCTAACCCTGACCCTGCAAAGTACACTTGTCGTTTCTAATTCTGCCCTGTGCAGTCAAGCAAAATAAATCTGACCCCTCTTTTATGTGATACCCCTTCAGATACAAAACTGCTAGCTTGTCCCCTCCAAGTCTTCTCCAAATTAAACAAGCTCATTTCTTTCAAATGGCATGATTCATCATCTGGCAGCCCTCCCCAGGATGGTCTCTAGGCAGCTTGTTGGTGTCTTTTCTAAACTGTGGCCCTCAGAAGCAAATGTAATATTCCAGGTATGGTCTGACTGGGACTGAGAACCAGCAGGATGATTTGTTGCCTCCTCACTGGTAAACCAATCCTCTCATACTGCACCAGCAGACTGCCCTGGCTTTTCTGGCTGCATCACTACTGACTACCTTCTGAGTTTGCACCATATAACCCTTAAGGATGCTAAATATTCACTCTTTAAGGGGAGCTTTACCTCTTATAACAGCAAAAAAAAAAAGTCACATAGTGTGACTTTAAAAAAAACTGACTTTAATAAACAAAACAGACTGTACTCTGAAAATGGTACGCTAATG
This sequence comes from Potorous gilbertii, assembly GCA_028658325.1. Taxonomy (NCBI): domain Eukaryota; kingdom Metazoa; phylum Chordata; class Mammalia; order Diprotodontia; family Potoroidae; genus Potorous; species Potorous gilbertii. Next base: position 240,011,248 of record CM053772.1, on the reverse strand, counting down.
GGCCCCTGCCTAAGGGCTCTTCTGGCTTTAGAGTGATTATCAATAGTAACTGTTACTGTTTCCCTCTCAGCCTGACATCCTTCTTTTTCTTGGACTCATTAAAGGGGCCATGCCCTGGCTACTTCTTAAACAGTCCTATTCAATGAATGGATATTGCCTCACCCAAGTGAGTGCCTGCAAAGACCCTGGCCTAAAGGGCCCAAGGTCTCCCATTGCATCCTGGGTCATCTCCAGGCATCCTGATGAATCTGGTCACTGGATTCAGACGGCTCTGGAGAAGTGAGGCTGGTGACCTACACAGCCCTTCCTCCCTCAAAACAAAGTCAAGTGCAAGTCATGTCATCATTTCTTTGATGGCGTGGTCTTCTTCAGCAACGAAGGACAAACACATCAGAACATCCATGTGGGTCTAAGTGCTAACCGCCCCACATCTCACATCTCACCCCCACTAACTGATTGCTGTTTTGTCCTTCATTCTCAAAGAGGACCTTGAGCTCAGGAAGGGGATGTCAAGACTTTCAAGTGAATTGGATTTAAGTAAGAAAGGGCTGTGCAAAGTCACCAGCCTCATCCACTCCTCTAGAGACATCTATATAAATATATAAATCAGGACGACTAGAGATGGCCCCCAGTATTCATCTAGGACACAATGCTGCCATTACTCAAAACATGCCTAGAATATCTCTTTGGCAATCGAGGCTACCCAAAGCAGTCCATCAGTTAAACAGCCTTAGTTAGCCTTTATAATTAGCACCATTTTATGTTTAACATGAAATGTATATGTAGAGCTTAAATCAGACTGCATGCAGTCTCGGGGAGGGGAGAGAAAAGGAAGGGGGAGAAAATTTAAAACTCCAAAGCTTGGTGGAACTGAATGTTGAAAACTAAAAATAATTTTTAAAAAAGAAAAAGCTTTGTAAATGTTAAGGTGCTCTATGTAAACGTGGGAGGTCAAAATGAATGGATTATCCAATCAACCCATCCCACTTAAAATAAAGACCTTACTCAATGAATAAACAAGTGAAATCAACTTGGCGTATAATGCTTCAAAGCCTTTAATAAAATGTTACACAGAAAATTAAAAAAAAATAATTAGCACCCTTTTGTACCAAATAAGTTTTAGTTATTTACAAAAATCAGATCTAGGAATATTTGGAAGTTTGCTTTGACTCCTTTTCCAGCTTCTTACACACCCTATCTTGGGTGGGTTGGCATTTTCTAATTTGCACAACATAGCTACTTCTCTATTAAAGCTGTGGAACCACTGGGAATTTGGAACTCAAAAAACAGTATTTAACTCTTCTGAGTAAAGTATTTCGTTAAGGATGAAGATTTACCATCATCATGAACATTTGAAATAACATGAAGCAGAAGCAAAAAGCAATGGCAAAATAGGATTTCCAAGATGTTTTAAGCAATGGTGTCATCACTGGAATAAATGCCTTTCTCTGGTGCAATGATTTGGTACTGTAGAGTTCGGATGCAATTTGTTAAAAAAAAAAAAAATCACTCCTCCCCTCCCCACCCAATAGAATGTAAGTTCCTTTGAGGGACAGGCACGTTTTCTCCACATCCCTAGTGCAGAGCATAGTGCCTTGCCACAGCACCAGAACTGCACTCACTGGCGACTGTATAATCATTTTTTTAAAGCCAAAGGTGCAAGAAATTCAAAGGGCCTTGGCAAAGGGTACATAACAAATGCACGCTTGTCTTTTTCTCCCACGTTTGGCTTTACTTTGTCCTTTATTTTGTATGCTTGTTTGATTGTCTTTACTGATGTAAGTTTATAATGAAATAATTTTAAGAATTAACTCAGGAAATATATATATAAATGTGCCCGTCCTGAAAATTCACATGGCAGGTTTCTCTTCTCTTGGACTTCTGAAATATCTGCCTGCCCATGCCTCCAGCCTGAGCTGTTTCCCTTGCTCACGTCACTCAATACACAGGCAATCCTTTTTGGCCTGACACACAGGCAGGGCATGAAAAAAGTTTTTGGCAAAGCTAAAAGTTACAGTCAAACCCTGGTGGGAAGCGGAAGAAAGAGAACAGGGCCGCTCAAGGTAAGAAACATTTTACCCACAAGGGTTAAATTCTATCTTCTGAGTTCCAGATTCCCACTAATTCCAGTCTTAACACAGAAGTAGCTATGTCGTGCAAAGAGAGGATGCCAAGCCACCGAGAGGGTGTGTAAGAAGTCGGAAAGCGAGTAAAAGCGAACTTCCAAAAATAGGTGTCGCCAGCCAAGCGAATCCTCACCCCGAGAGGCTGCAGACACGTGCTCTTAACTCCTTCATTTCGGAGGTGTACGGACAAACAGCTGGGAGCCAGGGGCGGCAGAGGGAGCTAGGCAGGATCGGGGCACCGGAGCGCTGCCTCCCCCACCCCCACCCGCCCTCACTAACCGTGCAGCCCCTGCCAGCTTCCCTGGAGCTGGACACACGCACACGAAACCAGAACCCGCGCAGATGGAAACACACGCGCGCACACCCGCGGTGTAACACACACACACACACAGACACAACCAGAACCTCTGCGGCCTGAAACGCACACACCCCAGACTGAAAAACACACACAACTAGAACCTGTGCGGACTGAAACACACACACACTCAAGATTGAAAAACACACACAAAACCGGAACCTACACACATACACACACTGGAGTGAAGAACACGCAACCAGAATCTCTGCAGATTGAAACGCAAAGACACCCCGGACTGGAACACACACACACACACTCAAGATTGAAAAACACACACAAAACCGGAACCTACACACATACACACACTGGAGTGAAGAACACGCAACCAGAATCTCTGCAGATTGAAACGCAAAGACACCCCGGACTGGAACACACACACACACACACACACACACTGAAAAAATACACTCGGCTGAAAATACCCGCACCCGGTGTAGAACCTACACACGTCGTACACACCGCGTCGGGCAGGGAGGGGGAAAGAGGAGGAGGGAGGGGGAAATCTAAGGCACATGGAAGGGGCTGCAGAACGCTGAAAACAAAGTTTCTGAAAAAGGAGAAAAGAAGCCACCGACACAAACAGAACCTCCCTTCCCGCCTGGCCTCAGTTTACCCACTTGTCCCCCCAGCTCGGCGCGGGGCGGGGTCTGCGGCCCGGGGCGGGGGAAGCCCGCTGGGCCTCAGTTTCCTCCTCTGTAAAATGAGCGGGTCCGGACCAGACGGCCTCGGCCACGGGACCAGGACGGCGCCAAGGTGTCAGCTCGGGCGGCCGAGGCCCAGCCGGTCCCCCACCCCCCACCCCGGCCCGGCGGGCGGGCCGACGGACGGACAGACGGACGGCCCGGGGGGCGGGGCCGAGGCGCCCACCTTGAGCTGAGACTTGGAGACCTTGCCGCTGCGGTCCAGGTCGAGCGCGGTGAAGGCGTGCCAGATGGCCTTGAGCAGCTCCTCCTTGAGGCCCCCCATGGCGTGGCCTTGGCCGCGGCCGCGAGCCCCCGATCCCCCACAGCCGGAGCGCCCTGCCGCCTCCGACACCGCCCCCGGCCCCGCTGCGCCTCCGCCGCCGCCGCCCGCCGGCTCGCTGGCTCCCCCGCCCGCCCGGTCACCTGACCCTCGCCCCGCCCCTCCCCAGCTCCGAGCGGGGGGGAGGCGGGGGCGTGCGGAGGCGCCAGGGGCGGAGTCTGGTCCGGGGGCGTGGCCCGAGCTCGGCTCCGCCCACGGCTCCCGGAGCGAAGCCATCGGCGCGCGCGCCGGCTCCGTGAAGCCCCGCCCCCTCGCCCCGCCCCCAGACCCGATCTCGGAGAGCGTCCGAGTCTCCCAGCTCCAGCCCGGTCCCCCACCCAGGGAAGCTTTGCCCCCTGGTAACACCCGGACTGGGTCGGAAGAGTGCGAGGCAGAAGGGCCAGCCCCGGACTGCGGCTGTGTGACTCTGGGCCAGCCGGCCTCGTTTTCTTCCCCTGGAAAGTGGGGGCATGGAGGTGGCGCCTGCCCCCCAGGGTCCTTGTGAGGGTCCCCTGAAACAACGATTGCAAAGATGCCCCTAGTGTCTGTCTGTGCCCGTCCTTCCTCTCCAAGAAGACCGGGCTATCACAGGGGTGTGACGTGACCTGCGCTGGGCTTTGCTGTGAGGAGGGAGGGTTGTGCAGGTCACCCCCCTCACCTGCCTTCCTGAGCCGTCAGGTGTTCATCGGGACGTCTGGAGGTGGCCCAGGGCAGTGGGAGACCCTGGCCTCACCTAGGGTCACGAACCAGCCTCCCTAAGAAGTAACAGGGAATGGCCCCTTTAATGAGCCAAAGAAAGGGGGCGCTTAATCAGTGATTCCTTCCTTGAAAGCCTGCTTTTACATTGGTATAATAAAATACATGGGGTTACAAAGGAAACCAATTATACTGAAGTTATCAGAATATTTTGTAAGCGGTTCACGAGCCTCAGGTTAGCAACACCTGCTTTGCACAAAGACGTCTAGTAAGGCGAACCCCCTACCTCCTGGAGCAGCCCCTGACACTTCCATGCAGGTGGAAGGTTCTTCTGCACCATTAGGGTTTTTTGTGTTTTCCTGTCTAAATCTGCCTGTCTGCAACATCTACTCTCCCCCCACTATTTGTCCCTTGGATACCAAGAAAGAAAAATATAATCCCTCTTCCCCAGAGAAGCCGAGGGCCACAGGATCATCGATTTAACGTTTAGATGCCGTCTGGTCAACGAATCCCTTTCTTTTTACAGGTGAGGATAATGAGGTCCAGCTAGCTTAGGAGTCTTACCTAAATTCTGCCTCTCCCCAGACCCCCAGCACACAGGACAATGTTAAAAACTGCCAAAGTAGACCTGAGGTTTCCCCAGACAGTCTCTAGAATTCCACAGGGTGCAACAAATTAACATTTGTTGAAGTTGAAATAAAAGATTGCTTTGGGAGAAATCTTAACTTATTTTTGCCCTGTGTAGATACTATAAATGTTCAGCGATTTCCTAGAATTTATTTCACTGTGGTCTAAGCTGAATTGTTAATCTGGAGTCAAAAAGCATCGGGTGTGTCCAGTCCTAAATCTGCCATTCATTGGTTGTATAATTTAACCTTAGGTCTCAGCTCATCTGAAGGTTTTCTATAAATGCCAAGTTCTATTTTGTTCTGTTTAACAGTAATCGATGCTATCCAAAGTTGAAATGGAGCTGCCTCCAGACTGAGTGAGTCTTCACTGGGGGTCTTCCAGGGCTGCTCCCCAACCACTTGTTGGGGATTTTGTAGAAAGGAGTCTTGTGCTGGAGATACCATCTAGGGGCCCTTCCAACTGCATGAACCTTTAGCAAGAAAATATTTGAGTGCCTGGACTTATATCTCCAGGAGGTCTCAGACAGAAGGTTCCCACATCCATCTCCACATTCACAGCAGCACTTTGGAAACAAAGTGAATGTCCATCAAAAGGGGAATAGCTAAACAGATCATGGTGTGTGGATGGAATGATGGCTAGAAGAAATTTAGAGAATATTAAATTAGGCAGAATAAAGGATGCAGCAGAACCAGCGAAGCAATATATACAATGTCTACAACAATATGGGAAAAAAAGAAAAATGGAACAGAGCTGAATGCTGATAATGACTGATATTAGCTGTGAAGAAGAGATGAGAAGGCCCACCTTCCTCCTTTCACTGCACAGGTGGGAGGCTATAGGTGCACAATGTGGTGTACTTTGTCATGGGTGATTGATGAGGGCCTTGGTTTTGCTTAACTGTTTTTTTTTCTTTAAGAAGAGAGTGAATGGGGAAAGGGGAAAATATGATGAAAAAGATAAAGGGCATCATGAATAGTTTTTAAAAAAAATAAAGGAATACTGATAAATATAGTTATTCCAAGTAAGGGAGAGATGTAGTGGGAGGAATGAGCAAGTTATAAATTTGGCAGATTAGGGATGGTTTCATAAAAGAGGCTAGTCTTCAGGGTTTTGAAAAAACTGTTATTTTTGGCCACAACTTTCAAAGTCCTTTTCTTTCATAATCTCCTACTGTTAGTGAAAAGGATGCGTTGCTCATAGCCCTGGGAAAATTATATATGTCTTCTATTGAGTATAGTCATAGACTTCTTGTGCTTCTGCAAAATGAGATGCAGGGAGAGTCAGAGCCCTAGGAGAAGCCTGGAAAGATCCTCAGAGGTCATTTAGGACATTCTACAGATGAAGAAACTTGTCCAGAGAAGGGAAGGAACTTACCCAGGGTCACACAGGAAATAGTAGGGCTAGGCTTCCAATCTATGTCTCCTGCCTGATCCTAGAGTACTTCCCCCTCTGTCATACTGCCTTTCATAAAACGGACCATCCATGGTCCTAGAAGTGATTTGAGAGTCTGACTGGATGAGTGTGACGCACTCATTCCTCTAGAAGAGGAAATTGATGATTACGCCAACCGTTCTGTATGACCGGAGGTAGCTAGATGGAGAAGCAGATAGAGTGCTGCTGGAGTCAGGAAGACCTGAGCTCAGATTTGTCTTCAGACATTCTCCAGCAGTGTGACTCTGAGCAAGTCACATAACCTCTGTCTGCCTCAGTTTCTTCAGTGGTAAAATGGAGATAATAGCACCTCCCTCCTGGGACTGTTGTGAGGAAAAAATGAGACAATATTTGTGAAGTACTTTGCAAACTTAATGCACTGTGTAAATACTAATTCTATCAGCACTCGGCACAGGGTATGGTGTGAGCAAGGATTCAATCACTATTTGAAGACACTTACTAGCGGTGTGACCCTGGGCAAGTCACTTAATTCCGTTTGCCTC
>CM053772.1:239983505-240004002 GCA_028658325.1 Potorous gilbertii | reverse complement strand
AATCAGAGGATCTGGGTTTAACCAAACTCACTCAGAGTTTTGCTCCTAGCCTGCTGATTAGCTCTTAACCACGTTTAGTCTCATCATCATATGAGAGTTCTACAAATTCTAGGGTATTCAGGAGTATGTTTGGGTATTTCTTCATAAACTGCTAAAATTTAAATCTCTCTCACTATCAGTTAAGGTCAGAGTGCCCACTCTAGCTCATCAGATATTATTTACTTAGTGAAAATAGGACCTGGAGAAGGAAACTCTCTCTACCAATGCAGGTCAATACCTTCTCTTTAAGTTAAAGTCTTAGAAAGTTACGTAGAGTATTGAGAGATTCAATAACTTGCCTGGTATCATAGAGTTAATACAAGGCAGAGATAGGACTTCAGTCCAGGCCATTTGGGCTCTCTATCCACCATACCATAATTCTTCTCCAGGCCCAGGTAACCTCACCTCTTTCATACATGGAAAAGATTGACAGATTTATTGAATAAACTAGAGGGGAAAAATTTCCCCCAAAGCAGTGGACTTTCAAGACTGTGGTGATAGAAAAGAGAGAACCCCAAACCCTACAATCCTGAGAGGCTAAGGTCTCCAACACAGCTTTGGGAAAGTAAGTAGGAGTGTACTCATTAGACATAGATAAGGTGAGAATAACCCCATGAAGTAGAATTGCTGTCTTCTCTGAATTGAGCCCAGAAAATCTGAATAACAGGCAGAAAATAGTCAACATCACTGATTTCCCAAGAAGTCATACTTGGTTTTCTTTTGGAATTATTTCTTAGAGGCAATGCCCTTATTAAATTCCTTAACTCTTTCATAGACAAAGCATGAGGAAAGAAGGAATGAAAATGAGAACGAGTGGAAAAGGTGGAGGAGGGTAGCCTCAAAAGACAAGACTAAGAATGGGAACAAGACAGAGGGAGGAGAGGAAAGAAGAAAACCATGATGAAAATGTCAGGTAAAATGAAGAGCTAGGAGAAGATGGGAAAGATAAGTGTGCTAGGGATGAAGGAGAGAGAGAAACATTTTGTTTTCACTACATGGCCCAGACCACTATCCATCTGCCACCATCTCTACCAAGCTCTAATATTTTCTTTATCATCAGACTAGTGATCCTCCCCTCTTCAAATCCCTCATCCCTCCGTCTTTGCCCTCACCTACAAACTTACCACATTATCAATACACCAATCATTAATTATGCATCATGTATAATTATTTACATATATGTATTACTACTCCTCCCCCATTGGATGCTGAGCTCCTTGAGGGTAGGGACTGTGTGTATTTTCATCTTTGTTTTCCCAGTGCCTTACACATAGTATGAGTTTTAATAAGTCATTTTTATTGAATGGAATTCAATCCCCATGCTTCTTTATAAGTCAACAAATTAGAAGAAACAAACACTTTTAAACTCTGACCCTTGCTTGCTAACAGTGTTCTTTATGGTCACAATTAATAGCAAATTTCCAGTCTGAAAAACAGAGTGAGAGGAATGAAGGGAGCTGGGAGACCATGGAAAGAAACCTAAATTGGGGATCAAAACACCAAGGTTCAGAGCCAAGGCTCTCATTCACAGCAGGTGTGACCTTAGATTAATCATGTATTTATCATCTCTGAATGTTTTTCTTCATCTGAACTACATTATTCCTCTTGCTTGGTGCTAGGAGAATCCAATGAAATCACTTATGTAAAACATAATAGAAATAACAGCTACTTTGGGGATTGCTGGCCTTAGTAATAGCTAAGATACCTTCTGGACCTAACTACCAGATGACCCTCCTTCTCTTTCTCCGTCTCTGGAGGCTCTAAGAAGCTATTTCAAGGCCTGTGTTCAGATGACCATGGGAGATGACCAGTGTCCAGAGCCCCGTCTGTTCCACCACCTTCACAATCCTCACAGAATAGCAAACAAACAAGGCCTGCCAAACACATCAGTTAAGTCCTGAGTCTTTATCTTCCTAAAAGGTCATTACTGTCCCTAATCATTGCTTCTGATCTGGCAACAGGAAGCTAGGGCTGCTGTAGAACTGCTTAACCGTCTTGGCAAAGATCCCATCACCCTCCTCCCCCACTCTACCCACCCCATCATCTTCTTTTATCAACAAACACAGGTAAAAACACTTGTGGACTGAATAACAAAGTTCTGAAGAGGGAGAAAAAATGTATACTCCCGCCTCCATCAACTGAATTCAATTAATTTATTTTAACAGACTTTTATTGAAGCAGGAATCCCCAACTTTGGCCTGACCAACTAAGCTAAATAAAATGGTTTTTCTTAATCAGAGAGATAAGAGGCTTTATATATTAAAAAAAGAAAAAGTTTGTAAAGTCAAATCCTGAGTCAGGAGATGGAGTGTCTTGAGTGAGGAACAGTCTGGAAACCAGAGTTACTGGATCTCAGAGTAGATAGAGAAGAGTAAGTTGTAAAAAGACCAGAGAAGTAGGAAGGATCCAGATTTAAAAGGAGTTTTAAAAATCAGAGGATTTTATATTTGATCTAGAAGTTTAATAGGAAACCAATGAAGTTTATTGAGTAATGAGGGCAACATGGTCAGACTGGAACCTTAGGAAGTGACTAAGTTTTTTTTTTGCCCTTTGACCGAGTAATGCCACTACTGTATATCTATCCCAAGGAGGTCAAAGGTAGAAAAGGAAGATCCCATGTATACCAAAATATTCAAAGCCATCTCTTTCTATGGTAGCAAAAAACTAGAAACAAAATATGTTCCCATCAGATTTGCAATAGCAGAACCAATTGTGGAGTGTGAGTATAATAGAGTATTATTGTACTGGAAAAAAACAACAAATAAGAGGATATTTAAATCACTTATTACTCATTGGGGGAGCATGGGAAGACTTGTAGCAACTGATGCTGTGTGCAAAAGCAGAAATGGGAGTGAAATAGGCACAATACAAATGAAAATAACACTAAAGGATGTTAGATTTGTTGTTATTCTGTCAAGTTCGACTCTTCATGACCCCATTTGGGATTTTCTTGGGAAAGATACTGAAGTGGTTTGCCACTCCTTTCTCCAATTCATTGAGACAAACAGGGTTAAGTGACGTACCCAGAGTCACACAGCTAGTTAAGAGCCAGAGGCCAGATTTGAACACAATAAGATGAGGCTTCCTACTCCAAGCCAGGCATTCTGTCCACTGAACCACCTAGCTACCCTAAAGGACATCAGAAGTCAAATTAAATGCCTTGACTCCAGAGGACTGGTGATGAAACAGATTTCCTTCCTCTTGGAAGAGACATTGTGAACTACAGGTGTAGAATGTCACATAAGCAATCAGATACACTAATTATGTTGACTTGTTTTGCACAACTGTTTGTTTTTCTTTGCCTGTAAGGGAGGACTCTATGGAAGTGAGATAGAAGGTGGGGTGAGGTGATAATAGCAAATGAATATGATGTCAAAAACAAGAATCATCAAGATGTTAAGTAAATGTGTCTCATTAACTATAACACTTTAAGGTATACAAACAGTTAAGCTTGTATAGTATACAAACAAGTAATATAGTATAAATACTATTATTTGCAGAAGGTGCTTGCTCCTTGGAACAAAGGCTGTGGCAAATCTGGATGACATACTAAAAATCTGAGACATCACCTTGACAGCGAAGGTCGGTATACATATAGTTTTTCCAATAGCAACATATGACTGAGAGAATTGGACAATCAGGAAAGTCACAAAACCAGTGCTTTCAAATGATGGCACTAGAGAAGACTTTTGAGAGTCCCTGGGACAGCAAGGAGATCAAATCAGTCAATATTCAAAGAAATCAATTCAGATATTCACTGGAAAGTCAAATACAGAAGTTGAAGCTTAAATATGTAATGAGAAGACAGGCCTCGTTGGAAAAAACCTTGATGTTGGCAAAGATTGAAGGCAAAAGGAGAAAGGAGAAAGCAGAGGATGAGATGGTTCGATAGTGGCATGGAAACGATGAACATGAACCTGAACAGACTTCAAGAGATAGAGGAAGATGGAAGACCCTGGTATGCTATGGTCCATGGGGTCACAAAGAGTCAGACACAACTGAACAAATGTAGAACATCAGCAGATGAGATATTACTGCTCAATAATTACTGAACTGATCATAATAAATATTCCTAGGACTTTTTGGCACATCCTTTTTCACTCTTCAACCAAGATATTCTTTTCTTGAGTTTATGGATGTTTTTCTTTAGAAATACAATGTCAATGCTTTGCATAAAAGTACATAAACATATTCAAAGGGGTCTCTGATGTTCTCATCCTTTGGAAACAGATACGTGATGCCTTCCATTAAGAAAGCTGGGATCAGGTTTTCCTTCTGAGAGGAAGCTGGTGAAGTGCTTTGCTTATAATTTGCATACCGCTGTAAAACATTTGAGTCAGTAATCACTGGACCTGGTCTGGCCTGGTCACTGTCCAGTTTTGCAGAAAGGCTAGAGTTTCAATAAACCTTGCTCAATATAAATGTTCAGTTGTTTATTACGTCAATGACGGGCAAGGTTTCTGTTTCTTGTTTGATCCAACTTTCACTTTCACCATATGGGACTTGTTGTGACCATATATGGAAATATTCCACATCTGCCTTCTTGGTGGTTCATCATGATAATTATTAATAATATTATATATACATTTGGGTAGTTAACTGTTGGCATTGGTTGAAGTAATTAGTATTATGTTTACTGCCTATATACACCGGGGTGATTTGGCGTATTGGTTGAAGTCAGGAGACCTTGGGGATTCTTAACTCTGAAACTTATTAACAATGTGATGCTGGGATAATCTTGTGCCTGGTGATCAATGACTGGCTAAATTCTAGATTACCATCTGTAAGTTCCAGCCTCTGGGGAAGCAAGAAAAATGACTATGAATGAATAATCAGAGTCCAGCGGTTAGTGGTATGCTCTCCGTTCTGGTCCTGTATTGACACATAACTGAGATTAGAGTAGATGGAGAATATGGAAGTTCACTGGAAGGAGCAGGACTGGCCCGGGAATCTCCGAACCAGGATTTACATCCCAGCTCCAACACTTATTATCTGGGCCTCAGGTTCTTCATCAGTAAAAAACAGGTGTAATAAACCTGTTCCAGGACAAGGATATTTGTTGTGATGCTTAAATAAAATGTTAATTGCTATATAGACGTAAGGAAGCATGATGATCATTAAGGCGGGCTCCCCAAACTAGACAGATAATTAAAATTTAGGGTTCTGAGTCACAGAGTCAGAGGTAGAAAGTGCCTACTTAGTTTTTCCAGTCCAATTCATACTTGCCTAAGAAACCCCTCTAAGAAATCTACAGACTGGACAGCTTTCTCTTGAAGACTCCTAATTTGAGTGGGGCACCCTAACCTTTTGTGAGTCACACACCCCTTTGGCAGCCTGGTGAAACCTATGAGCCTCTTCTCAAAATAAAGTTTTTTGCCTACATTTGTAATTGAAGGAAATGTTAAGTTTCAGTTCAAAGTTAAAATCAAGACCTATCCAAATTCATGAACCTCCCGAAATCTATCCCTAGGGCCCCAGGTTAAGAACCCTGGAACCAGGGTGTGCTCACTGCCCCAAAACGGTTCATTACACTTTGGAATTGCCTTCATCATTATGAAGTTTAATAAATTAATTACATGTTTTTGCTTCTCTCTCTCTCTCAGCCTTCTTTTTGTGTGTGTAGTGAGAGATTGAAATCTGAGTCGCCACCTCCCTGGCCCTTCTGATGAGACCACAGGACAGAGATTTTTATCAACCAGGGGAGCCTGCCATGGAGCCACGCCTATGCCATGACCCCAGCCAGGAGGTTACAATATCTATGATGGTTCCCCAATTATTACTTCAAAATGGTGAGTGACTGAAGCTCAGTAGCATGGACTCTTGTCAAAAGGGAAGGACTTCCATCCATGCACCTGAGAAGAATAAGGCTCTCCCCAACTTGTGCCATCGACCTTGGATGTCTTTTCTAGCCCCCTCCCCGAGAGTGAACTTGAATCCGTATTCTGTTTTGCCGTCCTAGGATTCATGTGCATGGGTCCTAGCTTCTTAACTCTTTACCGCTTTCTGAGGGCAGGGACCTCTATCTATTTTACCTTCAGTATTTAAGGCCTCCTGCATTCAGAGCAGAATGCTGGAAATTAGGATTAATACAGAGTTTAGATAAGACCCAATTTCTGCCTTCATGGAATATATAGTCTTTATTTTTCTTACTTTCTACTCATCTTTATTGGGAAAAAAAAAAAGCTGACCAAAAGTGAGAGTCTCCTGTGGTTTACAGTTTTTCTTTTTTTTAACACTTTTAAAAAAATTTTCAGTTCCAAATTCTCTTTCTCCTTCTAGCCTCTCCCCCACCCAGTCAAGAGGCAGGCAATGATAACCATTATACATGTGAATTTATGCAAAATATATTTCCGTATTAGCCATATTGCAAAAAAAAAGGAAGAAAAATAAAATGGAAAAATTGAGTATATAGTCTTATAAGGAAAACATATGCACACCCTTTTTTTAATGACAGACTCCTAGAGCACAGGATGGTCCCAAGATCAGGAACACTGGAGGAACCCTGGCTAAAGAGGAGCTAAGTTAATGCACAGGGGGATCTTGGGGAAGAACAACAGACATACCAGGAGCTGGGGACAGACCCTCCCCCTTAAATCTCTCTTGCCTAAATGTCCTCAGTTCCTTCCATATATCCTTGTATGGCGTGGACTCAAGGACTTCTCTGTCACAAACTCCAAGAGGGAATCATTCCATTTGGTCCCTCCCCACTCCCTAAGAATCCCACCATTCCTCCTGGACCTCAGCTCTGGGGTATCAACAGCTCCCCCTCATTGATACTTCCATCTTTTGAAGAACGAAACTGTCGTTAAGGCAAAAGCCAAATTATCAATTGGTCTGTTTTTTTGGTAGAGAGTTTGTTCCAAGGGAGGTCTAGGTAATGGAAGTGCCCCGTCACTACTATATTATGCCTTAAGGGTCTCCCAGCTCCAATCTAGCCATCACACAATTGACAAAGTGATTTTCCTAAAGCACAGTTCTGATCATTTCACTCCCCTCTAAGTCTCAAATTATTCCCTATAGGATCAATAATTAATTCCTCTAAATGACATTAAAAGCCCTTCACAACCTGACTCCAACCTACCTTTCTGGAAATATCACAGCTTCCTTCCTTCATGTACTTTATGATCTAGCCAAATTGACCTCTTGTTATTTTTCATATAGCACTCCATCTCCAGTGTCTGCCCTTCACACCCAGGATACTACCCCTAGTCCTCTCTGATCTTGAGAATTCCTACTCATCTCAAAGGAGAATAAAGGCTTTCACTGATGCCACCAGCCATAAGGTGCTAATGTCTTTGTTTAGAGGTCTTTAAGATATATATATATTATATATATATATATACATATATATATACATATATATATGTATATATATATATATATACATATATATATGTATATATATATATATATATATATATATATATACTATGTCTAAAACCATCTATGCGGTGGGGAGTGGGAAAAGAAGAAAGAGGAAAGAAAGGAAAGAAATTTACATGATAATTGTATTATATTTTATTTATATTTATATTTATATAGGTTTAAAAGGAATACCAAGCTGTACATAATAGATTTGCACCTTCATGTGCAATCATTTTTTCATTATGCTATGTTATGGAAATGTTTGTTTTATTCCATAAATTAAAATTTAAACAAATAAGTAAATTTTTTAAAACGAGAGTGAAGGTTTTTACTGATGTCACCAGCCATGAGGTGCTAATGCCTTCCCTTACCCCCTCCCCATGACTTTGGGTTTATTTTATATATATTTTAAATCACACTCTCTAGAGTGTAAACTCCTTGAGGGCAGGGATTTTTTCACTTTTGCTTTTGCATCCTTAGCACCTAGCCTGATACATTATGCATAGTTGCTGATAAATGCTTGTTGACTGACTTGGCTCTGGATTTGTGATCTAATTGCCAGACTCTTCATCTCTTTCCTCTTTCTGTCCAGGTGATCTGCAATATGCCACCATGAGAACGTTGCTTCTCCATCACCCTCTGTGGCTTCCCACTGTAGTCCCCAGACTTTTTCACCTGATTATATCTCATTAATATACAATGCTGTTCTGCTACTCGTCACCCTTATATATTTTGTTCCTTTGGACTGTTATACCCTCCTAACTCCATATCCCAGTGATGGGGCTCATCATCCCATTAATTCTAAGTGAAACCTAAGAGATGAAATTGGCCTCCTTGAATTAGGACCTCTAGGTCACCTTACTCATTACCCATCTTTGGTGTCTGTGTACAGGCCTCTGTATCTGTGCCTTGGAGGTAAGGATTTGGATTCCTAATTCACTTCTTGGATTTTAGACACCTGTGAATTATTGGGTGCCTCCACCACCATTCTTCCTAGGTGGTAGCTACTCTCCCTGGTATCTATCTGGATTATTGTTGTTGAGTTATTCAGTCAATACTGTCCATGGGGTTTTCTTGGCAAACATTCTGGAGTGATTTGATTTCCTTCTCCAATGGATTAAGGCAAACAGAGGTTAAGTGACTTGCTCAGGGTCATACAGCTAGTAAGTGTGTGAGACTGGATTTGAACTCAGGTCTTCTTGACTCCAGACCCAGCACTCTTTCCACTAAGCCACTTATCTGGGTGGACATATATATGATTTTCCCTCTCTTTTTTCTATTAAGACCTTTTTGATTAGGGAAATATAGTTTTATCAGCACTTCTTAGATACAGTCCATCACTAGTTAACTGCCCCTTATTCAAATATATAGTCTCTAGCTATTCCCCTAAAAATATAGTACCTTCCCAAAGTACTCTGGATTCTAGGCCTTAGGTGATATAGCAAATACTCGAATCACTTCTTCCACTCTTGCTTCTACTTTTAAATAAGCCCTAATGCAT
Source organism: Potorous gilbertii (assembly GCA_028658325.1). NCBI lineage: Eukaryota > Metazoa > Chordata > Mammalia > Diprotodontia > Potoroidae > Potorous > Potorous gilbertii. The sequence goes on along the minus strand of CM053772.1, from coordinate 239,995,097 downwards.
TCATTTTTAGCACCCAAAAGACATATCAGTTCAGTTTTATATATATATATATTTATATATATTTAGTCAAACAGGGTAGTAATTAAATAACAAGAAGATATCCTCCATACATAGCAGTACACTCTGCCAAAGGTGATCAAATCACCTGTAGAGAAAGGTAGACATCCAGAGAACATGTGTGGCCAGGGAACATACATGGAAGGCAAACATATAAAGATTACCTCTGAACAGGGAACATATATGAACACATATGAAAGGACATGTGCCAGGACCCCATGTAATCACAGTATAAACCTAGAGGGCACATACATGTACTTTGGGTGCATGTGTAGTCAGGAAAGTTTATGCCTCTGATCATACTAAGGTATAAATGTTTTCTAATGACATCATCACGTTGTCCTCTACTTGTTGCCACATTTCGTCCCTGGGAGTCTTGTGGGCCCTCTGCTATTCTGCTTCCATCTACAGGGTATTGGCTTTTCAGGGCTATCTTCTCAGCTCTCTGCCCCATCTACTAAGGACGCAGTGACTAGAAAGCCTCTCCCTGACAAGGTTGACTGACTCTTTTTTCAGTACCCTTAAGGTCTTCAGTTTCTTGCCTAGGACTTCATCATCCTCAGCAATCATTTTGGATTCCTTATGGCAATGATGTTTGTTTCTGCATGAATCACCAGAAGTAGGAAGAAGTAATCAGGTTTAACAAGTTTGGGAAGCTTCCTGTGATAGACATGGGAAAGGCATTGGAAAGACGACAGACTTCTTACCACTCTGTTGACAAATAACTGCCTCAATTTATCTTTCCAGGGCCTTCTCCAACCCAATGTATGGCTCTCTTAGAGACAGCTAGGCATCATTGTGGGTAAGAGCACTGGACTTGGAGTCAGAAAGACTTGAGTTCAAATGCTACCTCCGAGGCCTACTATGTGAACCTAGGCAAGTCCCTTACCTTCTTTCTCTCAACCTCAGTTTCCTCCTCTGTAAAGAGAGAATAACAGTAGCACCCCCCTCCTTCCCAGGGTTAGTGGGAGGGTAAAATGAGATGCTACTTGCAAAGAGCTTAAAGTGAATTAATTATTACTTATTATTATAAATTATTACTACTATAATTTTTATTACTTAGATGACCCCTCCTCTGGGGATCTATTGTATCCAGTAACTGATGACTCTTCACATGTCTATTACATAACTCCAAATAGAATTCCATTTTTCCCTTGCAGTATGCTAGTGATAAAAGTGAGTGATAACAGGTGAGTACAGCAGTGAAGACCCTCAGTACTGATGGACTTGCCACCATTGCAGTGTGGACATGGCAGTGACCAGTACTCTCTACTCAGCATCTTCCACTGCAGAGGGGACTATGTTGAACCATGGAAGAGGAGATTTTGTCCAGCACAATCCATCTAAATTGTGAGATCTTTCTTCTAGATGGTTCTTCCACAGGAACACTGGCAAGGTGGGAATAGCCTAACTAAAGGTTTGCCCTGATGATGATATGCAATTGGATGGATGGATAAATAAGGTTATCCATCAGTATATGTATTTTGGATAGGGACAAAAGAATAAACTGTCCCCAAACTGAATTGAGACCTCAGGCTGAAGAAGGAAAGAAAGGAAAGGGGAAGGACAAGGTGGGGGAAGGAAGGAAAATAGACTGGAAGGAGAGAAACAGAGAGAGAAAGAGACAGACTGAAAGAGAATAAAAAGGCAAGGAGTGGAGCCTAGTGAGGTATGAATGTGGACACGTCAAGAGGTAGAGGAAACAGGCCCTGAACTGCCAAAAATTGTCAAATGTCAGGAAACTTCTAGGCTCTGGAGTCTGTGAGATTTGGGAAAAGATTACTAATGAGAATGTGAGAATATCTTTCTAAGCATACTTTTTTGGGTAGAGTAGTTAAAAGTGAGCTCTTTAGGCATTTGACTGCTCAATATAAAGGCCCAGACCAGGAGTGGGAAACCTGTGGCCTCATGGCCCCATGTGGCCTTCTAGGCCCTTAGGTACAGCCTTCTAACTGAGTCCAAGTTTTACAGAACAAATTCGTTTATTAAGGGGATTTGTTCTGTGAAGTTTGGATTCAGTCAAAGGGCCACACTTGAGGACCTAGAGGGCTGCATATGGCTTTGAGGCTACAGGTTCCCCACCTCTGACCAAGACTATGGCTAGAAAAGTAGGAGAGAAAATTACCTTGCTTTGGGGGCTTAGCTTTATTTCTTATGTACATGGGAAAATGGAAAGGTTTTCGAGTCTATAAACTAAGGATTCCTAGAACATCAAAGTGTTCTATTAGGAAGGTCTTAAATGGGTGATAACTAGGCATAGACAAGCCTTCAGAGCTTAACATGAAATTCATAGGGAATGCTTACCATAAACTAGAGTGAGATTCCCCACAAAGATTCAAGCCGACACTAGGATGTTCAATCCGAAGAAAAGATTTATCCTGAGGGCACTAACTAGCTTAGATGACCCTGCTCTGTTTCCTAATGAGGTTGGTGCCTGAGCCAAAGAATCTCCTGATGGGAATAAGAAAGTCTTTTAGACAAAACTGAAAAGAAAAAAACTGGTCATTCCATAAAAGGGAAAGAGCCGGAAGGATTCCTCCACCCCCATCCCATCTTGCTAAGGGTGTTGCTAATCATATGGAGGAGGCACAGACCACTGCTTCACTAAAGGAACAAAATAAATAAATAAGTCTTTCAGGTTGAGCTCTAAAAGAGCATGACAGAGTCCATTCTCCTCTGAAGGAAGAGGAGTGCTGCTCCACAGCTCACTGACATCATTAGAAGACAGAAACAGCCCTACAAAGAACAAGATTTCTTTCCATTTCTGTGTCACAGACAAGTGTTCCCTAGGTGTGTGCCTCTCTTTTAATATCCCTTACATATATCCATGGTGTCAGCTGGGGGCACAGTGGAAAGAGTGCCAGTCCTGGAGTCAAGAAGATTCATCTTCAAATCAGGTCTTAGACACATACTAGCAGTGTGACCCTGGGTAAGTTACTTCACTCAATTTGCCTCAGTTTCCTCATCTGTAAAAGGAGCTGGATCAAAGGGTGTGCACATTTTTGTAGCCCTTTGGGCATAGTTCCAAATTCCTCTCCAGAATGGTTGGATCAGCTCCCAGCTCTACCAACAATGAATTAGCGTTTCAACTCTCCCACATCTTCTCCAACATTTATTGTCTCCCTGTTTTGTCTAGGACTGCCCAAAGAAATCATAAAAATGGGAAAGGGTCCCACAGGTACAAAAATATTTATAGCAGCTCTCTTTGTGGTGATCAAAAACTGGAAATCAAGAGGATGCTCATCAATTGGGGAATGGCTGAACAAGTTGTGGTATATGACTGTAATGGAATACTATTGTATTATAAGAAATGAACAGGAAGACTTTAGGGAGGCCTGAAAAGACTTACATGAACTGATGCTGAGTAAAAAGAGCAGATCCAGGAGAACTTTGTACACAGAAACAACCACAGTGTGTGAGGAATGTTTCTGGTAGACTTAGCCCTTCACAGCAATGCAAGGACCTAAAACATTCAAGAGTCCAAGGACTCTTGAGGCAAAATGCCATCCACATCCAGAGAAAGAGCTATGGAACTGGAATGCAAAATGAAGCAGACTATTTTCTCTTGTGCTATGTTTTATTTTGTTTTGTTTTTTCTCATGGTTTCTCCCATTCATTTTAATTCTTCCATACAATATGACTAATGTGAAAACGTGTTTAATAAGAATGTATGTGTAGAACTCATATAAGATTGCATGCTGTCTCAGGGAGGGAAGGCATGAAAATCTAAGACTTATGGAAGTGATTGTAGAAAACTGAAAACAAATAAATTAATAAAAAAATAATATATTTTAAAAATGAGCTGGAGAAGAAAATGTCAAATCACTCCGGTATCTTTGCCAAGAAATCCCAAATGGGGTCACAAAGAGTCAACTATAACTGCAACAACCAAACAACAACATATGTCCATTCTTCTCATCAAGATCTGCCACATGCTGGGGAGGTTAAGCAACAAAAGGAAATGCTTCCTCCAAAGCAGGAAATTCTGCCCAAAGGTCACCCAAGTCCTCTGAGATTCTGGCCCACCAATGTATCAGAGAAACTCTTGGGAGTTCGAAGTCTTTTGTTCCTTTGCCCATTTTCATTTTCACTAACATCTCTTTTGTGCATTTGTTTGTTCTTAAGAAAAAAAACCTGTAGCTCAAGTTCCAATGGTTCTGGACTTCCAGAGTCAAGTTCTAATCTTGAGGCATTTTCAACCATATTTTATCTCTCTTGTCTACTTTTGCTCCCACCCAATTTAAAAGACTGACTTCATTTGGGTTTAAATATTCAGTTTCATGTATAATTTCAGGTATTAATTGCCTTCTCAATGGGTGGAGGAGAGACTGGAGGGAGGAACAGAATTTGGAACTGAAAATAAAAATTTTTTTAAAGTATTTAGTTGCTAAAATTGCTTTCAGACCCTGGCAAGGAACATCACCAAAATACTGGAGTGTTTCATAAATAATAAAGCATAACGGCAGCCCACATTCCCCCACGAGTACAATCTCATCCCCTTTGGCCCAAGTAGTTTGGGAAATGACTATCTCCATGACTGCCCCAATGCAAAAGGCATATACATACAATATTTCTCTCCGTAGCTGGAATGAGAGAGTTAAAACCTTCAGTCCTGGCAGCGTTGGCCTCCTTGCCGGAAAACTCTTCCTGATAATATCTGTTGCTCACTGCTTGCTGGTCTCCTCACAGTTTCTGGTTTGTCTCGCTATCCTGCGTGGCCCCAGGACAGTATTGGAGAGCTTGAGCAGCAAGGATGTGCTGGTAAACGTTTAACAACTAACTCTCCAAAATGAAAAATATATGTGACACATTTTTTAGTTTAATTCACATTAATCCTATTTTCTCCATCACTTTCTTAAGTCTAGATGATCAAAAAAATAATAAATCAAACCCTAAATTTTTCACACTGAAAATTTAACAATCTACTCCAATTTGACAGAGATAGTGCATTTAACTCTCCAAACCATGGTTTCCTTCTCCATTTCACCCCAATATAGTCAATCTAGGGTACGAACACATGCTCTCTGAGCATGTACACTGTTTGTGAAGTTTGGATTCAGTCAAAGGGCCGTCCTTGAGGACCTACGGAGTCACAGGTAGCATTGAGGTTGCAGGTTCCCCACCCCGCTTTAGGGTTTTCATGCACTATCTCTTTTCTACTCACAACTCTTCAAAAATTCTCCCCTGATGCTCCAAGCGCCCTCTCCCCTTAATTGGATTCCACTTCTCCCTTCCAGTTGGGATCTCTCAATATAGTTCACCTTTCCGTGGTGTTTTAGGCTTGACTGTTATAAGCAGGAAGCCTATTTTCTAAAACTCTTTCTCCACAAAACCCACTGTTGCTGTAAGCATAATTATCCCCATGTATACAAACAAGGAAGCCAAGGCTCAAAGGAATTAAGCCCCATGGTCACACAGCCAGCACAAGTCAGAATTGGGATTCAGATCGGATCTCCTGACTCACAGACTGGCTTTTCTACCAAATAAGACCTTTAATGCTATTTTAGGCAGCTATGTGGCTCAGTGGGTAGAACATATGAGATTGTAGTTGTTCAGGTGGTCCTGAGTCTTCGTCGTTCTGTAGAAAATAAAATGCCAATACTCTCCACAGGGTTTTCTTGGCAAAGATACTGGGATGGTTTGACATTTCTCCAGTAGATAAAGGATAACAGAGGTTATGTGACTTACCCAGGGTCACGTAGCTAGCAAGTGTCTGAGGTCAAATTTGAACTCAGGCTTTCCTGACACTATCCACTGCACCACCTACTTGTCCCATTCTCTCTCCTTATCTCCACTTTCTAGAATCTCTAGTGTCCTTCAAAGCTCAATTCAGGTGCAAATTTTTGCCAAAAGTCTTTTCTGATATTCCCAGCTGCTGTCCCCTGCCCCCAATTAAACCATCTTCTCTGTCTCTCCCTTTCTCTCCCTTTTTTCTCTCCTCTGTCTCTATCTCTCTGTCTCCCTCTCTCCTTTTCTGTCTTCTCTTTGTCTCTATGTGTCTCTCTGTCTCTCTCCCTGTCTTTCCCTTTCTCTCCTTCTCTCTGTCTCTATGTCTCTCTATCTCCTTGTCTCTGTCTCTCTCTTCTCTCTGTCTCGCTCCTTCTGTCTTTCCCTTTCTCTCCTTTTCTCTGTCTCTCTCTGTGTCTTTCTGTCTGTCTCCCTGTCTCTGTCTCTCTCTGTCTCCCTCCCTCTGTCTCTCCCTTTCTCTTCTTCTCTCTGCCTCTCTCTCTGTCTCTCTGTCTGTTTCCCTGTCTCTCTCTCTCTCTCTCTCTCTCTCTCTCTCTCTCTCTCTCTCTCTCTCTTTCTCTCTCTCTCTCTCTCTCCCCCTCCCCCTCCATGACCCATTCGTTTCCTCAGCACGCCCTGGGACTAACACCATGGCAGAAAAAAGGAGCAGAAAGAGGAAGAGGACAGAGTCTGTAAAAACCACAGAGTGGGAGGATGAAACTTCACGGGTTTCTCAGTTTGTTTCATTCATTCCAAATCTAATAGTAGCTTTTCACCCTGGGCAAATACATTCATTTTCTTCTCTGAGCACTTCCTCTGTGATTCAGGCAAACTCTCCTCTCCTGTCCTCACATGTGATGCTCCATCTCCCATCTCTGAATTTGCTCTGACGGGCACACACTCCTGGAATGCCCTCCTTCCCTCCTTCTGCCTCAGAGAGTCCCTCTGGTTCTTTAAGATGCAGCTTTTTCAAGCCCCATCTTCTTAATAGAGTCTTTTCTGATTCCTCTAACTGCCAGTGCCCTCCCTCTCAAACTGCTTTGACTACAGTCTACATCTATATTCATCCAAAATATTTATATACATTCTCGCTCATTATATATAGGAATTCGTTAGTTCTCTGTACTGGTACCCCAGCACCTACCTCAGTATCAGGCACACACTGGTAAATATTTATTGATTGATGATCAATCATTCTCGTCTTGGGTATTTGTAAGTCGACCTGTAGAGACCACGTTCTGAAGATTTGAGTTCATATCTTACTCCTGTGTGACTGTGTAAGCCCCTGGGCCTCAGAGGATCCATTGTGTTCTGAGCATCCCAAGCATTCCCATGAATTTAACTCAACAAACATTTACTCAGTACCTATTATGTGCCAAGAACTGTGCTAGTTCCTAAGGTACAAAGGCAAAAAACAAAGCAGTTCCTTTTCTGTGGGGGGTAGTGTCTAAATGTGTCCAAAGATAATAAAAGAGAGGGTGTGAACAGGGGAAGGGAAAGATGAGACAAAGCACCCCAAGACAGTTTGAGGAGAGAGAACACACATGGAGATCAGGGAGGACTCCATGGAGGGGTGACAACCTGAGGTTAGCCTTAAAGGAAGATTGGGGTTCTGAAAGGCAGAAATAAGGCCAGCTCATGGAAAGGATCACCAGAGGATCTTCCTCCAAAAGAGATCCATTGCTTCTCCTGACTCCTCTCCCACCCCTAGCCTGAGTCTTATTTTACAAGCGACTCCTTGTCATCTCAGTCATGGTTGGGCTTCTAGGGCGGGCAACAATCTCACCAGACACAAAAGAAATGAGAATTCAGGATCAGGACTACATTAGGATATACGTCTGGACAAAGTACTGTTATCCTCATTTGACAGATGAGGAAACTGAGACTCTGGACAGTGAAGAGATTTGTGCAAGGCTGCCCAACTAATGAGAGGTAGAACCAAGACCAGAAGATCCAGGACTCCTGAGCCCAAATCTCATGACCTCAGAGCTCCCTCTTGCAGGGGATGTTAAGACTCATGGAAGACAGAAAAATATGATGCAAATTAGAGGAGGGGAAATTCTTATGCTGTTTGTCCCAAGGGCAAGATAACACACTGCCCAGGGACAGCTCCCATAGTTCCGCATGACCTTCCCTGAGCTCTAGGTCAGCTGGGAAAGTAGAAAGTGTCCATAAGAAATGACAAATATGAAGAAATCATGGAAATTTATGAGGATTTGTTTGAACCATGGAGGAGGAGAATGAGTAGAATGATCTTATAAGACCCATAAAAATATAAAACTACATTGAGATGACTGATGTAGAAATATGTTCTACATGATTACATATATATAACCTATATCTGACTCCCTGCCATCTCAGGAAGGTGGGTGGGGAGCGGGGAGGAAGGGGAGACAGGTTTTGGAACTCAAAATCTTTCAAAAATAAATGCTGAAAATTCTTTACATGTAATTAGAAAAAATAAAATACTGTTAAAAATTAAAAAAAAAATTTAAAACTGAGAGACTTTAGAACTTTGATGAACACATTGATCAGTTTTAACTCCTGAAGACTGACAGTGAAATATTATTCTCACCTCCTCTTGGCAGAGAGGTACGGAATGAATTGAATAATTTTCTTCTTTGTTGAGTTGCTTCTGATAGTGAATCATTTGACAATGGGCTGGAAATAATGTTATTCCCAAGACTCTTGGGCTTAGAGTCTTGGGTTCTGTCCATCAGGATGTGAGGAAAGATGGCGGTCACTGGGATGGTGTTCATGATTCGACCTGCCTGGCTCACATTGCTTCAGGTCTCTCTCTCCCTCAGGCTGCCTTGATGCTCTAACTAGGTTGGCTTATCTTTCCTAGGAGAAACAGTTAGTGGGGATGGCTGACTCCTTCTCCACAGGTTCTGTCTCCCCCTGGTAATGACTGTAAGGTCTGGGCTAGCAACAGGTAAAGTGGTCTGAAGGGGTTTGGCAGGGGGGTAGGAGAGTGCTGCCACCCATAGGGTTCTTGAACCTATCTGCTTGTTGGTGGTAGTTAGATAGCAAAGAGATGGTAGAAGATAGTAGAGATAGTAAAAGTTGGCCATGGTGATGATGAGGAAGGTGGGCCCTTCCCCTCACTCATTTCTCCCCTTGGTGGTAGTGGCAGGGGAATGAAGTACACATTTCAGACATGACTAATGTGCTCATTTGTCTTGTTTGGTTGTACTTATCTGTTACAAGTGTGGGGACCATTGGAAGGGAGAAAATCATTGGGAAATGACAAAAATTTCTAGGGCGGGCAACAATCAATTGCATCAATAAAATATTTTAAGGCTAAAATTAAAAATTAAAATTAAAAAAAGAATGTCCCAGGCCTCCAGAGGAGGCCTCCAGACTCCTGAAATAGACCCCTCCAGAATTACCCACAGATACACTGATCTATGTGGGGGAAGCCTCCTGTGCACCTCCCTGAACGTGCAGATGTGTGGGCAGACCCGGAATGAAACCTGGGGGTAGTGAGGCAGGAAGCATTTGCATGAGTAACACGGAAAAAATAGCCACCTTGGGTGAGTATCATGAAATGAAGAAGTGTGTCTACTGGCCCTGAGACAGATTTCACCAGAAAATTTGCTTGTACTGTTGGAGTTTTCTTGAGAATGAGAAAGCTGAGAGACCACAGAGAATCTTCCCCAAGTCCTTGGAACTGGCGTACTGCAGGAGCTCCAGCAAACAGACATCAAATAATAATAACTAAATATATCATCACACTTAATCCTCACAACAATCTTGGGAGAGAGATGCTAGCTATTATTACCCACATTTTACAGATGAGGAAACTGAGGCAGGTAGCCGTTAAATGATTTGCTCTAGGTCACACAAAATTAGCCCCTTTTTACAGATAAGGAAACTGAGGCAGATGGTGGTTAAGTGACTTGCCCAGGGTCACACAACTAGCTAGTGTCCAGTAAAATTGAGCTGACTCCAATACCCAGCTGCTCAGAAGCGGTCACTGGGAGAGGCTCAGGCCATAACCTTCTAAAAGTCTCTACCCTCCCCCACTACCTTCCCCTTCTCTCTACCTCTAAAGCCTTAGGCACAAGCCCCAGTTTAGAGGTAATAAGATTAGAACTTGGGGATTTTGCTAGCTGGTCAAAGTTCCACTTGGCTTACTTTCTCTACAAATTTGCTTTAAAATGCAAACTACAAATAGAATTCTTCAGATGTTTTGAGCTCCCCGGCAATCTGTCCATTGCCAAACCTTGACGGTGATTTCCCAGCCTGCTGAATTTAGCAAAATCAAATATCCAGGGGTTTCCTTTCCTCTCACACTTGCTAAGGCAAAACATAAAAGTCTAGAGACCACTAATTATTTTACCTTCATTGAAGCATTATTAGAGAAAGTGAACAATTAGTGGGCAAAAGGTTTGAATATCAAAGCACTCTTAACTCTTGTCCCCCACTGCTCCAGCCAAAAATACAAAGAGAAACTGAGAGTGGAGGAGATTCACCTTGGTTTCTGTGATTTCTCCACAAAGCCAGAATTCAGTCATTTCCTGATGGATTGTCTTATTAATCGAGGCTTGATCCAAGGGGGAATAAATGGTTAAGAGGTTTCTAAGAAGAGTCTTCCATCTGTCTATACTCTCTTTAGCACTGTGCCTCCTTTTAATATAGTGCCCAGCACATATGGTAGGCACTTAATAAATGCTGATTGATTGATTGATTGCAACAGCCACAATCTATCTCCAGTTTTCTTCGCTGTCTCTAGAGTGTTTTTTTAAAGTCCCTCCCAGAATCTCCACCCTCCAGTCTTGCTTCCTTAATAAGGGTCCTCCCTTCTCCTGCTTGGAAGAAATACAATTCCTAGTATCTAAAGATGTGCCACCTCAGAGGCTATTTGTCCAGCCTTGCCAGAGGTGTGACACATGCATGAGTCACATCAGGAAAAATCCCACGGGGCTACATTAGTTAATAAACAGACCCACTGGAAGCCAGCCAATCAAAACCCTTCAGATGCTGCTGAGCCCCCATTTAACTGACATTCTGACAGCTGGACCTGCATATATATTCCTAGACACTGCTAATACTGGAATTTGTTTTGCTTGCCCTATGTATATTTGTTATAAGGGTTTGTTGTTTTGTTTCCAATTTGGCAGAGAGAGAGAAAAATAAATACTGATAATTGGGGCGGGGAATAATTTTTAAAACTCTTTTTTAAAAATAAAAAGATGAGCCTTTGTTTCAAGAGGTTTTGGACCACTAGGAGCCCTAAGAGGCTTTTTTAATCCCTTATAGCCAATACTTCCTATGTAATGTGGAAAGAGCATGAAGCCTCCAAGTCAAGAGACCTGAGTTTTTGTTCTTGACTCTGGCAGCTGTGGGACCTCATAATCAGTTCACTTAAATTCTCTCACCCTCAGGTTCTTCTTCCGAGTGAGGAAATCCCCTCTATTACTTAAATCACAGGTCCAGAGGAAAATCAGAAGCAAACTACCCACTTCCTAAGTTTACAAAGGATTTGTCATATAAATGTGAATTATTACTGTTTCATTCTCTTTACTCCTGTCAATTAATTTCATTCAATTCAACAAGCATTCATTGAGTCCCTACTAAGCGTCAGGCATTGTGCTAAGAATTAAGGATACAAAGAAAGATAAAAATATAATACCTGATCACAAGGAGCTCACAATCTAATGGGTGAGACAGCATGCAAATATGTGTGTGTGTGTGTGTGTGTGTGTGTGTACTGTTTATATACTGTGATATAAATAAATAAATGTGTGTGTGTGTGTGTGTGTACTGTTTATATACTGTGATATATATAAATAAATGTGTGTG
>CM053772.1:239939598-239983005 GCA_028658325.1 Potorous gilbertii | reverse complement strand
GTTTTCTCTCTTTTTTTCATTCTTGTGGTTTTTCCCTTTTGTTCTGATTCTTCTTTCACAACATGACTAATGTGGAAACGTGTTTAATATGATTGTACATGTATATAGCCTATATCAGATTATTTGCCATCTTGAGGAAGGAGGACGAAGGGAGAAAAAAAATTCTTGAACAAAATCTTATATAAGTAAATGTTGAAAACTATCTTTATATGTAATTGGAAAAAATAAAACACTATTAAGTGGAAGAAGAAAAGAAGAAAGATGGGTTTGAAGGAAGGCTTGAAGTAAGATAGGAGTCAAAGAGAGGGGGTTCTGGGCATGGGGGACAGCAGGTGAAGAGGCAGAGGGAATTGGGACAGTTGGGTACAGAAGGTCAAAAATCAGTCTCTGACCCCAAGGAGCTTACATTTCACTGAGCCAGAGAAAGCAGAGCATCAAACGATGTCAAAAGCTTTAAGAAGAGTTACAGGGAAAAGGAAGCATTTAACTGGGAGTCAGAGAACAGAACCACAACTCCATTACTGGCTGTGACCTAAGGCCAAAGACCTTCCCCTTTTTGGAGCTATATCCTCGTCTATAAAATGACGGCATTTTGATGAAATGAACCCTCCAGCTCTGGCATTTTAGGATCTCAATATTTCATCAGCATCAATGTCACAAGACAAATTTTTAGCCATAGACATTGCTGGACTGGAATGGGGTCTACCTTTCTGGCAAAACTGAAGGTCCATCCATCCCCCTTGAGTCAAGGTGGGTTCTTCCCTCTTTGGGAGGACAGAATAAAGAAGACTCCAGGTTTAGTCAGTCACTAGATGCTTCCAATTCTCCTTTCCTACTCCCTCTCACATCCATCCCTTCCTCTTCGTCCAGGCGGCCCCTATTCTAGTTCAGGTCTTTCCCACCTTTATCTCACTCAGATCATTGGAATAGCCTCCTGACTGTCCTCTCTGCCTCCAGCCTCTCCCTTCTCCATTATACCCAGGACTCCGTTAGTCACCCTAATTTTCCTAAAACCCAGTTTTGATCAGTTTCATCTGAAAAACTCCTACTCAAAAAAGAGTTCCTCCTTTGGATACTTAAGAATGAGCTGTGATTTCCTCAGTATGGGAACCCCTTCCCACTCACCCATCTCATCTCTAAGATTTCATCTCGTGATTCTCATTCTGGTTTGAAAGACCATGTGCAAGTCGCTAATATTTAGGAACTAGGTGACCACTTATTTCTGGAAATCTCAGTTTCCTCATCTGTAAAAAGAAGGCTCTCCTGAGAGTCAAATGAGACACGGGCAAAGTGCTTTGAAAGACTCCAAGTCATTTAGAAATGCCAGTTATCATTATGACAACAATGGCCCACCTTAGAAGGATCTCTGCTACCTATGGGATAAAAGCCAAGGTCCTTAGCCTGGCATTCAAGGCTCGCCACAGAAACAATAAAAATCCATATTCTATAGCAATTTACAGTTTTCAGAGTACTTTCCTCACACAACCATAGGAGGTTGGTAATGCACATACCGCCCCTTCTTGACAGATGAGGAAATGGAAGAGGTTCAGAGAAATAGGACGTCTCTGGAGTGACTGCTAAATGTTGGAGCCAGGATACAGCCCTATCCTACCCTCCCAAGAATGCCCACCCACGTGTGCTCCAAGCTACCGTTGTACTCACTGTGCCTCAGACACAAGATTCAGGATGGTTTGAGTTCAAGTTCAACCTCAGACACTTAACTGTGTGACTGTGAGCAAGTCACTTCACCTTTGCCTGTCTCGGTATCCTCAACTATAAAATGAATGAAGAATAATGGCACCTACCGCCCAGGGTGGTTGTGAAGACCAAATGAGATAATGACTGCAAAGCATGTAGCGCAGGGCCTGGTATACGGCAAGTGCTCTATAGTTGTGGTCATCGTCCTCAACGTTGTGACCATGTGTGTGACCTGGGGTAAGTCACTTCAGGTGAATCATCTGTAAAATATTTATAATAATAGAGCCTACTAGCAAAAAAAATAACACGCCTGAAGTGCTTTAGCAGTCGTAATGTGCTGTATAAATGCTAGCTATTATGATAACTGATTAAGCATCTTTTAAACACCTAGTCCTAGTCTAGGCACTGTACTAGATTACAAAAAAGAAATCAAAACATTCCCTGCCCTCAAGGACCTCATATTCTGCAGAGAGAAACAACATGATCCTACGTATGCAAATGAGTTACTACAAATATGAAAGTATTGACCCCCAAATTTTAGCCAATGAGTGACAAGAAGAGGTGCCCTACAGCAGTCCTCTGGGGCTGTCTCATCTCTTGGTGGGGGTGGGGGTGGGGGTGACCCAGGACCAGAGGAATGAATGGGTTCTGGGCTGTGTTCCCAGTTTCCTACGTTAAGCCCCAGTGAGTCAACCACATTCATTCTGTGTTTGCTTTGTCCCAGTTCTGGAGCCCTACCCCCTACTGGGGTCCTCCCCTGGGGCCTCACCAAGACACACTTCTCCGCCTGCAGACGTGTCATTTTTGGACATGGCCAATGCAAGAGTTTGTTTTTTGTTACAATGCATATTTGTTACACAGATTTTGTCTTTCTTTTAAGTCGGGGGGGGGGGCTGGAAGAGACAGAATAAAAGACAGAAAATTCGTTTTTGTTCATTAAAAAATAAAAGATTTTTTTGTTTGCTTACTTTTAAAGATGAGCCTTTGTTTCAAGGAGAAATATGGGGTCATTAGAATCACAAAGCAATTTCCCAAAGAGGTAATTCAACCTTTTTCCTCCTGTTTAACTCTGGGTTCTGCTTATTCTCTTTGTAGAGTCTATTCAAGATACTACTACTAATAATATATAGTTTATTATAATAATAGTTATAATTTATAATACTATAGCTAATGCTTATAATACTATATAGTTAATATTATAATAATAGTTAATAATAATTAGCATTTATCTAGCCCTTAGAGGTTATACATATCTTATCTCATGTGTCCTCATTAACAACTCTGGGAGGGAAGTACTTCTACTATTCCCATTTTACAGATGAGGAAAGTAAGTCTTAAAAAAATTAAATGACTCATCCTATATCACACAGCTAGTACTGGTATCTGGGGCAGCTTTCAACTCAGGTTTTCCCTACTCCACCATGCCACTTAGCCAATGGACAACAGCATATCCCAGCCTGGATGGGTTATATAAATGCTAGCTATTATGATAACTGATTAAGCATCTTTTAAACACCTAGTCCTATTCTAGGCACTGTACTAGAATGGAAAACTGATTACAAAAATCATTCTTCATCCATTTGGTTTTTCCTGTGTGGATGATTGGTTTCAGAGATTTTTTTTTTACTTCATTTAGAGAGTTCTGTAACATTCTATAGCTTAATGCAACAGGCACAATATCATCCACAAAGTCAGTCAGTCAATAAACATTTATTAAGCACCTACTATGTGCTAGTCACTGTGGCAAGTACTGGGGAGGCAAAAGTCAGTCCCTGCCCTCAAGAAGTTCACAATTTAAGGAGGACTGGCTGGATGATCTCACTATCTATAAAGAAATTAAGGAAATGAATGTATGTGAGTTTGTCTTAGCTCCCCAATGAGACTGGGAGCTTCCGAGGACCAGGGACTAAGTCTTATCCATCTCTTTATCCCCCAGAGCACACAGCCCAGAAAAGGACTGAGCCTCACTCAGATCTAAAATAAATTGAATGCTGGAATTCCAGCCTTTCTCTGGAATTTCTACCCACAAATTCACATACTGCTCATGACCCTAGGGAGGGCTGGGCCTTGTGGGAAGAATATTTGAGAATTTGTGGCCAGTCTTGGCATCTCTGAATGGGAGGAACCACAAAAAAAACAGAGCATGATTTCTTACCTTTGTTGAAAAGGAAATGCCATCATGAGCCAATTCACAGAGCGTTTATATAAAATGTTATTTACAGTTGGGCCTAGAGCTCTGGCTGGATTTTCCAGAAGCATGTTTACTATTCACCCTTCCCCCACCAGGTCCCCAGGGATCAGTCAAGATGCTCTGGCTTGCTCTGACCAAAGCAGCATTGACTGTCCCCACCTCCTCTCCTCTGAATTGCTTGAAGAGCTGGAGACAATCTATCATGGGCTCTGGGAGCCTAACTGGCCAAAGAGGGAAAGGGCAGGAGTTTTGAAAAGGCCATGACTTCGTATGGGGAGTGGGCACAGAGCCATAAGCCAGCTTCCTTCTCCCTCTCTCCAACACGCAGACACCCTCTCCTCCTTCTGGACCTGAGGCCAACTCTAATTCCCTGTACTTTTCTCGCAGCCCTTATACTACTTTTTGCTAAAAGACTAGGATCCTTTTGGCCACCAGGTGTTGCTACAAGCCGCGATAGCATCCAGCCAGAAAGCAAAGCCGAAGCTTATTTCTGGTTTCCAGGGAACTGGAGTTCTTGGACGCGTTTTGTAGACTTGGTAACTCAAGAAAGACCCAAACAAACAAAACCAGGGGAGAGAGCCCGGATGCCTCGGCTCGTTGTGGGAGGGGAGGAGACCCCAGGATCTCAGAGTTCTCTGCCAAGGGAGCCCACGGTTCAGCAGCTCACACCCATCTATCTACACAAGGTGCCCGGGCCTGGCAAAGATCCACTCTGAGAACTGGGCTGAAGTTCGTCACTGGAGACGTGATCACCTGGGGAGGAATTGGTTTGGGTTTGCTTGGTTGGGTTTTTTTAAGTTTTGTTTTTCCGGACACAGCAACGTATACAGATTGTCTGCTAATACATTGAGGAGCTGTGATTTTGAAACTCCCTCCCCAATCCTTATGTCCCCCCCTCCCTCCCGCACCTCATGAAATGAAGGATCCTTCCAACTTTGAAGTAAGTGTTGGGAATATCTGGTGGAACTTTACTAGGGACCTGGGAGTGGAAGGGACATTTATGTGGGGGGAGGAATTCTAAAGGAATTGGTCAATAACTTACTAATGGTTCATGGTCTCAAGCAGGTTGTGAAGTTACAGACCAGGAGATTAATTAGAAATAAACCACGATTCCAATGAGCTCCTTTTTGCTTGCTTAGCAGATGGCGGGTATTAAAAAAGATGGCGGTGTTTGGAGCAGGTTGGGGATCATCCGCTCCAACACCTTCATTTTATAGAGGAGGAAGACTCACCCAAGAACATGCGGACAGGAGAGTGTGCTCCCCAGTAAAGGGAGGACATTGTTGTAACTTACGTTCTTGCTTCTGTTGAGGTGAGGGGGAATCAGATCGGTAGGGAAGGGTAAAGCTAGCCTTAGCCTCTGAGGGCCCTCAGGGCCATTCAATCCATCAGCTTCATTCTGCAGATGATGAAACTGAAGTGAAGTCCAGGGAGGTTGATTGTCCCAGGTCACACAGAGATCAAATCCCAGCTCCACCATTTTTGTGACCTTGAAGAAATCTGCTTTCCTTTTGGGTGCTTGGTTTGTTCTTCTGTAAAAAAATAAGGGGATTGGATTAGATGATTTCCTAGGTTCATTCACCTTGTAAGAGCTGATTTAAATTTTCAGTGTGAGCCTGTCAAGCCTTAGAAATCACCAAGAAAAATGCTACAAATCAGGGTTTGAGTTATTATTTTGGGTAAATGAGGGAAAGGGAATAAGCATTTATTAAGCACTATTATGTACCAGGAACTGTGCTAACGAAGCACTTTACAATGTGATCTCATTTGATTCTCTCCAACAACCCTGGTGTTAATATTAGGCCCATCTTACAGCTGAAGAGAATGACTTGGCCAGGGTGACACAGCTAGTGTCCGAGGCTGGATTTGAACTCAGGTCTTCCTGACTCCTGGTCCAGCATTCTATCCTCTATCACCCGCCTGATTATTGATGTGGACTTAAGAAAATATAACTACAAATTAAACTTCAAGACAATTGTATATACATTCCTGCCCCCCATCTGAGATCTGAATCGTTATACATTTACCAGTGCACTTGGGCTTCCAATCTGAAATCTAGGCTCTGACAATACCATTTGCTGGTGTTCACTCGTGTCAGTCATATCTGACTCTTTGTGACGCCATATGGGCTTTTCTTGGTAGAGACACTGCAGTGGTTTGCCATGTCCTTCTTCAGCTCCTTTCTTCAGATGAGGAAACAGAGGCAGAGTTAAGTGACTTGTCTAGAGTCACACAGCTAGCAAGCTTCTGAAGCTGGATTTTAACTCAGATTCTCCTGATTCCAGGTGTGGCACTCTATCCACTGCACCACCTAACTGCCCCACAATCCTATTACTGTGAATTTCTCTAGAGATCCCAGAGTTATTGGCATACCGAGAGCTGTGACAGGACCCTACAAAAGATGCACTTTTTTTTATACTTGAAGAAACAGCCTAATGACGTACGAGGCACGTTCCTGCTCTAGTTCTATGATCAGTATGTTCCAACCCAAGGATAAGTGACAACCTCATGGTCAGTGGTCTGTGGCTGGGGCATGTAGTCCCTCCTGCTGGAAGAGAAGGTGGGGGAGCTTGAGGAGCCCCATTCTCTAGGGTAGCAGAGACGGATAACTGGCATTTCTATAAGTCCTCAAAGTTTTCAGAGTCCTTGACCATCCATGAGGTAAGCACAGCTGTTGGGACCTTCACTACTAAGATCACCTTCCTTACTCAGCCCTTATTGGAATGAAAGCTCCTGTAGGGGAGGGGTTAGTTTTGCTTTTATTGAGTATCCCTAGTCCTTAGCTTAGTGTCTGAAACAATTAATAAGTACTTTTTGATTGATTGATTGGTCAGTTGGTTATAATAAATATTATTCGCTTCAGGAAGACTTGAGTTCAAATCCATCCTCAGACACGTACAGTCCTGGGCAAAGTCCCTTAACCTCTGTTTGCCTCAGTTTCTTCTGTAAAATGGGGATAAATATTATATTATTAATAATATAATACATACAATATGATATTATGTTAATAATTTAATAACAATATTAGCCCCTCCTTCCCAGGGTTTTTGTAAGGATTAAATGAGATACTTGGAAACTTACTTAGCTCAGTGCGTCTCACATAAAAAATACTATATATGCATCCAGATCACCACAAGATTCATAAAAACCTCAAAGAGCTTGAATGTCTTGTCCATGGACCCACAGATGGAGTAAGAGGGAAGACTTGAGCCTAGGTCTTCCTTATTCCAAGTTCAGTATTGTATGCAGAAGAAAGGATACCATCAAGAGAAAAGAAAGGAAAAAAGATTCCAAGAAATTGGAGTGAACTCAGCATCCCAAGGAGGTGAGTGAGGAGGAAAACATAATTGAGTTGGGAACGAGAAGGAAAGGGCATCCTGGCTAGGGAATCTAGGAAAACCTAGATTCATATCCTTCTCCTAACACTTACTATCTGTTAACACTAAATTCTTTGAACCTCAACTTATACATCCACAAAATGGGGATGTATAATAATGTACCTAGTACAGTGGTTCTTAAATCTTTTCTTTATTTTTTGATATCCTGGACCCTTTAGACAGTCTGGCAAAACTTTTGGACCCCTTCTCAGCATAATGTTTTTAAATAATTGAAGTAAATGCTAAAATTTCAGTTGGAGGTTAGTGAAAATAAATGTGTAATTTTTTTTCCCATGTTACAAATTTTTTTTCAAGTAAAAAAGTCCAATTTTACTAGGGTGAAATAGAACTAGGAAAAGAAAAAGTCTGCTATTTCCTTGGTTAGACTTCAATTTGGGGCTTTAACAGATGTATGGAAACTTTGAAAATTTTTCTTCTCGTTTAAAAATTTTTTTCTGTACTTTCCCAAGTAAGTACTTTCTGAGCTTCGGTCTGATGACCTGCTCCACCTGAGGCAGTGCTAGGATCTTCTTTTTGTGGTATCTTTTATTTAGGTATGAAGGTATCAGCCAGTGCTTGTACTTGCTCCAGATAATATGTCCCAATGTTTATTTTCTGCAGGAATTCGGTCTTGACTTTTCTTGACCTGTCTGAAGAAGTCTCACAGTATCTTCTCTTTCCTGAACAACATTATCTAAAGCATCCATAGATTCTGACGTATTTTCTAATTGTTCTAGACTCAGCATTGGCAATACTGCCATCTTTTGTACGTCTTTTAAAAATCTAAGTTAGCTGGTAAGTTCTCTCTACACCCACATGAGTCTCTCTAGACCAATGCTATCAAACTCAAGTTTTTCTTGAAGGAAGGAAGTCACTAAACCCTATGTAAGTGTCCTTGTTGGCTTAGTTCTAAAACGTAGTGTTTTCTATGTTTCATTATATTTTTATTTACTTTCTTAGCTATTTCCCTATTACAGCTTAATCTGGTTCCAGACACAGAGTTGATATCGTTGCTTCAGGCCACTTCTTTTTTTCTTAGAAATGTTCCTCAGTTTCATTCCTGAGAACTCACCATCCCTCCTGGGTTAGCTTCCTGTTGAAGAATTTTAGATCATGGTTTCCTACCTATTCTTTTTCTGAATCCTTTGGAAACAACTCTCTCCAAATCTAGGAAGTCTATCAGGCTATGCCCAGATTTCCTCTCCTTCTCTATCACAAATTCTAAGATGAATTGGTTACTTCCCCCAAGGGTGCCCAAGTACAAGATGAGGGAGACATGGCAAGACAACAGAATCACAGAATTGCAAGAGTTGGAAGGGGCCTTGGACATCATCTAGTCTTTAAGTGAAAAAAAAATTATTTCTACAATGTGGCTGGCAAGTGGTCATTCAGTCTGATTAAAGACCTCAAATGAGGTCTCTCCTTACAGTAGTTCATCTGAAAACAATCTGAGGGTCTGAGTGGACTGTAAGTCTCAATATGCACCATCAGTATATGATAGTGAACAAAGCTGGTTGGTGTTGTTGTCCTAAGTTCTTGAAGAGGACCAAAATGACATCACCACGATAACCTCGGGTTTCAGTGTGTCCAACTGTGATGATCAGACCAATAAGAGCTCAGAATGCTGTAATACACTTTGGGCACAGATAGTCTGTGTGAACATTTGGGATGGATACTCCAAATTTGCGCATTCTATGTTTACTTTGTGCTGTCTCAATTCAGCTTTGCTCATAGAGCCCAGCACCCTTTCTGATGTGGGTGTGCCATGCTGAGCAGTTCTGTGCCAGTGTCTCTCATGATCCACAATCAAATCCAAAGTTCTTGAGAAAGACCTTGAGAGTGTCCTCGTATCACTTCTGACCACCATGTGATCACCTGCCCCATGTGAGTTCTCCATAAAATAATATAGTCTTTTTGGCAAGCAATGTGGCCAGCCCATCAGAGTTGCACTCTCTGAAGCATAGTTTGAATGCTTGGCAATTCAACTCGAGCAAGAATTTCAGTGTCTGCTACCTTATCCTGCCAGGTGATCCTCAGAATCTAAGACATTTCAAATGGAAGCAATTCAGTTTGCTGGCATGGCATGCTTCATGTTTCACAGGCATACAATGAGGTCAGCACACAACGCTCTGTAGATCAGTTTGGTAGTCAGTCTAATACGTCTTCTCTCCCAAACTTCTCTTCAGAGCCTCCCAAACACTGAGCTAGCTCTGGCAATGCGTGCATCAACCTCACTATCAATGTGTACATCCCTGGAAAGTACATTACCAAGGTAAGTGAAATTATCCACAGCATTCAGCACTTCTCCATTTGTTGTAACCAATGGTTCCACGTATGGATGGTGTGGTGGTGGCTGATGGAGCACCTGTGTTTTCTTGGCGTTAATAATTAGCCTCAAATTAGCACAAGCAGCAGAGAATTGATCCATACTTTGGATCAATTGGATTTGGATCAATTTGGATAGTGAACAAAGCTAATGAAATCCTCAACTGAAATAAGAATTCAGAATTAAGAAATTGGTAGCCTTGCTACACCCCTGCCATCATCAGAGCACTGAGTACTGCATCCAGCTCTAAGTACCACATTTTAGGAAGCACATGGGTAAAAGGAGGGTGAAGGACCTTAAGATCATGCTGTGTGAGAATGAAAAAACTGGTGGTGTTCTCCTGGAGAAGACTAGGAATACACTAAGCAGAACCTGTGGCCTCAAAGCCACATGTGGCCTCGAGGCTACAGGCTCTCCACCCCTGTGTTAGCCATCACTACAAAGAAAAAAAATCAATTAGACTTTTTAGGTTCTGCTTGGCCGTGGTGGGTGGACCTTGAAAAAATAAGAGAAGTTGAGGTTGACTGCCACATAGAGCTGCCAAAAGGTAAAACAGGTTGCCTCTAGAAAGAGTTGATTCCTCCTCCCTGGAGGTTTTCAGGCCAAGACAGGATGATGTCAGGTGTGTGGTAGTTAGGAACCTGATTTAGATTTGGGTTGGGTTAGGAGGCTTCTGAGCTCCCTTCTAATTCTGAACTCTGTGATTCTGTGGTTCTTTTTTGGCATGACTGTGCACAGCAACTTGAGATCTACTGTAGAAACAAGCCTCTTTCACCATGATTGATTGTTTATATGCTGAAGAGAAGACTGGAATCACCTCTGGGCAGGAAGTTGAGACCTTCTGTGGGAGTGCCTGTGTTTCCTGTACATTACTTTCACTGACTTGCTTAGCAGTGCCAGGACTCAGATATAGATTTTTACAGTGGTCTCCAGGATGGTTGATTATTGGTAAAACACTCTCTGGGATTTACAAAGAAAATTTTTCCTTCTTCTTTAAAAAAAAAAGTTTATTGACTTTTTTAAACACTGCTCTCACTTTCCCATCCCCACTAACAAAAGAACCCCTCACTTGCAACAAAGAGCAGTCCAAACAAATCAACGTGAGATCTGTCTGAAATATGTGGCTCCTTCTGAGCCCATATTTTCCACCTGACCGTCCTCTGACATCGATTGGTCACCAAATTGATCAGAGTTCTTCTGGCGTTGTTTTCTTTTGCGATACTGAGGTCAGTGTATGAATCTTCCTGCCGCTCAGTTTTCATTTTTTACATGGCTTCCCAAGTTTGCCTGAATTCTTTAATCTCACCATGTCTCACAGCACAACCGTATTCCATAATGTTCACATGCCAGCTTGTTCATCCATTCCCACTGGAGCATCATCTGTGAATCACTTAACTTGGGGCACTTTTAATCACTGGATTCCATTTTTTTTTCCATGAAGACTTAATTTTTTTGCATAGGAAGTGAAGGCACGAAAGGTTCCCAAAATGATATCACAGCTACTTTGAAAGAACCAGAGAAAGACTTCTAATGCATTGGAGTACAGAGAAGACCTTCAAGGTCGTTCAATCCAAGAGTCTCGTTTTGCGGGCCAAACATGTGGAACCCAAAGTCACACAGATGCGGCAACAAAGATTCAAAGCCAAGTCTTCTGTCCCCAAGTCTAGTCCTTTCTCCATGACCTTAGACTGCATCTCCATTGACAAAAGCACGTGGAAGAAGAGAATGGGCCCAGAAAGTCATGGATGAGTTGGGATGTGCCTGGAGATGTAGCAGAGGTAATGGAAAGAGCCTGGGTTCAAATTTTGGTTCTTCTATTTGCTACCTGTGTTTCCTTGGACAAGTTAGATAATCATGGAGGTAGCTAGATGGTGTAGTGACTAGAGCTCTGGGCCTGCAGTCAGGAAAACCTGAATTCAAATCCAACCTCACTAAATAACAGTAAGACCCCAAGCAGGTCACTTAACCTTAGCCTGCCTCAATTTCCTCAATTGTAAAATGGGGGTAATTATATTTGTAAAGTGACTTGCACACAGTAGAGATGTAATAAATCTTGTTTTCTTCCCCTCTATGAAATGAGGGGGGTTTAACTAAGATGGCTAATTAAAATTCCCCTTCAGTTCTTAATTTATGACCCTCTGACTTAAAGTCATAAGATCATAGACCCAAATTTCAAAATTGTTTAAAACATGCATTGAAGTGCTCAACAGATGTGACCCTTTAAAAAAAAAAAGCATCTTTAAGGAGATAATGGTTTATGATCCAAGTAGAACTTAATACAGTACCTGGAACTCAGTACTTAACAAAGCCTTGTTAAGTCAGTTGGCTGTTTGGTTCAAAGTCTTCCTGCTTCCTTCCCATATTTTCAAGGATAGCCTTAACATGTATGTAGATCATCCTGACTTTTATAAATAAGGTAGATCCATGGGTCACTGGGCAGCCAGGCGGCACAGTGGATAGAGCACTCAGCCAGTCAGGAAGACTCCATCTTCCTGAGTTCAAATCTGGCCTCAGACACCAGCTGTGTGACTGGCCGAGTCACTAAACCTTGCCTGCCTCAGTTTCCTCATAAGCTGGAAAAGAAAATGGCAAACCATCGCTGTATCCTTGCCAAGAAACCCCAAAAGTCTGAAAGGATTGATGTGCTACCATCTGCTACGATCAGACCTATTTATTTTGGTAGCTTTATGGAGGGTAAGACTGGAAAAGAGAAACAAGGAAAGCAATGGGAAGGCTACTGTATTAGTTCAGACTAGAGGTTATGAGGGCCTAAACTAGGGTGAGTGGAAAGGGGACCAGAATTGAGAAATGTTTTTAAAGGCAGGACTGTTGGGATGTGGAAGTGTATTGGATGTTGGGAGAGAAGGGCAATGTGGACTGAGAGAGGTGCATGAAAGTTGACTCAAAAGTTATTAACCTGAAGCAACTAGTAGGATGCTGGTGCAACAGGAATAAGAAAATTGGTGGCAGAGAACTGGAAATTGAGGGGATGCCCACTAATGGGGAAATGTTGAAACAAGCTGTTGTATGTGACTATGAATACTACTGTGCTGAGACTTTAGAAAAACAGCATGCTTAGAAAAATATGGATTTGTATGAAACAATGAAAAGTGAAATGACCAGATTACATACAGTAACAGCAATATTGTTTGAAGACTAATTGTGAAGCCAAGTTATTGAGTTACACTCAAATCAACTAAAAAGGACCTAGGAAGGAAGACGCCATACACTTCCAGAGAAAAAACTAACAAAATTATGCATAGTACCATTTTACATATATTTATAAATCTGCATCAAATGGTGGCCTTCTCTAGTACCTGGTGGGGAGAGAGGGAGACAATTTCTAACTTAAAATGCAAGTAAATTTAATTTTTAAAAAAGGAATAAGAAAGTTGGGAGGGCCAAGTTTAATGGATAAGCAGGTAAGCTTAGTTTCAGACATACTGAATTTGAGGTTATATGGTGAAGCTGGAGATGTATGTAGGCCTTTAAAAATTTTTTTTTTTTAAAAAGAGAGATTTAGGGCTAGAAGCATAGATTTAGGTATCCTTGTAGAGGTCATAATGTTAAGTCCAGGAGAAGGGAATTAGATCACCAAGAGAATATAGCTAAAGAGATGGCCCCAGGAACCATGTAGAAAATCCATAGAGGGCAGTTACCAACAATACCAAAAGCTCCAGAACTATCAAACATCAGAACTGAGAAAAAGTCATTTAGTTATTAAACACACCCAGCAACCTTTGATGGAAATTTCAGTAATGATACCACACTACAAAGGTCTGAGGTTCAAAGGATCATATCCAGGTCAAATGTATTTGAATCTACATTAACTGAAAAAGGAGCTGGGTATATAGAGAGAGCCTGGGACTGTCAAGGGTCTCTGAGAATGAGCTTCAATTCTGCCACATCACCTACCACAAATTGTTTCCCTCTGTAAAGTTCCTCTTTGACTTGTCTAGCTCCAGGTCTGTTTATTCTATGAATGAGATAACCTCAAGAGAAAACCGATGGAAGTCCAACAAACATTTCTTTAGAAGTATTTGAGGACCAGATTCCTTTTTCTTGTTTTAAATACCTTCTCCCCGCCTGGAGAATTTCTTTACACCTGCCTCACTTTTGATCAGCATTTCAGTTTGCACATCCAAATTCTAAGTCTGATATCAAGTTCAACCTTTTTACAGCTTAAAAGATCTCTTTCTAATGATTTAGATGGAACAAGAAAGCCAAAAGTGGTGGCCAGAATGTTTCCAAACTGAAGCTACAAAAAAAAAAAAAAAAAAAAAAGGAAATTTCTCCATTTGGCTGGAAGTCAAATGTGTAGTATATCAAGAGCCACATGAAAACGTTATTTCAAACATTTAGAGTTGTGATTAAAAATCTCCTTGATGTTCAAGAACACTGAGTCTAAGATTTCTAAAATTTCTGCATTCCAGAAACTCAGTAGTTGCAATTATTCTCAACAAAACTTTTTCTAGGATTAGAGAAAATCATGTAAGCATTGAGCTTCCGCACTCTTTATGAACTGATGAACTACCCAGTGAAGCCAAAACGCTAACTATCTCTTCCCATAAGTATTTCCAATGTAGCAATGGTCTTCAGACTCGTCGTGGTATGGCACAGATCATTAATTATGGCATTTAACCATGTACAAAGTGCATGCCACCCATAATCTCTGTGAGGAGGATAAAACACAAGTGTCATCTCTATTTTATGGTTAGGTATAATATAATTAATAGTTACAAATAGAGATTTTATATTTTTATAGGAAACTGAGGTCAAAGGTCAAATGATGCACAGGGTTACAGAGACATTAAATGAAGGTTCTAGGACACAAATCCAGATTTTCTCCCTCTAATATAGTGCTCCTTCAAATGATACCATACTCTAGCTATACAAAATGCAAGATCCAACTCAAGAGAGCACAAAGGCATTCAGAGACCTTTAGTAAGCTCCGAATGACTTTTAATATACCCATCACAACACTATAACACAAGTTGAACCCAGACAAATGTAAATGTTTAAAACCAAAATTAATGACAAACAAACCAGTAATAGTTAATTCTATTTGGGGCAAGAGCCACTAAATCCGCTAACAATCTGTATTATTAGTTCAAAAAGCTAATTTACAGTCAAAATAAGTTTCATGAAGAACTTGGAATAATGAAAAGTCATTCAGGTATTCAGATCGCAGGTCTGTACAGTATCAGCAAAGATCAATTTATATACATGAATATCAAAGAAACAGGCAAAACATTTAACAACAGACTAACAGTACAACTCAGTACAAATACTTGGAAGTAGGGAAAAGGAAAAGAAGGAAACAATTTTTAAAACTGGAAAGGGTAGAGCAGAAAGGCCATTATGGAGAAAAATTACAAAACCAGTAATAATTATACTACATTAATACAGAGTTCCAAAGAGACAAAGGTGCATCTTTCTAATGCACTAGCTTCCAAGAAAAACTGGGGGAAAAAAGCTGCTTTTTCCTGAGCAGCTTATATATGTCACATAATTGTTTCAACAGAAAGCCTATTAACAATGATTGTTTTAATGCTACAATTTTACAGCAAAGACAAAACTAAGATAGCAGCAAATTCACAAGGCAAATACTCCCATGGGACCTCCTCCCATGGTTTCTGTAATGCCCACAAAGTGCTCCCAGTTGGATATACAAGTAAAATTCACAATTCAACAACAAAGTTTGACACCAGGTACATTAAGGGTGGTTGGTGCCGAGTCATCTCAGCACTTAATTTTCTTTTTTAAAAAGGCAGAATCTGATTTGCAGTAAGGCAATACAGTCCTCCTGATGAGTGTAAGGGGGAGATCAATGCCTTCTATTATACAGTGTGGTAGCAATCTCAAAGCAGCACACCACAATAGTGGTTAACCCTGGGACAGCCGGTGAAACATGGAGCAAGACGGTAACTGAGGGTGTAGGTCTCGAGAAACAGGTCACAAGACCAGGTACCATGTCCGAGATAGATACCAATGGTCAACATACAGCTTCCAACTGTAATTCACCAGTAAAACCCATAAAAGGGATTTCAATAAAGGGCAAAGAGATGCCGTCCACGCAGCTTTCTGCGGCAAGTCCAGCTCAGTAGATGGTCAGACTGACAGAGCGGTTCATCTTCTTCCCGATGAGCCTCGCTGTTCTGGTGCTCTGCGTGCTAGATCGTGTGGCCATCCTGTCTGTGAACAGAGCCCGCTCCTCTGCTGCTGCTTTTGCCATCTGTGCTTTCTTCAGTTCTCTACGAGGAGAAAGAAGAAATGAGGAGGCAGGAATTCCATAGCAATTTACAAAATTCTGAGGAGCAAATGCGGAAAAAGGAGCTCTCAACTGATCACCTTTATCCTTAGGTGAAAATACGAAGACAGGCTAAATGTTTTTAAACTGTGTGTTTCACACTTAGAAATTCAAGTGCTTCTTGACAGAACTTTGGGATTCAACAATCCTAATCCCTACCCAGTTTAGGGCTTCCTTTTAAAACACCTCCAACAAGTACTTGCCTGCATCATCTGATAAAGCCTAAAGAGCCTGCAACAAGGATGACATGCAAAACATACTGTGCCCTGGGTGACTTACAGCCTGAAATCTGTTGTCATAGCTCTCACATGCATCCTGCTTACTGATTTGACAATGAATGTCAATTAGACTCACATCCTGTATGTCTCAAGTGAGTTAACTCAAGACAAATCAATTCCCTTTAAAAGAACAGGGTTACTGTGAGACAAAGGTTATCTCAGGGGTGGGGAACCTTTGGCCTTGAGATCACATGCAGCCCTCTTACGTCCTCCTCAAGGGCAACCTTTTGACTAAATCCAAATTTAACAGAACAAACTTCCCCTTAATAAGAGGATTTGTTCTGTAAAACTTGGGAGTTCAATCAAAGGGCCATACCTGAGGACCTAGAAGGTAATGTACAGTTTTCTCACCGCTGGAGCTAGTTCCCACAATTGCCATACTCCACTTCTTACACTGAACTAGAGAGCCATTAAGGCAATATATTGGAGTGGTTTTTGTTCCTACTTCTCTCACAGAAAGCAAATCTTCCTAAGTCGGTCTTCACAAAACACCTCCTTTAATGCCTTGCCATGATATAGGAGTGTGTCCCAAGTTCTCAAAGGCGGGGCCAGTGGAGACAGACGAGCCACGGAGGGTCATCCAGCTTTGACTATGGCTCCTGTGGCCTGTTGTTTGAGAGGTAGCTTAGCCAAGATGAGAGAGTCCATTACCAAAAGTTAACTTCCATGACATTTTTTCAGTCAGACACCCACAAAACTGACAAAAACACAAAAAATTCCTCAGTCAGTCCTACAGAGAGTCTCTTTCTCCTTCTGTTGTCAAGGAGGCAAAGCAGGAAAAGGGCCCTTTCAGAACCAAACTGTTCTCTGACTTGCATGTTCCTTATCCAGCAACCACCAAGTTATTTATTATCCCCACATGGAGCAGCTGAAGTACAGTCATTACTGAAAAGAGGGAAAGGGGTGCTAGAAGGAGAAAGAGACCACATTAGTCCTTTACGGAACCAGAAGACAACCTCTGGTATGTTGGGCAGCTTCTCTGTAAAAGATTTAAGGAGACACAATCATGAAAAAGCACTGAAAAAGGTGTTGGGATCTGCTTCAGTGTGTGCAACACCAACACCTAGGAGCCAAGAATGTATTAGGGCAGCAAAGCTCTCTCCCACTGAAAACCAGATGGCCATGAAGTCTAGATTACATGCCTACAGGCCAGAGCTCAGACCAATGGTACTGTTTCTGGTCTTACTTAATATAGGTGGCACTTTCCCCTCCAACTTATACAACCTGAGCATGACCTCCCAACCTAGGAGTCTTTCAGCATCTACTCATTTGTTTCTGTTTTCAAAGAGAACATTGGAGGAATGTAGCCTACATTTGGACCAAGGGTTTATTCTACTTCTTTAGAAGCTGCCCTGTAACACAGTATTATAGAAATGAAAAAAAGGTCTCACATACACCAAAATATTCATAGCAACGAAGAATTATAAATGAAGCAGTGATCACTGAAAGGAGGGATGGCTAAATAAATGATGCTCATGAATGCAGCAGAATACTAGTGGCACTGTAAAAAACAGTTACTCTGAACAATTCAGAGAAGCTTGGGAAAAGTTAAATGAACTGATCCAGAGATAGAGTGGAGCTAGGCCAACAATGTACACAGTGATCACAGCCATCTAAGTGAGAAGACCGAAAATCAACGTATGCCATGCAGGTGGAGGGTAAGGGCCAAGGCTGGCCTCAGAAAGGAGAAGAGGAAAGGTTATCTCTTTTCTTGGTAGAGCTGGGAACACTGGCTGCACTGCCAGAGTCCATCAACCATCTGGTTGGTTCTGATGAACTGGTTTTCTCCTCCCTTTAAAATCTGTTAAAAGGAATGTTGAGGGATCTGTTCAGAAAGAAGAGTGACACAAAACATGATGTCTTATGAACTCATCCCCAAGCAAGACAGAGGTTCCCAATGCTATGACAACAACCCAAGGACTTACTTCTGCAGGAGGGAGTTCTTGAATTTTTCTGCATTCAGCTCTATGCGTAACTGCTCCGCACTCTTCCTGGAGGCAGAGAGCAACACTGAGTGCTTGACCAGTGCCACCGCTGATGGTCTCCTCTCAGGGTCAGGATGAATCATGACCTTTGTGAAAGAAGAGATTCCCAAATGAATGACCCTCAGGAAACAGACGGCGCCCTGGTGATCACCCTGGTGAAAAGAGCAGCACAAGGAAGAACTACCAAGAATATCCAACACTCACTTTCAACAAATCTGTAAGTTCTTGTGAAAGAACTTGTGGTATCCGGGGCAGCTTTCCTTGCCGTATTTCATGCCACTGGTCTCCGTTTGTGGGGAGTGGTTCAGCGCCAGCAGCACATACCACGGTGAGAGCCAGAGCAAAAATATCCGCTTTTGGTAAGTGAGTATAGTTCTAAAAGGCAGAGAAGGATATGGTCTCAGAAGGGAATGCTCTCGACTCAAATCAATACCAAGCTTGTTTACATACGGAACACAATTAACATGCTGCTAGGGGCCATGGGTTCAGAGTGTTACAGCAGAGATTCAGACTTGGGCTGAACTAGCCTCTGAGCAATAAGAAATTGGCCAGAACCTTAGATCCAACACATGGTCACCTAGACAGAGAGGTCAAAGAAAGAGGTTATGTACAAATATATTTTAGTAGTTTTTTTATAGTAGTAGAAAGTAAGGAAAGAAGGGAGAAAAAAAGACAAAGAGCAAGAGACAAAGAAAAACTAAGTGGTGCCCACCCATTAGGGAAGGGCTACACCAATTATGGCATATGAGCGTAAAGAATGTTACTGTGACGTAAGAAATGATTAAATAGACAGTTTCGAAGGAAATCCTATGAGCTGATGCTGAGTGAAGTGAGAAGAACTAGGAGAACTACTTATGTCCTAACAACAGCATTATCTGAAAAAACTCTGAAAGACTCGAACACTCCAATCAATGCAATGATAAAACCACAAATCCAGAGAACCGAGGATGAAATATGCCATTTTAATTCCTGTCAGAGAAGTGATGAATTAAAAATGCAAAATGAAACATGCGTTTCTGCTGGGTTGACAGCTTTTAAAAAATGTATTGTATACATTTATCATATACATCATAAAAAATAAACACCAAAGTGTTGAGGTCAGGGAACCATGTGTTGAGGTTTGAGACCCCAAAACACCAACACCCTGGGTCCTGCCCGAATTAATTCAAGTCTTCTTTTAGCCCAAGAAAAATAAAGTTTATTAAAGATTCACCATACTGGGCAGATTCTTAAGGAACTCAAGCATTTTCAATGCCTGAATTGACAAGCGGGCTCAGTCTAGCTCTGAGATTCAATCTGGCCCACTTGTCAATGCAAGTGCCACAAATGCTTAGGCTCCTTAAGAGCTACTCAATATGGCAAATCTTCAATAAACTTTGTTTTTGGATACAAGAAGGCTAGAGCCAAATTCATTCAGGTAGGACCAGGAGTATCAGTATTGGAACCCCAAACCTCAGCATATGATTCTCTGAACTCAACATATCGTACAACAAAAGGGGAGAAAGGAGAGAGCTCAACAGTCGTTTCGTTACCCCTTAAATAATACTAATTTCTCAGAAGTTTTTCCTTATATAGTGACTGAGCCAAAACCTGCTTTCCCATAGTACATCTCCCTGTTGGAGCCAAGTATAACAAGTCTAACCTGTTCTTCCTTGTGAAAAAGCTCAGATGTTTTACAACTGATAAGATCACTTCCTAAGTCTTCTAATCTCCAGGCGTTTCAATACAAACATACCTAACTTAATATTACTCAAAGGTTTCAGAGAAACCCAGCATTATGTAAAACACTGGAGGGCAGTTAGTTCCCTCAAGCTCTACAATGTTACTCTAGGGTTTGGTTATAGTATCATAAATGATATTACTACAAGGTTAACAGGGCCAGGGCAACATTATCTAAGCCACAATGTCTTTCACATAGTTGGCATGGATTAGTTTGTTGAATTTAATTAAACAAATATTATTAAGCACCTATTAAATGCGAAGGAAGAACAAAGATAAAAGCAAAAAAACAAAAGCAAAATAGTGTCTACCCTCAAGTTTTCATTTTACCAGGACAGGCCCTGTAGGAAATCACAAAGACCCACAATTAGTGCTGGCTGCAACTTAGTCTGATTCAGCACTGACAGCTCAAGTTACCTCTTGTAAAACTTCATTGGCAAGGAAACGGCTATCGCCTTCTTCTACTTGAGGACTAGAAATCCTAGTTACGTGTCCAAGATCACCTAGAGAAAACAAAGGCCAAGTCAAACAAAACAGAAGCTTGTTTTATTATATTAATACAAATAATAATATCCTAATGATCCAGATTTCTCACCTATTTTAAAAATAACTTTATTAGCTGTCCAATCATCTTCATCCCCTTCCTCAGCTGTACCTGGGATTGACACCCTAGATATGAAAATATTACCTGCCAAAGGGGGGGAAAGAACTATGAGTAAAAATAAAAATGACATTTAAAAAAAATTACATAATACAAATTTCAAAGCTGAATCAAACTCCATTAATTTCAGACTAACTGGAGTATTAACGCTAGACTTGAATTAATGACAACCTACACTGGCATAGGGCTTTATCAGGGACTATTAACTTCTTATTTTTAAACCAACTCACAGCTATGTGAAGTACTTAGTTAAAATCTACCGTCACATTTTGCAGATGAGGAGGGATCTGAGCAAGGTTCAGGAGTTAAATGACTTACTCAAGGTCACACAGCTCTACATGGCAGAGCCAAGGCTTAGCCCTAGTAGAGTGCTAAATTACATGTGGAAACAATCAGAAATCTAAACTAAGATGATTTGTTATAAACATCCCTTTAAGGATGTTAATACTATTTCTACAAATGCAAGATCGATAGGCACAAACATACACAAGATACAAGATGCACGATTTCCAGACCTTGCCAAAGAGACACATCTCCTTCCTTGTTCTTTGATCACAGCTACCCAAAGAACCTGAGCTGAGTCTATAAAGCTGAATCACCTACTTGAGTGCCACAGTGGATAGAACACTGGCCTAAAGTCAGACAAATAGGAGTTCAAATCTGGATTAAGACACTTTTACCACCTGTGTGACTGCGGCTAAGTCACTTAACCCCTATTTGCCTCAGTTCCTCAAATATAAAATGGAAAAGGAAATGGTAAACTCCAGCATCTCTGCCAAGAAAAGCCACGGACACAGTCCATGGGGTCATATACAATTAGACATGGCTGAACAACAACGACACCACAAAGTAAGTCATGGGTTCTGAGAATTACCTAATCAATACGTACACTTGCTTATACTGATCAAGACTACCATGCTTGTTGGTCCACGTTGGGGTCATGCAAAGAGCAAAAAAACTATAAAGCACAATACTGAGGCAGAGTCCTTTGGGTCCTAGCTCTGTTATTACCTGTGAGACCCGGTGTGCATTTTCAGGACCTGTTTCCCTGTCTGTAAAATGAAACTACTGACCTACATAATCTTTTAAGGTCTCTTCCAACTAATTCTATAATTTATACTGTTCTAGAAAAATGATGGTGTCAATCTCTGTCCCTCATAATCTCATCTTGAGAAGCAAGCCCCAAGTAGCACTTCTAGCCACAGCAGTGAAACTACCAACACCTTTTAAGTCTTTAAAGCAGTATCTTAAAGGACCATAGACTGTCATTGAAATATATTATGTTTCTCCATGAATATTCATTTCTCTCAGTATCTCAGCCACTATAAGGATGGGTAAAAGTTACATATTCATTTTAAACTGCCATTGATGTCTGGATGTATAAGTTTATTATAAAGTTCTTAAAAACATTCAATCAAATATTCAAAAATAAACTCATGTTGGTTTAATAAAAATAAGCACAGGCTATCCCAAACTAGGTGCTCCCAGTTCTATAATTTTTAAATAATTTATATTTTGAGTCAAGAACTATTTTTCAATTCCTCAACAATGTTCCAATTTTTAATAGAGTAAACTGTTTAAACTTTTAAATAAATGTAGTATATGTAAAGCACTTTGCAATCTTTAAAGCGCTACATAAATGTTAACTATTAAAGGGCATATGAAGCTATTTAATGTCAGTATTTTAAGAATTGGTGAAATCACTGGTGTGCACCTGTGATTTCACTAGTGTGGACAGTGCCCTGCACCCCTTAATAGATATCTCTGGGAGTTGCTGTAGGTGACAAAAT
Organism: Potorous gilbertii; assembly: GCA_028658325.1. Lineage (NCBI taxonomy): Eukaryota > Metazoa > Chordata > Mammalia > Diprotodontia > Potoroidae > Potorous > Potorous gilbertii. Next base: position 239,960,670 of record CM053772.1, on the reverse strand, counting down.
TAATTGCCCAGTGGCCAACCATCTGGTGATGAGTCTATCTTCCTTTAGTCAAATTCCTTGTGAGTACCTAAAGTCTTCCTAGTTTGTTAGGACCTGCTAGCAAAGTTTTTGAGAATCCAGAGGCATCGCCACACCATGATGATGCGATAGAGGAGGACCCATCAGAAACGAGGCACCCAAAGCTAAACAAAGAAAAGTAACTATAAAGCTACATAGTCCTTCATCTAATATCAGGTAACATAGCCTCCAACAGAGCAAAACTTTTGATACTGTACTCACTAGGCTTAATATCCATGTGTACCAATGACATTGAGTGAATATATTTCAAGCCACGAGCAACCTGTATGAGAAGATCTTTAAGTTCTGTTTCTGAAAAATAGTTCATGCTTCTGTAGTTTTCACTTATGGCATCCCCTAAACTTCCACCTGGCAAGAAAAAAAAAAAAAGAGAGAGAGAGAGAGACAAATCAGCTTTTCCCTTCTGAAATATTTTGAAGCAAGTCTCTTGATTTTAGAGGGAAGTTATGCTTATTTAATCAGTCCCAGAGAGATTCTGGGAACAAAGCACAAAATATGTTTTCAGAAATTCTATCATTCAAATCAGACCAAAGAGAAAGAAGATGATATTGCATTATATAGCCTTGGTCCTCTTGCCTTCACGAGATCTAAACCTAACAGAATACCTTCTATATGGACATATGCCAGCTCTGGAGTCGGAACCCTCAGTTCCTCTAACTATCTGACCAGTTCCTTCTGTTTCGGGGACACTGACAGTCGATTGTTTCCTGGCCCTAATATTTAGTTCTAGCCCTTCACAAATAATTATACCAAAGCTATGTAAATTCTTTACATAGACCAGACAACATCTATGCCAGGCACCTTTCACCATTCCTGCAAAACTCTACTAATACTGGCTCTATGCACTTACCCTATTCTACGTTGTACCATGGGGTTGGTTGTTCACATCTTATTGTCCCCACTGCATTAAGGAAAGTCTAAAATCATGTCTTACTTCAATTTTGTGTCCCTGGCTTCTCCCCTAGTGCAGTGCAGATTCACAACTGAATAAATGTTTGCTGCATTCAATTATTCAACAAATATTTATTAAGTGGCACCTACCAAACAGAAAGACCTGGGCTAAGTGGGATACAGTCCCTGTCCTCAAGAGCCCCTCACAACCTAATGGGAAAACAACGTGCAAACAGCTATTGACATAGATATGCCTGCAGTGTAAATGAGAGGGAATGTCAGAAGGAAGACACTGCGATTAGAGGGAGAATCTGGAGAGGGATTTCTCGGAAGATGGAATTTGAGGGGAATCTTGAAGGAAGCCAGAATGCTGAGGTGAAAAGGGGGAATCATTCCTGGCATCCAGGATAGCCAGTGAAATGGTATGGATGTGGGAGATGGAGGCTCAAGAAGGCCAAAGTCAACAAATTATAGAGTGCATGGAAAGAAGTAAAGCATAAGAAAACTGGAAAGGAAAGGAGTAGATTGTGAAGGACTTTAAAAGTTAAACAGATGATTTTATCTTTGATCTTAAAGGTGGTAAGATACTACCTTCAGTTTACTGCCTAGGGTGGTGATATAGTTGGACGTAGGCTTTAGAAGTGGCAGCTAAATGGAGAATGATGTGGAACGGGGAGAGTTGAGGCAGGGAATCCAACAGAAGGTTATTACCATAGTTCAAGCATGAAGTGATAAAGGTGGGAATGAGTTGTGTTTGAGATGCCTATAGGCATCCAGTAACAGGCAGTTGGAGATGTAAGACTGGAGGTAAGGGAGAGATTAAAACTGGATAAAGTAACTGAACTCAAAGTAGCTAATAAGATCACCAAGTAAGATCATATGGTGAGGCAAAACGGAAAAAAGTCCAGGTCATGGGCGACACCCACTTTGGCAGGCATGACCCGGAAGAGGATCCAGCAAAAAGACCTACAAGGAGCAATCAGACAGGTAGGAGAAGGACAGGGAAGTGTCATGAAAACCTAGTGAAGAAAAGGCCAAGAAAAGAGTCATCTAGTGTCACAAGATGCAAAGAGGTTAAGAAGGACAAGGATCAAAATAAACCATTAGATTTGGCCACCAGATGATCAATGGTAACTTTGCAAAAAGCAGTTTCAAGTAGCATGAGGTCAGAGGCCAGACTGCAGAGGATTTACAAGAGTAAGAGAAAAAGGTAAGGCACCAACTGTAGATGGCTTTATAGAAGCGTTTAGCCACGAAAAGGAGGCAAGAAAATTGAATTCCTATCTTCTAAAGACTAACTGGAAAGGAAAGTCTCAAATGGACCAAGAAAAACTCTGGACTCCCACAGCTTGATCCCGAGGTCAACTTAATTCAACCAACTTTTAAGTTCTAGGATGTCCAAGGCTTTAGTGCTAAGTGCTGGGGATACAAAAACAAATTGAAAAACAGCCCCTCTCCTCAAGGAACTTATGGTCTACCTGGGATCCTCCCTATCCTCATACAAGTAAATGAGAGCAAATGTGAGGAGAGAAAGTACTCCCACCTAGAGACATCAGAAAGGCTTCCTATAGCCAAGTGACCACCTAAATTTGAAGGGAGCTAAGAAATTCTCCTGTGTAGATGTGAAGAGGGAGCATGTGAAGTACACTCAAGGCATAGCGTATGTTTTATGCAAAGGAAAGGAGGCTGGAAATGAGAAGTTCAAGAAACAAGTAAACCAGTTTAAAACATAAATGTGGAAAGGGGTGCAACATGAAATAAATCTAGAAAAGCTGGATGGAGTCAGATAGCAAAGGACTTTAAAATGCCCTTTTTAAGCATTTAAGTATTTAATCCTGAAGCCCTGTCCTGAAGACAGGGAGCCATTGAAAATTCACAGGCAGGAAAAAGTATGGTCAGACTTCTATTTTAGATAAATTATTTTGGCAGTTCTGATGAAGATAAACTGGACAAGAGAGCTCCTGGCAGCATGGAGACCGATTAGGAAACTATTACCATAGTCCATGAGAAGTTGTGATCAAGTACTGAACTAGGAGAGGCTTTGGAAATAGAGAGAAAAAGCAGCTGCAGATGCTGTGAAGGCAAAATGTATAGGGAAGATGGAGTGAGGGAGGGAAGGGTCAAGAACAACTGAGTTTGTCCATCTTGCTACCTGGGAAGATGGTCACCACCTTAACAGAAGTAGCTAAGTTGGGGGGGTCAGGAGGCAGGGTGGAGGAATTCCATTTTGGACATGCCTGTGGGACATCCTCAAAGAAGACTCCTAGGCAGCTGGCAATACAGGAATGGAACTCAAAAACAATGAGGTTGGATATATGTTTCTGAGTCATCTGGCAAAGAGATGCTACATGAACCCACAGAAGCTGAAGAGTTCACCAATGAGCTATCAAGAAGAAAGGCCCCAGGAAAGAGTCTTAGGGGATGTGCAATTAAAGAGTGGGATAGAGGAGAATGATTCATCAATGGATATGGAACAGGAAAGATCAGAGAGGTACAACAAGAAACACAAAAAAATAAGTAAGAAAGTCAGAGAAAACAGAGACTAACGTGGAGGAAATGGTCAACTATAGAGATGTCAGGAAGGTAAAGAGGGCCAAGATCTGGCCATCAGCTTTAGTGACTATGAGATCTTTGATAACTTTGGAGAGTATCATTTTTCAGGCCAGTGGAATTAGAAGCCAGATTACATGAGTCTGAGATGCAAGCAAACAGTGAGAAAGTGGAATAAATATATGTTGACAGTTTTCTCTAGTGATACAATGATTCTAAGAAGACTTCTCAAATACTTTTCCTATCAAAAAAATAAAATAAAATAAAATAAAAGCGTTGCTGCTACCTGAAGCACAGGACCAAAAGTATGACATTTGTTTGTACTGAAAAGGTGACTGGGGCCTGTGACCTTTCCTAGTTTAATAAGAAAACTGCTGTGGTATTTTCTAGTTAATGAGGCAGCAAGACAGTGAAAAGGGCATTAGGAGGCACCATTCTGCACCTGCAGTTCGCTGGCCATGTGAACTTGAAAGGGCAGCTGGGTGAGAATATGCTCAACTATTAAAAAAAAAAAAAATAACCTAGGTTTTAGCTGGAAGGAAAATGGATTTTTCCTGGCCTTGTTAGTTTCGCTTTAAATAGCCAACTGATGATAAATGTTTGTTAAACTCAACTGATATAGATACACATCAATAAAGTTAAGACTTTAAGTGACATTAGGAATAATTACTTTCAGTATTCACTTTGTTTAGAACAACAGTTTCAACAACAGCTGACACTTACTCAAGCGCTTTTCAGTTTACAACAAGGCCTTTAACAGTTACAATCTCTTAATTCTAAAAAGAACCACAAGAGGTAAGTGGCCCAAGGAGGATTCCACACTTTAAAGAAACTGAGATACCTAAAGTAACTCAGTAAATAGCAGTTAGGAATAGAATGCCAGTGTTTGAACTTTTCCTGCTTCATTCATGCTTCCTCATGTGGGAAAAAATAGGAAAACAAAATGTTTTGAACAACACCTCCAAACAAAGTCTGGCTTACCATTACAATATTCATTCTGTATCAGCATGTGATCATCTTCTGCCCATGCAGAGAAGTATCGAACCACGTGAGAATGTTGTCCAAGTACTGCGTGAGCATACACTTCTCTTAAAGCATTCTGTCTGTTTACAAGAAGTTTGGAGATCAGTTCCAATGTAAACCAGGCAACTTCACCCTGTCATAGATCATCTGATAAACTCTATCAGTCTCTACTCCTTCAGGGACCCTTTATAAAGGGCAGAGGTTTGGTTAAGGGACAGTAGCCACTTCAAGTCCTATGATGCAGGAAAGCTTAACTGTGAACTTGATTAAGAGGTATGGGCATATACATAAATACCTCTGAGAAGAGCTTGATATTAATAAAAACATATTAAGACCAAAGACAGTTCTCAGGAGTGTTATTGCACGTTGTTGATAACCATATGAAAGTGACTACTGTGGATGTTTAGCACAGCTACACAAATATAATAACCAATATGAGATTGCTTGTCAAGGGTGGGTGGGGACAGAGGGAGAAAATTTGGAACTCAAAGTTTTAAAAACAAACATTAAAAATTATTTTTACATGTAACTGGGGAAAAATTAAATGCTAAATAAATACCAAAAAAAAAACCATGTGAAAGAATTTCTACATCACTCATAAGTAACAAGAGAAATGCAAATCTAAACACTGGAGGGTGTCACACCTCACCCCCAGCAAACTGGTAAAGATAATAAAATAAAGAATAGTCAACGCTAAAGGGATTGTGTGAAGACAAACGCACTAATGGCCTAGTTAGTTAGTAGAGCTATGCACTGATACAATTCTGGAAAGTAATTTGGAATTATGTAAACTACTAAAACAAACTGGTCATACCACTTGACCCAGAACACACACATGGTCGATGTACAAAAAAATTTATAGCACCACTTTTTATGGCAGCAAAGAATTAGAAACATAGTAGATGCCCATCAGTTGGTGAATAGATAATAAGTGGAATGGCATCTTTCTGTGCTTTAAGAAATGATGTAAGTAATGAATACTGAGACACATGGTAATATCTACATTAACTGATGCAGAATGAAGTAAGCAGGGTCAGGAAAACAATATTACAATGACCACAACAATACCAAATGACAAAGAACAAGCAAAGCCTTGAAGAAGAGGCAGGAGAAGACCCCCCCTCCAACTCCTCTGCAGAGAAGAGGGTCCACAGTTTGAAACACCGCATCCAGTATTAGATGTGTGTGTGTTGATTTGTTTGGATCAGTTTTTTTCTGATCTTCTTTAAAAAAAATTGTTTGTTATAACTCTCTGACAAAGGGCAGGGAAGAAGGAAATGTGAGCTGTGTAAAAAACAAAAGATATCCATGAAAATACATTTTGGAAAGGTAAGAGCAGTACAGTTACGTACCAAATTCAGACAAGACTTCAAACAGAAAGCTACTCAGAAAGAAAGCAAAACAGACCAGAATAGCACTTGTCTAACTTTAAAGAACCTTTTCAATTTCAGTACTTTTAAGTTCAGAACTTGGATGCTGCCAGAACTCAGGAGTTTAACAAAGTACCTCTTACAGAGGAGTACAGAAACAAAGAGGAGGGCTTAAAAAAAATACTCACTCGTCCACAGAACCAGCCAATGGCTTCTTTGAGCGCTTTATGGCGTAGATACATCCATCCAGCCTCTTTACACACTTAAACACTGAACCAAATTCTCCTGACCCAATCTTCTCTAGTTCATGAAATTCACTTTCATATCTTGATTTCATGTTACTTTCTGTAATTGTAATTCTCTGTAACAACAAAAAATTTGCCTGTTTCAAAAGTATCAAAGTCAAGTCAACAGAAGATGGCACCAAAGAAGAGGAGGCTTGATCAACCTACCTTGGCAGGTCTGGGGGTCTCATCTTCAAGCTCCCCATCACTCGCTTCCATGTCTTCATCACAGGAACTGAAAAAAGAATTGGTGCTCTCTGCATACTTGCAAAACATTCCAAGTCTATACAGATTATTAGGGGAATTTTCATAGGAAGAGGCTGAAGATATAACCAAATAGTGCTCCCTCAAAGGTTTTTAAGGTAAGATTACTAATCAGTTTAGTTTAGGGTGAAGACCCTCACCCCACATTTGTTTTCTGGATTCTATGACTATCAAATATTATATCTGTCCCAGCCCAATGACCTGGACAGTAATTCCCTAGCCCTACTACAACTGTCTCCCAAAGTCCTTCCAAGTTAACTCTCCCAACCTGAAATTTAATAGAACCTTTGAGTTGGAAGAAGCCTCATCATCTAACACATAAACCCCTTCACTTGATAAGAAACACTTCCCTGAGTGTCTCAACTCTGCTTGAAAACTTCCAGTGACCAGGGTCTCACTACCTCTTGAAGCAGTCTGTATCATCAACAGCATTCCATCCCTCTAACTTTCCCTTATTGTTACCATTCATTACCACCTCTCATTTCCAAGCTCTCATACCTTCCTCCAAGACGTGCAGGCAACCTTTTATTTCTTCCTGCTCTACAAAGATGCTTTTTCAACAGGAAAGAGCATCTCATCATTTTTACAGCTAAACACACTTCTGCCACTCAAGAAACTCTAGAACACAACGAAGTCTAGAAACTAACTGTAAACAGGACCACTACGTACAAATTGGTATTTCAATCATATGAACAGAAGCAAGACTTGAAAATAAAATGAGACAACATCCAGTGACATACTCATTCCAGTGTGTTCTCTTCCTTCGGCGACACTGCCCGGAAGAATGAAGCAACATGGAGTCTGGAGTGAAGGGGTTAATGTTCACTTGCGGGGTCTGCCGCACGTCAAAGCCTGATTTGTCCGATCGCCCCGAGCTCATGAACAGGGAGCCCCCTCGCAGCTTCATGGAGCCGGAGTCTATTCCTCGGGCTTTGGACAGCAAGCTCTGGACGGAACAAGGAGCTCGTGTCAGCAGGAGCCCAGGGCGGTCCTCTCCCGCCCCCACCGGCCACACCAACCCTCCCAGACGAAGGCGGCCCCCCGGGGACAGGAGGGCGGCGCCGGGACCTCCCCCAGCCCTCTCCCCAGAGTCCGGAGCCGCGGGGTGGGCCAGGCGGGCCCAGGCCGAGCCCAGCGCGGGGCTGGCTCCGCCACCGTCCGAAACAAACCCGGGGAGGAGTGCGTGTGGCTTAGCTTTCATAAAGCACGGATACTTTCCCAACTCCTTTCTGGGATCATTTAAAATTTCAAAAGACTGAAGTTTCCGCTGGCCTGACAGAGGAGGCGTTCGTCCATTCAACGAACCTTAACTAACGTTAACTAAGTGCCCGTCACAGGTGGGACCTGCCTGCCCAGGGGAAGGGGGTAAAGGTGGCAAGCTGGGGGACCCCTGATGTGACTTGGGCGTCCAGGGGCGTCTTCAAACACTCGTCAGGCACGTGTACACGCACACGGACACGGACACACACACGGACACACAGACACACACACGGACACGCACACACAGACACACACACGGACACGCACACGCACACGCACACAGACACAGACACACACACGGACACACAGACACACACACAGACACACACACAGACACGGACACGCACACGGACACACAGACACACACACGGACACACAGACACACACACAGACACGCACACGGACACACACACGGACACGCACACGGACACACACACGGACACACAGACACACACACGGACACGCACACGGACACACACACGGACACACAGACACACACACGGACACGCACACACAGACACACACACGGACACGCACACACAGACACACACACGGACACGCACGCACAGACACACCACGTCACCCGCCGCCGGGCAAGGCAACATCCAGCAGGCTCTGCCCCCGGGCCAGCGCCGGGTCCGAGCTCCCTGCTTCCCCGCGGGCTCGCCCCAAGCCCGGCCCCGGCCGGCAGCCCAGGTGCAGCCTGACCCCGCGGGGGCCGGCCGCCCCCGCCTCGCCCACGCCCGGGGGCCCGGCCCGGCCCCGGCTTCGGTTACATAAGCCTAACGGCCACCAGCGGGGGCAGGCCCGGCGGTCCGGCCGAGCCGCAGCGGGGAGCTGTGTCACCGCCCCCGCCCCGGGCTGGCCCCGCGCCCGCCGCCGCCGCACAGCCCCGCACAGCCCCTCCCGGCCCCGCCTCACCTTCGGGGTGTGCGGCGTGTCGAACAGCCGCAGCTTGCGGAAGGTCTTGTGCGGCGGCGTGCCCGGGTAGTCGGGCACGGGCGAGCAGGAGCCGTCGCGGCGCTGGCGGCCGCGCGGGGAGCGGTCCCCGCGGAGCGGAGACAGGGGGCTGCCCGGGGAGTAGGGGGCGGCGGGGGGCGGCGACTTGACCGGGGACGACGAGCCGAAGCCCTCCTCCTCCCACGAGTCGCCCTCGGCGCCGCCCGCGCCTCCTCCGTCGGCCGGCGGCATCTCCTCCTCCCGCGGGGCCGGGGCTCGGGTCGGGGCGCGGCGGCGGCCGCCGGGCTCGCTCTCGGGCTCCGTGGCCGGCCCCGGGGCTGCGGGGCTGCGGGCGGGCGGCAGCGGCGAGTCGGGCTCCTGGAAGGCGGAGTCCTCCCCGGTGCTGTGGCCGCTGCCCTCGTCCTCCTCCTCCTCCTCCTCCTCCTCCTCGTAGTCGCTGCCCGGGGAGAAGATGAGCTTCTGCCGCAGCGCGCAGGAGCCTCCCGGCCGGCCGCGGGGCGGCGGCGCCTGGTGCCGGCTCTGGAAGCTCATGGGGGCCGGGGCCGGGAGCCGGGAGCCGGGGCCGAGGGGGCGGGACCGCCACGTGCGGCCCCGGGAGCTCCGCGGGGGCGGCGGCGGCCCGGGCGGCCTGGGCGGCGGCGGCTCCGGCGCCTCGGCGGGACGTCACCGCGGCCCCCGGCGCCGACCGGGGCAGGGGGCGAGCGCTGGGGTCGCGGCTCCGAAGCGGCGGGGGCGGCGGCGGCTGAACCCAGGCGCTGCGCGGCGGTGCGATCTGCCTGCGAGGTTCGGGCTCCGCGGCTTCCCGCGACCGTTAATCACGTGAACGCCCAACCCACCAATCCCCGCCCCGTCTGGGGTTTGAAAAAAAAGGAGGGCGCTACGTTACCCGCGGGGGGAGGGTACGTGCTACGCGATTTTGGCGCGAAAGGTGTGGCTCCGCCCCTCCTCTACACGCACGCACGTAGTGAGAAACACACAAACACAGATGCACGTCGGGCCAGGGAGAGAGGGGCGGGGCGGAGAGAGGGCGTGGCCAGGGATGCTGGCCTATGGGGGGCCGGGGTGGTGGAAAGACCCTCCCCACGAAAGGGGCGGAAAGGGAAAAGAGAATGGGGAGGAGGGGAGAAGAATGGGGGGAGGGGATAAAAAGAATGGGAGAAAGAGTGGGGGAAAAAACTGGTAGGTGAGAAGGAGGAGGGTCAAAGTGGGACGGGTGGGGAGGAGGAGGGGGGAAGGGGAGGGGGGCGAGGCGCAGACCGGAATTTTTGGGGTCAGTGGAGAAGGGTTTTCCCCCGGGGTGCTTTCCCTGAGCTGCGATGGGGCAGAAGGGAGGGCCCCCGGGGGCTGGGCGCCCCAGGTCTGGCCCCCCTGGGGTGAGCGGTCACCGCGGGGCCCCCTGCTGTGAGCAGTCAGGCGGAACAAAACTCCGGCCAGCAGCTGAGCAAACACGCGTGTGCAGGGTCCACGTCCAGGCGGACCTTGCCAGCCGGAATCCCGCCGGACGTACCTGCTGGGCCCCGAGTGGGGTGCCCCTCCGCGGTCCGGTCACGCGTGGGCTCTGACCCTGGCCTCAGTCCCCTCGCGGGTCCGGGGGGTGGTCGGGGGCGGCCAGCCCCAAGGGTCCCGAGCTTTGGGGGCACAGGAGGGGATCTAGACGGGCCCCCCACGAAGGGCGTGCTAGTGTCACTCTCCAGAGGAGACACCGTCCACGGTCGGGGCGCCCCAACAATGCCAGACGCGCCCAGGAGCCTTGGCTTATCTCCTGCCCTTTGGGGTCCGTTAGGCATCTTTCCCTCCGCGCCCTCGGTCTCCGTTATCACCCCTCGGCAGACGCACCCAAATACACCCAGCCCCAGCCCCGATCCGTGCCCCAGCCCCTGTCCTGGACGGAGCGAACGACTTTCCAACCTCCTCTTGGTTTACATTTTTTAAATTTTAATTTCCTTTTCCTCTGTACCTCCCCCCATTGGGAAGGCATAAAATACTACCCTTTATACATATGAAATGTACAATTTCTGTTAAAATACGTGACCATCCTCCAGTCACCAGCATCCAAACCTTGGAATTGTTTTGCATTTTCCCCTCTTTCTCGTCCCCAACTTTAAAGAATCCCACCCATCCATCTCTTTTTTTTTTCTTTTTTACTACCACCTGCACCTCTCTGGTGGGGGGCCTCATCATCCCTTTCAAGTAACAACCTCTCCAATGTTATACATGGCTTCTCTGTCAAATCCATCCATCACATAATGTTAAAATAATCTTCCCCGGTTCTCGGGTTAGAGACCGTGTCACTCTCATCCCAAAGATTTCAGTGGCTTCCTACAGGATAAAAACCACAGGTCCCCAGATGTAGGGAAGGGAAGGAGCCCAGGAGCCATCCACTCCCACCTCCTTATTTTACAGAGGAGGAAACTGAGGCTGTGGCTCAGCCAAGGTGTTCCTCCAACTCCACCACCACCCTTCTTTCCTTTGGAGTCTATGCTCTTGGTGTGGAAGACCCTTCACACTAGGACTCTACCCAATCTCCAGCCTTTGATCCTTCTGTATTTCCACTAGCTGTTTCCTAATTTTGTCCTGACCTCTCACAATTTCCTGTATTCACACAGTGTGTCTGCTGGAATGCGGTTCCTCCTCAGCCCTCTTTGAATAATTTCTCTTCTTTGATCAGCTCAGGTGTCCCCTCCGTGAAGCCTTCTCTAATTCCCCCCACCCCTAAACAGTGGCATCAGACTGAAACAAAAAAGGGCCCACTAGTCTGTACATAAAAACCCTGCCAATCGAATATTGACTTTACTTTGAAAATGTTATGTTATCTAGGTTTTATCATATTTTTATTGATCTTGTCAAATATATCCTAATTACATTTTAATCTGATTTGGACAGTACTCAGGAATATTAACCCTATATTTGCCCCCTCTTCTGTAGGGTCAATGTGACCTCTTTTTTCTTCCTCAGATACTCCCAGCCCTCTGGATCTCACCTTTCCTCCTATCACATTAAGCTCTTTGGCATATTCATTTAGGTTCTTCTCATCTTCTTTATTAATTGTCAGCTCCTTAACAACATGGATAATGCTGTTTTTCATTCTTCTGTCTCCCTTGGTGCTAAACACAAAACCCTTCAGGTGGGGAGTATTTAATAAATCACTGGTATCTTGTCTTCCCAATCCGACTATAAGCTCCAGCAGGTCAGAAATTCTTTGTCTTATACCCAGGGAGATGGTCAAAAATTGCTGCTAGGTAATTAGCAATAATTGATACTTTACATTTTGTTTGAGCCTAACCACAAGTTTATGAGGTAGATTGCAGAGGAGTGTGATTGTTATTCAGTCATGTCTGATTCTTTGTGACCCCATTTGGAGTTTTCTTAGGAAAAATACTGGAGTGGTTTGCCATTCCTTCCCCAACTCATTTTACAGATGAGGAAACTGAGGCAAACAGGGTTAAGTGATTTGCCCAAGGTCACACAGCTAGTTTTTTCCTGACTCCAGCTCCTGGGATTTATCCCCCATGTCACCCAGCTGCAGAGGAATGTAACTGAATTCAAATCCATCATCAGACACTTAGTGGACCGACTGAGCTGTCTGCCTCATTTTCCTCATCAATAAAATGGAGATATTAATAGCACTTCCCCCCCCGAGGTAATATTTGTCTATAAATGCTAATAATGATAGGTGAGTAGAACCACGCACGTATGGGATAAGGGTACCACTTGCCCGTTCCAGGCTGCCTTCCTCTTGGTGCCCATGGGGGAATATACTCTGCTAGGCAGAAACAGAACCTCCCCTTTTCTCAGGTCAGAACCCCACACCTCCAACTCTTTTTTTGCCCCAGGTGAAAATATGCCTAGCTGAAACCATGGTAGGTAATACTAACCCTGTTCTAGAGATGAGGAAAATAAAGCTCCAGAAAAAGAAATAAAATGGTTTATCCAGGGTCCAATAATTAGTAATGAATGCAAGAGAACTAGAATCCTGGTCTTCTGAATACCCAAATCTGTTGTCTCTTTTCCGTTCTTCCACAGGAAAACATCAGTTCTAGTGTGAGGTCTGCCCTTTGTCTGCCTTGAGACTTTAGAGGTGAAGTTGCCTTTTTTTCTCTAAGTAAAAGTGCTCAGATAAGAGAAACTCTCCTCCAAGAACACAGCCCATCCTGTGTGCAGGCTGGGGCGACCACAGGGTATTGTAGCAGGCTACAGTTAACCTTTTAAAAGGCCAAGCCTGGCTCCCTCTGCCTTTGACTGTTTAAAGGGAACGGGGCGTCTCCCACAGCCTCCCAAGCTGGAGAGCACGGTTTCCACCCACCAGCCCGGGGGCCTGCTTCCCTTCCCCACCCGGAGATGTTGCTCAATATGCTGTTGCTAGGCAGTTTTTGCCAAATCCATACACTTTTTGATAATGTTGCAATAACCGAAGAGAGGGCGAGTTTCTTGCTGCTAGTGGTTGGGAAAGCAAACTTAACCTGTTTGTCCCCTTTAAGAAACAGGACTGAAAGAGTGAAAAGGCCTTTTGTGGGGCCAGAAATTCCTCTGTTCCCAGCAGAGGTGGATTCTTGCCTGAAAGACTTAAGTCTCAGATTCATAAGCCAAGTCAACTTCTGGTTTTGAAGTTTTTTGTTTTAGGGAATTTTTTTTTTAAACAGTGAGTTTCTGTTCGCGTCTGCATCAAATTTCACTTTGAGAGTGGAAGGACTTACAAGGCTCGGCCTCCCCTTTTTCAGGTGTTTTGTTTCATTATTTGATTCTGGACCTGTGATTTCCCTGGTCCAGGGAGTACCCTCCTGAGGAAGCTCTGCTAATGAATATCGGTAGCCCCACTGCTCCTTAGGGGTGCTGCCCAAAGTCTTAGAGTGTTGTTTGAGGCAGTGAAAACTCCAGTGACATGGCCAGGGTTATATGGAGTAAGGATGTGTCCGACTGGAACCCGGGTCATCCTGATTCACAGGTCAACTCCCTATCCTCTGTCACTGCTCTAAGTCACAGACTCTCAGAATGCTGGAGTTGGAATATGCCTTGAAGATCTTGCAGTCTTCACATTCAATGCCCTCACTTTCTAGGGGAGGAAATGTGGAAAACAAAGGGGGACTAGATTCTAGCCTCAAGTAAGGACTCTTTCCTAGCTGTATGTTTAATTCTGGGAAGCTCATCAGATACATGAGTGAGAACTAGGCTCTCCTGCAATTTGGAATTTGAAAGGGCAGTCAAATTGTGCATACCTTTTAACCCAGCAATACCACTACTAGGTCTGTACCTCAGATTAAAAAAGGGGGGGAACACATTGGTACAAAAATATTTATAGTAGCTCTTTTTTTGTGGTGGCAAAGCATTGGAAATTGAGGGGATGTCCATCAATTGGGAAATGGCTGAACAAGTTGTGGTATATGATGGTAACAGAATTACTATGCTATAATGAACAGGCTGGTTTCAGAAAAACCTGGAAAGATTTACATGAAGTACTGCAAAGTGAAGTGAGCAAAACAGGAAAACATTGTACAAAGTAACAGCTACATTGTACGATGACTAAGTATGACTCTCTTAGCTCCTTTTAGCAATCCAGTGATCCAAGACAGTTCCACAGGACTCATGATGAAGAATGCTGTCCACACTGAGGGAGTCTGAATGCAGTTTGAAGCATACTATTTTCACTTTTTGGGGTTTTTTTTTTGGTCTCTTTCTTTTTTTACAACATGACTAATCTGGAAATATATTTTACATGATTGCACATATATAACCTATATCAAATTGCTACCATTTTAAGGAGGTAAAGGAAGGAAAGAGAAAAATTTGGAAGTCAAATTTTTTTTAAATGAATGCCAAAAATTGTCTCTACATGTAACTGAAAAAGTGAAAATACTCTTTATTATAGAAAGAAAGGAAAAAAGGAAGGAAGGAAGGCAGGAAAGGAAAGGAAAGGAAGGGAACGAAAGAAAGAAAGAAACTGGGTATCTTGCCTGGGCTAGAAGTGCAGCATTCACCCCTACACATGAACATTTTAACCTGCTTCCTTGTCCCTCCTTAGGCAGACTTGGTGGTCCTCTGCCCCTCAGGGCTCACAGTGCCATACTTAATGTAGACAAATGATCAGCTTTAACCCCTACCATAGCTCCTGAATTCAAACGATCCACCAGCATCAGGAAATACAAACGTGTCCTTACACCCAAGCAGTTTTTCCTAGGTCTATTGAAACCTTGGATTTCTTTCTCTGAAAACTTGCTATTCATATCCTTTGACCATTTATCAGTTCCGGAAAACAAGATAACTTGAGGAGAAGGAGAACACACTATCTCTTGTGGGGATCAGATAGGCTCCCAGCTGAATGGATAGCTCCCCATGGGAAATCAGCCTCCCCAAGGCCAAAGCAAGCGGATCAATAGCAGAGCCAAGTCTTCCGACTGCAAAGACCTACTACCACCCCTGACCTTAGCCCAAGCCTGTCCCAGCCTGCTGGCCATACTATCGCATGCAATTCTGACTTTTGTCTAGTTCTGTTTTTCCACCAGTTGAACTCTTCAGTTCCTCATCACTGTCTCCTAACACTCAACAGCTGGTGCCCCAGCTTTCATACCCCACTTACACTCCCCCCATTTGTGATATCACTGGCAGTTCAGACTACTCTGAGACTCTCTTTGCCCAGAGTTTCTCAGCTCAGAGAGTTTGTTCCACACACCACTCACATTTATTCTATTAGAGGCATTTTGGATAATCATAAGCACTATCATTTATGTTGGGTTTTAAAATTTCCAAAATGCTCTACATATATTAACTTACCTGCTTCTCACCACGACCTTGAGATGTAGGTGCCTTTACGATCCCCATTTTACAGATGAGGAAACAGGCTAAAAAAAAGATTGAGTGACTCTCTCCAAGCCGCATCACTGGTAAGATGAGATTTAAACTCAAATGTTTATCTACTGCACCATGTAGATTGTGAGAAATCTGGCTTCTACATAGTCAGGGCTTCTTGACCTTTTTTTGTGGCATGGACCCTTTTGGCTGTCTGGTGAAGCCTCTATACCACTTCTCAGAATGATGTTTTTAAACGTATAAAAAATAAATACATAACTATCATCACAAAGAAAATAATTATATTGAAAGACAATGATTAAGGGGCAGCTAGGTGGTACAGTAAATGAGGCCTGGAGTCAGGGAGATCTGAGTTCAAACCTGGGCTCAGACACTTACTAGCTGTGTGACCCTGGGCAAGCCACTTAATCTCTCTTTGCCTAGTTTTTTATCTGTAAAATGGGGACACACTGGAGAAGGAAATGGCAAACCACTCCACTGTCTTTGCCAAGAAAATTCCACTGTCAGATGTGACTGAATGACTAAACAACGGCATAATTATCAAAATACATATTTTTTAAAGTTCATAGACTCCAGGTTAGGATTTTTTTATCCAGATTCATGGTGTCAAATTTAATAGAAACAGAGCCCTGAGATCATTCATTCCAGCTGGTCAGCATATTGACTTAGAAAACCCCATATTAACCCTTCCTACATTCTATTGTATTTTTATTTATTTTGTTAAATGCACTCTGACACCTCTGATCTGGATGGACAGGAGCGATGCTGAATCAAATCCATTTTATCCCTCCAAAGTCCCCAAAACAATTTACCTTTTACCCAGCACCAATCTTAAGTCCAATAGATCCTTCCAGTTCCCCAAATGTGGTAACTGACCCTTCCTGGAGGGAGCCCACAGTCCTTCAACCAATGAAGATCCAACTCTTCTCTCCCAGGTCACTTCTGACCCTGGTCTTCCCTTGAAAAAGTTTCAGTGGTTCCCACTTGCCCTGTTCTAATTTTTAAGGAATTATTTTCTTCAGTGAGTTTTTGTGCATCCTTTTCCATATGACCAATTCTATTTTTTAAGGAGTTATGTTTTTCAGTGTATTTTTATACATCTTTTTCCATTTTTTGTGCTTCCTTTACCAAATGGTAGCCTCTTTTCCCACAATTCTCTTATATTGTTCTCATTTCTTTTCTCAATTTTTCCTCTACATCTCTTATTTGATTTGTGTGTGGGGGTAATTGGGGTTGCCCAGAGTCACATAACTAGGAAGTATCTGAGGTTGTATTTGAACTCGGGTCCTCCTGACTCCACAGCCAGTGCTCTATCTACTGCACCATCTAACTGCTCCTTATTTGATTATTAAAATCCTTTTTGAGCTCTTTCAGGAATTCTGTTTGGTTTTTTTTTGGCCTGAGACCAGTTCACATTTTTCTGAGGCTTTGTGTATGGCTGTTTTGACATTGTTGTCCTATTCTGAGTGTATGTTTTGATCTTCCCAGTCACCATAGTAACTTTCTATGGTCATGTTCATTTTGTTTTTTTCTTTTGCTCATTTTTTTTCCAGTTTATTTTGTGACTTTTAGCTTTATGTTTAAGTTGTCCTCTGTTCCTGGGGTAGGGGAGGCAATGCTGGTTTTTTGTGCAGCTGTTTTCAGGACTAGCTCTGCAGGTCTCTGGGTCATTTTTGTCTTTATATTTCCAGCACCTACAAGAGAAATGGAAGGGATGGAAATACAAGATATCAGTAAAAATGGATTTTGAAAGAGTTTCTTTTCAGCCCAAAGTGCATTCTTCATCACAACATGGTTAGCAGGTAATGCTCAGAGGGACTGGTCCAAAGTCACCTAGTGGCTATCGAACCCAGGTATTCTGAGTCAAATCCAGAGCCCTTTCCTGTGGTAGCTCTACTATGCTCAGAGACCAACTAGTTCAAGCAGGAAGTGACTCAGAGACCCCTCTGAGGGCTGGTGCCTGGTAGGAAAGCAGGGAGTTACTGTAGTGGGAACCTCTAGGAGACTCTAGAATGGGGGAAAGGAAACAAGGACCTGTGGTCACAGTCCCCCTCCTGCCAGAGGAAGGAGGTAAGACTAGCCAGATACTCCAGGTACATAATTAATGTTGAATTCCTTTTAAGGGAACAGAAAAGCCAAGTCCACATGGGATGTGTTTTAAGATGACTCACACTTAGGTAGCATTCTGTGATTACAAAGCCTTTCATTTATCAGTGCTTATTGACATTGATCAAGCTACAGTCCCAGATGGTGACAGAGATGCTTACTTGATCAGCACGCCTTGTTGCTACCATCCTATATTTTCCCTTTCCTGGCTATTTGTGGGACCTTGGACAAGTCTCTTATGCCTTGGAGCATCAAGTCCCTCATCTGTAAGATGAGGAGCCTGGAATGGCCCCTCCCAGTTCTGTATCTCTGTATCCTCCTTTGACTTGTCCTGCATCACATAGTCAATGGTAAACAGATGACCTGGGATTTAAATCAGGTTTCTAATACCAGTAGTTGCCACAACAAAGTTGTTCTCTTCTTGCCTTGGTCTAGGATTAGCAGCTGTGAGACACACCCTTGGAGGATGTTTAAAAGTTGTCATGGATGTGGGGAGACAAAACAGGTCCATATGAGGTCACAGTTGTTCAGAGACTTGTTTCTCAGCTCTCTGTACTTCCTAGGGGATTACGTAGGCTCCTTATCTTGACTGACTTCTTAGACCATCCCCTGAAGCATCTCAGATCAATGGGCTGTAATCCTGAATCTAGGACTTTTCCCAAGAGAAAATTCTGACCCTGTCATACTTAGATAAGGAGATGAGATCTGGTCAGGCATATTGAAAACTCCAGATCTCTGAAGAGAATTAGCCAGGGAGCTCTGTAGCCCAGCCAGAATCTCATTCATTTGTGTTTAAAGTACTTGGACACTTTTTCGTCTCCCAGTCATTTTCTGATACCTCCCCACTTCTACATTGAATCTTGTTCTGTAACAAAGACTCAATGTGACTCCAGTGGGCCTTAAATGCTAGGCTAAAGAGTTTGTATTTCCTCCAGAGACAATAAAAAGTCTCTGATGCAGAATAACATAGGGCAAGTGGGTGGTACAATGGATAGCGCACTGGAGCAGGAGTCAGGAAGGCCCGAGTTCAAACCTTTCCTCAAACACACTTACTAGCTATGTGTCTCTGCCCAAGTTGCTTACCCCTTTTCAACCTTGGTTTCTTTTTTTTTTCAGTATTTTATTTATTTGTTTTTGTTACATTTTGAGTTCCAAGAGGTCTCCCTCCCTCCCAACCCCCTCACTAGAGAAGGCCAACGTGACACATACATACGTAGATACGTAGAACCATAAAATCCATAGTTCCATATCAGTTCTTTCTCTGGAGGGGGATAGCATCTTCTTTCCTAGGTCCTTCATGGTTGATCTGAATAATCATATTACTCAGCATGGTTTAGTCATTCACATTTACTCTTTGAACAGTGTTGTTTGTTACCTCACTCTTGGGTCTTCTTTTTTCACTCTCATTGTTTCATGAAAGTCTTTCTATGTTTCTCTAAAATCAACCGGCCCATAATTTCTTATGGCAGAATAATATTCCATCGCAATCTTATACCTCAACTTGCTCAACTATATTCAGCCTCAGTTTCCTTATAAAATGGGGATGAGTAGCACTTCCAAGGGTGTTGTGAGGACCAAATATTTGCAAAGTATATACTTTACAAACCTCAAATCACAATGTAAATGCTAGCTATTATTATTATACCTTAGAAATATTATTTTATTAGTAATATTATATAGTAATATTATTTTGTTAGTAATATTATACCTTAGTAATATTATTTTGTCAGTAATTATATCTTAGTAATATTATTTTATTAATAACATTATATAGCAATATTATACCTTACTAATATTATTTTGGCAGGAAGGATGAAATGGAGAAGGGAGAGACTGCACGTAGAGGCTGTTACAGCAGTCCAGAAGAATGGGCCGACGTTAGAGTTAATAAAGAGAAGGGGATGGTTTAAAGAGATGTCACTGTGAAGATCTGGTGATGAATCCATTGGACATGAAGAAGGAAGAACCACAAATAACTCCCAAGTTCTGAACCTGGGTGATTCCGACAGATGTCAGCAACAGAAATAGGGAGGTTGGAATGAAAGGCAGACAAAATGATGAGTCTAGATTTGGGTGTATTGAGTTTGAAGGGTTAGCAGGGCATTCAGACTGGGCTGTACTGTAGGCACTGGGAGATCCATGACTGGTGTTCTGGTAGGAGTGAGGGCTGCTTAGATCGATATGGGAATAACCTGCTTTGAATTGAAAATTGAGTCAGTGCAAGCAAGTGAGACCACCAAAAGGAGAGAATGGCCCAGGACAGAGCCTTGGGAGACACCTAGGCTTAGAAAGCAAAAGGAGGATATTGAAATGGCAAGAGAGATGAAGAAACAGGCAGAGAAGACAAGAAACAGGGAAGAACAATGTCTTGGAAGCCAAAGGATCATAAAATTTAAAGCAGGAAGGAAGCTTTGAGATCATCTAGTCCAATCCCCTGGTTTTATGAAGTAGAGCAGAAAGGTTAAGTACTTTACTCAGTCACACTGGTGGTGAGTTCCAGAGCCAGGATTATAAATCTGCTCTTTGCCTTCTCAGTAGAAGTCTGAATTGGTTCTTTTGAAGACTCTATACTTTAGGATGTGATTCAATGACAGAGTTCGGTTTTGACAGGGGTCAGGAAAGTCCAGAGTATTCAGCAACAGGAGAGACCAACTGGAAAATTATAGAAAGTCAAGTGTTGGAAAGGCGTTTGCAAATCAGAAGTAATCTGTCATTTTAAAGATCATCAGCCATGCATAGGAAGTTAATTGGAGAACCAGAGGAATTTCCGACTTAAAACCCAACACTGTAAAAAGCAATTGTCTATTTAAATCAGGTTTGTTCAGTTTATCTTAGCACAAAAAGTCCTGATGTCTCCTCTTGGATGAGTCAAAATGCTGTAAAAGGCCCCAGGAGAGGAGAGGGGGATGGGGGAAGGGGTTAGTCAGCCATCTCAAGCTCGCCTTTTGTGTTTGAGCCTGGCTAAGTTTTGATGACTCAGGCTAAACCAGTTTAAAAGTACTGTAAACACAGCCTTGTTGTTTAGAGGTGATCTCATCCTGGAGCAGGCTGGGAGAGGGGAGGAAGCCCAGGGTCTGGAACGACTCAGAGCAGGGCTGTCTATGCCTCTATTCTTAAAAAGAGTAGAGAAAAGAGACAGAGAAGAATGGATTAAAACAGAGACAGAGACAGAAAGATGCAGACAGAAGCAGAGACGCAAAGACAGGGAGAAACAGACAGATACAGAGAGAGATAGGGAGAAACGGACACAGACAGAGAGAGAAGCAGAGACAGAAACAGAGAAACAGTGACGCAGTGGGGGGGGAGCAGAAAGACAGACAGACACAGAGACAGAAAGATGCAGACAGAAGCAGAGACACAAAGACAGGGAGAAACAGACAGATACAGAGAGAGATAGGGAGAAACGGACACAGACAGAGAGAGAAGCAGAGACAGAAACAGAGAAACAGTGACGCAGTGGGGGGCGGGGAGCAGAAAGACAGACA
>CM053772.1:239866747-239939498 GCA_028658325.1 Potorous gilbertii | reverse complement strand
AGAGAGAAAGATGCAGACAGAAGCAGAGACACAAAGACAGGGAGAAACAGACAGATACAGAGAGAGATAGGGAGAAACGGACACAGACAGAGACAGAAGCAGAGACAGAAACAGAAACAGAAACAGTGATGGGGGGGGAGCAGAAAGACGGACACAGAGACAGAGCTAGACTGCAAAGTCACTAGCATATCTTGAAGTTCAGATTTGTGAGTTTGAAGGAGGAGGGGGATTGGGACAGCTACAGACACCAACTGGATATAAGGACAGAGCAGCCTTTTGGGTTTTCAAAGCACAAGTCTATATAAAATCTATTTTAAGAAAGGAGGGGAGGGGAGGAGAAGGTGCCTCTGGAGAACCGACCTGGGTCCAAATACTGGCTCTGCCACTAGCTGTGTAACATCAGACAAATCACTTCCTTGTCTATACTATTTATTTTTTTAAAATTCTTTCCTTTTTAAATCTTAATAATAGGGAGAAGGCTCTTTGGGTAGGAGAGGTGGGAGGGAAATATTTTGAAAAAAAGATCATGTAAAAACAAAATATTGATGAAAAATGAAATAAGTTTTTCAAAGAGAATAGTAATAGCTCAAGGCAGTACCATCCTGGGAGGGAGATCCCACCAGCACAGAATTCCTTCCCAACTCTTTCCTCTTTCCCCTTTCTCAGGAAAAACTGAAACTTCAAGGAAATAATAACAGCCTCTCAGGAGTGTGTGTTTACAACTTTACGTTTAGAAAGTGCTTTCCCATCCATTATCTTTTTAGATTCCCCACTATAGCCCATAGAGGAGAGACACGGCAGGATTAGTGAGCCTATTTTACAGGTGAGGGAAAGCAAATGCAAACACCAGGAATTTTGAATAGTCCTAGGAGGATTAGCCGTGACTCTGGGAGTAGACAGCCGCATGGTGGGTGGGGTTGCGGGGAGTAGAGGAGAAGGGATCATCCTAAAGTCATTGAATCCAACCTGTCTATACCTGATTTAGAATATATTAGCAACAACTGGTCATGCAGCTCCCACTTGAATGGCTCTAGTGAAGGGGAACTCCTACCCAGAGGCAGCTCAATCCACTAAAGCTTTAGTCGTCTGGGACCTAAAGCATCTCCAAAGGACTCATGATGCAAAATATCATCCACATCCAGAGAAAGAACTATGGAGTCAGAACGTAGAAGGAAGCAGACTATTTTCTTCTTTGTTATGTTTTGTTTTTCTCATGGTTTCTCCCATTCATTTTAATTCTTCTATGAAACATGACTAATGTGAAAATGTGTTTAATCAGAATATATGTGTAGAACCCATATAAGATTGCATTCCATCTTGGGGAGGGAATAGAGAGGGAGGGGGAGAAAATTTGGAATTTATGGAAGTGATTGTTGAAAAGTGAAAACAAATAAATTAATAAATTGGAGGGATAAAGAATTACAAAAAATCTCTGGTCCTCTGGAAGTTTTTTCTCTCCATTAGGAAGCTCAGGAGGCCTAGAAGTATCTCACTCCTCTCCTTGCTAGTTCCTCTGGGGCCAAGTAGCACAAACCTAATTTCTCTTCCAAGGGACAATTCTTCAAATACTTGAAGAGAGCTTCTGTGTTCAACTGGAGAATTTTATAGAATCACAGAACTTGAGAGTTGGAAAGGTCTTATAGCAGCTATAAAATTTCAACCCAGACACAAAAGAAATCCCCACTGTGAAATTGCAGACAAGTCTACAACATCTTGTCTTCAGGATGGGCATCCCTTCTTCCAATGGGTCTTATTTTGGTGTGATCTCATGTCCCTTCCCCATTCTGGGTACTCCCCCTCTGCTCAGTCTTCAGTTTGTCAAAATCCTGTTTTATAAAGTAGCTCAGTGCAATGTCCAAAAACATTCCTCCAATTCTGCATTTAAAGTCCATCACTCTTGGGGGCAAGAGGTGGGTAGCACGTTTCAGCTTCCATCCATGGTCCAGCCTTGTGCTGATCAGAGTTCTTAAGTCTTTTAAAGTTGAATTTCTTGTCTGCCTAAACTCTCAAATCTTCTGATGTTCCAGTTTCAAGCCCCACTACTAGGGACTTGGTTGTAGGGATGATCTTTGACAAATGGAATGTTCACTACCATTCGTCTTCTCCCGGTGCCCACAGATCACTTCCCCCCTCATTCCAACTTCCTTAGAGAAGAGAACTGGAGAAGATAAGGTTCTGGGCAAATAGAAAATAATCATGTTCAAGTTCTTGCAGGACCCGCATTAAGAGCTAATTCTGACAGGTCCCACCAAGACAAAAAAGACGTCAATGTCAAACCTAGCTATGGACAGTTCACAGATCAGTCTCCCTAGATTTGGAAAGGTTCATCTCCAGAATGACTACACTGTGTTGAATATTTCTGCCCCAGAAACTACTCAGTCATAGAAAAGTTGCAATCTTATCTGGAAAGGGAGCATTCACACCAATGAAATCACCAGTCCTTAAACCTGGGGCTGGGGTTGGGGGATGGGAGAACCACAAATGTAGAAGTACTTCAGCTCTCCAAGGACTCCAAATTTGAGTCAGGAAGTTCAGATAATAATAAGAAAAATAATCTCTTTGGAGTTTTATATCTAATTTACTTGATCCCTACAAAAGCCCTGTGAGTGTGGTAGAGCAGGAATGGTTATACTCAATTTATACAGGGATCTATCCAGATGAACTGACTTCCCTAATTCATCCCAAAGCTCGTGAGCAAGGGGAGCTGCAGTTAGCCTCTTGACTTCTAGACCAGTGAGCTTTCCACCACAGCAGAATTGTTGGGACAGAGTTGAACTCAACTGGTAAGTCCATCTTCCTGTAATCAATGGCAAAGGAGAAAATCCCGTAGCCCTAATTATCAGTCAGTTCTCAGTAAACAGTAATCAAAAGATTCTGTATTGAGCAATGATCACCTTGGGCAAGTCCCTTCACATGCTGGGACTTTTCTCATCAGCAAAACAAGGAGCCTGGATGGTCTGGGAGAGTCCTTACAGTTCCACTATTCAACAGATCTACACATTGGACTTGATTTGTGATCCATCCAAATGAGTTAATACCTACCATTCTCTGTTGCAATTGTACTAATGGATCTCATAACTATTGTGGTTTACAATTTATAAACTTCTACAAAGATTATTGTTTCCACTTCATAGCTGAGGGAACTGGTCTTTCCTGTGCTCCCCTGTTTTACAGAGTTGTCCCGTCAGTTGAGTTGTGATCAAAGATGCATATGAGAACATAAGTGCTGTCAGATGCTTCACTCCTGCTTGTTCTGGTTTCTTTGAAGTTAAATTTTATTACTTTTAATTCTTACAAACACTTATTTTTCTATTACTCCCACCCTCCAAAAAAACAATAAAAATGAAAACCCTCATAAGAAATATGCACAGCGCAGCCAAACAGACTTTATCTTGGCTGTGTCCAGAAATGTATGTTTCATGCTGATCCTTGAACTCAGTGCCTCTCTGGCGGCATGATTGGTCTTTGGTTCTCGGAAATCATGGCTGGTCCTTAAGTCTTTCAAAGTTGTTGTTTCCACTGTGTTATTTGAATAAATTAACGATAATTTTAATAAATTTTTGTCCCGGTTCTGCTCCTGTTTCTCTATATCACTTCCTACATATCTGAAATGCCAGAGTATTAAAAGGACTGGCATCCATGACTTTGTATAACTGGAGAGGAAAGCTGCCTAGAGCTAGAGTAAATGTCCCAGATCTTTAAAGAAGAAAAAGGAAACTTCTGCAGACCATAGATCAATGGCCTTGATCTCTCTTTCTAGGAAAGATCTGCAACAGAATTGATTGTTAAGCACTTAAAATGGGAAGCCATAATTATTAAGATCGAGCATTGGATTCAGTGGGGAGTCATGCCTGAGTATGGACCTTTAACCTGTTCACAGTGGTTTTACTTGCGTGCGACTCTTTGTGATTCCATTTGGGGGTTTCTTGGCAGTTACTGGAGTGGTTTGCCATTTTTTTCCTCCAGCTCATTTTACAGATGAGGAAACTGAAGCAAACTGGGTTGAGTGACTTGCCCAGGGTCATACAGCTAATAATTGTCTGAGGCTGAATTTGAACTCATGAAGATGAAAGTCTTCCTGATTCCAAGCCCAGTGCTCTATCCACTAGGCCACCTTGTACATAGGAAGCCTTTAATAAACATTTGTTGAATTGAACTAAGTAATCTTTGGTTCACAGATAGTGACTTCTTCTACCCCAGGCCAAGTGAAAAATGTCTCTCTCAGAGCTTGTGAGTGTAAGGGTGGAAGTCTACCTCCTTCCAATAAACCTATCCTGAATCCAATCAAAGTGTGAAAAAGGCTCACATCTCTATCCCATCATCAAAGGTGTAAGCCAGGTGTGAACAAAGGAAATGTATTGGGATTGTTGGGAGAGACTCAGTCATGCCCTTTGGGCAGCTTCAGAATACAGCTTTCTGGTGGAACATAGAATTGTCTCTTCTTCTCATCTTTCATTGGGTCCTCGCAAAGAAATCACCGTTGGGGGTGGGGCATAGAGGAAAGAGACCCCTCATTGATCAGAGCAATGGTTCTCAAAATTTTTCATCTAAGGATCCCTTTAACACTCTTAAAAACTGAGGACACCAAAAGCTTTTGTTTATGTGGGTTCCATCTCTTAATATTCACCATATTAGAAATGAAAACATCTTAGTATTCTTTTGAAAATAGTTTTGACCTCATGGATTCCCTGAAAGAGTTTCTGCGATGCTCAGGGGTCCTCAGATCACACTTTGAGAAGCCTTGGACCAGAGGAAAATTTGGGACTTCTCTCTTTGACACTTTGCCAGAGAGAGCCACCTTTTGGGGAAAGTTGGTACAAAATAAAATGTAAGTTCTATTCAATTCAAATCAGTTCCACCCAGGGTAAGATTTGGACTTTATTCAGACATTTCCAATGGATCTGCACCATCAACATGGGTATTCCCTCCTAGGATTCTGATCACAACCTGCCCACACCTCACCAACCTGCAGCAACTCTTGTCCAAATGTCCTCCCATAAATTTGCCAAAGAAATGGCAACACTAATGAGGCTGAAGTGTTTGAGTAAATATCAGATCCTGCACTCAGGTGACTATCTCTAATTTACTAGTATAGGATGGAGAAGTTGATGAAAAAAGATTAAAAAGAAACTTTAAGCTTGTATATCTAAAAGTGGGTGTGGGCAGATGCAGTTGTGACCTAGGTCCTTTCTGTGACCGCGACTCTCTTCCGCCAGAAAAGATTCCTCCCGAATGGTCCCCAGCTTAGAGCCTTCAGTGTGCTTTCCTGGCCGAGCAAAATCTTGGGAAAGACTTTTAGTACAGGGATTCTCAACCTTCCTTGTAGCATGTGGCTCTTTGACTGGGAAAGCTTTGACGCTGTCTATGCCGTTTGTCCTTCCTTGTTGAAGAGGACCAGAGGAACCCTTCTCAGAGTCATGTTTCTAAGTGCACAAAATAAAATAGAGGGTGTCTCAAAAGTCCTAGTGCAGCTTTAAGTCTTTAATAGCTTAAAACACTACAAATAGGGCTGTTATAAATATTTTATCTATCTATCTATCTCTCTGGTTCTTTTTCCTTATTTCTTTGATCTCTTTGGGGGAACAGACTTAGTAATGGTATCACTGAGTCAAAAAGTATGAACAGTTTGGCGACTTTGAGGGCATAGTTACAAACTGCTTTCTAGAGAGGCTGGACACAACTTTATATGATCCCTTTTCTCTGTGCATTCATACATATAGCTGTCTCCTTGGGTCATTATCAATCTTCACCTGGGGATTACTCCTTCCCAGAGGGGCAAGGTGCTTCCTCTCCCTCCCTCTCTCCGTCTCTGTCTGTCAAGTTGTCATACAAATTCTCTGTCCTCTCCCCTTCCCTCCCCTCCCCTCCTCTCCTCTCCTCTCCCCTCCTCTCCTCTCTTCTCCTCTCCTCGTCACTCTCTCTCCTCCCAGCTTCAGCTATCTCTCTCATACATACACTCTCCTCTCTCTCTCTCTCCCTCCTCATCTCTGTCTCTCCATCTCTCTCTCTCTCTCTCTCTCTCTCTCTCTCACACACACACACACACACACACACACACACACACACACACACTCTTCTTTTCTCTCTCTCCTTGTGTGTTTCTCTTTCCCACATACACACACTCTTTCCCTCTCTCTCTCCTCTCCCTCCATGTCTCTCGTTCTCTCTCTTTGTCGCTTTCTTTTTCTCTCTGTTTCTGACCATGCCTCTTACTGCTCCTCTTCCTTCTTCTCTCAAGGGTCAGAGAGCAGACAAGTCATCTTTTGCTTATGTGGAGTGACATCTTTGCTTTGTTTGGCCTATAAAAGAAAACTTTCACAGGAAACAAGTGTTGTTTGGGAATGAGGTGGCAGACAGTTCAGTTAGTGGGGGAGGGAGGGAGAAGAGAAGAATGAAACTCAGGAGAGTGAGGAACATAAGATTGCTCACTCAGGATAGGATCATAAATACGAAGCTGGCAGGGAGGGGAGTGCATAATCAATAAACATTTATTAAGCACCTATTATGTGCCAGACTCAAAGTACTCGGGCCATAAAGAGAGGCTAAAGACAGTGCCTACCCTCAAGACTGAAGGACTGGATCAGCCTCAGGAAGACCTAAATTCAGATCCTATCTCCTATTTATTAGCTGTGTGGCCCTGGACAAGTCATTTAACCTGTTTCTCCATCTGTAGAAAGAGGGGATTAGGGCTACTAGTGGGGCACAGTAGATAGGGCCAAGCCTGCATCAGGAAGACCTGAGTTCAAATTCAGCCTCAGGCACTTAGCAGCTGTGTGACCCTAGGCAAATTATTTAGCCCACTTTGCCTCAGTTTCCTCATATGTAAAATGAGCTGAAGAAGGAAATGGCAAAGCACTCCAGTATCTTTGCCAAGAAAACTCCAAATGTAGCCACGAAAAGTTGGGTACAACCAAACAAGGACCCTTCCAATTCTACGATCCTAATCCACCCAATCACCTCCTTTTCAGATGGTGAAACTGAGACCCAGGAAGGTTAAGTGTCTAATCATAGATCACACTACTAGTTTGTAGCAGAGTTAAGATTTGAACTCAGATGCTCTGACTCCAGAAACTCTCCAGATATTCGATGATAGGAGTTACGGCCTTGAATTTGGAGTAAGGAGAGCTGAGTCTAGGACCCAGATCTTGTTCTTTGGATTTAGCCGAGTTCCTTTCTCCTTTCTAGACTTCAATTTTCTTTTCTATAAAATTATGGGGAATTCCGAGCAGGCTTCAGGGATGGAATCTCCAGTGGCAGCGCAGGTCCCTCCACCTCCAGGCGCCAAAAGTTTCAGTGAGAGGGTCTTTTCGACTGGCCAAGAGGGGAGCGGGGTGTCCCCATAACTCAGGCCCCCTTGGGAGGCAGCAGTGGAGGCGGCAGAAGACAGGGGCCCCAAAGGAGGCAATAGCCTGCATCCATTGTTGAAGGTCCCCACATAAACCCCCTGAGGGAACTGAGCCCCTTGTGTTGGCCCTGCCCCCACCAGAACTTAATCTCACACTGAATAGCAGCCCGGCCCCTGCTGAAAGCCCTGAGGCTGGGAAGCAGCATTTGAATCTCAGCCCCCAAGCACTGGCTGGGTGGATCAGGAGGCAAGGTAGTTGTGGAGAGGAAACTCAGAAGTCAAGTACCTGACTGGAAAAATGCCCAGAAAAGGGGAAAAAAAATAAGACCATAGAAGGTTACTTTCTAGGGAACAGGTGTCTCCCCTCATCCTTTTGGATGAGGAAGAACAGGCATACTGTCAGAGAAAGTCAAGGGCCCTGCCTCCAATGGAGACTTAAACTTGGCTCAGGCAATAGAAGACCTTAAAAAACAAGTTAGCAGCTTACTAAAGGAAAACTAAAAAAAATGCTGAGGAAAATAACAGCTTTAAAAAGGGACGAACTCAATTGGAAAAAGAGGTCCAAAAAGCCAATGAGGAGAAGGAGGCTTTAAAAAGCAGAATTAGCCAAATGGAGGAGAAGGTTCAAAAGCTCACTGAACAAAATAATTCACTGAAAGAGAGAATTGAGTTCAGGGAAACGAATGACTGTGAGTTAAATCAAGAAGTTAGTAAACAAAACCAAAAATTTGAAAAAATAGAAGATAAGGTGAAACAACTCACTGGAAAAATAACTGTCCTGGAAAATAGATTCAGGAGAAATACTTTAAAAATTATTGGACTTCCTGAAAGCCGTGATCCAAAAAGAGCCTAGACATTATCTTCCATGAAATTATCAAGGAAAACTGTCCTGATATTCTAGAACCAGAGGGATATTATAAAAGGGATATTATAAAATGATGGGGTTAGACTACATGGTCCCCTTGATTTATAACCATCTGTGCTCTCAGATCCCTTCTTTGGGGGCTCCCAGGATACAGAGTTAGAAGAGACCATAGAAGTTAGGTAATTTGACCAGGATCACACAAGACTCAAATAACCTAGATCCTGTGATTCACAATTTAGTGTTCTCCTTCTTCCATCTGGCCTCCATCTCTGTTTTTCCATGTTACACTTTTCTCTGAGTCCTCCCAGCTTCAAACTTCTACTTTCTGAGATACCTTCCAGGTCTAATGTTTTATGACTTCAGGGTCCCTGAGTCATGAATGGGAGGGATAGATTCTGAGACAGTTACTGAGTCTCTGATCCATTCCAACTGATCAATTGCTTTCTGCCTGCTCCCTTCTGATGGTGGTCACTGATGCAGGATGTGGACCTGGCTCATCAGGCCCTCCCTTTGCTATCTCCTATTTTCCCTCCTACCCCAAAACTTCTTCTCCCCAGGAACAATGCCTTCTCCTCCAGGTTAAAGGAAACCTAGACAACTCTGAAGTTCCATGTCCCAACCCTCAAATTGGCAAAGAGATCAAAAAAGAAATATGACCCATGTTGGAGGGGCTTAAGAAAAATGGATTTTGGGAAAACTGGTATGTTAATGTCCTGATGGTGGACCAGTGAGCTGGTTCAGCTATCCTGGAAAATACTTTGATGCTATACCCCAAAAGTTTTGTTATATATATGTTGAGCGTAAGAAATATCTGTGATATTCAGTCCAATAGACTGTTGGTAATGTAAGATTGAAATTCACAGAGCCTGGGGATGTATATATAGATCTGTGAGTCATTGTCATAGAGATTATAATTAAACCCATGTGAGCTGATGAGGTCACCAAGAGAGAATGCATTGAGAAGGAAAAGTAAAGGCTTGGAACTGACCTTTAAGGAACACCTATAATTAAGGGGATGAGAAAAGCAGCAAAGGAGACCAAGATAAAACCAGCAGACGTAGTCAGGAGGAGAGACAGGAAACAGCAGTGTCATGAAAACCTAAAGTCAACCTACCTCCCTTTGACCTCTGGAATAAAATACAAGCTTAGCTTACAGTCTAAAGAGCCCCTCAAAAAATAAAAAAAAGAGCCCCTTAAGCCACCTTTCTAAAAATTTCATTTCTCTTCATTCACCCTATGTTTCAGCTGTATTGTACATAGTTCCCCAAACTTGCCATTTCATTGATGGCCTCCAGGCCTTTGCTCTGAACTGTCTGTCTGTCTTATGCCTTTCTTTGTTTGCCCAGCACTATCAATTAAAACAATCAAACTCAGCGTTCTGGAGGGTTGATATGTGGGCCCCTTCCATCGACACAGGCTGTGACTGCTCTGAGGAAATCAGAAGACAGTGTCTATTAATGTGATACCTCTCTCTCTCTCTCTCTCTCTCTCTCTATCACACACACACACACACACACACACACACACACACACACACACACACACCCTCACTGGATACCCTCATCTATCTGTACTTGACAATCTTAGATTCCCCAGCTCCCCTCTCTTTTGCTTCTTATGCCAACAATTTAGAAGACAGAAAAATGTAAAAGAAATAGTATTCCCCAGGGAATCAAAAAACTTGGGCCCTTATCCTGGTTCTGCCAATTAAAAGTCAATCAAGATTAATTTTAAGAAAATATATTGATCTTTTTTTTCCTATTCCTTTTAAATTATAGAGAGCTTGTTTTCCTCATCTGGAGTTCTCAAAAACAGTCCTTATCCCTATCACTTTCATTTCCCAATATTCCAATATAGAAAGTAGGGATTGTTTTATTATTTATTTTGTTTTTTTGTCTTTCACAGTGTCATGAGCAGCCTATAATAAATGCTTGTTAGTTGACTGATTGATTTGACTCTGAGCTAACCTGTGCAACCTCTCATCAGCTTGTAGCCTTTGGCCACCTCCAATTCATACTTCAATCCAGGCCTGCAAAAAGGTGGAAAATATCCCATTCTTCTTCAGCCTAGACTTTGAGCTGCGCATGGTTTGGATTTTTTTTCCTCATTCACATTTCTACCAGAGAGTCCTTATCTTCCTACTTTGATCTCAGAGGATTACAGCCTCAGAGGGAAAGCTGTAAGAAACTTGATAGCAAATTGTATGTCATTGTAAAACTTAGTTTATCCAGCTGCCTAGTTGGACACCATTCAAAATGCTATACAATCTTTAGTTTTCAAAGTTAATCTCACACCCCCTCCCTCTAAAAACTCTTAATTACAATTTTTAGAATTACAAATGAACAATTTACACAGTAAACAGAAACTTATTTTCAACCTGGGAATTTTCAGGATTATGGAAGATAATTAGAAAAAAGCTAGTCAAGTCAGCCTATTTGTCCAGCCTTCAGGACTGACCTCCAAGCTCAAACTTCGTGTAATAACAGGGGACCAGAACAATGGATGCCGAAAACTACAAGTCCCCATAGCCAGTGAGGACTGGCGATTTGTGTTACTAAAAGCACCTTTTGGAAAGAAAGTAGGATGGTTAACTTTGGGTTCTGATTTGCTGTGCTGACTAAAGGTTGAGTCTGGAGAGCATGAAAACAAAAGTCAAATATAATAGGTGTGAAATAAAAACTCAATTTAGAAGCTGAACAGAATCTTAGAAATATCTGTTTGTGGGCGGAGTTCCCAAAGTCCGGAGCAATACAGTCCTTACAGAAATGACTTCTCCCTGTGAGTGTTTCAATTTAAAAACCTCAGTTTTAATTTAGATTTATTTTAATGGGCGGGGAATCTCAAAAATTCTAGTGAAGTTTTTAAGCTAATTAAAGTTTTAGCAGCTTAAAGCTGAAATCAGACTTTTGGGATGCTGTATATGTTATTTGAGGCTCAACTTTGTCAAGTTTAGAGTGGCTTTCTCACTGTTCCTTATCCTTGGCATTCTGTTTCCTGTCTAGCTGGATGTACTCCTTCTTCCTCTCCAGCTCAGAGAAGTCAGCAGGTGCCCCATCTTCTACATAAAATCTTTCCTTATTCCCCTTTCCCACACCCCTATCTGCTAGTGCCCTCCCTCCCTAACTATCTTTGCATTTATTCTGTATAGAATTTTATATAAATATGTGTATGTGTGGGTATATATGTATACACATATGCATATGCAAATGTGTGCACACATGTGTGTATGTATGTATATGTATATGAATGTACACGGACACATCAATGTGTTTTCTCCCCCAATAGAATAGATGTTCCTTGAGGGTAGGTTTTTCTTGTCCTGATTCCCAGTGCCCAGCAAGACAGTGTAGGCACACACTTAATAAGCACTTAACAAATGCTTGTTGATTGACTGATTGATTATTGATTGAAGGCATGGAAAAGCTGGTCTGGGTCAGTGAAGGCAATTAGTGGAACCTATAGACCATAGGTCCTTGATGCATTGAACTAGGCATTCTTGAACTATTTCCTGTTTACTGAAGCCTGTGCATTAAGCTTTGGATATTGGTTAGTGGCTTTGGAAAATAATGTGTTTATCCTATAGGCAACATGGAACATCTAGATGTTCTGAGCAAGAGTTAGACCTGTGCCTTGGGAAGATTATTTCTGAAGGACGGCCTAAAGAAGGGAGATGGATATTAAGGTCACGGAGACAAACAAAGAGCTTGTAAGTAAGAGGTAACAGGAATCGGTACTCCGGTGGTGGTCCTGGGACTAAAGAGGAGGAACTGAATGGAAGCCTTCAGGAGTCCAAGGAACAAGGTAGAGAGGATGGCAAGATCCCAGGGAAGGATTCTTAAGGATGGAGTGGGCATAAACATGTTTTTATGCAGTAGAAAGGAGTCAGTAAATAGGGAGAGATTAAATCTACCCCCAATGGACAGGATAAACTCAAGAGAAGAGACAAGAGGCAATGGAATCAAGGGTACAAACAGAGGGAATGCCTTTCACTGAAAGGGAAAAAAGAAAGGAAGAAAAAGGAAGGAAGGAAAAAAGGAGAAAAGAAGGAAAAAGGAGAGAGAAAGTGAGGGAAGGAGGGAGGGAAGAAGAAAGGGAAGAAGAGAGGAAGGAATGAAGGAGGGAAGGAAGGGGGAAGGAAGGGAGAGAAAAGGGGATCATTCAGAGGTGTTTTTAAAATTAAATGCAGACAGCAGCTAGGTGGCACAATGGATAGAGCACCACCACCAACCAGAGTTAGGAGGATCTGAGTTCAAATGTGACCTCAGGCACTTATTAGCTGTGTGACCCTGGTCAAGTCACTTAACCCCATTGCTTCTAAAAAAAATTAAATGCAAAGGAAGAGAACAGAAGGAAGGTCAGAAAGAAGTACAGACAAACAGGACAGCTTCGAAAACTATAGGTTGAATTTACTATACACTTAAAAAGGAAAAAGCAAGCTGTACATCAGAGAAATCGGCATCTTTGTTAACAGTCGACCACAAATGAACAAATGTCTGTTTCATTTGGTGTTAAGTTCAGAAAAAAACAAGAAATAAAAACAAAACCGAAAGAACTATTGTGAGGAATGTATAGTGTCAGTATGATAATATGGAAAGAACATGGCTTTTTAGTCAGAAAAACTGGGTTCAAATTCTGCCTCTGATGTTTATTATCTGTGTAACCTAGGGCACCAACCCTCACCTCAGTTTACTCACATGTAAAACAAAGGAGCTGGACTAGAAGAATCCTTCCAGCTAGAGCTATGATCCTCTGATAGGGAGTTGATCAGAAATTAATGAAATGATCACTGTGCAATAATGACAGTCCATTTGAGGCTGGGTAATATGAGTTTGTGTGAATTCAGTCCAAAGGCTTCCATGATTGCCTCCAGCAGCTATGGGGCAGCCTCAGAGAAGGCAGAGGGTGAGGGTGTTCCAGGGTAGACAGTCATCGGGGTTGAGGACAGTGGAGAGAGGCAGGGCAAAGGATTAGAGATGGAGGACAATGCCTTGCCGAACTGGTTAACCACTCGGTTAAGACTGGGAAGGGAGGAAAGCAAAGCCTTGCTGGGGAGGGATGAGAAATAAGAGGTCAGGGTAAGGATGAAGAGCTGGTTTAGGAGTAAGATGTGTAGAGAAACTGATAGTGACCAAAGATCAGAATCTTGGAGGCTGGATTACAATCCTTTTCCTTATTCAGGGACTTGTTTAACTCAATTTAAGAGCTGCTTGGTCAGGATGGACTTGGAGCAAATGTGACCTTTACAAACGATGATGCCATTAGACTCCAAGGCTACATCAGGGCGCAGAGCAGTCCAAGAATTGAATACCTGCCTTCTGAGGTAGTGAACTTCTGCCATTGGAGGAATTTAAGCAAATGATAGTAACTGAAATTTATGTTTTAAATTTTGAAGGTGCTTCGCATACGTTTGCTCCTATGAGCCTCATGATGAACCTATGAGGCAGCCACAACAGGTGTTACTTTCTCCATTTTACAGATGAGAAAAGTGAAGTCCAGAGAGGCTAAGTCATGAAGAGACAGGATTTGAATCCAGATCTTCCTAATTCAAGTCCAGGACCCAACCTACCATAATATAACTTGTAAGCTAAAGCTCAAATCACCTCACAGGGATTTATGCATTGGCCAAGAAACTGGTTTAAATATCAGGGGTGGGGGAAGGAACCTGTGGCCTCAAGGACGTATGTGGACCCTATAGGTCCTCAAGTACAGGTATTTATATAGTTTTACAAACAAATCATTTTATTAAGGGAATTTGTTCTGTGATGTTTGGACTCAGTCAAAGGGCTGTACTTGAGGACCTAGAGAGCCATATGTAGGCTTGAGAGGGTATGGATCATCATCTTATCTAAACTTTGTATCGCTCTTCCCCCCAAAAATGGCTCTCTGCAGTTAGTAGGGGCCAAAAACAAAAACAAAAACTATGTATTGAACATAAATGAGCTTTCATCCTATTGAATATTTCTCTACCAATTTCCTCTGACCATGAATAGTTTTAAAATGTTTGAAATTTGCCCCATCCCATTTTCCTTGGTCAAGAAAAGCCCAGCTTGGGGTTGTGAGCTGATCCAACCATTCTGTGGAGCAATTTGGAACTATGCCCAAAGGGCTATAAAACTACTCATACCCTTTGACCCAGAAATAGCACTACTAGGTCTGTATCCCAAAGAGATCATAAAGAAGAGAAAAGCATCCACATGTACAAAAATATTTATAGTAGATCTTTTTGTGGTGGTAAAAAGTTAGAAACTGAAAGGAATGTCCATCAGTTTGGGGAATGACTGAACAAGTTGTGGTAGATGAATGTAATGGAAAACTGTTATTGTTCCATGAGAAATAATGAGCAAGTGGATTTCAGAAAAACCTGGAAAGACTTACATGAACTGATGCTGAGTAAAGTGAGCAGAACCAGACCATTGTACGCAGTAACAGCCACATTGTGTGATGACCATCGTTGATAGACTTAGCTCTTCTCAGCAATACAATGATCCAACACAATTCCAAAAGACTTGTGATGAAAAACGCCATCTGCATTCTTGAGAAAGACATTATGGAGTCTGAATGCAGATCATAGTATACGGTTTTTTCCCTTTTTTTCCTTTCTTGTGGCTTTTCCCTTTTGTTCTGATTCTTCTTTCACTAATGTAGAAATATGTTTAATATGATTGTACACATGTAACCTATATCATATTGCATAGCATCATGGGGAGAAGGGAGGAAAGGAGAAAAAAATTTGGAACACCAAATCTTAAAAAGTGAATGTTGAAAACTATTTTTCTATGTAACTAGAAAAAATAAAATACTCTTAAGTGAAGAAAAATTTAAAAAAGAAAGAAAAACCCATCTCCAATTAACAACAAACCAAAAGACATTCAAGGAAGCCTATGACCCACCTCCTGGCAGAGAGCTAATGGACACAAGATACAGGAGACATACATTTCTGAACATGGCCACTGTGTAGATTCATTTTGTCTGGCTGCCAGTTTGTTAGGTGTTTCTTTTTCCTTTATTTCTAATGGTCAATGGTTGTGAGGGGTGAGGAGTCAGAGGAGAGGAGGAGTTAGTTAATGAAGATGCCAACAATAAAAAGATACATGGAAACATTGTTTAAAATGCATATAACAGAACAGGAAGAAATCTGGAAGGAAACACAGGCAAGCAGAAAAGTTTTGAAAGTGACATTTAGAATTATTATATTTATTTTTTTTTTAAAAGCAAGCCATGTTTTAAAAAAAAAAGATTCATGGTTTCATATAGAATCCCCCTTTTATGTTCCCTGTGTGTGGAAATAGGGCAGATAAGTGATACAGTGCCAGATCTAGAGTCAGGAAGATTCATCTTTCTGAGTTCAAATCTGGCCTCAGACACTTACTAGTGCTGTGATCCTAGGCAAGTCACTTAACTCTATTTGCCTCAGTTTCCCCATCCGTAAAATGAGCTGGAGAAGGAAATAGCAAAACACTCCAATGTCTTTGCCAAGAAAACCCCAAATGGGGTAACAGAGTTTGAATTGACAACAATAAAAGTTTGTAGAAATGCCCTTTTGGGAGGAGATTTGACTTCCAAATGAAAAAATTAAAATTAAAGAGAGAAGTCAACTCTATTATAATATTTGTGTCTATTGGAAAACATGATTTGATTTATAGTAAGAGTTCTATGGTCATAGTCTTTTAAATAGGAGACCTTGCTTCTGAGATGTTCTTGAACATTACAGAAAATTCACATAAAATATATCAAGTTTCAGAACGCTGATCAGTGCTAGTGCTGATCAGGGCATCGACACATGCCTCCTTCCTCTGGGCAAAAGAGTCGAGGAAACACCACCTCCAAAGCCCTCCTTTCAAAATACAAAAATATACTAAAGCCCTAAGGTCAAAGTCAAAGGGTCAAGATTCTAATCTGGACTCTGCTAATGTGGGACCTTAGACAAATCACTTCCCTTCTCTGGAGCAGAGTTTCTTTCCCTATAATATAAGGAAGTTGGAGTAAATGATTTCCATGAGGCTCTTTCCAGATCTGAATCTACGATATGGAGTACCTTAGAAGGTGAATTTCCAAGGTTTGGATACCCTGCTGGGTCTTTGATTTGCAGATGGAACAGGCCACATTGCCTGATTAGCATGTGAATTCTCACTATGTTTTTCCAGGCTTTGCAAGAGACTTCAGTCCAGCTCCCTGGCATTCAGCTTTATGGGGGAGAAAATCTTAGTCCAAAATACAGCACCTGACACAAGACTCAATCATTAAGCACTTACTAAGTGCTAGGCACTGGGGAGATAAAGAAAAAACAGAAACAGTTCTTGTGCTCAGGGGCTTCTATTCTAATGCAAGGGAACACGTGTATCTAAATAGGCACATGAAAGATATATACGGAGTTGATGGAAGGCAATCATAAAGGGGAAGGGTGGGAGGAAGGGGGAAACAGGGAAAGATCTCCTATAAAAGATAGGATTTGAGTTGAATCTTAAAGGATTGTATGAGGCCAAATTGAGGAGGTGTAGCATCCTAGGCACAGGTGATAGCTGATCTGAAAGGCATGGGGATGGGAGATGGTGCCCTATGGGGATTATATAGGGTTTGCAAAAGCCCAACTGCACTAAGACTTTTGGGATGCCCTGTCTAGAGGGGAAGTTCCCATCTCAGAGTTCTTGTGGGAGAATGCTTGGTAGGTCATAGAATCCTGAGATGGACCCTCTTCCAGGGATGGACCTGCCTGACCAAGTAGCTCTTGTGTCTCCTACACCAGAAAGGATGGGGAAAGGAGAAGAGTGATGAATTTGGAGACAGAGATGCATCTTTCTAAATCTGGCTCTGCCATTTTTTACTAGGTGTGATTTTGAGAAACCAGACCTCATTTTCCTCATCTCTAAAATCACAAGAATAGCCAACATTTACATAAGGCTTTGGTATTTACAAATTACTTTATGGATATTATCTCAGGTGGTCCTCAGAACCCCATTTTACACCTCTTACAGCTAAATATCTGAGGTAGGATTTTAATTCAGGTCTTCTTAATTCCAAATGAGGCACTTTATCACCAGACGGGGTATGAGGCTCTACAATAAAGGTATGGACTCAGTGGTCTGTAATGTCCCTTCTACCTCTAGAGGTGCTATGAACCCTAGAAGGGCAGAGCTTTGGGGGCAAACACATCCTTTCAAACTAATGAAACTCCCAGTTGCTTGTGAGCTGGGCTTCCAAAAAAAGTTGCTTTGACTCTCAGATCTGTTTCTTCATCTGCCAAATGGAAATAACCCACCTTAGAGGGTTGTGCTAGGGACTAAACAAGGAAATAGAGCTTTGTGAGAAGCGCTTAGCTGATATGACAGTTTACAATCAAGTTGCTGGACTTTTTTAACAGCTATTTCTGCATGATAAACTTGTGAGGGAGGGAATGAAACTATTGTTTGCCTCCTTGGCACTTAGGTGACACACAGTACTGGATTTGGAGTCAAGAAAACTAAGTTCAACTCTAGCCTCACATACTTACTAGCCGTGTGACCCTGGACAAGTCACAACCTGTGTTTGCCTCAGTTTCCTCAACTGCAGAATGGAGGTAAAACTGGCCTCTACTTCTCAGGGTTGCTATAAAGATCAAGTGAGATAACATTCGTAAAGAGGCTATTTGTACAGTGCCTGGAACATAGTAGGTGCTTTATAAAAGCTTATTTCCTTCCTCCCACCTGGGTAAAATGAGGAAACAGGCACAAAGAGATTAGGGGAGTTGTCACATAACTAGGGTCCTCAGGGTCTAGAGCAGAAAGGAAGACTCTCATTTCCCAGATGAAAAGACCGAGGCCCATGGTGGTTAAATGATCTATTTAAGATCAGAATCATAGGAAGCAATTAAGAGCAATCTCCTAATTTAACAAATGAGGTAAGTGGGGCAGACAGGCTGTGACTTGTATAGGGTTATACAGCTAGTAAGTGTCTGGCTATCATGCACTTCAGGGGGATTTGAGATGCTAAGTGGTTTCATTTTTGTCCTTCTATCTTCAGTAATGTCTGACTCCTAGTAATTACTTAATAAATGCATTAGATTGTTTGCTTGGTTGATTGGGAGCAGGAGTAGTATGAGGCAATGGGGAAGAGCTCTGAAGTCAGAAGACCTGCGTTCGAATCCTATCTCCTGAGTCATTTAAACTGTTTCTTCATCTAAAACAATGAGAGGGTCAGACCAGATGGTTTTCCAAGAGTCCACACCAGCTTGATATCTATGATCCTAAGGCTGATTCCTGACTCCAAAAAAAGAGCTCAAATTTCCTCCAAAACCAAGAATACAAAAAGGAATTGGTTTCATGGCCAAGACTGGTCCTCAGAGAACATCTCCTATCAGATCAGAGGGACCTTCTGCTTCTAACATCTGCAACTCCTCCCTGGTACCTAGATGATGCTTCTGTCTACTAGAGAAAAAGAGCCATTTTATTTCCAGTCTAACGCTATTTTAGGGAAAAAAAATAAAAGCCCCATAGACCTGGGGAAGTGTGGTTGGCAAAGCTAGCTGGGAATAATTCCCCTACAGATAGAAAGGCATGCAACTCAGTAACACTACCCTTTCCATAGAGTCAGCTGGGTCTTATCCCAGGTGCCAGGGTGTGCAGGGTAGTAGCTGCTGTTGCTTCCTCTTTCTTCAGCTGAATTGGGCAAGTCCCTCAACCTCTTTGGGTTGGAGTACATTCATTCATTTTAATAAGCATAGTATTTACTATTTACAAGGCAACTGTGTTAAACGCTTTAGAGTTATTATCTCACTTGGTCCTCGTGACAACCTTGAGAGGCAGCTACTATTATTATACCTCCCCATTTTACAGATGAGGAAACTGAGGCAGAGGTTAAGTGACTCACCCAGGATCACATGCTAGTAAGTGTCTAAGGGTCAGATTTGAATTCAGGACTTTCTGACTCCAGGTCTACTGCTCTATTCACTTTGCCACCTAGCTGCCCCCTGTGCCAGCCTATGCTAGATGGTATGGATACAGGTAATAAGGCATTATTTGTTCTTGAGATGACTTCATTCTCCTGGAGTGACCTCTAAGGTTCCTGCCAGTTTTAAATCTATGGAAAGGAGAGCTGCTGACAGCCAAAGGAGACTAAG
This sequence comes from Potorous gilbertii, assembly GCA_028658325.1. Lineage (NCBI taxonomy): Eukaryota > Metazoa > Chordata > Mammalia > Diprotodontia > Potoroidae > Potorous > Potorous gilbertii. The sequence goes on along the minus strand of CM053772.1, from coordinate 239,920,196 downwards.
CTCCCGGGGCAGGAACTGTCTTTTCCCTTTCTTTGTATCCCCAGCATGCACCATAGTGCCAGCAACACAGTAGACTCTTAATAAATGTTAGAAGATTCACAGACTAACTTGTCTGACATTCTAGGATACCATCCCTCTCCCTGTTATCTCTCAATCCAGTTGGGTTCAATTGCAGATAGAAACAACCTTCCATGAAGCTTCCAAGAAAGGGTCCAGGATCAAAGATGGAGAATATGGCTCACACCCACACAAACACAACTGACCAAATGAGATTAGTCTCCCAGGAGCCTGGTGAGGCAGGCTGACATCTTGGTGAAGTTGGAGGGACCGTTTAATTCCCAAGGGATCACTAAGGGAAAAAGTCAGCTATCGCTTTGAAGGAACCTGTCTTTTCTCTCGTGGGGGAGAAGGGAAAGAAGTCTTAGGACCAAGGTGCCACACCTAGTCGGAGTTTTAGAGATGGAAGGGGCCTTCAAGGTTCATTTTGCAGATAGGGAAACCAAACCTCAGAGAGGAAAAGGGATACAGATGAGATGTCATGTCTTACCACAGGACTCACCATACCTTTAATGCACTAGTTTTTTAGCCCTGCTAGATCGGTCCTCAGGAGCATCTATCCCCTTATTTCAAGGCTAATGAAAAGCAAAGTGGATTTGGGGAGGGCTGGAAAAAATGTTGGATTGGGGGCCTGAGTCCTAGGTTCTGAGTTCAGCTTTTCTTACTAATAACATCTGTATGGCTTTGGGTAAGTCCCTTCCCCTCAGTTACAGAAAAGGAGGGTTTGGATGATTCCTAAAGTTGCTGCTGACTATAAATCGATGCTCGTGAGACATCCCAGGAAGCGTTCTAGTGTCCAAGGCCACCCAGTGGCATCGTAGCAGAAATTCTGATGCCTAGGAACCTTGGGTCCTTTTTCCAACCAAGCTTGTTGACTACGGTTGTTTCTGTCATTTGTCAGATAACTGTTTTGTATACAGTGGGTTGAGCTTGAGCTATTACTGGACTTTTGTGATGGTATTCCCAGCAGTGCAGGGAAGACTTTACACACCCCATGGGGGAAGCCAGTGACCCAGGGACAGCTCATAGCTGTTCCCTGGGGCTAAGGGCAATAATGTGTAGGGGAAGGGATGGAAAGGTAGAGGAGAAAGACAAAAGGAGGAGGGAGATAACAGGTAGGGGCTAAGTAGGGCTGATTTTCTTGGATGGAAAAGTGTTTCTCTGATAAAAGTTAATGGCTGTTTTCAGTCCGTCATATCAGGTCTTTCTCCAGCTCAGCCAAGTTCCTGTTGAAAAGGAATTGGGAACTTATTGCTTTAACAACTCTCAGGAATGTTGGACCAGTATGAGCAAGTCATATTTCTCCTTCTCTAGGGGTAAGTCACAAGGCCAAAGGCAAGGAGAAAGAAAACCTTTTAGTGCCTGAATATATTACAAGGGATCACTACTCCAGGCAGTTAGAGCTTACAAGTCTCCTCTTCCCCTTTCATTTGTTTTAAACAAGTCCCTAAACATCAGTGCAAATGGTTTCCTTCTAGAATACTGGCAAAAAGTCAGACACATATAGGATAGCATCAAGAAACATCAGCTGTGAAAAATTTGCCCAAGTGTCAAGGGGCTTTGGGATTTGGTGGCACAATGAGAGGGGACAACTTTGAGGGTCAAGAGTGAATTCCAAGTGATCCAGGAGAGGTTTTTTGAGTGTAACCCCTGTGGCCTCTCTCTCCTGGCCCACAATTTAAGGGCAAGACCTGTCCTAAACCATTTGAGACACAGGTAGGGCCTGAGCTAGTGCAGCTACAAAAGTTTCCTTGTAAAGAAAGATGGGTAATGAAATACTACTGTGCATAAGAAAGGATGATTAGGAGGACTTCAGAAAAGACTGGAAAGACTTACATGAACTGATGCTGAATGAAATGAGAACCAGGACAACATTACACACAGTAACAGCCACAGTGTTTGAGGACTGTTCTGATAGAATTAGCCCTTCACAGCAATGCCAGGACCTAAAACATCCCCAAAGGATTCTTGAGCAAAATGCCATCCACATCCAGAGAAAGAACTATGGAGTCAGAACACAGAATGAAGCAGACTATTTTCTCTTGTGTTATGTTTTGTTGTGTTTTAATTTTTCTCATGGTTTCTCCCATTTGTTTTAATTCTATGCAACATGATTAATGTGAAAATGTATTTAATAAGATTGTACGTGTAGAACCCATATAAGATTGCAAGTCACCTTGGGGAGGGAGGGGGAGAGAGAGAGGGAGAAAATTTAAGGCATGGAAGTGATTGTTGAAAACTGAAAACAAATAAATTAATTAAATTTTTTAAAAATTGAAAAAAAAAAGGAAAATGGGTGGGCATCTCCTCTGACTCAGCACCCTTTTTTTCTCCTTGGAGAGTCTAGCCTTGAGCCCCAATATTCAGTAAAAGAAGAGGAAGGTGTTTGTGAATCTTGGGATCACCTGTTAGAGCCAGGACCTGAGCAATAGTGGTCCTGGTTCTGGTGGGAATTCCTCTGTTGAGGGCTAAAATGCACGTATATTTTAAATGTTTCCTTTCGGTAGAAACTTCCAAGAGAAACAGTTAAGACACAGCATTTATATTCAATAATAAAAAAACAAAACAGGAAAGTTTTTTTTTTAACTATACAAACTGAAATGAAACATTCCCACATGTGGGTTTCTTAACTGTACAAAGAACAGCATAGTGCTGGAATTAGCCTATGAGGAGGAAATGCCTTTTTGGCTTGAATTTCTACTGAAGCAGAATTTGAACCACTGATCCGTAAAAAAAATCTCAATTCTGTTGTAAGAGGCCTCCAAAGAGTCCTGGTGGTTGTCTCCATTATGTTTCTGATCTGTTTTTCCTCAGCAATTTATTCACCCAATTTAATAAAAGTAAATTATCATTTATTGAACTACTAGATTCAATTAAAAATGAGCTACAGGATAAATAAACTTTGGAACAAGGATATAACACATGTTAAACAAAAATAAATAGGTTACACTGAACTCATCCCAGAGTCAATTCACTTCAGATCATGGCCCTGCCTTCTTCCCTGGACACTATGGTCACATTTTTCTTGATCATAATTGGAATTATTAAAAGCCAAAATAAATTGAAAACAAACTCATAAGGTAAAACCTTTAAGGAAACCAAAGTATTGGATTTTAACCTTTTAATTCTGAACAACCAAAGCTTTTCAGTTTTTACATAATCTAATTAAAGCTAATGGAATTAGCTGAATAGGCTGTATTTAACAAAGATGGGGAAGACAACAGTCACCCAGCTACCTGGGACAGAAATCAAAACAGAGAAATGTAGAACCAAAATCTGCAGGGTCCCCACTAATTGAGGAACATATTTAAAGGCTTTGCATCCTTTTGTCATTTGAAATGGCTTCTGGAATTATGATTGTAAGGACCTTTCAGACATCTGAAAGCATCTGAACAGCCTTGATCATGTACTCAAAGTTAAAATTCATCCTGGGGCAGAATTCTATGGCTGCACCAGCCATGCAGGTAGACCTCAGTATTCTGAGAGCTGATAAAAGAGTAACAACAGGAAAATCTACCATCTAGTCCTAATTTCATATTTCTGCATATACAAGGGGTCAGGTTGGAAATCGAGAGTTGCTGATTTGCAGAGTTGGAAGGGACCTTGGTGGTCACCGAGTCCAACCAGTCTCTTTCCAGGGTCAAGTGTGAGACGCCCACTTGTGCATAAAAATGTGTGCAGAAGATCAGGGAATGGGAAAGTCCAAGTGTTCTCGACTCTGGCTGCAGGGAATCTCTGTTGTCTGAAAAGAAAATATTCTCTGCTGGATGGTTCTGAGGTCCGGGTTAATCATCCAAGCCTGGGGTCTCTCCTTGCTGGATTCTGGAGGCTATTCTGATGGCTTCTTCCAAAGACTGCTGTTCTCCAAGCTGCAACATGAATGTGTGAGAAAGATAAAGAGTTTCATCCAACAAATGTTCAACAAAAAAAATAAATTAAACCAAAAAATCAGGTCAAGAGCCAAATATTTCTCACTTTCTCTTGGAAAACTTGGCTTGCTGGAATTGAACATGCTCTCCCTCTTACAGTACTTTGTATAGACTTTTTATTTAATTTTTTAAAAGTTATGTACATTATTTTATTTTATCATTCTTCTTCTAAAAAATTGAATTCTGGAAATGAGAAGGTTGAGGGTAGCGCCAAGATGGCAGAGTAGAAGCACAGACCTGCAAAAGCTCTCTTCCCACAGCCCATAAAATACCTGTAAAAAAATGACTCTAAACAAATTCTAGAGCAGTAGAAGATACAAAATGACAGAGCAAAAGAGATTTCCAGTTCAAGGCAGCCTGGAAGGCTGAAAGGAAAGGTCTATCACACTGGTCTTGGAATGGAGTACAGTCCACAGAGCCCAGCCCAACCTTAACCACCCAGGGACAAGATAGGAGCAGACCTCAGGGGGTGGAATCACAGGGAGCAGCTGTGGTATCCAGATTACTCAACCCACAAACACCAAAGACACCTTAAAAAGTCAGTGAAAAAGCTCTTTCACCTGGGTGAGAAGGGAGCAAGGTTCTGTCCTAGCCCTGACCCCAGGTGGCTGCAGTATCCATTTTTGGAGCCCTCCACCTAAAGACCCTGGGAGAATCAAGCAGAGGATCTGGGTCTCAGCCCTGAATGGCAGTCCTGGGGTGAGGAGGAATACCAGCTGGTGGAGCTGGTGAAGGTTCTAGACAGGGAATACTACTCACAGATCTTGGGCAGAAAAGTGCTTATGGTTGCTCTGAGACAAAAGCGCAGGTCAGGAGAGGAGAAAACTCCTCTCCCTTGATTGTGCCACCTTGGAGGAACTGAGAACTTACAGGTCCCGAGAGCATACCCTCCTCTTGACAAAAGACTCAAAAGTCAAGTAACTGGCTGGGAAAATGCCCAAAAAGGGGGCAAAAAAATAAGACTATAGAAGGTTACTTTCTTGTTGAACAGATATTTTCTTCCACTCTTTCAGGTGAAGAAGAACAATGCATACTATCAGGAGGACATAAAAGTCAAGGCTTCTGCATGTAAAACCTCCAAAATAAATATGCAATGGTCTCAGGACATGGAAGAGCTCAAAAAGGATTTTGAAAATCAAGTAAGAGAGGTGAAGGAAAAATTGAGAAGAGAAATAAGAGCAATGCAAGAAAATCATGACAAGTGGGTCAACAGCTTGCTAAAGGAGACCCCAAAAAATGCTGAAGAAAATAACACCCTAAAAATAGACTAATTCAATTGGCAAAAGAGGTCCAAAAAGCCAGTGAGGAGAAGAATGCTTTAAAAAGCAGAATTAGCCAAATGGAAAAGGAGGTTCAAATGCTCAGTGAAGAAAATAGCTCTTTAAAAATTAGAATGAAGCAGAAAGAAGTTAATGACTTTATGAGAAACCAAGAAATTACAAAACAAAACCAAAAGAATGAAAAAATAGAAAACAATGTGAAACATCTTATTGGAAAATCTGGAAAACAGATCTGGGAGAGATAATTTAAAAATTATGGGACTGCATGAAAGCCATGATCAAAAAAAGAGCCCAGACATCATCTTCCATGAAATTATCAAGGAAAACTGCCCTGATATTCTAGAACCAGAGGGCAAAATAAGTATTGAAAGAATCCACTGATCACCTCCTGAAAGAGATCCAAAAAGAGAAACTCCTAGGAACATTATAGCCAGATTTCAGAGTTCCCAGGTGAAGGAGAAAATATTGCAAGCAGCCAGAAAGAAACAATCCCAGTATTGTGGAAATACAATCAAGATAACACAAGATCTAGCAGCTTCTACATTAAGGGATCTAAGGGCTTGGAATAGAATATTCTAGAGGTCAAAGGAACTAGGACTAAAACCAAAAATCATCTACCCAGCAAAACTGAATATAATACTTCAGGGGAAAAAGTGGTCAATGAATGAAGGACTTTCAAGCATTCTTGATGAAAAGACCACAGCTGAATAGAAAATTTGACTTTCAAACACAATGATCAAGAGAAGCATGAAAAGGTAAACAAGAAAGAGTTGAACTGTTTACATTTGTACGTGGAAAAATATTTGTAACTCTTCTCAGTATTTGGGTAGTTGGGGGAATTATACACATAAATATAGACAGAGGGCACAGGGTAAGTTGAACACGAAGGGATGATATCTAAAAAAATAAAATAAGGGGTGAGAGAGGAATATATTGGGAGGAGACAGGGAGACGTGGAAGGGGGCAAATTATCTCATAAAAGAGGCAAGAAAAGCTTTTTCAGTGGAGGAGAGAAAAGGGGGAGATGAGCGGGAAAAAATGAAACTCACTCTCATCATATTTGGCTTAAAGAGGGAATGCAGTAACATGGCACACTCAATGTGGTATGACAACTTATCTTACACTACAGAAAAGTAGGGGAGAAAGGGATAAGTGAGATGAGGGGGATGACAGAAGGGAGGGCAAATGGGAGGAGGGGTAATTAGAAGTAAACACTTCTGGGGAGGGACAAGGTCAAAAGAGAGAACAGAATAAATGGGGGGCAGGACAGGATGGAGGGAAATGTCGTTAGTGTTTCACAACACGATTATTATAGAAGTCTTTTGCAAAACTGCACATGTATAGATGTATAGCCTGTATTGAAGTGCTTGCCTTCTCAATGGGGATAGGTGGGGAGGAAGGAAGGGAGAGAAGTTGGAAGTCAAAAGTTTTAGGAATGAATATTGAGAATTGTTTTTGCATGCAACTGGGAAATAAGAAATACAGTAATGGGGTATAGAAATATATCTTGCCCTACAAGAAAAGAGAAAAGATGGAGGGAAGGGAAGGGTGTGATAGAAGGGAGAGCAGATTGGGGGAAGGAGTGATTAGAATGCATGGTGTTTTGGGGTGGGGGAGGGGAGAGATGGGGAGAAAATTTGGAACTCAAAATCTTGTGAAAATGAATGTTGAAAACTAAAAATAAATAAATTAATTAAAGTTTAAATTAAAAAATGAGAAGGTTGTAAAAAAATTGAATTCTGCTCAAAATTTTAAAAATAAATGTTTAAAACTGTTCTCACATGTAAATTTGGGGAAAAATAAAATCCTAAATAAATAAGAATATTAAAAAAAGTTAAAAAAAATTAAGTTCCAGGTTCTCTCCCTCCCAACCCTTTCCCTACCCACTGAGAAGGTAAGAATATGCTATCACTTTGTATATACTTTTTACTGACTAATTTGTGCCCTCTTATCTGTCTCTTATCCAAGGGGGCAGGGATATTCATTTTTTGCCCATGAGTCCCCAGCTCTTCCTAGAGCACACCAAATGCTTAAGAAATGTTCTTTGTATTTGGCTTTGAATGAATGGGCACAGTCAGAAATATCTACCTAAGTGATGTGAGGGGAGAAGAAGGTGGGGACAGATTAAGTCTAGCTTCTTTGGGTGTTTGATAAAGCCTTTACACCAAAAGGGCCAAAGGAAATTCCTTAGTTTGAAAGTTCAGGATAAAGACATCCCGTAGGCCTCTTTTTCCAAGCAGTTTTCCACACCAAAAACTGGCTTTCATTTTCCTGAACTGTATTCTAATGATCATTTCAAGTTAAGTGTCTGTAAAAGCATTTTTTAAAGGCACGTTTATTTCACATCTCTCCAATATGTGGCATGCTGCCCTTCACACCAGAAATCCTTCTAGATCTCCGTCATGATTCCCAGCATTCCCAGCTGCTGTAAGACAAGAGGTGGGTGCCTCTCTCCAGGGTAGTCATCAAGTTCTGCCTCATAGCACAGTTCTATTATGTATCTGTCATCTCTCCACTAAACTCCTTATTCCTTCTGGGTCAGGGGTCTTGTCCTAGCCTCAATTTCTGCATCCACTACAGGGACTTATGCAGAAACCTCAGCTTCCACAAAATGTTTGCTGAATTGACCAAGATTTTGTCAGGAGCCTATGACAATTAATCAATCAGCTGTCTTGCTGAAAGGGCACCTCTCTTCCAAGGGATGAGTCTAACGACAGTAACCTTGGGCAAAGCTCTTTTCTGAGCCTTGGCTCCCTCATCTATAAAATGGAAACAATATGACTTGCATCATCTACCTCACAGGCCTGTTGAGGTGTTCAAGGTACTTGTGACCATAAGGTGATCTATAAATGTAAAATTTAATTTTATAACAAAATGGCAGTATGATTGAGTTTTTATTTTGAGAATGGTGATGACCAGCTGAGGGCACACAGTTGGATGTGTGTCTGTCAAAGTGCTGAGGGATGGTGAAGGACAAAGCAAAGGCTTAAGGGAAGGAGAAATGAAAAGGTTATGGGGGAAGGAGGGAAGGGAAGAGGGAGAGATAAATAAAACATTAAAAAACATACCATGAGAAACAAAGAGGTTTGGAAGGGAATACAAATAGGGCGATTTTGTCACTACTGTGTTAAAAATTTAATTTATACTTTCTAAAAAGTTCACAAAATGGAAATTCATGGTTTCAGAGGCAATCCTCCTTGTTCTCCTTTGTATATTGAAATATTCATGTTTACTGATGAATGTTAAGTTCTTAACGTGTGTATATATGTATGTATGCATGTGCATGTACTCTCACCCTCCCCCAAAGCCCACAAAACATATGGCTGCCTCATACAAGGCAAGTGACACAATGAGTAGTATTTACCACGCAGGCTCTCTGGGAATGAAAGTCTGTCGCTATGCACCTTGAATCCTCTCGTTCTGCTATGCACATGACACATTTTTTTTTCCCTTTTCTTACTTTGTATTTAAATTTCAATATTTGAATTTATGATACATTTTTTTCCTTTTCTCTATTCTATATTTGAGTTCTGGTGTTTGAGTCGAAGAGTTTTAAAAAAAAGCCTGGTCCCCTCAGGAAGCCGTGTCCCTTCTGCTCTGTTTCTCTACCACAATCCATGAACCTTAGCTATGTCTGCATGCCTCCATCACTCAGTCTGTCTCCAGCCATCTGTCTGTTTCTCTCTCAGGTTTACAAGCATTTCCTTTCATCAGTGTTATTGGTTACTCTCAGGACTCATTTGACCATCCCAAGACCATAGACAGAAAGCTGGAGGAGTCTTCACAATAATCTACTTCATCCTCTCATTCTGACAGAAAAAGGAAAGTCAAGCCTTTCTTTAGTTTTCCTGAAGTGAATTGCCCAAGATGCTACCCTTGGGAGATAACAGAGCCGAGATAAGATCCTGAGTCTTTTTCTTTGGCTCTGCTGGGTAGTCTTTCATGACCCTGTACTGTGGTCTACTGATTAGGTGTGAGGTACGTTTATTTTACAAAGTCCTTTGAGAGACATTTAAGCGACTTTCAAGACCTTGATGGCCTGTGAGGGGAAGACATGTACCTAGGCATACTTGTACAGGCAGCACGTCATGCTCCTGGGAAAGGCTCTCTTACGTTGAAATGTATTTTCCCTCAGAAACAAACATGGAAGAGGATCAGTTCCAAGCCAAGGGCACTACGTCCAGTCAGCCATCCTCTCCACAGTTTACAGAAATTAAGCAGGACAAGAGAGGAACTGGCACCTAACATCGAAGGTGACAGTCTTGGAGCATGGAACACAGTGGTCTTGGCTGAGGAAGCAGAGAACCATAGGCTGAGAAGGAATCATGAATACCATCTAGTCTAACCTGCCCCCAACACTGTCAGTCCTACGTAGTTTTGACTTGGATGGATCTATGTCCCTTTTTTGCTGGAAAGCAAAAGGCAAAGAGATGCTCTTATTCACCGGATCACACAATTTGGAAGAGACCTTTTGATAGGCACCTATGGGAGGCTTTTGGGGAACCTGGGGGTCATGTGATAGCCTTTTGGGATACAGAGCCACGAATGTCTTGCCTATTATTTTTCTGTATCTTTCTCTGTAGCAAGCACAGGAATTGGAGAACGAGGCATCAATATTTGTGCCAACAGTTCCAGGGGTGCTGAGTGTTGGGTTGGCCAATGCTTGTGAATTGAAGTTCTGCCTGTTTGCCATGAGGACCAGAAACAGTCCCTTGGGTACAAGTGGTAGAGTGGGGAGTCTAGTGTGGCCAAACTTGCCACATGCTTGGGCTTACCTGCACTGCAATTTGCGTTCCATTGGATGTGGCCACTAATGTCAGCGGTCGGGCTTCTGTTGTCACCAGGTGATGCCCATGTGGCTGATGCCCCATTTCCGAGGAGGCTGTGTGGAATGCTGCTAAGTCCTGGGCCACTATTGCAACCTGCAACACCGAAACCAGAGATGCTCAGTGTGAGCTTCATCCTCAGACCTCAGGGCAATTTGACAGAGTGAGCTCATTTCCCCCACCTTAGATGAGCCTGTCTTCAGTTGATGGCAAGCCGTCCTTGCCCCTAAATTTTGCTGCCCCCAAGTGGCTAGTTAGGAGGCAGCCAGGCTGGCCCACAAGCACAAAGAGTCAATATTCTTAAACATCTATTTGTTCCTGGGTCTGGGTAAAGGTTGGGCAACAACTTTTCTTCTATTTAGATCCATAACTATTTAAAACCACATTTTTGTATAATTAGGACATCTTTAGTGGACCAGTGTAGTATAGTATAGTGTATCTAACACAATGTTTAAGTTTGGACATTCCACATTCACTTTACTTTCCTCCTCCAAATGTCAAGGAAAGGGGACTGAATGTGTTTGTTTCAGGAGTCACAAGACTGCCGTTTCTACATAGCTGATGAGTAGACAAAAGGCAGTGACCCCGTGTCCTGAAGCAACCCAAGGAGAGGCTGGAAAAGAAAGAACTCATTCTACCAAAGGCAGAGGAGTCACAGAGCTTGGCTGCTGCTCTTTAGTACTCGGGGCTTCAATTCCACTAACAAATCCTGGCTTTTTAGCCCACTAGAAAATTCAAGATAGGATAATCACAGGTTCTGGTCTGTGAAGTAGAATGAAAAACCATCTGCAGGCTGCTGAGCCATCATGCTTTCCAAAGCCTCCATTGAGAGTGTGTCTGAAACAGGCTGCCTTGGCCTCTCTTTAAAAGGTGGACTCAGGGAAGATTCGGATGACCCCCTTCTCTGGAGTGGCAGGTGTTCCAGGAAGGCTTCAGTCCATGTAAGATCAGAGCACTCCAGGTGAGATTTCAACATTTCCCTGGCAGATATCTGCCTCTGTGCTAAAGATTCTGTTAAAAGTTTACTGAAACTATTTCAGGCCACCTAATAATAGGGTCAATCCAGGGTCCTTCAATTTTGAATATGGAAGTGACTGGATAGCAGTGGTAGGGGGAGGGGCAGAAGAAAGGGAGCACCAAACCAAAAATGACATTCCCAGTGACATTACTTATCCATGACACTTTTTCTTCTAGATGCTCTAACCAAGAAAGCTCACTGGATTTGTAGTTAGGAGACATGGGATTAAATCCAGGCTCTGTCACTCACTACCCCTATGACTGTGGGTAAATCATGTAGCTCTCTGGATGTCAGTTCCCTTATCTATAAAATGAAGAGACCGGAGTAAATGGCACAAGGTCCCTGTAACTCTAAATTCAGGATTCTGTGCTCCACGCTTCTTGAAACAAGATTCTAGATAAGTGTTTACTGTGTCAGTTAATGGTCACAAGACCTGCTGGAATTTCTGCCTCTGTGCCTACTACAGGGTACCCATGGGAAAAGTATCCAGGGCCCATGGGAAAGATGCGAGATAGGTTGGATGGGGCCACTCTGAAGAGAGCCAGAGGGAAGAGATGATGTCTTTGCTCCTCTGGATTGACGCCATTATTAAATGGGGTGAGACAGTTACAATAAGCCACAGCGCCAACTCCTTTTAGAGAGTCCGAGTGAGTCTGCTACTTCCAGATGACCACTGGGCAAACGACCTTGGAGAGCAATGTTGCATGGCACTGATGTTTCGGCTTAGACTACAGAACATCAGGGCTACGCAGGGCCTGGAAAGGCACCCAGTGCTACTGTTCATTTTACAGAGGAGGAAACTGAGCCTCAGAGAAGTGAAGAGCCAGGATTGGAACCTACATCATCCAACTCCCAATCCATTGTCTTTTCTGTGATACCATACTTTCTCCCAAGCTAGCTCTGGACATTTTTTTCCATTTCATACATATGCACACAAAGGCATTTCTTTACCTGCTGTCCTTCTGTACCCTCAGCAGTAACCATGGCTACAGAGTGTGTGCCTGCTGAAGAGATAACTGCATCATGAGTGGGGACTGTGATTGGGGTGCCATCTTGCGTCACCATTGTGATGGTGTTGCCAATGGCTTGCATGTCTGCCTGAGATATGTTGACCTGAAATGAGACATTTAAAAAAAAAATCAGAAATGCTTCAAATGCATTTGGTCATTTGAGCCCAACCCTTCATGAACTGAATCTTCCTCTAGATGCTAAGAAATGCTTTTAGGCCACCAAAAAACCCAAGTGGCCAGCAAATGCAAACACACTTTGCTTGGACACTACATCTAAGGGTAGTTTTTTTGCCTAGCAAGTCTGGTCCAGAAAATTGAAAAATATTTTATATTAGAAAATATATTTTAGGTTCATCAAGGCCCTGCCTAGTACCTGCTACAGAATCACTGTGTGGAGGGGAAACCCGCAAACCTGGAGCTGGAGAGACCTAAGATCATGGAACCTAACCACCTGCCAAAGAGAGAAAGTGAATTGTTGAAGGTCATGGGACAGAGCCAGAATCAGAACCCTTCCTTTTGGGGACTGTACCAATCTGCTATTTCTGCATCCTGGTGCCCTGTTCCCTTACATACACCAAAGCTGAAGAAAGGAAGTTGGTGGCAGAGGGAGAAAAACATACTCTACAAGTCAAGCCAAATGGTCTCTTCACTGTCCCTTATACATGATACCCCTTTCTCCTCTCCACACTTTACACTGGCTGTGCCCTATGTTTGGAAGGCACTTCCTCACCATCCCTACTTCAGGATCTCTAGGTTCCTTGAAAGTCCAAGTTACATGTTACCTTCTTTCAACAAAAACCTCTTCTGTTCCCCTCATAGTTAGTCCCTTCCTCCCACTAGATTATCTTCTATGGATGGTACATGTATCACACATGTTCCCTCCCTCAGCTAGACTATAAGTACCTTCAGGACAGGTACTGTTTTATTTTGATCTCTGAATTCTCAGTGCCTAGCATGCAACAGGCACTTAATAAATGCTTGATAATTAAATGAATGAGGGTTAACTGTACCACACTATCAAAATGAGAGAGCAACCCTTCCTTTCTGTCAACCACTGATAATATTTTTCAAGGAATATAATTAGAAAGGATGTTTGTGTGGAAGATTCATTGCATCAAAATAAAATATATCAAGAAAAGAATTCAACTACTGGACTGACAAGAAAACAGAAATCGAGAACAGCCTAATGATGGGGCTAAGCTATCCCTTCCAGGGTTCAGTTGTTCCTCTACAAAAATCTGTACTGCTCCATTTTTAACAATTAAATTTAATTATTTCCAACTAAAAAAAAATCTATTTTCTCTCCTTTCCAAACCCTCCCCACCACAAATTGGAAAAAAAAAAACAAAAACCCAAAAACCTCAAACCCTTGTTACAAATATCGCTACTCCATGTTTTTAAGGTATCACTAACCAAATAAGTATGCAGTGGGCATCTATGTGCCAGATACAACAAGGGATACAAGAGAGATAATCTCTGAGAGCTCCTAACCTAGCAGTGAAGACAAGATAGTAGAATGTACAGTCCTTGGGTACCATATTTTAGAAGGGTCATTGACAAGCTGGACTGTGTCCAGGGAAGGGTGACCAGGATAGTGAGGGAATAAAGGAGGTTTAAACCATGCTGGATAAAGCTTGGTTAAAGAAATTAAGGATGTTGCCCAGGGAAGAACAGTTAGACTTATACTGACTGACCCAATAATTAGGCCTTATGGGTGGAAACGAGGCAGGCATATTTCAGCTTAACACTTTTGAATATTTAGTGACATCTGAAAAAAGAATGGACGGCCAAGATGGGTCATGAGGGTGAGGTTTTCGTCACAAGCGCCTGTCTGACTCTTTGTCAGTGACACAGTACGGTCAGTAGGGTAGGAGATGGACTAGATGAACTGGCTCCAAGGTCTTTATGCAATCTCCACTTAGTGACCAATATGAAATACATGAAGTAACACTCTGGGGTTACAGCGTCCATTATCAAGCAGGGACCCCAAAGCTCTTGTAGATCCCTTCCAGGTACCACCAGTCACATTGTATGGACTTTTGCCCTTTGGGTCAGACAAAGATATAAAACAGATAATTGAGTCTTTACAAAGAAAATAAGAGAATAAATACATATTGAAGTATATAAATTTAGATAAATTAGATATTATATAAATATACATATAATTATAAAAATCTATGTTTAAATACATATAAAGAAAATAGCAGCAGTAGAAAAACAGGAGCACTATAAATTTACACAAACATGATACTTTGATGTGAAAGAAGTGGTATTGATTATGAACGCTACATGTGTTTGGGAGAGGAAGGAAATCTAGGTACTCAGGGAAGGGTTCCAGGAGGAGGTAGAAAATGAGTCAACCTTGGAAGAATGGCTGAGTATCAGCCGGAAGGCCAAGGGTGAGCCCTCCTCTCTGATTTTCGTTCTTTTGTTTCCATGGAAATCTCTGGGCCCAGAGCTCACTGCTCTTTAACCACACTTTTCAGGTCACAATGTACACAGGATCAAAATACCATCTCAAATTTGCCTCGACAATTCTTTGTGGAGTCATATTAGGAAATCTACTTTTGGGACTTTTCAAATCAAAGTAATGGGCTTGGATAAAAGTGTTAAACGCTTGCCTGTTCCAAACTGCACTTTTGAGTATTGTATCAAGAGGTGAGTTTTCTCCATGGAAAGTATTTTTGGAGTGCTAAAAATCATCATATTCAGCTTAATTTGAAGGAAAGGTTAGAAAGCAAGTTGGAGTAAAAGGAGCAAGGCTTCTGGGTTTAAGTGTCTAAGAAACATCTTTTGTCCAGTTTACAGGGTGAGCTGACCGAACCTTTGGCTGTGCCACCAGCTTGAGAGAACCATCCTGTCAGGATTGGCTGTGACAGAAAGTGATCCAACAACCTTTATTGTTTCCTGGTGTCCCTGACTGCGTCAGACACTTGACATACTTGTAATTTTGAATAAAATGCGAGTGTAATGAAGGACAATGAGGATAAATCCTGGATAAGCCCGACTTTTAAAAAAACGTTTCTTAGTAGGACAAGTACCACCATTATCAGTAGTAACATTTATTAAGCATTTACTACTTGGAGAGTTCTAAAGTCAATGGAATGGTTCTGAATTTTTCTGGTTATGATAAATTTACTGAGAGAGGGAAAAAAGGCATCAGTTCAAATTTTCAAGAACATATTTTGAAAGAGACCTAGGTCATCTGAATAATCTTTTACAAAATTAATTCTAAATTCTAAGAAGGCAAGCGTAATTATTGTTTAATATAGTGAGAAGACCAGTTTTACATCAAATACATGAAACAATGGTTTGTTAATGCTGAGTCAGATAGTTCATAATGGACAGAGCGCTGTGTCAGAATTCAGGATTATGAATTCAAATCTGGTCAGATGCTGACATGCTCTATGATCCTATCTCACACTTCATATTGTCAGGATCACATGAGATAACCTATGTAAAGTGCTACATAAATGTGAACTATTATTACTGTTTATATTCTGTATTACACATTTTAGTACTATTTGTATCACCAAGGTACATTTATATCTATTTTACAGAAGCTGCAGTGTAATTTTACTATTTTAAATAGTAAAAGTTAATGTTTATAACTGCTATCTATTTGGCATTGATGTCTATGATTTATGAACCCTGGAGTCCCTAATTACTACACAACTCCTGTGGGGAAACCATCCGCTTTATGACAATTTACTTTACAAGGACCTGCTTTACAATCACACCTCCAGAGGCACATCACAGACAGTGGCAGCTGCAGACGATCTGTAGTCCAGATAGTCCAGGGAGAGGAGAAGCAAAGAGGAGCTGAGAAGGTTTTGCAGGGAGAACTATGTGCTCTGATACAAGCAGGCAAGGACACTTCACAGGCTCCACACACTCCCTTTCTTAATTCTGCACATGGCTCAGAGCACACGTCCCCTTTGCTTCATCTGTTGACCCTCTGTGGTGCCTCTCACCTTCATCTCTCCTCCCTGTTCCTTTACTACCCTAGCTCAGACCCTAATCATCCCATATTTGTACTAGAGGAATAGCTTCCTAAAAATCTCTCTACTTTATGGGTCACTTCCATGTTAACATTTCTAAAACTCTCTTTTAATCTGGTCACTCAGCAGTTCAAAAATGTTCAGAGGTTCTCTGCTGCCTACAAGACAAATGTCAAATGTCCTTAGCTTGATAATCAGGCACTTCCAGAGGCTGGTTCAAACATTCAATTGCAGCCCTGTCTCTCACCATTCTCCAACAGGAATATCCTCCAGGATTAACTTCAGTTGACTTTTATTATGGTGGACACTTACATGTTGGGTCCCATCCTGGGATATGAGTGTGACTTGCTGGCTCAATCCGGATTGAGTTACTGTAGCTACTTGTGCAGACACAACATCCTCCCCTTCTACGCCTGTAACATACGTTATCTGGGGACCTTTGAGGACATCCTCGCCTTGACCTGTTCAAGAAAAATATATATAAATTAGAATTAAGGGGAAAAAAGACAAAAAAATCTTTGTGTTATATGTTAAATTACTAACCATAAAGAGCCCTTTCTTAGTGATTCTCTACAACATCCTATCCCCATCCCCCAAATATAACACCACCAAATCCAACAAAATGTTCCAAGTTCTCGGATCTGTTTTCTCCTTATTGTTAAAGAGTGTGTATTTTGGGGGAGGTGAAGAAGACACAGGTAAATAAAGTTTCCAAAAATAATCAAAAGTAAATAAGAATTTAGTTATTTACTCACTTTATCTGTTCTACTGATTTGGAAAAGAGTAAAAAAAATACCCAGAGATAATGATTCACCATGTTACAATAACCAACAAACACACCTGAATGGTCTGTACATACGACAAAATGGTGCTAACAAGTACTCATTAACACAAGTGATCTCCGGCCCTCAGGGAAGGACACTCACCATTGTATAAAGGGGCACTATCTGAGTTCAAGTTAATCATTTAATAAAAGCCAAAGAGGCTCTCATTGCATTCCACTGTCCCTGCTGTAATGGTACCGCTCAGGAGGAGCCAAATGGGGCAATCATGTCAGATCCATTCTCCATTCTCTAACTCCCAGGAAAGGCAGAAATAGGGCAAGTAAGATCTTTACTTCACTTTAAAAGGAAATTGAAGGTAACCTACAATGTTAAAAGCTGTCACCTGAAGTCTGTGGATGCTGAGCACTGGGCTAAGAAGGCCCAGGGTCATCCATTTAATCTCTAGGGGGCACCATTAACCTTTCTCCTTTCTATCAACTTCCTGTAAATGTATGCCAATGGTCACAAGGGTTCTGAGGGAGGCAGTGTACATAATATCAACAATGCTTACCTCATTTCCCTTCCACAACTAAGATAAATACATACACCATTCATTTTTAAAGTTTTTTTTTTTTAATTTAAGTCTACCATCCGGCTGGAAATCACTGAGGAATAGGGCGTGAAATTTGGGGGGATAGGGAGAAGAGGTTTCCACAACATTTTTCCATGTATAACCTCTGAAAAGTCTACTGTGTCCAAAAAAGAAAAGTCTGAATAGTTGTTAACCCATTACCCCACTGCTTCTCTCATCTCCCCAAATCCATTTCTTCTCATCTTGACCCAGAAGTGTTTTGTAAATGTCAGCAGTAACAGGTCCCATTTATACAACTCCCGAAGGTTACCAGGTACTTTCAACAACTCTGTAAGGTATGAAATACAAATATTCTTCTTCCCATTTGACAAATAAGGACACTGAGTGATCTGCCCAAAGTGACACAGCAGGAAGTAAGAAAGCCACGATTCGAACCCAGGTCTGCTGAATCCACTTTCCACTCTACAATGCTGCCCTGCCCCTTCCCCATGCCCAAACTGTCTCTTAATCCAATGCTCTCTCCACTCTGCCACTCATGTTGCTTCCCTATTAAAGAGGATCAGAGAACGTCCTTTTCAGAAGGTTAAAAGTCACGCTTCACACACCTACAAGAGCATTCTGTTCGAGAGAAAGCAGAGACATGTGCAAATTCTGATCTTGGCTCTGAGTCTCAGGAGTCATCCGAGGGGAGTCAGAGCCCCTCTGAATGTCAGTTTCCTCATCTGTACAATGGAGATAACAGCACAGGATTACTGTAGGAACAAAGCGCTTTGTAACCCATACATACTATGAATGTGTGTTATTATTAGAGCCAATAGTTTCCTCGTGTTTCTCCGAGGATGAATCCAACAACTTGTTCTCTGAATGGCCAAGCTGGCCAACCAAGGTCACAGGTGCAGTCCAAAAGGAAAACCAATACCAGAGCACTTCCAAGCAAGATGGACAGAAGGTTACCTAACTGGTCCGGTGACTGTTGGAAAGGCACCCGAGAGGGCTCCAAAAAAAAGTCTGCAAGGACCCGGCCCCTTAAGGTCCCCCTCCTGCCCAGCACCCACCCCCCGTACAACTACCCACCTGGTGGGGGCTCAAAGAAGGCTTCTTGCTCCTCCTCGATTGGCTCTGTGTCATTGTGAGCTGTCCGCTTGTGCATTGCTAAGGTGGAGATCTGCTTATATGTTTTCCCACAGTGATTGCAGTTGTATGGTTTGGAGTGTGTATGAACAACATGGTGTTTGTACAAGCTGGAATATTCTGTGAAACGTTTATCACACCCAGGGACTGTACAAACATATGGCTTCTCCCCTAAGGAAAAGAGAATACACACACCCACACACACACACATACACACACACACACACACACAGTCAACATGTCGCACATTAAGTCATAAAAGTTAAAAGCATGAGTATGGACAGAACATAGAACAATGGGAAGAGCCCACACCCTCCTATTTCAGATGGTTCCAGCTCAATCCGCTGTCTTTCCATCTAGGGTTCTACCTCTTTTGGCACTTGAACCATATCTTCAAAAAAAAATGACTATATGACTTTTTTTTTAACTTAAAAAGAAAAAAATAGTAAACATTAGATTCTGATGAATTTAAGTCATGACTTTTGTAAAGTTCTAATTTACTGCTTTGTGTAACTAGACAAGCTATTGACACCCTGAACCCTATTTACTGTCATAAAAGAAATAGTCATCATCACTGTTAATAACGCACCCTGGGAGCACTATTGATTAGCCACCAGTATTGGTTACAGAATCTAAAAAAACTAGATTCAAATTCCACATCTAACATATACTATTTGTATGACCCTGGGCAAGTCACTGAATCTTCTCAGGGCCCTGGGCAACTCTCTAAGTTATGAGTTAAAAAGAGTTGTCTATCTGTACCAAAGAAGGGAATTTCCTCCTTGGGGATTCCCTACATCAAAAGCCTCAAATACTTAGCCTGAACCAGATTAAAAGGCAATCTGGAAATATTTAACAAAATAAATAATATATAATACACCACATATATGTATATACACATACACATGTATATCTGTATATATGTAAATGTGTAAATATATACACACACACACACACACACACACATAAATATAAAGCCTAAATCCAATAAAACATGATGTTAATTTGAGGTTTTCTTTCAAAAGGAAAAATTTTTTTTCTCATTTACATGTAAATAGGAATTTTCAAAATTTAAAAAAATTTTTGAGTTCCATATTCTCTCCCTTTCTTCCTCTCTCCTTGAGAGGCAAGCTATTTGATACGGATTATACATATGCAAGTTTACATACCTTACATACTTAGAGCCCCCCATTTCTATGTGAGTTAGACACCACTATACAGATGAATCAAAGGTCTGGACCGAAAAAACAAAACACCTCCCTAAAAGGTAGGAAAGGATAATAGCTGGCCACTTCAGGGCAAGGACTCACATAGATGTCTTTTAGTGACCTCACCTGACCTTTAGAGACCACTCAAAAACCATGAGCATATGCTGCATACCCAGAACAGTGAGGGGCACAAAAGAAGCCTGACACAACAGCTTATGCCCTCTTGTTGGGAGGTAAGATTTATACACATGAAGTAGGTAACAGGGGTTGCTGGGAAAAGAAGCTGATGAACTGAGTGAGCTTCAAGGGAGAACTGGTAGAAACAAAGACCCCAAACCCAGAGACTGATTACCTGTGTGTATCCTCACATGGTTCTTGTAATTGGTTGCACTGGCAAATGCCCTCCCACATCCTGGCTCTGTACAGTAGTAGGGTCTTTCTCCCGTATGTGTCCTAATGTGCACTTTCCTGATGTTTGATGTAGTAAAGGACCTGCCACATCCTTCAAAGGGACACTTAAAGGGTCGTTCACCTGCAAACACAGAGGAGGGTAAATTAAATAGTCAGGAAGGGGCATCGAGCTGCATCTGGAGGTTTTTGCTCAAACTGTTTTTTTTCTTTGTTCCACCACAAGGTTTGCTAGGTAAGAGGGAAGGCAGGAAAGCTGGAAATGGCATCAATAAAACATTTTTAAAAAATAAAAAGCAAAAGCAAAATCCACGATTGGCAGCTTTGCTATTTGAATTTCTCTCACTTGAGCAAAACTGTCTATATAAAGTTTGTTTTTCTTTCTAAATTTAAAGGGACAACTCAGCTCCAACAAGGAGGAAATTAAAACAATAATTAGAAATTATTTTGCCTAACTTTTTGCCCATAAACTTGACAACCTAAGTGAGACGGATGAATATTTAAAGAAAATAAAAATTGCCAAGTTTAAAGGGACAAAGAAAAGTTTCTGAATGGAAATTAAGAACTCACATCACTAATTACATGAAAGTCTCAGAAGGAATTACCAAGTGTGTACACTTTAATGACAGACTGGGAAGGAGGGATAATTGAATAAGACAAATTTGAAAATGATAAGGTTGTAAATCAGAACCTTCTTAGAGCCTTCTATCAATCATGGAAATTTTGGTTGATTAGGAAAGTCAGCCTCCTTCCATGTTGTGGCATTATTACACAGAAAAAAGAATGATCTTTTCTTCATCAGGCTGACATTAAGTATAAGAAAAATTGCAAGGTCTGCTTGTCTCTAAGAATTCCCCAGTACCAGGGATAAGCAAAAGGGATGTCAATTGTCTTTCAAAAACGAAAATGAAAGTACGCTTCCCTTTTAATTTTCAAATGTCTGCAGATACAGTTCCAGAAAGGGGAAGAGATCAGTATCACAAGAAATTTTAGGGGGGAAAAATGATCTTGGAATATAGATCAAAAGATCTAAGTGTCAGTGATTATTTTCCCTTAGGTTAAAGACAAAATAACTTCACAGACCATGGAAAAACATGAGAAGATTTCTGAGGTCTGCCTTTTGGACCAAAGCACCTTATTCAGATTATGCATGTGTGTTTAAAAAAACCCAACCCCTCTACACCTAAGGTTGGAATATATGAGCAATTACTTTAAGAACAGATACTCAGGACTGGAAAAACGTCACCAGGCTAACGCAGAATGCTTCTCTGTGGGCTCAGTCTAGTCCAACTTTTCTTCCCAACGTTAGTCTTCATCTGGCACACTGGCTACGAAAATTGCTGAGCTAAAAATGTTATGGTTTACTTTTACCAATGATAAAAATAGATTCCAGGTAGGCTGGAAAATCAGTTCTATTTTTTCCTATTTCCTCTAGAGAATAAATGCTTTTGAGATGATCCAGCCCAGCAGGGTCTTACAACCAGGACTTCGCAGACTCACCGTCTCCAACACCATTCACTGTTATGTTGAAGGACACTGCTCAGAATCTTCTGCCATCTTCTTCGATGGTAGATTGTAAATGAATTTATATTCTAAACAAGTGTTGGTTTTGTTGGTGAATGAGGTTTATGGGCTCTTTGTTGTGATGACTGCTTTAAATCAATTAAGCTTCTTTAGGAAATAGTGACAATAAATATCTATCTATTTTCTTATTTACTTTTATGGCTTCAACAGTTTCTTTGAAAAGGTAAAATTGGAGTCAATGTAATATAATCACATCTTCACATCTTTATCTTTTCACATAATTTGTATTGATTTTGACTTTTGTTTGAACTAGTCTACTGGATATAGAGAATTGATTTAGAAATGGGTCCCATACCAAGAACTGGTCATTTCTTATTTACTGACAGTCCATTTTTTTTTTCTGGTGGGGGGCAGTGCTTGGTATGTCCAGTGCTTTCTGACTCTCATCTTGAAGAAAAGTCTTTACCATACGTAGATTTCTGTATTTATTCCCTCTGTGTACTCAGGTTTCTCAGCAGTCTACAAGTCTTCTGACATTTTCATTTTTAAATTGTGAATTATGTTTCCCAAGAGATTTCCCACTGGCCTCCTTGGTGTTTATCTTCGCACAGAAGAAGCCAAATTCCATATGTATGCACGCTCACAGACATATGCAGATAAAGATCCTATCAAGCCCTACATTTAATTTCTTCTTCCTCTTGTACAACAGAGATGGATGCATATTTTGCATGTGCCATCATGTGGCCTCTTTGCCTAAGCTAAAACAACCAAGTGTCCCACAACAGGATGTGTCTTCTTGTTTTGGGGCACACAATGAAACCATCCATGCCAACCCCTCTACAAAAGCTATCCCCTGACCCTCCACTGAATGTACAGGTGACGTTGGGTAGTTGAAAGTCGCACCAGTGCAGCCCAAGTTCTAGCAGGTTCTATCAAGATGGAAAAGCTGGGAGTGTAGTCCTGGTGGATATGAACTATTTAAGGGTTCTTGTTCTAAATGAGGTCTGCACAACATAGGGGCTGCACGCTGCTTATGGCCCATGCCTTTGTGGCCCACAAAAAATGTAGAGGATGTAAGACATGGGCTGTAAGTTGTGCAGGCCTGTGTTAAATCAAGAGCTCTTAACCTGGAGTAAGTGAACTTGGTTTTTATAAAAAATCTTGGTAACTGTATTCCAATATAATTTGTTTCCTTTGTAATACTATATATTTCGTTTTATGCATTTAAAAATGTTACTCTGGGAAAGGATGGGCTTCCCAGATTGTCAACAGGGTCCAAGATCCAAAGAAAGGTTAAGAACTCCTGAGTAAACTACACTAAGTGGGAGGATGGCTCATGTGTTCTCTTCAAAGAGCAGGATTACCTTGAGAGGAAATATTCATTTTTTAATGGCCAGGGGAAAAATGGCTAGAAAATCAATTAGAGGCACCAGAAATCTCAATATCTGTGGGTAAAACTGTCACATGACGTTTAAAATATCCCTGCTTACATGCACAGTGTAAATGAAATCAGGGCTTGTCCTGTGTGACTGAGGCAACAACACCCGTTATCAGCCACTTCCAAGACCTCTGGAGCTGAGGACCAGGGTGAAAAGCCGTCTTTCTGATGTGGGATAAAGCAAGAGTGAGGAGATTAAGAGGGGGGGTAAGGTATAGATGCCCAGGGGCAATGAAGGAAGGGAAGGCTGGGGTAACCAAGGGGCACCATGCCATCCATGCACTACAGAGGCACTAGGGCACAGATCAAAGAACAAGAAGTTTAGGATTTCAGGTGGCTTGGGTTGCTGTTTGCCCCTGGCACTAATGAGCTGTCTGACCTAAGTCTAAGTCTGCCCATGCATAAGATGAAGGAGCTGGCTTCAACAATCCCTGAGAGCTAATGTCCTATGAGCTTACCCACAATGCCAGTACCTGTGTGTGTTCGAATGTGTTTCTGTAGGTCGCCCGATGTTTTAAAAGACTTCGTACAGTTATCTTCTGAACACCGATATGGCTTTTCTCCTGTGTGGGTTCTGAAATGACTTTTTAATCCGTAACCTTGAAAAAAAAAGAAATTTAAACACAAGCCCTCAGGATTCAATCACTGAATAAAACAGATGAAAAGTCATTTAATTTCTATTAGACTGCGAATAGCTGAGTAGACAACTGAAATGCATATCTGACTGAGAGAGGGGTCACTGGAATAACCTCATAAGAAATTTTAAAGTTTTAAAATTAGCATTCCTAATGTGTTAGATTCTATCTGTAACAGTACAAGGTGACCTTTCCATTCAAAGATCTTACATCAGACAAGAAAGAGACATTTATATATGCATACAGGAAGAGAAGTTGGATAAAAAATTTTTGTTTAAGTTTTCATTCTCTCATCTAAATGGTGGAATGGAGGAGAGCAGAAAATGGAACAGTGAGAAGGGGCTAAAGAGAACAGGGAACAGAGAAAGAGGACAAGGCAGAGGGGTCAACATGCAACTTAAGACGAGAATTTTTACTCCTCTTTTATGTATGAGAAATGCTGCCTCAAGGTCTGCCTCTGCAAACACAAGTGGACAGAAGGTCAGAGGGTGCTGTTTTCACCTGTGGCAAAGGCCTTCCCACAGCCACGATGCTCACACTGGTACGGCCGATCCCCTGTGTGTGACCTTTCATGGACCTGTTAAAATAGGACTGTCAGTCTGTCTCCCCTCAGACATTCTCACCATGAAAACAGCAGCATTTCCCCTCACTTCAGATTTTGGTGTTTTTAGAAACAGAAACCGTACTCCACCCCCTTCCTCACACAATGTGTACTCCACAGTTTATCTAGTAAGAAACACACGTTGCCTTAGGTACCCAGCATGTTTGCCATTGTCCAACAAATACTGTGTATTTTCAGGTTCAAAGCACTATGGGGGTGTGTGGATATAAAGACACATTAAGGTTCAGTCCCTGCCTCTACAAGCTATTGGGGGAGATGAAACACAGACAGACAAGTCTAATATATGACCGAATGCAAAAGTTTAATAAGAAAAGAATGAAACCAATGTGAGTTCTGGAGGGAAGAGACTGATTTTTTCATTGAAGCCTTGAAGTGCCTCCTGGGGACCCCGGGGAAGGGCAAATACAGATAAGACGCCATCCTGGAGTTCACAAACTTGGGGAAGATAAAACCTAGCCACAAATAACACAAGAAAGAATGTGGTAGCTGCATGAAGGGCGTGTGACCATGATGAACACAGGAGGAAGAGATCACTGCTGCCTGTGGAATCTCAAAGCTGTAGAGCTCAGCCTTCAAGGACAAGAGCCACTTCAACAGACAGAAAACTAGGGGAGAGGAAGGAAGGGCCTGGGGCTGCAAGATACTGAGACCAGCATCACATCTAGGAAGTGGGAAAGCATATGGTGTATCCAGGGATGGCAAAAGGTCTGGTTGGGTCAGAGCACTAAAGGAGTAGGGCAAACTGCGCAGGACCTTGGGTTTAGTCTCTATGAGATGGGTGACAGGGGACAAATGAAGGGTTCCGAATAGGAACATAAATAATCAAATTAATAGTAATAACATTTATGTAGGGCATACTACGCGCCAAGCACTGCGCTGCCTCACAATGACTATCTCATCCGGCCCTCACAACGACCCTGAGCGGTAGTTGTCATTTTGTCCCCATTTTACTGAGGAGGAAACCAAGGCGAACAGGGTCCCACAGCTGGTGAGTGTCTGAGGCTGTGTCTGAATTTGGGTCTTCCCACCTACATGGTGTCCTATCTCCTATACCACCTAGCTAGTGATTTTTTTCACTGGGGGGATTCTCCGCTACTGGTGGAGACCACAAACCCTCTCTTCCTTTGCAAATCACTGTAAGTTACTGTGGCTGACGAAGACTCATCCCCTGGTAGAGACTTCACGTGCACTTGGGAAAGATCTCTCCACACAAGGTCAGAATGATCATCCCCAAAGGCTCCCACAGTGAAAGTGAACTACAAGATGACTGTCTGTCAACAGGAGCATCTACAAGGATTATGGCACCAAGGTGCCTTTATGTTTTTATTTTACACACACACACACACACACACACACACACACACACACGTCATAATGTTCCCACTATGCAGAAAATATGCACAGCTGCAGCACCTTTCTGAGGTAGCCAAGAATTGGAAACAGAGTAGGTGCCTGTCAAATATGGAATGGCTGGATTTAATTATGGAAGGTGGCACAACAAATAAGAAGGATGCAGAGCAACTATACAAGAATCATATAAACTGAGGACCTGGACAAACCACTTGGGCCAAGACCACAAAAATGGGAGAACCTCCCTGAAGGGCATCAGACTGTCTATGACAGAAACGTCTCAGGTCAAGAAGAGGCCACCTATGAAGGGTGGAATGGGGGCACAGGGATAGAAACTGGACTAAACATCGTTACAAGGGAGGGGTCTGCCAGGCAGCGGATGCTCATTGGGAAGTGCCACCAGGGCTAAGAATTCCAGAGGGAGTTTGACAGCCAAGGGCAAGGTCACCTTAAGATGGTGAGCTGTCGTGTAGAGTTTTCCACACCCATCGTAGTTACACCGAAAGGCCTTCTCCCCACTTTGTTGTGATTTAGCACCGATTCTTGTCGTCCCATGTCCATGCAACACAATCTGGAGGAAAAGACATCATAGGAATGGTCGGAGTGACAATTTTTGAAGTAAAAAATGAAGAGTAGCCTCAGATTCTGATTCCACCTCCTGATACATAAAGTTAATGTATGATTTCATCAGTTTAGGGAATGGTCTCCCTGTCCAGATGGGCAGCTGATCTGTCGCTTCCAACCTCAGAGCTGTTTGGCACGACAGACTAAGTGATTTGCTTGGTATCATGCAGCCAGCACGTGCCAGGGACAAAAGCTGACCCAGTTCTTTATCTTCTACGGACTTTCCCCAGTTAGCCCAGTTTGTTAAAACACCACACGAAGGAGAAGGCAATGGATCCAATCTACCTGCACTCTTTGATTTTGCTCTACTCCTTGGCCAACAATTCTACCATTGGTACTAGGCACAAGGATGGCCAGCTAAAAGGCTAGGGAGATTCCTTTTCCTTCTTGTCCTTTCTCAGAACAAAAATCCCTTCCTTGGTCCCAAGGGCCATATGCATTACCTTTATTAGAAGATAAGCAACTTGGAGCCTGGGACTGTCTCTGTATAAATTTTTGTCTCACATAGAGTTTAGCATAGTACCTGGTACATAGTAAGTATCTAACAAATGCTTTCTTTCCCTTTTGTTTCTTTCCTTTCTTTTTTCTTCCTTTTCTAGATGTAAAGATGGAAGGAGACTCAGAAGCCTTCTGGTTCAACCCCAATCCTGTAAACTGACTTCTAATTCATAGAGGAAAAGTCAAGGCCCTCATTCACAGAAACTACATCTCTTCTCAAATGTTAGAAGCTAAATTAGGCAAACCAAACTTTTGGATCAACATGGACAAAACAGGCAATCCTGGAAGGCCTACTTCTGGAAAATTTCTGTGGCTGACAGCCCCCATGCTTCAAAAATGCTGATGGTCACTGGTTTCAATTACACATTGCTATATTATGGACCTCTACTTTAAAAGGAATTTAAAATGAAAAAATAACTTAAAAAATTCCTCCCCTCTGACCTATAACTAACACTTTGAGCATATAACTATATTTAAGCTTTATGGGGGCTACATCTTAGGGGGCTGAGATAAAGTGAGCTTTGTAATATCTGTTCTCTCTTATCAAGTGTAAAGCCACCAACATCTGTATTCTCTGTACATGTTGGAGAAAAGTTGCAGGCCTTGAAACCAAAGAGCCCAATGTGGCACAACATATTCACAACATCCTAGTTGGAAGGGATAGATTCCCAAAGTCCTAGCCCAGTCTGTCTCTGGATGAGCATTGCTTATACATCATATGCTGCAGAAGACATCCAATAGCCTTTGCTAGAAGATCTCCAGGGAGAGGGACCAGCTGCCCAATTCACTTTTAAACAGCTCTAACTGCTGGTTAGTTTTTTGCCTTCTGTGAAGCATAAATTTGCTTCTCTGCAGCTTCTACTGGTTATTCCTGGCTCTGCTCTCCGGGTCAAAGGGAGAACAAGTCTAAACTCTCCCACCTGAGAAGGCCCTGGAATTACCAGAAGGGAGGTAATTCATTACATAACCCTATAACTCTTCTCTCCCCTAGCTAAATGTTCCCAATTCCTTTGACTGACCTTCATCTGGCATGAACTGGATTGGAGTCCCTTCACCAAAACGGCTGCCTTGTTCTGGAGACTTTCTGACTCATCAACAGCCTTTTAAAAATACAATGTCCAAAACTGAGAATGATACTCTAAATGTGGTCTGATTGGGGAGAGAAATACTTCCTCTCATAGCTGTGGATCCCAAGCCTCTCTAATGGCAGTCTAAGATAGAACCAGATTTCTTAGCTCCAGTATCAGAGTCTTCAGTCTACCAAAACTCTCAAAGTAAACTGCTTTCTAGCTACGCTTCCATCATCTAGTACTTGTGAGGCTGATTCTTTAAACCCAAGCATAAAACTTTACATTTGTACCTATTAAATTTGTTTGATTTAATTTATCCCAATGTTCTACAGAGCCTGTCTAAATGTTTTAAAATCCTGACTCAGCCGTATGATGTTGTAGTTGTTTTTTCCAGCTCTGGGCCATGTATAAATTTAAGTATGCCATTCCAGTTTGTATGTCTGATACATAATGCTAAACAGAAAATGGACAAACACAGAAGTCATTAATAAGGGGAAATCTGTTCTAAAAACAGAAGGTCCAAGAAATTAAGGAGTTTCTTCAATGTGATTTCTGGGTCCAGCCACAGACTGGCTCCTGTAAGGTGTAAGGGCAGGCCAGAAGCTGATCATCAGTCTAAAAGTTACAGGTTCTGCTATTCAACCACGGATATTTGCTATGCACTCATGGAGCCCACCAAAGCCTTGAAGGAACAAAGAACCCACTTGTTCACAGCGCTGGGAAGAGCAGGAAGAACTGGACACATTTGCAAGAAAGGTCAAAAACTCAAGCTAAGAGCATTGCAAATTTCCATACCTGCATTTTCTTTTCCTGCTCATTTTCACTGATTATGCCAGCACCAGTTACACTGTCACTTCCATCAATAGACACCTAGAAATAAAGGAAAGGAAACAGGAGATTTTTTAATTCAGAAAACAAGGTAACTTCTAAGGTGCACATTTTGTGGGCTCTCTGAATACACTGCTCCATTTTTCTTTAAGATTCATAATCCATTATTATGGGTTCTAATCACATTATTTCAAAATTAAACAAGTATTTACTGAGCTCCTACTACATGTAGGGTCCTGTTCCGAGAGGTTTGTGAAATCCTAGGATAAAATAAAACAATCCCTGACCTTGTAAAGCTTATGCTATATGGGAACAGCATATATGAACAAAATATAAAGTATTAAAATATAACATAAAATGCCCAAGAGGAAAAATCACTTCAGTACAGAGGGACCAAGGAAGGCCAAACAGAGCACTGGGAGGATATGAAGTTGCCCTGTTTGTGTAACCCTACCTGCTTACCCTCCCAATCATTCTCTAACTCACACTAGAAGTGATGTCTCTTGGACATTGATTTTTAATGTAGACAGTTAAATATAATAAATGTTTATTAAATATCTATGATGTGCAGAGTACTAAACTCTGGAGAGCAACAAGGCGACATCATACTTAGTCATATGGTCCTAGGGCAGAGATCCTAAGGTCACACAAATGTTAAAAATCAGAACTGGAATCTGAACCCAGATCCTCAGGAAGCTTACAGGCCAGCAATTGCCAGAGTGACAGTGCTCAATCCCACCATATGAATGAAAGAATTACAAAACAGAGGTAATGGATGACAGAGAAGTACAAAACAAGAGAATTACGTGAAGCCTGAGGAGACATCAGGGAAATTTTTCTTGAGGTAGTGCATGATTTGGATTTGAAATAAACAGGAATTCACTGGATGAAGGTGGTGAATGAGGGTTCTCCAGGTACAGGGCACAGCGTGAACCCAGGCCCCCCAGTTGTAAAGTCCTGAGTATGTTTGGAGACTTGTTTGGCTAACCCATACAGTGTGGAGAGGGGTGGGAAGCCAGATTAAGCTGAAAAGGGAGCACAGTTTGTGGAGGTAGGCTCTTATTTAGAAAACTACAAAGCACAAACAAAAAACCCTACAAAGGGAGACAGGAAGTTTTCTTAACCTACTAGTCTTGGCACAGATTACATCTTCCCCCAAATATGGCTTGTATAATACCAGAGTGCAGCTTAGAAATCTGTGTTATTTTTTCTGTGAATGCTACATTTTTTCTTTTCAAAGAAATCTCTTTTGAAGGGTGCAGAAATTACTCAGTGGGGCTAATTCAGGCTAATGTGATGGAGCTGATGGCCCAGCCCCCACACTCCAAATGAATCCCATACCTTTGCAGCATACTGTTCCAAAGCACTTATGGTGTCAGGGTCAATGGTGGCATCCCCTGTGTGCAGGCCCGCCACAGTACCATCTGATTGAATAGCCAAGATGGTATCAGACTGGGGAACCTGTACAGCGTGGTGAATATAGGCAGTGGTGCCGTCTTCCAACTGGACGGCCTGGAGTGCACTCTGGTCATAGCTGTCTGAGATACAAGATTAAAAAGCTGTTACAAGAGATGACAAGAATCTGGCAAACCATAAAGAGTAACCACCGCAGCTTAGAAAGATGCAAGATAATCAGGGAATGTGGACACGGAGGTCACAATAACATAGAGAGGACCTAGCTTTTACTATTAAAAGAACACTCATGCATTAGCTATTGACCTTCTTTCTACCTGTAATTAAGCAAATCTTACTAACATTATTTAACTCTTCTAGCACAGGCATAAATAATTTCAGCTGTTCTTTGGGATTACACAGTATCTAAGTGACCTTCCAGAGTTAAGGGGCAAAGGTAGAGGAAAAAATGATAAAGTGGAAAAATCAAGCTATTTTTCAAGTTGCAATTTCTATCTTGAAAAAGACACATGGCAACTTTAATTCCAATCCATTCATTAGTTCATTCAATAAGCAAAAAGGTAAGGACGCCCCTGTACTCTGCCCAAATCAGGCCATATAGGGAGCGTTATGCTTAGGAACTGGGGACCACGGTTTTGGAAGGACACTGATAACTTGGAGCATGTCCAGGGCAACCGGCAGAATGAAAGGCCTCCACTCAGGCACCTAAGAAGTGGATGAAAGACCTGCGGATGTTTGGCCTGGAGAAGACTCAGAGATAGGATAATTGTCCTCTGAAAGGTTTTTATGTATAAAGCGGGACCAGGCTTGTTCTGTTTGGCTCCAGAGGTCACAATGAGGAACAATGGGAAGAATATACGACTAGACAAACTGAACTTGATATTAAAAAAAAATAATCCTTACCAATTAGAGCAACCCTAAAGGCAAACATTCAGGAACCTTAAGAGGTGGTTGGTTTCCCCTCTTTGGAGGTCTTCAAGCAAAAGGTAGATGGCCTTGTGAGCTATGTTGTAGTAGGGATTATTTTTCAATAGGTATTTGTTGAGAAGAAGTAAATAAACGGCCACTAAGGCTCTTCTAACTGAAATCCTATTTGCTGAGCACCTACTATGTGTACAGCACTGGCTTGAGCATTCTGGAGTAAGAAATGATGAGCCCAGTGTGCGTACGGTCCAACAGAGGGTCCCGTGCAAACACAAGTAACCATGATACCAACTAACGTCACCAGACGGTAAGCCACATGATAGCAGGAGGTAGAAGGGTCTTCTCTTTTGTACAGCCAGTGCTGAGCACTTAATGAACATTTCTTAAATTTAATTGACAAATAAATGCTTTAAAAGTCACATTGACACCAAAGTAACTCTGCCAAGGCTCATGGTCTCCTGTGCTCAAAACCTCCCATGATGCTTCTAGGATAAAGAGCACACCCCTCAGCTTGGCACTGAAAGTCTTTCACCATCTCCAGATGACCTTTCCTACACTCTGAAGGCCAGCTACGCCACCTACTACCAGATCTTCTCTGAATTCAGCATTTTGTCTCCTCCCATCTCTTCTAAGAGCTCACCTTTGAGCACACTGTGCCCCATGCCTGGAAGGTCCTTCCTTACCTATGACCTCTGGAATTCTTAGCTTTCTTCAAAACTTAACTCAGGTGCCCCCAACAATGGGAAGCATTCCTGAGCTCCTGACTTGTTACTGCCTTCTCTTTCTCCTTAAAATTCTCTTCAGTAGAATATAAGCTTCTTGGGGGCAGGGGCCAAGTTCTTGGTTGGAGATAAGAATCCCCACATCATATTACTTATAAAGATAAAATACAAACGCCTCACCCTGAGCCACCAACATCTAGTCCCAACCTGTCTTTTCAGACATTTCACGTTCAGCCTCTGCTTGCGTACTTTTAGAGATCATAAGTCCATTCCACTGCTGAAACGCTCTGACTGATAGAAAGCTATTCCTTACACTGAATGGAAACCTGTCCATTTCCAAGGCCCACACTCTGCAGATGCACAGAATACACTGGCCTCCTTCAATATGACAACACTTCAAATAATTCACTCAAATACTAAATATATCCCAAGTCTCCCCTTCTCCTTTACTTGTATCCCACATGTCCCCAAACTATTTTACCTTTGGAGGTATGATGAATAAAAGCCGTAGTTCCATCTTCCAACTGAACTGCCTGTCCATCTTCTAGACGCAAACTGTCCCCTGCTTTGGAAGAAATATTGAAACTTAGGTTTCAATTTTCCCATTCTGACAATCTTTTTGAGAAAAGTAGCCCACTGGGCATTAAAAACCTGAACAAATAACATATTCTACTTGCAAGCTCTTTCATATTTAAATTGTAAATGCCCGGGTGAAGTAATTAAAGCCAATTGGCATCATGACATAATTACTGAAAAGCTATGTGGGGATAAGTGATGGAACCCTCCAAAGCAGACAAATATCTAAGCCTTTTTTTGGACAAAACATTTTTAGGACAACTGCTCACTTTCTCTCCAGGGTCACAAAGCACCATCTATTTTATTCAATCAGAAAGGAGGGAGGCCTCAATCTGGGGTTGCCCAATGTGCAGTGATATCTCTCGCCTATTCGTTTTGTTAACAACAAGGACAGGGTGATGTTGGCTCATGCAGGAGTGGTAGGAGAAAGCCAGGAAGAGTAATGTGACCATCAGGAGAGGGCCATGAATGTTTTTTAAATACTTACTGCTTTTAGGTATGGGAAGATGTTGGACATAGGCTGCAGAACCGTCCTCTAGTTGGATGACCTGGCCATCCATGAGTTTTCCATCTGAAACACAAGATTCAGGCACCATTAAACACATGCACACTCAGTTTATGATCACACCTTTCTTCTCTCCAGAGTTCCAAGGCAGTTCACAACGTATCTGGTGGGAGCGCGAAGCACGAATGAGAGGCCAGAGGACGCGGTCAATGTTTATCTGCTTTGCTCGACGACACTGTTTCTTACAAGACTTTTGGTTTGTTCGTCTTCTGCTCAGGGGGCTCACTTATGTAGGTGGAGTTTGTGGGAAGGAGAGAAGGGGATTTTTGTTTATTGAAATAAATGAAATTTTAAAAAAGTGATGCACTCTGTGGGAAAGTAGGGAGGAACAAACCTTTCCCCTGCTAACTCTCTTCTGTTCCAGTAGGCCTTCAGAGGCAGAAATCACTGGGCTGGAAGGGGACAGCCCCCAGTGACCCCATTGGGGCTACAGGAACACTGGAGGCCTTCTATCAACCCATACATCCAGCGTCCCCTGGAGAATTTCTATGAATACTCACTAGGATCTGGAGGATCTGTGGGAGACTGGGCTCTCACTATTTAGGAGGCAAAAAACAGACATCATCTTTAGTCTTCAGTACCATAAAAACCAGATTTATTGGCAAAATGCACATATTTTTATGCTCAAGTTTATCTGTCATATTCTTAGGCATAATCTTATCTGAGAGATACCCAGGACCCTGAGGGTTGAGAGGAACCTTAGAGATTACCTTGCCTTACCCCCTCATAAATGTCTGGATGGCAAAGAGTTCCTGAAACCTCGTGTTTTGATATCCTAGCATGTCTTCAAGTTGTAACAACATTTTTCAAAACAAAATTTATTTTTAATCCACTTCCATGCATATGCTATGCAGTACCACTGGGAAGCAAGAGATGTGTTATGAAAACATTAATAATAACAACGTTAATGGCAACAATACAAAGCTGATATTTATATGGTAATTTAAGATTTGTGTAGAACGTTACACATTATTACATTTGATCTGCAAAAAAAAATCACCCCTTAAGGTAGGTGGTGTTATTGTATATATTTTCCAGATGTAGAAGCCGAGGCAGACAGAAGTTAAACGCTTTGTCCAGCATCGCACAGCTAATGAGTAGCCAAATCAGTATTCGAAATCAAACCCCCCTGATTCCAAGTCTAGCTGCCTCTGAGAAATCAAGCTGCCACCAAAAGGGCAATGAAACTACAAGCCCAGTAGTATTCCCTTATGGAGGCCACTCAGTCCCAGAGGCTGCCCCTACCTTTGGAATTGTGTTGGATGTAAGCTGTGGAGCCATCTGCCAGGGTCACTGCTTGCAAGCTGACACCTTCCATGTTTTCCAAATTGTCACCATCTATGAAAAACAACATCCACATCAAAGTGCTTGCTTTCTTAAAAAGGGGTGAGGGAGAGAATATGGAACTCAATAATTATAAAAAATAAATGTTAAAAATTGGTTTTTACATATAATTGAGAAAAAATTTAAAATAAAAAAAACAAAACAACCAACATCCAGTTATTTCATTTTGGAGAACACCAGGGGAACTGGGTCTATAGACCTCACCAAGGACACAAAAAATAAATGGCCCAGACCACAAGCTCTTGAGCTCCATTCACTGTTTTATTACAGTGGGCAGAGTACTAGGAAGCTTCCTGGGACACCTGGAAACCAGGGAGAGTCACTCTGAAAGGCTTAAGTTTGCTCTGAAACTTGAGGATACATTGAGTTGTACTCCTCTAAGTAAATAACAATGGCTTTCATTTAAGGACCCATTAAAAATTGTGTTTTGTAATCTTCATCCACTTAGAGAAGTATCTCTCGACAGAGTCAGGCAAGAACATTTTCATGCAATGACATGGCTAAAAACTCTTAACAATCATAGACCTCATAGAACCCACTGCAACTCAGATGTGCTGAGGACTAGGTGTGTAACATTTTAAACCTATTTTGGAATAAGTAGTGTCTTCCTTCCCTCTCCCCTCTCCCCTCACTATATCTGGAAATGTGTTCTGGTCTCCATATTCTCATTCTGCACTTTGCTGATCAAACCGCCAATCTCTTTGCCCCAGGTCTCTGTTTCCATTTGGTACTGTCTGTGTTACTGAGCTGCATTAGATGGTAAACACAAGATCACTCACCTGCCACAGTTACTGCCTCTGTCAGGCATAGGGTGACGTGCTGAGCCTCCATTCCCCCTCCAGGAAACTCAGTCATTCCCTGAGAATCTCGATTTATCTGGGCTAGTAACATGGTTTACTCTGAAATAAAAAGAGTCACCTTAGAACCAAAGAAGGGCAAGAGGAAAGTCCATACATGAACACGTGTCGATAAAGAGAAAAACTGTCAAGTCTAAAGAGATTCTTACCTTACCCACAATTTCGCTTAATATGCAAAGCTACGCAGAGGAGCCCCAAATCCCAGGTCACATTCTTTTGGAGCATTCAAACAAAATCCAGTGATCTTGGAAACAAAATTCTAAACACAACAGATTATATAGAGGTTTTTATCTTCCCTTTCACAGTCACTAGGCTGGCAAGTCAGGGCTAAGTCTTCAGAAACCTCTCCTACAGTATGACTTGAGAAGATCCCAAGAACTTTCCCCCCAAATCTTTCTCACCAGCCTTGTCCCATGGCTGGATTCACCCTGGTTTTAAGTTCCCCAAAAGCTTCCCTGGTCTTTGGTCAAAAAGAGAGCACTCCTGGCTCACTCAGGGTCTGAGGGGAGGCAGAGCGCCTGGCCCCAGCCATTTGTGAAGGCAGGAGAGAGCGTGAGCTAGGCAGCCCTGATCACCTTTTCCACTGCTCCTCACTGCTCCTGCAGCTCCAGAACTGGAGAAGGGCTCGTGTTAAACAGTAATTACGGTAGCGATGATCGATGATCGTGGTGAACGTAATGGCCAAAATCAGAACCTTCTCCCTAAACTTCCAAATTTCCATATTCCTGTTAATGGCGCCATCCCCCAGGGCCTGGCTCATCTTGGACACTTGACCCATGAGGTCGGCCTCCACAGCCCCTTTCTCTATCATCAAGTCTCCCTCTGCTCTACACCACCCACTACAGAGTGTGCCCGTACACTTCTGTGGCTCCTTTCACTTCCAGGGTCAAATACAAACTCCTCTGTTTAGTATGCAAAGCTCTTCACAACCTGCTCCCAGTTTACATTTTCAGGGTTATCACTTTTAACTCCCTTTCATGAACTCTCCATTCCTACAGACCTGGCTTCGCTACTCTTCCTCACAGGTGACACTCCATGTCCTACCTTTTCACTGACCAGCTCCCCTTCGTCCTTGGAATGAACTCCCTCTCTTTCACCTCTGCTACTTAAAACTAGTTTTCTTCCAAGTTCCCCTTAAGTTCCACCATCTACATGAAGCCTTCCTTAATCCTCCTTCCTCCAACTTCTAGCACTCCCCCTCCACATCCATTAGCTTGCATTTACTTTGTAATACGTATTATACAGTGTCTTCATGATGCAATCAAAGCTTCTCGAAGGTAGGGGTGGTTTCATTTTTGCTTCTACATCCATAGTACCTAACAGTGTTTCCCACTGAACAAGCACCCAGTAAAGACTGTAGGAATAAAGACTATGGGAAACTACAGAGGAACTTAAAGAACTACGAGAAGTCCTGTAGGCGAGGTCCGTGGGATGCTGCAGTCCTATGAATTAATGGGGAGTGAAGCAAACCAGAAGGATATTAGAGTGATCACCATAATATAAATGGAAAAAAACTAAACTAAATTAAGTAACTATAACGACCTCATTCAATCACGAATCACAACTTCATATACTTTCAGGAGAAAGGAGGGGGACAACAGGTACAGAATGCTGACTGCACTCATGTCAATGTGGTCATTGTGCTGGTTAGTTTTGCTTTAACTATTTTTCTTTGTTACTGGAAGAGTTCTATGCCAGGGATGGAGACTTGTGTCTGGAAATGACGGATACAAAAAAAAAAAGTAAACTAAGAATATTGACCAAATACAAGCTACTTATTTTAATGTAACTGTTGTTCAGTTGTGTCTGACTCTCTGTGATCCCATCTCTGTGTGGGGTTGTCTAGGCAAAGATACTAGACTGATTTGCCATTTCCTTCAAGCTCATTTTTGCAGATGAAGAAACTGAGGCAAACAGGAGTAAGTGACTTGCCCAGGGTCACACAGGTAGTAAGTGTCTGAGGCTGGATTTGAACTTGGGTCTTCCTGATTCTAGGCCTAGCACTGGATCTTTTAATAAAATTAGAAACCACTAAACACTTTTAAGTAAAGGAAGGGAATATGGTTCCCACAATCAAAATGTCTTTCTCCCATCCATCCTGCTCAAACTCTACCTGTCTTTCAAGACTCACACCTGATGCTTCCTTCTTAAGCAGCCCTTGTTCCTGACAGTGGGCTTGCTCACCCCAAGCCAAGAGTAACCGTTACCTCTTCTCAACAGTACTTTGAAATTACTCCCTTCTACTTTATGCTCATCTATCGGATCGATCTATCTTATCTACCTGTCCATCCATCCATTCATCCATCCATCCGACTGGGTCTGACCAGGCAACCTTAGTGCCCTCCTACACCCTCGCCCCACATTTATCATGCCAACTCTTGTGGTTTCTTTCTCCAGAACTCAGCTAGTGGAAGCCCCCTTCCACCTACTCAGGTGCTCCTCTAGTACAAGCCCTTGTCACCTTACACCTGGGACTATTGCAGCTACCTTCAGCGAACACCAGAGGCTCCTTATTATCTCTAGAATTAAATGTAAACTCTATTTGGCATTTGAAGCTCTTTACAACGGGGCCCATTCCTATCTTTCCAGGCTTCTTACATGTTACTCTTCTCCACAGCCCAGCCATACTGACCTACTTGCTGTTCCTTACATACTATGTTTCATCTCCCTTCTCTATACCTTTGCCCTGGCTGTATCCCATGCCTGAAATGCCCTCCCTTCTCACCTCCACCTCTCAGAATTCCTGGCAAAGTTATTTATCAGCAAGGACATTTGTACTTAAACCGTCATTTTGGTTTTTTTTTCCTTTTTTTTTTCTTTCTTTTTTTTCATTTATTTAAGTTTTCAACATTCATTTCTACATAATTTTGATTTCCAAATTTTCTCACCATCTCTCCTCTCCCCCCTCACCCCAAAATGCCTTGCATTCTGACTGCCCCTGCTATCAATGAGCCCTCCCTTCTATCACACCCCTCCCCCTTCCCTTATCTCCATCTTCTCTCTTGTCCTGTAGGGCAAGATAAATTTCTATACCCCATTACCTGTATTTCTTATTTCCCAATGGTATGCAAAAACAATTTTCAACATTTGTTCCTAAAACTTTGACTTCCAACTACTCTTCTTTCCTTCCTCCCCACCCATCCCCACTGAGAAGGCAAGCAATTCAATACAGGCTATATATGTATAGTTTTGCAAATGACTTCCATAATAGTCATGGTGTGTAAGACTAACTATATTTCCCTCCATCCTACCCTGCCCCCATTTCTTCTATTCTCTCTTTGAACCTTGTCCCTCCCCAAGTGATGACTTCTAATTGCTCCCTCCTCCCATTTCCCTTCCTTCCATTATCCCCCCACCCCACTTATCC
The DNA here is from genome assembly GCA_028658325.1 of Potorous gilbertii. Taxonomy (NCBI): domain Eukaryota; kingdom Metazoa; phylum Chordata; class Mammalia; order Diprotodontia; family Potoroidae; genus Potorous; species Potorous gilbertii. The sequence goes on along the minus strand of CM053772.1, from coordinate 239,881,615 downwards.
CCTTCTCCCATACTTTCCTGTAGTGTAAGATTTCATACCCAATTGAGTGTGCATGTTATTCCTTCCTTGAGCCAAATGTGATGAGTAAGCTTCACTTTTTCCCTCTCACCTCCCCCCTTTTCCCCTGCACTGGAAAAGTTTTTCTTGCTTCTTCTATGAGAGATAATTTGTCCCATCCCATTTCTCCCTTTCTCCTCCTAATATATTCCTCTCTCACCCCTTAATTTTATGTTTTTAGATATAATCCCTTCCTATTCAACTCACCCTGTGCTTTCTGTGTATATGTGTTTGTGTATAATCCCTCCAATTACCCAGATACTAAGAAAAATCTCAAGAGTTACAAATATTATCTTTCCATGTAGGAATGTAAACAGTTCAACTTTAGTAAGTCCCTTATGATTTCTCTTTCCTGTTTACCTTTTCATACTTCTCTTGATTCTTGTGTTTGAAAGCCAAATTTTCTTTTTAGCTCTGGTCTTTGAATCAAGAATGCTTGAAAGTCCTCTATTTCATTGAATGACCATTTACCCCCCTGAAGTAGTGTACTCAGTCTTGCTGGGTAGGTGACTCTTGGTTTTAATTCTAGTTCCTTTGACTTCTGGAATATCATATTCCAAGTCCTTAGATCCCTTAATGTAGAAGCTGCTAGATCTTGCGTTATCTTGATTGTATTTCCACAATATTAAAATTGTTTCTTTCTGGCTGCTTGCAACATTTTCTCCTTGACCTGGGAACTCTGAAATTTGGCTACAATATTCCTAGGAGTTTCTCTTTTTGGATCTCTTTCAGGAGGTGATTGGTGGATTCTTTCAATATTTATTTTGGCCCCTGGTTCTAGAATATCATGGCAGTTTTCCTTAACAGTTTCATGAAAGATGATGTCCAGGCTCTTTTTTTGGTCATGGCTTTCAAGTAGTTCCATAATTTTTAAATTGTCTCTCCTGGACTCCAGGTCAATTGTTTTCCCAATGAGATATTTCACATTCTCTTCCATTTTTTCATTCTTTTGGTTTTGTTTTGTGATTTCTTGGTTTCTCATAAAGTCATTACCTTCCCTCTGTCCCATTCTAACTTTTAAAGAACTATTTTCTTCAGTAAGCTTTTGAACCTCCTTTTCCATTTGGCTAATTCTGCTTTTGAAAGCATTCTTCTCCCCACTGGCTTTTTGGACCTCTTTTGCCAATTGAGTTAGCCTATTTTTAAAGGTGTTAATTTCTTCAGCATTTTTTGGGTCTCCTGTAGCGAGCTGTTGACTTGCTTATCATGATTTTCTTGCATTGCTCTCATTTCTCTTCCCAATTTTTCCTCCACCTGTCTAACTTGATTTTCAAAATCCTTTTTGAGCTCTTCCATGGCCTGAGACCATTGAATATCTATTTTGAAGGTTTTGGAGACAGAAGCCTTGACTTTTATGCCTTCCCCTGATGGTAAACATTGTTCTTCCTCATCAGAAAGGATGGAAGAAAACACCTGTTCACCAAGAAAGTAACCTTCTATAGTCATTTTTTCCCCCTTTTTTGGGCATTTTCCCAACCAGTTACTTGACTTTTGGATCCTTTGTCAAGAGCAGGGTATACTCTGGGGACCTGTAAGTTCTCAGTTCCTCCAAGGTGGCACAATCAAGGGAGAGGAGTTTACTCCCCAAGCTGGCTCAGGGCTGAGATTCAAATCAGCTGCTCAATGCCTCCAGAGGCTTTAGCCAGGGGAAGGACCATCCATTCGGGGCTGAGGTTTAGATCAGCTGTCTATTCCCCCAGGGACTTCAAGCTGAAGTTCCAACAATGGAACAATGGACCTCATTGCCGCCCCTGCCCTGCCCAGGGCTGCTCAAGGCTGGGCTGCACTCTGCCTTTCCTGTTGGCCTTCCAGGTTACCCTGGGCTGGAAATCTCCTCCAATCCATTGTTCTGTAGCTTCTGCTGCTCTAGAATTTGTTGAGAGTCTTTCTTTATAGGTATTTTATGGGCTGTCAGGGAAGAGCTAGAGTATATGAGTCTTTCTACACCGCCCCCTTAAACCTTCATTTTGGAACAAATCTAAGCACTGAGTTATAGAAAATAAATTGCTCATTTGCAGTGAGATTTGATGCATTACAATTTTTAATATATTTTTCAGTATTTTTAGAGACACATATCCCATAAAAATAGTATTTTTGGAAGCCATTTGATAACCAGGATGGCTGCTAGGGCTCAATTCAAAATGGAAAGCTATTTCCAACACTGGTTTTAAAATCAATTTCAAATTCATTTGCAGCTATTTTCTGCAAATTGTCTTAAAACTACTAGCTGGCAATCATACCAATCAAGTATTTAATTTATATTCCTGGTAACTGAACCATAGCAAAAATGGTAACAGTTTTAATTTAATAGGTGAAACATTTTTCTCCGACCAAGGTCCAATATGCAACTACATTATCAAAGTACAGTCCAGACTGGCATGAAGACTGAGGAAAAAAGCCAGAAAATAATGACTCCTTCATGAAGCTATTTTTGTTTGTACCAGGCAAATTATGGCTCAGACCAACACCTCATTTCAAGAGGACTGGTAACGTACTGTCTCTAAAACAGAAGAATAGAAAATAAAAATGGAAGGATTTCTATTTTAAGACTTAATAAGAATATAAAATCATCACAAACACACAAGACTAGAAATGAAGGTCATATAGTCAGAAGACAGAAGCAGAAACATAACTGAGGGCAATCTGGAGGAATTCCCAACAGAGAATTTATGCAGAGACAGAAGAAAATCACACAGGATGAAAAGACAATGACAAGAGTTTTGATCTGTGCTACTGGAAGAAGGGGACTCATGAATCTAAGTATCTAGGTGATGAAAACATTATTTTGGAGATAGTCATCATTTTTATTTTGTATGTTTTCTGAGGCTCAGGATAAACACACAATCCTCTTCATTGATCTGCCATAAAAAAAAATTATCTTGAAGTTCCGTTAAGCCTCAAGAAGCTGGTAAAACACCGCAGGCTGGGCATCACTAATGAATCCTCTGCTGGTATCTCTGTCATTCTGGCAAGGCCTCTGGCCCCCTTACATAATTATTGCATTATATTATTACATTATAATATATTACATATATCAATAGCTCATGTCTATAAAGAGATTGACCACTTACAAAATGCCTTCCACCTAATTAATATTTATATTCTTTTTTCAGAGGGGTACCCAGAGTGACCTCCATAGATCACTGGCAGCAAAGCCAGAGCCTGAAAAGTTTTCCTTAGGATGACAATTCTCTCTGTGACACTCTGCCACTTTATCCTGGGCATCCCCTCAAACAACATCTCATTCTGGGCTATTCTTGTACATGTTCTCTCTCTTTCTTAACTCACAAAATTAGAAAAATATAAAGTTGAAAGTTTGTGTGCAGATCCATAATGCCAGGCAGGCTGAACAACCTTTTTATCTTTTTCTTTTCTTTTTTAAAATAGTGTTTTTTCAAGATTTTTAGCATTCATTTTAAAAGATTCTGTGTTTCACTTTTTTCTCACTTCCCTCCCCCATTCTGAAAATGGTAAGACAATTTGATGTTACATATGTGCTATCATGTAAAATATATTCCCTTATTAGTCACAGTTGTGAAAGAAACAGAAAAGAAAAAAGAATGAAAAAGAAAAAGTAAAAAGGGAAAAAATATGCTTTGATCTCCACTCAGAGACCACCAATTTTTTATCTGGATGCGGATAGCATTTTTCTTCCCAAGTTCTTTGTACTTGTCATCACTGTGTTGCTGAGAAGAGCTGAGTCATTCAGTTGATCGGCACACAATGTTGATGATATTGTGTGCAATGTTTTCCTGGTTCCACTCATTTCATTTGCATCATTTTGTACAAGTCTTTCCAGGTTGTTCTGAAATCTGCGTGTTCATCATTTCTTATTACACAACAGTATTCTATTATATTTGTTCAGCCATTCCAATTGACAGGCATCCCTTCAATTACTACTTTTTTGCCACATGAAATGGCCTGTTATAGACATTTTTGTACATGTAGGACCTTTCCCCTTCTTTATGATCTGTTTGGGTTCAGACCTAGTAGTGGTTTTGCTGGATCAAAGGGTATGTATGCAGTTTGGCTGCCCTTTAGGCACAGTTTCAAATTGTTCTCCAGAGATCAGTTAGCTCCACCAACAATGCATAAGTGTCCCAATTCCCACATTCTCTCCAACATTTATTATTTTCCTTTTTTGTTATATTAGTCAATCTAACCGATATGAGTTGTAAAAATTATTTAGAGCATTTTTTTGGATGCCTGTAGAGAGGTTTGATTTTATTTGAAAACTGCCTGTTCATATCCTGTTACCATTTATCAACCAGGGAAATGGCTCGTATTCTTATAAATCTGAGAAATGAGGTCTTTACCACACACTTGCCGTAAAGATTGCTTCCCAGCTTTCTGCTTTCCTTCAAATCTTGGCTGCATTGGTTTTGTTTATACAAAAGCTTTTTAATATAATCAGAATTATCTATTTTACATTTCATAATGCCTGTAACTCACTTAACTTCTTTAAGAATTTGGATGCTTCACTGTCCATGGCAGAGGTAGTTTCCTTCCTTATCTCTTCTAACTGGTCTATTTTTGCTTTTACTTCGTCTGAGATCAGAACTTTTACCCTTGCCTTTTCACTTCAGCAAAAGAATAAACAGATCCTGCTCCATGCCCTTACCTTTGCTCTGTGTGTCTTTGCTTCAAAAATATATTGAAAGATTCTGATTTTTTGCGTACACACACCCCCTCCGCTTGTTTTACAGGACAATTCATCCCATTCACATTCACAGTTATGGTTACTGCATATTTCTCTCTATCCTTTTTGTCCTCCTGTTAGTCCTTTCCTTTCACCCTTTCCCTCCCACCAGTGTTTTACTTGTCTAGCACCTCCCCTAATCTGCCTTCCCTTCTGTCGGTCTCCACCCCAAACAACTTTTTAAACCATTTTAAAATTCTAACAGTCATATTTTAATTCTGTAACAATTCTATCAAAATTTTTTCATTTGAATTTTTTTAACAAAAAAATCTATTTTTAACCCTCTCATCTCTAACCCTCTCCCCCACTGAAAAAGGGAAAAAAAGTATCCAAACTTTTGTAACAAATACATATTGCAAAGCAAAACAAATTCCTGCATCAGTCATAGCCAAAATAATCTATGTCTCATTCTGCAGCCTGAGTCCATCACCTCTATGGGCAGAGATGGGTGAAATGCTTCATCACTGGTCCTCAGGTTGCCCACCTCACACAGTCTATCTAGCCAGAGTGCATCTTTCCATCTGTTAGTTACTCAATTAAGTGTTTTACAGTTTTTACTACTGGTAAATCCTCTCTTATATCTAACTTAATCATGGTAACGCAATTGTGAGTATAGCACTGCAGATGTCTTTTCTTACACAGGAACGGAGGAATCAGTTTCCTGGTATGGTGAAACGAGGGCCAGCACAAATTCATTCCTTTGGGAGCAACTGTTCATCCCATGACAGAGTTAGGAAAAACCTCTAAGTACATTTAAATATATAAAGGGACAGAGTGGAAGTTCCTTCATCAACTGGATGAAATTTAACTCAGAGGAGTAAAGCAGAACACATAAGCAGAAGTAGTAGGTTTCCATAGACTTTACTAGATTTTGACACCAGAGAATAAGTTGCTGGAAAACAATCATACAATCTAATTTTCTGGTAGGCAGTGGATTTATTTCTTTATTAATTTGGGGCGGGGCTCTTTAACTGGAGGATGAAATATTAGAACCAGAAGGCTGTGTAAGATTCTAGGACCTTTCAGAAACAGGATGCTTGAAACAGGCTGGCAGTTAGAAATGGGAAGCTGGAACCTGCTGCTTGGGAATGGCAGTTGGGATGTACATGACAGCCTTGGGGGAAAAGCGGAGCTCCCATCAGAGGAAGTACAATTTTGAATCAAGAAGCTTGAAGACAAATGCTGATGAATGAGAAAGGAATATCCTGGACCACAAGGCAAGAGAAGAATCCAGTGTTTTGGAGGGAAAGTTCTATGATGAGCAGGTATGTCAAGAACCAGAATTAGGAGAGATGAGGAGGTCAAGAGAGGAGAGTAAAGGTAAGTAATGTCCTCTGGCTTTCTTTCATTGAGATGAGGAGAAAGAAGATGCCTCGGGAATAGCATATAATGCCACCTACATCTGAAACTGCTTCATGGTCAAGTCAATTTAAATACGCAACATTTCACGTCTTAAGGAAAATTCTCAACTTGGGTGTTACTTTCTCCAAAAGGCATTTCATGTGTTATATGCTAGTCTTTTTTTTTTTTAAATAATCACCCTGGTCATCCATGATATTCTCCAACTCTGACGAACACTCCTACTGGGTTTCATGCTTTGGGGCTAGTGCTACTGTGCTCTGTCACAGGGTCAACCCTGAGCACACTGAGAATGGAAGGAAGAGAGGAGTCTTTTTCAGTACTTTACACATATCTCTTAGCCCCCAATGTTAAGATATGTCATTCTCCTGAAAGCAGTATTCCGACAGGACCTTGAACAGGAAGGTTTGTGCTAAAATACTTGAAGTTTAAGATATTTTAAAATGTTGGGTGTGATTGAACATGCCTGTAAATTCCTGCTGTCTGAGAGGCTGAGGGCTGGTGGTTTTTTCCTGAGCTCTGGAATTCTGAGTTGTAGCAGGTTATGCTGATCAGATGTCTACAATAACCCTATTACCAAAATGGATGAATGGGTGGGGAGTACACCAGGCTAGCTCCAGTACAGCTAAAATGAACTGATAAAATGACCCAGTCCCCCAAAAAGGAAGGAGGCAAGAAGGGAAATTAGGAATTTCTAAATGAAAGGTAGATAATGGGACTACTACACACAACAAAGTGGTAATCAGACTTTTTTTTTTAAACATAAAATGTATATTAATGACTCACATTTCTACAGTGCTTCAATAATTACAATGTGTTTCCTCAGGACAACTCTATGAGTTAGGTAATAATTAAATCAGAGCTATCATTTCTATTTTGTAGATGAAGAAACTAGCTCTTTTCCTTCCAGAATTAGCTCAAATGCCACCGTCAAGGTCCAGCTAAAATCCAGTCTTTTACAGGAAGCCTTTCCCAATCCCTGGTGGTGCTTTTCACAGCTTCTCCTCTGGTGACTGCTTCCTTACATACATAGACAGCTTTTTTTTTTAACCTATTTGTTTGCTTGTTGTTGCCCCCAAAAGATTGTGAGTTCCTCAAGGGCAGAGATGACTGTCTCTTGACTTTCTTTGCAGCCCTAGTGCTTAGCACAGTGCCTAGCACACAGTGACTGAGTGAGTGCCTCCCAAAGACTTTTCCCGAGCCCACTCTCTCAACTCCCCTACTAGTTACTTTGTAGGGACTTCCCTATATAGGAGGTAAGGTCCCTGAGGACAAAGACTGTCTATCTTACTATGTCCTCTTTGTCTTTTTATCAGTGTCTGGTACATTTCACTACATACAATAGCTAGTCTTAACTGAGCTACCTTACAGCTCACATAATCAGTCGGTAAGTACTTATTAAGCACTTAGTAAGCACCTATATGTCAGTGCTGGAATACAAATACATCCCCTATTCAAATTATATTATAATGGAGGAGACAAGGACATATAAAATAGTAGCAGGTGGGAATCAGGGAAGTCTTCATGCCCAAAATGGTGCTTGAGTTGCATCTTAAAGGAAGAGTGGTTCTCTCCAAGGTAAAAGCAAAGAGGAAAGCCATTCCAGCCACAGCGTTTGGCCAGGAAATGGAGTGCCACTAGTGAATAACAGAGGTGGGATTTGGCTGGATTGCGGAGGGGAAATGACAACCAGTACTTGAAAGGTAGGTTGGGGATAGTTTGTATAGGACTCTATAAGCCAAATGGAGAAATTTACATTTGATCCTAGATGCAATAGGAATCCACCAGAGTTGGATGAACAGAACTTCATGGTCAGACCTGTACATAAGGAAAATTACTTTGGCACAAGTGCATAGGATGAATAATCCTACTCCTCCTAAGTGATCCTTTATCCCACTCACCTAGGTAGATGTTTCAAACCTTTCCTTCTCTCCTCAAGACTCCCATACTTGCTGAAGACTTCACTGCATCCTTTACAGGAAAAAAATGGAGGCCATTCAACAAAAGCTCCATCTTCTTTCCACCGACTTCATCCTCCACTATCCCTTCATTCCTGTTTCTGATGACAAAGTTGATCCCTTGATCTCATCCTCTCCAGCAGATTGCCCCATCTTCATTCCTATGTACACTAATTCAACTGGTTTTTTCCCCACCTATTGGCTCCTTTCCTACCATTTATAGGTATTTATAGATATGCTCTTGTATCCCCCATTAATTATCTTTCTTGATCCTATCATGCTTAACAGCCATTAGTCCTATACCTTGTCTTCCTTTCTCCAATTTATTCTCCACCCTGCCAAAGGCAGTCATACGTTCCCATCTCAATAAACCTTAGTGGCTCCCTACAAAATACAACAATCCTCCTTTTTTGGGGGACACCCAAAGTGCCTTAACTTCTGTTCCACCTCCACGTATACCATAATCCAGCCACGTGGGGTCTAATAGCTACGCTTGCACAGCACATTCCACTTCTGATATCCATGTGTCTGCATAGACTATTTCCTGGGGCTGGAATGCTCACTCTCTGATTTTTAGGACCTCTGCCCTTCTTGGAGTTTCAACTCAAATGCTATTTGTTCCAGAGAGCCTTTTCTGGTCCTCCCAATAGTTAGTGCCATCTCCTCCAAGGTTACCTGTAAATTTAGCCTAGGTAAAGTACTTTGTAAACTTTAAAGTGCTTGTCATTATAACTATACTGCATTATATTATTTACTGCATACTAATATTGTATATTCTGACATATGTGTTGTCTTCTCTGATATGAACTGCTCAAGGGCAGGAAGTTTATTTTTATTTTTTATCCCCAGCCCTTAGCATGGTGCGTGGCATTTAATAAAAGCTTACTGATTCAGCTCAAAAGAAAAATGACAAGCAAGGGTGCCTGGGACAGGATTTGCCCAAGGCTGTGTCAGAGCTAGTCCATCTGACTCCAGTCAATGCTCTTCTCCCTGTACATGCTGTCTCCCGATGTACAGAATGAAAGAAAATAAAGCTAAAACAGGGGGTATGACCTAAGGCCACAGGGCAGGGGAGGTGGCCTGAGCGAGGACAAGGGGCATTTTTAGAAGACAGGAGAGATACGGAAAGACAAGGAATTATAAGCGGAGGAATTTCAGAACTCAGCATCACTGAAGTAATACAATTGGTGGCAACGAGATCCAAAGTATGGCCATCCCTGTCAGTGGGTGTCTGAGGTAGACTGAAGATGAACATGCAGGTTATGGGAGTTAGACGCCGATTAACTGGGCATTGTTTGTTCAGATCATATCTACATTTTTCTGCTTGATTACAGACATCCTACTTTAGGAAAGTCATTGAAAAAGTGGAAAGCATCAGGAGGACAGCTCAGATGATGAGGGGGCCTGGACAACATGGCATACAAGGAGCAGTCAAAGGACCTGGAAGTATTTAACTTGGAGATAAGAAACTTGCAGGAAGGCATAACAATCACTAGTTATACAAAGAATTGCCACAAGGAAAAGAGGTGAGATTTTTCTGCTTGGCCCCAGAGGGTAGGACTAAAAGCAATGGGTAAAAACTGCAGACACATTTAAGTTAAATGTGCCATCCCCCAACCCCTAAAAAAATGTTTGTACCAATCTGAGTTACCCAAAGTAGAAGGGGATATCTTAGGAGGACCTTCACTTGCGGTCTTCAAGAGTAAGCCAAATGTCCACTTTTAGGGGGATGCTGTAGAGTAAAAGTTAGGCTCAGGTTGTAATAGATGACTTCTCAAGTCTCTTGTGATCCTAAGTCTATAAACTGGTCCCTGAGTTAGGGATTCCGTTACAGACAGATTAAAAAATGACTCCATTAAAATGATTTTCTTTTAATTTTAGTCTTATTGATCCAACAAGATTTTTTTAAAACAAAATGTTATTAAATAACATATTTCGTTGAGTCTTTTGAATCCAACCTCCTTTTTTTTACAGGCAAGGAAACAGGAAAAGTAGAGAGTAACTGTCCAAAAGTCCCAGTCATGTGGCAGCAGAGCCTGGAAGAGAGGCATGGACTCCCCTGATGCCCCAAACTCCTTAGTCCAGGGACTTCCATTCTATCAAGGCAAATCCCTTCACAACAGTTGCCCACATATGGGCATCAGATCCTCAAAGTTCTGGGAGAAAAGTAATCCAGCATGAGCATCCTTTCAACATGACCACAACCCAAGTCACAGATGTGTGGAACTGAAAGGGTCATCTCTGGTCATCTAGTCCAGAAGAGAAATCTTCTTGCTTGTAAAAGTCATCAATTTAGTACCCTCAAAAATTGCTTGCCCTGTTGACACAACAACAACCTTTCTATGGCTCACATGTTCACATTAAATTTTGCTCAATTCAAGAAACACTGAGCATGGTGGAGAGGTGGCCTGGATCAAGATGTTGGTAACAGTTGATTCCAAGTCTTGCCTCTTAAACTGGGTGGTTTCACCTCGGTACCCAGGCAACTCGGTAAGACTAGAAGCCGTGAAGCAAATGCTGATCTTCATTGGGTGATAGCAGTTTCCTCAGGGAAGGTCCTCTATACCAGTGAAGTTACAGGTGTGGACCTTGATAGGTGCATACCTCACAGGAGAAGTAGCATGGTACAGTAGAAAGAGCCAGCAGACCCCAATGTAAATCCTACGACATGACCCTGGACAAGTCATTTGACTTCTCTAAGCTCTAGACCAGAGGTGTGACACTTGCCCGCTGCAGGCACCAGCAAAATTAAGGAGCATGCCTCCAAACCAGATTAAAATGTAATCGGTAAACATTTAACAAAAATCAACAAAAACAGAAAAACGTGTTAATTCGTAGTTTTCTAAGTTATTATGTAACCAGCAAATTTCTATTTGAGTTTGACCCTACTGCTCTAGACCACTCTCTATAAGTTGAAGGGAAGACAGAAATAGATTCCCCGTATCTATCCCTAGAACACATACAGCACTGGTATTATGCTATGTATAGGGACACCAAGAAAATTCCTACCTTCAAAGAGCTTACATTTTATTGGAAATCTGCAATTTTGTAGGGTATCCTTCAATGTACATAAAATCGAAGAAATACCATGGGAACAGAAGTGGTAGAATCACCATGAACTCACCTTTACAGGAAAAAGCCAAATCAATGTATTTCAGCCCACCCTCATCTTCAAACCCTGTTTTTATATACACAACACTTTGGATGAATTAATTTGGAGATGTGTTCTAGTCCCTGATGTCACTAACAACTGTGCTAACTGTAAGAAGCCAATTATTTTTCTGTGCCCCAGGTTTTTTAAAACTGGAGGGTATTACACTAGATGATTACTAAAATTTTCTAACTTTTTTAATTTCAAAGTTTTCTTGAGCCTCTGATATCCCATGTTGTACCCTCAAGATTACTGAATTCTTTCATCTCTTTAGAATAAAAATAAAAAACCTATCTCTCTTATTCTGGTTTTTCATTCACTAAATATAGCATTGGCTATCAGTTCATCACTGTTTCTTTGTACCATTGGGTTTCCTAATCTGCCTTCCTTGTTCCAGTTCTGAGCAAAGGATGATTCCCATTCTTTCTACATAGCAGATGTTTATCTGCTTTAAAACAGTTTTAATCAAGTCATCCTCCCCAGCAAAGAGCCAAGAGCAACCAAGAAACAAAGGAAAAAGAAACCGAAAACCTCTCTCTACCTTCATTTACAAAACAAAAAACACTCCTATCCTCATTTACATTTTTACTGAAGGGTTACGTACACAGATGAATGCAAAAAAATCTGGAGAACCAAAAAAGGACTTTTACAGGACAGTACTAGGGCCAAGTCCGCAACTTTTAGTGGGCTTGCAACGGAAGCCGGTCAGTCTGGCCCCTCACCATGCACTTCACTGTTAATTGTTTCTATCACACAGCTAACCTTTTCTTCCTTCTCAACGTACCTTCTCCTACCTTAGAAGAACCTTTCTCCTTTACGTTGGTGTACGTCCCAATTTTTAATTCACAACCCAGGTCACAATCTAGCCCCTTGCTCAGTCCACTCTTCAACCATTTATTCTATCATTTTGTGTCCGCTCTATCACCTTAACTAGGGGTAAGCTTATCCAGGCAAGTCCTCGGCCCCTAACACAAATACAACATGATCACTACGTTACTCGTTTACATGTCTACAGGAGGCTGGTGCGGTCTGCTGGGCCTGAAGATGCCGGGCTTGACTGGGTCAGGGGGCTCGACCCTCGCTTAAAATGCGGGCGGGCTGGGTACCCACCTCGCGGGGTGCAGCAGGGACCAAGAGTCAGCTCTAAGCGGCGTCACGCTGACTAATTACATCTTTCTCTCTCGATCGTCACCTCCACCGCAGGCGGAGGCGTGCGGACGCTGCCCATGGCCGCCGTCCAGACCACACGCAGGCGGGGAGCCCCCACACCGCACCCGGGCCGTCCTCTCTGCGGGCCACGAAGGACCAGCACGCGACAAAAAGCAGCCCTCTCTCCAAGACGCCACAGGGCGCCCGGAGCCGCAGGGGCCTCCCCTCCCGGCGGGCCCCACGTGGACCGACTGTCACCACCCGGGAGCTCCTAACTAGCCCAGCTTGGGCCCCCCGCACGCCGAAACGCCCGAGGGGCGGACGTTTGGGGGAAGGGGCGGGGGGCGCCCAGTTTGGGGGCAGCTTCCTTTGGTTAAGGAGTGAACAAGAGCGCGGCGGCCCCGGCCCAGTCGGCTCCGCTCTTTGGCCAGGCCCGCACGGGCAGTGCCCGGCGAGGGTGCCCGGCCCCTGGGGCTGATGCCTCCGGGACCTCGGCGCGCCTCGCTCCCGTAATTACGGTGACAGTCAACAGCCCCAAGGCGCGTGCCGGGCCACTCCGGACCGCGCCGGACCCACCCACCCGAGGGCCCGATCCCCGGCATAGCCCCGGGGGCAGGGCCCGCTGGGGCAGCCGCCGCCTCAGCCGCGGGCGGGAAGGCCTCGGGGCGGCACTCGGGCCGGCGCGGCTCGCGCTCCGGCACGGGCTCCCCCCGGGGCTCGCGCCCGCTCGCTCGCTCTGGCGCCCTCCCCGGCGGGCGGGCGGCCGTCCCTAGGGGCCGGGGGGAGGGGAGGGGCAGGGCGCGAGAGCGGCCCGCGGATGAGGAGGGAGTCCCACGGAGCTGCACCCGCCGCCGCGAGTTATTAATAAACTCCGCTTCTGCCCCAGGCCGCCGCCCTCCGCGTCCGGCCCCCAGGGCCCAGCTCCCGAGCCGGGGGGCCCAGGCCGGAGCCCTCGCCGGCGCCGCTGCGCTGAGGGCGGCGGCCGGGTGGAGAATAATGCACACTGGGTAAAAACACATTTATATACGAACCTCCGAGAAAATTTTCCAACAATTCCTTCGTCCGACCACCATGCACCAGGACAGGAAACAGCCGCCCCAGCCCCAGGGCCCCGCAACACGCATAGAGCCCCCGAGGCCCGCCCCCGGACCCCATTGGGCCACCGCCCCGTCATTCACGAAGCCACTCGTGATTGCCATTGGTCAAAATGGCAGGGACCGGGAAGAAGGCGGTCTCTTCTGGGCCCTTCCCCGTGACGTAGACACTTCCAGGCTTGGGCGCTTGTCGCTGAGTGGCTGGCTGAAGGAGCGGAACACAGAATCCTCAGGATGATTGGCTGGGAGAGTCGTCTCTTCCCGTCGGACTGCACCTCTTCGGAGTGTGAATTATGCCGGTTCTGGGGCCTCAGCGGGAGGCGCCATTTTGTAGCGAGGGAGAGAGGCTGGCATTTGATATTAGCGGAGAAGGGAGAAGCGGCGGCGGGCGCCATTTTCCCCGTGGACTTGCCGGCAGCGGCTTCTCCGCCTCCCGGGGGCCGAGCCCTCGGGGCCCGCGCTCTACGAAGATGGCGCCGGGCCGAGAGGAGCGGGGAGCTGGGCCGGCCGCTTCCCGAAGCTCCCGGGGGCTCTAACCCGAGGCGAGCCTGGCTGAGCGAAGGCCGCTCCCTCCCCGCCGGCCCGTTTCCGCCTTTTCTCGGAGCGCGAGCCCCCGGCCCGGGCCCAGGGCCAGCCTCCGGAGACGAGCGGTGGGTGACCCTCGCGGGAGCAGCGAGCCGCAGGCCTGGCAGGATGGGCAGCGGGGTGGGCCGTGGGCTGGCGGCCCGCAGCGTGCCGGTCCCCGGAAGCAGTCATAAGCAGTAGTAGCCCGCGTCGGTAGAGTCGTGAAGGCCTTTACCCGAGTTACTTCACCCGCGGCCCTGGGAGGTAGGCGGTGCGGGAAAGTGCAGCATTTATTGAGCGCCTCCGGGGGCAGAGCCCGGCCTGAGGAACCGCTTAGGCCCCGAGCGTCCGCCGGGAAGGCCCCTGGTAACGGAGCCCCTGCTGTGTCCGTCCCGCTGATTAGATGAGGTCTTCCCCGACACGCTTCTGGGGGGCCGGAGCCGCCCCCGCCGTGTGCGCTTGGCAGCCGCCGAGTATAGACCGTCCTGCCCCGGGGGGGGGGGGGGGGGGGCGGCGGTCAGGTAGCACTTGAGGGGCTTCGGACAAGGTTGAAGGCTGCGGGGCTGGGGAGCTCCGCGGGTACGTGAGAAGTCCGGAAGGAAGTCCTTTGGGCACCTTTAGTGGGGAGGAGGAAGTGGGCATTTAGGGAAAGTCATGAAAGGGGGCAAAGGGGCTATCTGAGCGCGGGGGAGCTTGGGACAAGGCCCGCATGTATGTGTACGTACATATATGTATACACACATACACATGTAGAGAGAGAGAGAAAGCGGACTTAGGAGAGTGCCCAAGAGGGAGGAAAGGGGCTATCTGAGCGCGGGGGAGCTTGGGACAAGGCCC
>CM053772.1:239805451-239866647 GCA_028658325.1 Potorous gilbertii | reverse complement strand
CATAGAGGGACAACTTAGGAGAATGCATAAGAGGGAGGAAAGGTGTCAGAGAATGATGACTTTAACTCTACAAGCCCTTTCCTTCCACCTGTGAGGGAGGGAGGTTATGCCTTGTTTGCCCTCATTATACAGCGGACACAGTTAATGGCCTAGGGTGACACAAAGTTTGAGATCCAAAGTTCCCGAGGCTGGGGAGCTGGACCCTGAGCCCAAAACAGTGGGAAGGTCCAGGATAGGAGGACAGAGCCTGTGGTGGACTGTGCAGTCCCAGAGCTTGTGCTTAGCCTGGAGAAGTACCTTGGGAATCAGCTTGCAGAGCCCCTTCTGACTCACTGGTCTCATTGGTCCCATGTTCTCCAGGAGGTCTGGACTGACCCCACACCAGGACATCATGCAGCACTTGGCATAGCCTCTGTTAGGCCGTCCGCTTCATGTTCTTTCTTAATCCCTCCAGGAGCCTGCACAGGCACATGACGGATGTTGGGTGTTGGATGTTAAATTGTTGAATCTCTTCAGCCCTGAAGTTGGTAGAAAGAAGGATTGTTTTAAAGGTCTTCACTTTCATTGATGAGGACACCACAAATTGGCCTCCACATTTCCGGAGTGATTATTGGTTAAAAAAAAAAAGTCTTAGGCATATTAATATTCTTGATTTAGCTAAAACAGGAAGTGTTTTTATATGCCTCTAGAGTTGACATAGTTTAGATGAAATGGCAGAGATTTGTCATTCAAAAGAATGATGGATTTTTTTGGTTTTCTACAGCAGTATTTGGTAAGCTGGACTCCTGCGGAGGTCAAGGTACAAGGGATTCTGGAAGGTAAAGCTAGAAGAGGGCTGGTGAAAGTGGTCAGAAAGATGAGGGAAGAGGAGTGAAGCGGTGTGATCGATGAAAAGCGATGCCATTGTGGTTAACTTCCAGGAGTGGAACAGTTTTGAGTAATAAGGACATTTAGGATTTATACATGCTGACAGGTGCCTGAATGTTTAGAGGAATATTACTTTGCAGCAACTTTGAGTGAGTCATAAGCTTTCAAGTATTATTAACTGCTGACTGTTCAGGAAAAAAGTTATTCAGAACATTGCCCGATTTGTTAGCCTCCACGCTGCATTCAAGAGAAAAGGCCATTTCCTTAAGTGAGAGACTCACCTCTGTCCCTATTGAGACAAAAAAAAAACCAAAACATTAAATTACCTGCACAAGAACAAACTGTCTTTTGAAAGAAGTCCAGAGATGTTACACCAGAGCTTCATTTTTTTAGGCAAATCAGGCATAATGTGTATGTATTTCACGATGTCCTCAGTCCTCTGCATGGTATGTTCTGTGAAATGTGGGAGAAACCAGAGCTCACCGG
Source organism: Potorous gilbertii (assembly GCA_028658325.1). Lineage (NCBI taxonomy): Eukaryota > Metazoa > Chordata > Mammalia > Diprotodontia > Potoroidae > Potorous > Potorous gilbertii. The sequence continues at coordinate 239,865,294 of CM053772.1, read as the reverse complement.
ACTGAGAAGTTCTTAAGGTCTTGATCAGCTTGAATGGAACAACTTACAACTTTGTTGGGAAGAGATGACTAACACACGAAACAATTAAAGGACCATGCAAGGGGCTAGACTTTCAGTGATGCAGGAATTAAAACAAGGGAAGTAATTGTGCCTGCAGATGTTTGGAAGCTTGTGTGGAGATGATGGGACTTGGAAGTAGAAAGAGGGGGAGAACGGAGTTCTGGAAGGTCAGGTGCATCATGGCCATTTATCACCCTCTTTCCTACTGGCTGTGAATAGAATGCCTAAGACATGAGTTCCTCTGGGAGTGAACATCTCAAACTATAAAGATAATAGAGACTAAATAAATGCCTATTGAAAGCCCTTCTCATTCTTGTGAGTCTAAGTGTTCTCAGACTCTCCAGCAGTAAGTCATTGTAAGTCTTTCTGTGGTCACACAGCTCCCCGATCCCCTTCCTTGTCACTGCCTTTCTATAATGTAGCTTTGTGAACTAACCACTCCAGATAAGACTCTTAAGATTAGTACCTCTTGTGTTTGTTAATAAAGGCAGAGGACACTATTTTATTTGAGCACATTGTGTGTGTGTGTGTGTGTGTGTGTGTGTGTGTGTGTGCTTTAAATTTATGAATTATATACATTTACCACTCTATTAATATATGCACTATAAAAAAATTTAAAAGAATTTTTAAAAGTTATTGTGTTTATCAATGATGTAAAAGCCTTTTTACTAAGTTATTACAGTAATATTTTTAATGAGAGCAAAGTGATTGCTTCATTATTTTTGAAATCTTGTTTTAATACCAGGATACATTGATTCAGAGATTAAATTTTAATGGCTGTGTAGCTGAAAAAGATCACATAAAAATACCTGATGTCAGCTGGATGGAACCAGCCTCTCACCCATGGGTGACCAGAGCCAAAAACAGCAGGTAGAGACAGGAGAGGCAGGAATCAAATAGAAGTTAACTTTCAGAGTGAGAGCAAAGGCTTGCAAGCCAGGAGGCAGATTAGACTCTCATATTAGAGCTGGGGACCTGAGGTGGTATGGGGAGATCTCAGTACTTTACACCCATGGATCCAAAGTGAGCTGTAGCCCTGATAGGGCGAACAGCAGCACTGAGACAAGTTGGATTCATAGCAGAAAACACCTGCTGCTCAGAGCAGTACAGTAATTTATGTGATTTTGGGCAGAAGGTGAGTGCAAAGGAATGTGGTTATGCCAAGCTCAGGGCACAGCTTGCTTGCTGGACCTTAGCTCTTGAAAACAGGGTGTCTTCTGTCTTGATAGTAGATGGAACACAGCATAACCTCAGTCCTCTTTCCTCTCTGGTCTTCACCTTTCCTTCACAGGCTCCTTTCCCATTACTGCCTTCTAACATGCCTGTCTTCTTCACCCTTGGAAAACCTCACTAGACTCTACTATCTGTTTTAACCATTGTTCTTTATTTCTCTTTTCCTTTGTCTGCCAGAATCTTAGTAAAAGTTATCTGTGCTTGGCTTTTCTACCCTTTTTCAATCTGGTTTAAGACCTCATTTAACTGAAACTTGCTCTATCCAACACTACAGATGATCTCTTAATTGCCACTCTCACTCACTCTGCTGTATTTGACGACAGGTTGCTGGCTATCTTTTTATGAATACTGTTTGCTGGTGACACTTTTCTTGTAGTTCTTTTTGTACTTACCTGTTCGTAGTCTCCATTGTCCATATCTCAATTCTGTATTTGAAATGTTCCCCAAGACTTTGACCTGGGCCTTCTCTATACTGTCTTGACCTCATCAACACCCACGGTGGGATTTAGTTAGCATCTTTATGCAGGTGACTCATGGATTTATATACATCCAGACTGTAGTCTCCTCACCAAGTTACCGTTGCACATTTCAAACTGGTTATCCCAGAGACACGGAACATGGCCAGAAGAGAACTCATCTTGACTCTCAGTACCCGTCTTTTAGACTTCATGATTCTTCCGTAGCATCCTTGGCATTTTCCTTGATGCCTTCCTTTCCCTTATTCTCACATGTCCCTTGCAAATTCTCAACTTCTACATTTTTCCCATACAAAGTACATTCTTCATTCAGTCCTTTATCACCTCTAGCAAAGATGGTTACAAGGGCTTACTCGGCTCCGGCCTGCCTGTAGCTCTTTCTTAATGTATCTGTTCCCTGGCACACTTATAAAAGTGATCTTCCTTCAACACAAATTACTTGCTCAGTAAACTCTTGCCTCTAACACCCCTCACAACCTCAGCTGATCTTGCCCACGTCACTGTCTATTACTCCAAAAACACTGGAAGCCAGGTTAAACTGGCTGCCCCTCTACCCTTCCCTTTTCCCTGCTTTTGTACCAGCCATCCCCCATTCCCAAAATGCACTGCTTCCTCCCCGTCTCTTAGACAAAGCTGCAGTATCACCATCTATCCGTTTGTGTTGTCTGCCCCTCCAGTGGATTTCTTGAAAATAGGAATTGTTCCTTTATCTTAATATTCTTAGTACCCAGAACGTTGCCTGATGAAGAGTAGGCTCTTAATAAATGGGAAAATGCATTATGGACTATGCTTATAAATCTTAATATTCAGTTTTTCAAAAATTCATCTACCAATATGTAAAGAGTTTTAACTGAAACGTTGCATTTTACTTGGTAACAGTTATTATATACCAGTTGTGTTACATTTTGAACGAATGGTTCGAAACGTAGTAAAGCTTCACTTGGAAGTTTTTTAAACAAGCTAGAAAAATTTTCTGAAGTGTAAAGAGATTTTTATAGGTGACATTGTTTTTGCAATAAAAGTTAAATTTTATGTTTTGCTTCATACAGCTAATATCACCAATGCACAAGATATACCTTGGGTGAATTTTGTCAGCAGTTATGAACAAATACAAATCCATGTTAAAATAAGCTACCTGATAATTTCCATTTGGGGATCAATTTTTATAAGTTATGATTGTTTTACCAAAATGTGGTTCAAAGTAGAATTATCAGCTTTTTTTCCCTTATGTTCACTTAATCATATTTTCTTCAATTTGTAATTTCTTTGCATGAATCTTTTGAAGCTAATTGTCTGTTTTTTAATTGTAAGTTTAGTTAAAATTGGATAATACCTGTAAATCAGCTGGGTACATGTACACTGTAATACTTAAATGATATGTTGAAAACAAAGTACTACTTTGAATCTCTATTTTATGAACAAGTAATTTTATATATGGCCTTCTTTGCAGACACTTTACATAAATATATATATAATCATCTGAGCTTTGCAACAGCCTTAGTATATAGGTGCGATCCCCCCCATTTTACAGAGGGGGAGGCCAAAGCTGAGAAGGATTAAGTAACTTCTCCAGGATCACATAGGGTCTGAGGTCAGGATCAGACTCAGCTTTCCTCGAGTCCATGGCTGTTTCAGCACTGGCCTGCCTCACATACTGTGCATACATGATGTCACCTTTCGGCATAGCCTAGAGGCACCAGTGTTAGTATGCCTGATACTGCTTGGTTTTTCTTGTTTTAGGTAAGAAGAATAAATACAGAGATTAAGTATTTTCTTCCTCAATGGATAGTCTTGCACAAACCTTACACTGGAAGTGACTTTAGTCAAAAGCAGTTATCCCTCGTGTCACTTGTGGTTCCTCCCCCCAACTCCCTTTTGGTGATCTGATCCTTTCCCAGGGGCCCCCGTCCTAATTTCTCTCCTGAAAAGGTCATTTGCCTAATGACATCTCAAACGTAAGTCCAAAAAAAAACCATTACAGGAAGAAGAATTTGGATTAGAAGACTTGGGTAGAATTTGCTGAGGAAGAGGGGAATGACAAGGTCTGTAATAGAAGGCAATTTGGCAGGCTTGGAGGAGGGACAGCCGGGAGAGGCAAAGCAGGCACACCAATAAATGAAGTTAGGTAAGAGGAGGTTAAGGTCCTGACTTAGAGAAGCCAGACAAAGTAGGAATAAATACGGAGAACCTAGAATGGTACAGCACAAACAGTAAAACATACATCAGAGATTATGGGGTAATAGAAATGTCAGGAGACAAGAGGATGAAAAAAGGAAAGGATGGCAGGTTTGGCTGTGAGAGGTTTTGGAGGAAAATGTTCCCATTTGGTATTGAAAATGTGGAGTTTGAGACACCAGAACCTGACAGTAGTCGGTAGTCGTTTATCACATCCAACTCTTGGGGTTCTCTTGGACAGATCTGACCATCTCAGCCTTCTCCCCTAAGTCATTAAATGATAGTTGCTCCCTGCTACCTCCAGGATCAAATATAAAATCCTGTTTGGCATTGTCTCTTAGGCGCCCCTCTACCCCCCAGTTCTGCCTCCTTGCCTTTCTTCACCCCTACTCCTGAGATGCATTTTCATTTACTTCCTGTGCCTGAAATTCTCTTCTCCTGACTTCCTTCAAGCTGTAGGTAAAACTTCGCCTTCTTTACCTTTCACCTTTCCTAATTCTCAATGTGTTTGCCCTGTTATTTTCAACTGAATCTCCACCTATCTTGTTTTTGTTATCCCTTCCCCCACTCTTAGAATGGCGCTTGCACCAATTTCCACTGCTAAGTAAGTTACTGAAATACGGAGTCTAAACTCTACATCCCAATCTCCCCCCAAATCAAATTGGAAGTTAGTTCTAGCGCCCCAGGCACCCAGTAATCTGGTCCTATGTCAGACCCACTTTTACTCCTCACAGAAATCAGAGGCTCAAGCTAGATGGGCCTATTCGTTCACTGCCCCCTTCTGAGCGTTAGTTTGTCGGCCCTTTTCAGTCTTTCGGTAACCTAAAAATACCTCCCTGAAGCAATGTCACACAGCCTTCAGTTTTACAGGAAAAGGAGGGCAAGGAAGAGATATTTACATAGGACCTGCTAGGTGCAGGCATGTATTTCTCCAACCATTCTGAGTTAGATACGCATTACCCCCATTTTACACATGAGAAAATGAGGCCAGTGTCCAAGGCAGGATTTGAACTCGTCTTCCTAACTGCAGGCCTGGTGTTCTATACCACCCTGAATAAAGCCAATAACATACTATTGAGATGGTCTCCTGTTCAACAGAAACTGCTAGGAAAAACTAAAGCAATTTTGAAGTGAAGAAAACAGATTTAGCCCGATGTTTCACAATTTCACACTGCAGTAAGTTCCAAATGAATACACACCTAAGTTTAAAATGTTCCATCAGAAAGGAGAAAATTTGAAGATGCCTACTTCAGTTATGGCCAAAAGTGGAAATCTCAAGTAGAGACAGGTGATTGTGAAAAGACATTACCTTGAAGAAATGGGAGGGCACTGTCTATGAGGTGTTAAATGAGTAATTTTGATTACACTAAGTTTTTGTACTGATGAAAAGTAGCCAAGATCAGAAGCAGAAAACTGGGACGAAAGTTTCCCTATCTCAGATATATATAAATTATTGTGTTAAATCTGAGTCATCCCCCAGTTAAAGGATATGAAGTTTTCTGAAGACACCAAAATTTTGTCATGAAGAATACTCTAAATCATTATCAGGGAAATGCAAATTAAAACAATCTTGAGATACCATGTTACACTATCAGATTGGCTAAAATGATAGAAGGAGAAAGCAGCGAATGTTGGAAGTGGTGCGGAAAAATTGTGACCTGAAGTCCTTGCTGGTAGAGCCGTGAGCTGATCCAGCTATTTGGAATTACTCAACAGCCTGTATATAATCCTTTGACCCAGCCACAATTAAGTGTGTGTAGAAAGATGGTTTAGGAAAAGAATCTGTTCCAAAATATAGCAGCTCTCTTTGTGGGGGTGCCCATTAATTGGGGAATGGCTAAACGAGCTGGAGTATGTTTGTGATGGAATACTACTGTTATAAGAAATGACAACCAGGATGATTTTAGAGATACCTGCGAAGACCCACCCAAAATAACAGAGCAGGAGAACATCGTAAACAGTAGCAACACTGCCTCAAGAACAACTTGGGAGTGAACGGGTCATTCTATCATACTCAAACTAACTAAAAAGATACTGTCAAGGAAGACGGTAACTACATCCAGAGAAAATTCTGACATATTTATACACCTACCTGTGGTGTATAATGGTGGCCACCTGAGGAACTGGGAAAAGTATCAATAATTCTATGTTTATAAAGAATATGAAGTTGTACATGATAGATCTGCAATTTCAGGTGAATTTTTCTATTCCACTTTATGAAAATGCTTGTTTTAAGTTTAGAATGAAAATAAAGAGGAATGGGAGTTAACTCAGCAAAAAGTGGTCAAAAAATATGAACAATTTTCAAAAGAATACAAATAAAAGCCATATGAAAATTGTAAATAATAAGCATTAAGATTTGACTTCATTTCCATCAGGACTGACAAAAAATGACAAGCAATGGGTATGTTTTAGAGGTTATAGGAGGAATAGGTACACTAATGTACTGTTGGTCCAGCTGTTTTAAAAAACAATTTGGAATCTACTGGAAAAGTCACTCTACATACCCTTAGACCCCGTCATACCATAATTAGGAGGCATTCACTAGTTAGGTCATAACACAGAAAGTTCACACATGTACTGAAGCCACTATAGCAGCATAGGAATGCATTAAAGGTACAACAACAAACAGGTGTTCAATTGTGTATGAATTGAGGAAGAGTGAAATAAACGGAAATAGAACAATTCACACCACGTTAACTTGGAAAGAAAATCTGAAAACTTAAACACAACTTTGGCTGATGGCGACTGACTTCAAGGGACCGAAGATGATGACAGGGCACGTACCTCCTACTCAGCGTAAAGATGAGGCTCAGGAACACAGGTGTGGACTGAATCACATGTTGTGGACAGGTTGACAACATTTATGTTGTAAATTGTTTTATTTTCAGCTGCAAGTTATCTCCTCTACCCCCCTCCATTGAGGAAAGAAAAATAAAACCCATTACATATGTGCAAAACAAAACAGTTCAAGAAAAATAGTAGAAAATATGCTTCAAACTGACTCCATCAGTTCACTTTCATGAGTCAGTCTGGGTTTTTTTTAACTTACTGATTGTTAGGGAGTCGGGGTAATGGAGTCATGTAGTGCTTCAAGTAAGGTTTGCAAAGCACTATGTCATTTGAATCTCACTACCCTATGAAGTGGCTGTTATCTGAGAGATCAAATTGGCTTGTCACATAGCTAGTAAGTGTTTGATGGAGAAATCTTAACTCGGGCCCTTCTGACTCTTTCTGCTATATCACCACCATCATTGTGACTGAAAAGGCACTCCAAAGAGTAAGATGTCTTTTCAGTCACCACCTTTTATTACTCCACTTTGCTTAGGATCATAGATTGCATGATTTCCAGAGGTCATCTCATCTAATACTTTCAGTTTTCAGAACAGGGAAGTGAGGGCCACTGATGTTTCAACAGGCCCAGACTCCAAAGCCAATTGTTTTTCCACTTGACTGTACCACACTGTCTCTAAAATGTTTTCTTCTCAATTTCTGGCACTCAAGATTTTAAAAAAGTTTTAATTATTGATATTGCAAGAATGACTTTTTTGTTGTCACCAATTTATAATAAAACAAGTCACTGATTAATGAGGACCTGTTAATAGAGGGGATCTATCCTACTTTGGTAAAGGCCTGCATTTCTCTGCTCTGATTCCGGGCGAATCGTGGTGAAGACAACTGGAGCGACGTGACGTGATCAGACGTCATTCTTCCCTTGTGCTGGAACCTGTCAGAGTTTGTATTCTGTCAGTCGGAGATCAGAGATGTCTGCACAATAGATGAGGTGTGGGAAATCCTTATGCTGTATTCTGGGTTTAAGTAAAACTGTGTAAAAATTCAGTTCACGCTCAACACTGTACTTTTGGAAGAAACAATGCTAACAACTGAAACAGAACGAAAAGGTTTGTGACTGTAGGCAGACACAACAAACTTAAGTTCAAGCGGAACATTATAAAAACTACACCTTGGTTTATTTAAATTCCCCTCCAAGGATGATAAATGGGACTGGCCTTGGAGAGTGTCAGCCTTTGGTGAGTCAGAGAGGAACAGCTTAACCTGACACTCAAGACTCCTTTATCAATAACTGAAGCTCTACGGCAAGGGTAGGAGCCAGAATTCACTAGGTTTAGCAACAAAGAGTCATAGGATTATTTTTTTCTCCAAACTTTTAATAACTAATTAAATGAACAGACCAACAAATGTTTACATAATTCATTTTTCTATATCTTCCTGAGAACATGATTAACTCTTGCCCTCAATATCAAATACAATTGCCAATGCGTTTTCTTCATGCTTGCTCCAATGAGTGGCCAGCACATGAGGCTCTTTGGAGCCATGCCTAGGCCTACACTTGGCCACCATTGCTCTAGGGTTCTGGTCTTCATGAGGTGAGCATAGAAGCCACCATCTTGATAACTTGTGGAGATTAGCAGCCAACATTTTATATATAACCTGTAGAGAAACAAATTTATTTCTTTTATTTAGTACTAGGAATATACATTTCTACAAAATGGATGACTTGTTCCCGAGGATGCGTAGTATTTTTGCCTGAACATTTAATACCATCCAAGATAAAAATGTCAAGTTTCTACATTTTTAGTACATCCATTAAAAAAAAAAAAGGAAATAACAATAAAACTGTTATTCCACCTATTCATAGTTTAAGATTTTAAGAAACAAGGCTCAAACTTTTAAAAAACATGGCAATATGAATACAAGGTATATAAACTATTGATAATCAGTTATACTTAAGAATGAATTTTTCCTTGAAGTTAGGTATATCTACTCAGTAAGATACTAGAATTCATCACTTTTTTACAATAAATAAAGTCTTAGTAAATTGCCAAATGATGTCTCTTCCTATTTATTTCCTAAATAATCCTTGGCAATAGGATTCCATTATATTTGAAGTTCAGTTTAGTGTTGAAAAACTACCCTGAATTTAACAGCAAGTCTCAGTCTGCTTCCCAACTTCTTACACACCACTCATTTATTTCTTCAAGTTAAAGTACCTTAGCAAAAGAGAACGTTAATACTGACAAGAAAATAATAAACTTTTATTAGAGATGGCCTTTTCCAATGACAGATTAGTAACGTGAAAATTAAAATGATAAATTTATTTAATAATGAAATCTAAAATAGGAAGCCAAAAATAGAATATTTGGAATCAAGGGGAGGAGTTTTGAAGGGATGGGAATAAGAGGCGGCAATAGGTGGCTTTTCTATAACCCAGTTCAAGTATTTCCACTCCTACGTGTAACACCAAAAACATACAACTGTTTCAGGTTTGATTTTAACTATTATAGATCCACGACACATTCAAGCACCGGGATGATGCTGTCAGATTCACATGAGGATAGCTAACTATACAAACTTAGGAGAAATAAAGGCATAGGGACACACTTGATCTCAACCTTAAGAGAAAACACCTAAGTCAGTATCAACTATACTGATTTTTAGATGGCCAGCTGAGTTTTATACCCAGGGCACTGAATTAGAAGGTCAAATGCCCAAATAGGATTTAGGGATGCCTTCTGACAGCCTATGTAAGAGGATAAACAACTGTTTGCCCTTCAAGAAAACCACTTATTCTGAAAAGCATACTTAATTATTAACATACAAGAAATACACAAATACATACCATTTTTCCTGAAGTTTTGCATTTTGAGTATCAATATGTGCAGATTTCATTGTTACATTTGTAATCAATTCTCTAGACTGAGACCCAACAGTATTTAAATTATAATAGCTTAGAATCCAATAACAGAACACTATGATGTATGTGTGTGTGTGTGCGCAAAATATATTAAAAAAAAAACCCAAATCAACAATGACTAACTAGACAAATATTTAAGATCAATGATCATTGCAAGATAAGAAAAGGATTTCTTTTAGAGGTGTCAATAGGTTGAGGGATGGCAAACCAACCTCTATGCACCATCTTGCTGCTGGCTTGTTTTGGGAGTGGTATCAACAGTGGTCCCAGAGACAGCTGTGCCTACTGACTGAGTTACAAGACTGAGATACTGTGATAGGCACAGAGATACACATGGTAGTTTAGATGCAAAAACAGAAGGAAATCAAGCACTTAGCACTATTACCAGGTGCAGGGGAAAAATTAAGTCAATATAAAAGAAGTTTTAAAAATTAGAAAAAAACCGCATCAGATCAAGCCATATCAGCCGAATTAAGTTCTTTTAATAGATTGCATATATAGATGTTCATCCACACACTTCAATCAACTCTTTAAGAGCAGAACTTAGGGTCCAATTCACATGCTTCAGATAACCTTTCTCATTTTTACATTAAGGTCTTATATCCAAATTTCCACTTGTACATTGAGAGCCTTAAGAAAAAAACAAAGGACACAGAGGGTGTTGCCATTTTTAGCAGCAATGAAGTATCACTAACCCCTTTTTACACCGAATTCAAGTCACTGTCAGAGGTGAGTGCACCACAGTCACCAAGTACAAAACTGCTAGTTCATTTTTAAATTAATAACTTGAAATTCCCCTAGCCCCCCGCCCCATTACATCCCTTCTTTTTATAAACAGCAAACATTTTGCTATTTTATACATAGGCTAGCAGGCTTGTTTCAATATGAAAGTGCTAATTCATTTACAGATTTGTATCAGTTATGTAGTGCTACAATAAGTGTCCAATAATCTATATAGGAACAATCTTTGATAAATGGAAATGATGAAGATTAAGTAAGGCTATCAGATTACCTTATTTACATTAAAAGAATAAAGACCCAATGGGGAAGGATGGGGAAGGGAAGGAGACTGGGCAAAATATTCATAAGTGTAAAAATTACATCTACCTTTGAGCTTGTACTGTAAATGAGACATTTTAAATAGTCCTGCAGCCCATGCCTATTTTTTCCTCAGAAAAAGAAAAGCTGCCTTATGACATCCCCTCGTTTGTTTGCAGATCTCCACAGTGTGTCATTTGAAGCTCCAAAGTCAGGTTCTTCTTTTCTTCCAAAAAAAAAAATGAAAACAACCCTCCCCCCCCAAACCAAACAAAAACCACCCAGCCCCACCCCCAACCAATAACCCTCTGGTTTACTTTCCAGTGCCAGGCTGCATGATCAGGTCCCACTTGCTGGGTTTTCTGTCCAATCTATTGATCAATTAGTTTAGAGTGAGCTGTAGAGAACACAAACCAGTTCTGGAACCACTACTGGGAGGAACACAAGCTCTTTACTACAATCACACGGTAGCAGGAAAGAAAGGGATAATTCAATTCATCCCAGGGGCTGGACCTCCAAAATTGAACGAACTTGGCACAACTGGAGCGTTGAATTTGTATCCTCCATGTTTCTCAATCATTTTGGATTCTGGAAGACGTAACATTTATTTTAGCTAAAATTTTTGAAAGAAAGCATTCATTAATACATTAAGAGGAAAAATGGTAGAATTATCTTTTGGCTGAATATAGAATTTTGACAAGATTTCTCAGGTAAATCCTTCCTTTGTTTGACCAACTTTTTTTTGCTTTCTCATAAACGGGTTTGGGAGAGGGGGTTGGTACTTTGTAGAAAGGGAAGGCAGAGCTTTTAAAAAAAATTATTAAAAAAAGATGAAAAAAGAATGTTTGGACTTAACTTAGCTCATAACACACTTCTGCTATTACAAAAAGTCAACTTATTCTAAGTCACTTTGGCATAATGGACAGGACACTGGAGTGCAAAACCTTGGGCACATGTTTATGCTGTCAAGACATTAGGAAACATTGTGTTTTCCAGAACTAAGACCTACCAAGCAAGTTGTGCCCTGAGCCTGGCATAAGAACAATCCTGTGCTCACTCTCTGGATGATCTGAGCCACAGAAAGGTCATGAAGCCCTGCTCTGAATCAAAACCGTCTCACTGTGGCTGTTACCCCTCATTGTCAGGGCTACGGTCCCATGAGATCTCCTCACAGTGCCTCAGGTCCCCAGCTCTAATATGAGAGTCCAATTTGCCTCCTCACTTGCAAGCCTTTTCCCTCACTCAGAGATTAAACTTCTGTTGTCTCTAGCTTGCTGTTTGGCTCGGGCCACCCACAGGTTAGAGGCCAGTTCGGATCTGGTTGACAAGGCTGTCTTTATAAGTCTGTAAAACCTTGAACCTAATCTCTGGGACTCAGTTTCCTCATTATAAATAGATGAAGAGACTGTACTAAATTCTATACTCTTCAAACTATTAGTAATACTCTTCAAAACCTATTTTGGATTGTCTGGTTTTTGCTTTTTTTAAGAGCTTAAAACTTTCAGGTTATCTTCACTGCAATGTCTGTTACATTTTTCCAAGTACAAAAAGGGAAAATACAGCACATAAACCCAGTAAAAGCCTACAGTAGCAAATGCCAAGTAGAGCAAGTGGTGTGAAGGACAAAAAAAAAAGATATGTTTTTTCATCATTAGAAGCAGATTATGTAATTTCTGATAAAAACGGTGGACATTTATCATTGTATGACCTCTCTTGACCTCAGAATCCTTAATTGGAGAAAGACCAACTCCACTGTCAGTAAAATAAATACAAAAAGTCTGTGCCTTTGCTTGTGGAATGAACCAAAATTCCTCCCCCTTTTCAGTTCCCTTTCCAGAGATTTGTTAATATGTCTCTATCACTGAATAACTGATTTTTGGCCCGATCCAATGATGTCATTGTTGTGGGGAAACTCCCTTAACCAAATGTTGAATGGCCTTGAAGGGTGAGACAACTTGCCTAGGGCTGAGTGACTAATAAAATGCTACTGGCATGATTGGAAACTGCCTTCCTAATTATGAACCCAATCATGATTGGCTTCATCCAATGCATTAACCACCCTAAATCGAACAAGCAAATACATTATGAACTAGTTCAACTCAGCTATGCAAACAATTATGCAAAAAACAAGCAAAAGAGATATTGCTCCCCGGATATTTTTCAGTCATGTCCAACTCTTTGTGGCCTCATCTGGGATTTTCTTGGCAGAGATAGTGGAATGGTTTGCCTTTTCCTTCTCCAGCTCATTTTGCAGATGAGGAAACTGAGGCAAACAGGGTGAAGCGACTTGCCCAGGGCCACATAGTAAGTGAATTCAGAAGACGAGGCTTCCTGACTGCAGGCCCAGCACTCTGTGCACTATGGTACCTCCTAGCTGCCTTACCCTAACCACAAGGCCAAAATGGAACAGTTCCTAGTCTCAAGAAGGGAGACATGTAGGAGAAAGAAAATGGCAGAGTACTAGAATGAATGGGGTTATCAGAGCAGACTGCAGAAGAGCTGGCCCCTGAGCCCAATCTTGAAGGAAGACAGAGATTCTGAAGGGATAAGGCAAAAGATGGGGTGCTGAGTTCAGGAAAGCTAACATTGCAGTATGGCTGGAAACTGAGGCTTGGACAAGAAGACAGTGAAATAAGGATAAAAAAGTAAATGAGAGCATGACGGGAGAGCCTTACGTATGCGAGTCAAGCAATTTAGAGACACAGCAGATCAGACACAATGAGGCTACTACTAAGCACAACAAACCTGAGTCAAGGTTGTAGAATCTAGGGGTGGGGAGGGTAATGGAAGCAGAAAGGCTACAAAAGCAGCACAATTCTAGATACTGGGTGTGAAGGGAAGGTTAGACTCAAAGATGCCAAGGTTACACACTTGGTGAATGAGAGGAGGGGCACAAGTTTAGGGAAGAAAATTACTTATGTTTTGGGGATAATGAGTTTGTCACATTTTCTTACGTGACACTGAGGAAGAGATAGAAAGGAGACAATGACTGCAATACAGGAGAGAGAGAATAGGGAAAATAAATACAAATATGGGATTCATCACCATAGAGACACTTATATGGAAGCACAGGAAATATTTAAAGGAAAAAATACAAAGAAAAAATCCAGGATAGAACATTGGAGGACATCCAAAATACGACAAGCAAACATGACTTAAAAACAAAGGTCAAAACAGGTAGAAGGAACACCAAGGGGGTCAAGGAAGCTAATGGAACAAGAATAATTAAAAGCTGCAGAGGCCAAAGGTAACTGCAGAGAAAGGGTCTGATGTACCAAAAAGGAGATCACCAGGGCCATTGGAAACAGCTGCCTGTCAAGTGAGGGAATTCAAAAGCCATATTTGGAAGGGCTAAGGAAAAGGGGGGGGCGGGGGTAGCCACAGGAATTCCGAGTTAGGTAACGGTTTGTTTGAAGTCAGTGAGAACAAATAAGTAGAGATGGAAGATGAAAGGAAATAACCAATAACTGGTCCAAGTGAAGGGGCTAAACTTGCCAAGGAGGGAATGCAATACCTTCTTCATAGACAGGAGACAAGGCTCTCACCAGAGGGGCTCTATTTCAGTAAAATAGGAGCCAAAGGCAATTTTGAGAGGGGGGCTGGGGGGAGAAAGATACTGAATAACACAAATGGAAATAATTACAGCATTATCTATCACATAGACAGTGTCTATGAACAAAATACTTTTTTAAAAGGTTAAGTGTGCATTTATATTATTACTATAGCAGGATCAGGTTACATATTAATGTTAATATTTTGATTTAACATATTTTCCCAAGATCCTATCAACCCACCTATAAAATTTGTTTGCTGCCATATGATGAGACTTGAAACACTTTAGAGATATGAATAGAAAGCAACTGGTAACTGTAAACTCAAGTAAATTCAACTATGTCTAGTGAAATAAGGACAATTATTTGAACATTACAAATCTATTAACAGTGATAAATTATATTAAGCAACCTAAGTACACATGTGGAGTAGGTTTTTAACTTCAATATGCAAAATGATCTCAGGCACTCAAAAAGGAAAAAAGCATACGGAAGTACCATGGGCTGCTCGTCTCTGGTCGGCCAGAGTTGCTATGTCTTGTAACTGTTTCCTCTGTTCTTCATTAAGACCATGAGTCAGAGCTTGGTACCACACAGGATTACGATTCTGAATAGCTTTAAAAAAAAAAAAAAAAGAAAGCAAATTAAAGAGAAAAGAAATAAAAAATGATCACCACAATCACACTGAGTTTCAAAAGTACTGAGGTTGGAGCCAGTGTCTGAAGCATTCTTGTGGTTCTCTAGGAAATATGATGGTGCCTCGCATGCAGCAACCCTGTTTCACAAATCCTCATGACCCTAGATGCAGCTACTCATCTGGGGGAAGCCTTCAGAATATTCATGAGAACAGTGTGGAACAATCCCATTTTGCCTCCTATATAACTACTCTCATTCTTCCTCCAGAAAAGCATTTCAATAAAATCTCAGAATGGTCACCTCTAATTAATACAAAAATGACCATTTCAAAGAAAATGAAAAGAAAATCATGCTAGTTCCTGTTCCCTGAAGTCCCAGGACACACCAGTTTTTGGCATGTTATTTTCCAAGCCTTCAGCACAAATGGTATTGTGTACAGAACAAAGTGATTTCTATTTCAGTGAAAGAGTCATGATTCAGCTGCTTTAGCTCAAGAAGAATAATTCTCAACCTGCTTGAACACCCACAATGATGATATACATCACATCCATTACATTTTCATATAGCTAGTAAAGGTCTTTATATTGAGCCCAAATTTATCCAGGCATTAACTGTCTGTTACACTTTGGACAGTGAAAAAATAAATTACAATTTAAAACATTCACAAATTTCCTTCTAGGTTAGTCACCTACCTATTTTTAGGATAGACTAAATAGTATAGAAATTGTGCTCATTGTGTGCACAGATCTAGTAAGTTACAATCTAATTCATACTGCAATTACTTACTCTGAAATATAGCTTTAAATATCTGATACTCATCCACAGGGTTCTCTTCATCATCAATGATGGTGGAATAGCCCTCCAGGGCAGTCTCCTCAGCATCGTCCTCTTCCCACTCCTCATCATCGCCCTCTTCTCCTGCCTGCTTAGCCAGAATCTCTAAATATTCCTGCCCATCCTCATCAATATCATCTTCATCACTCCCAAGCTCTTCTGTCAAAAAACAGGAATATTTTTACACTTGGGAAGATCATTTTAAATAACCGAATAACAACACATTCACAGGAATTCGCTATTACTTCCACAACTCAAGAATTTCCAGGAAGAGTGTTCATGGCACCATTAATCATTCTGAAAGCCTATTTTAGAAGCAGACTTATAAGAAGGTTATTAATGACAATCTCAAAAGAAAATTTAAATCCTAATGTGGTTTAAAAAAAAAAACAACTACTTAATACTTTCTGCAGGGGCTGCAGGTGATTTATCATTAGAAGAGACCTGAATGATCATCTCGCATAAACGTGGTTGATTCTTCCTTTGTAAAAAAATGGAGTTGGAAAGGAAGGTTCCCGAACACTTTTAGACAATATAATTAAGGTCCCTTACCTTCAAATTCAACTGTCTTTTCTCTATACTGTATATTACTTAGGACCCTCATGATGCCTAGATAGAAAGTATTACTAGAAACTAAAAGCTGACGTTGAGACCAGAATTATAGTGTTGGAGTGTTATATATGATTTAGTATAAAGAATCTGTACTGATGAAGAAATCAGAGGTCAGAAGTGAGGGAGACAAGCCCGGTCACACAGATATTAACAACAAGAGGTCAGGCAGCAGTATTTTGCCAAGTATAGATATACAGAGACAGAATTAGCCTGCAATAAATTTTTATTCCCAGGCCAAAAATTTCCCTACCACAAAAAGTCCTTCCTTCTAAAAACATTTAAATTTCAAAAAAACGACTTCTCCATGACCTATTTTTTCTTTCCCCCAAATTACCACTTCACTCATTGTTGCACTTCAGGAATTCCTACGACACAGGGATGAGGAGGATAAAAACTCATCACTAACGCTGTGGCACAGCCACTGCATCAAAAAAGGCGTTAAGTTTAAGTCTGTCTAAGACTAGCCAAGCGTCTTTAAATAAAAACAAGGAACCTCAGTTCTAGGTCAACCCGCTCATTTTTAAAATTTGAACCAGGACCCCCTACTGTCCTCCCCTATTGTGGCACTGAAATAATCTTTTCCAAAATCCCAAACTGCCTTTTATCACCAACCAGGTCACTACTAGCAGGACAAGTGTGCCTCTAAGGATGTGAAAAGTAGTCCCCATGGTCCACTTGATTTACCTTTACACGGCAGGTGTGCTGGAATGTTAGTATGGAGGAAGGTTGCTGAGAGAGGTTTTACAACTAATCCAACCAGAAGAGAAATGCATTTAGTAAACACTCTGTTATCTGGCACTCAACAAATCAGAAATCTCAACTAGTGCTTCTGGCCATGCTCAGGACAAGTACTATGGAAGTTCATGACCATGAGGATCCTATGGCAATGGAGAGCTTTCAAGGGACTCCTTAATGCCCAAGGAGTTTCTTTCTCATGCATGTGAAGAACTCTCAGCTAACCAGATTATCTAATGAATGAATAAGAAAACAACCAAACTCCAGGCCCCAATTATGCCAGATAAGAGAGAGTTTACTGTACATTTCATTTTTAAAAGACTAGGTTACTTGTAAGTGAATGCTTATTTAAATCCCCAAGTGCCTTAATTTTCATTACAAAATTATATTCTGAGCCTAACTCCTGAAAAAAATACTACACTGATCCAAACATATGCAATATTTCCTGATACCTAGAGCTATACAACCATTCACTAAAAATGTATTTATTACTCCTTTGTTCAAGTCTAAATGCTTCCCACACAAACCATTAAAGATGGAGGTGACCTTCAAGAACATTTTGATCTACACGATGGGTTGGGGTCAGAGAAGATACAGACATTGCCCAAAAGTCAGCTTCCCCACAGTCAGTACCCTTTCTAGACTAGATCACACAAAAATGTGACAGCCCCAAAATGGAGCCTGGGTCTTCCAATTTCCAAATCTTTCCCTGATACAAGGTAAACATGATGCAAGTTGGCGACTCCACCATTTCAATCCCCTTACCTGTTTCTTCATCATCATCAGCTTCATCATCTTCATCACTATCATTTTCATGCTCTGCATGACAAGCATATGCTCTTTTTAACCCATTAAATAAAAGTATAAAAGCTGGAAGAATCTGTCCCGAAACCTGATTTAAAACTTGCGGTATTTGTTCCAAGTCAATAAGAGCACACAAGCCTAGAACACACATCTTTCTATCGTGAAGCCTAAAAACAAAAACAGAAGTTTAATGGAAAAAGGGTATTCACAAAATTTAGATGATAAAATTCTCCTGATGAAGTAACTCACCCCAAGAAACAATCAACATCATTAAGCCACTGTGTAATGAAGTGATTTGTGACAGGTTCAACATTGTTGGGGAACCGAAGGTTTTCTAAGGTGTTGAGGAGCAGATGAGGATTGTAATAAAGAGCTGCAATTGCCACCTGAAGACACATCGTTCGCAGCTCACTCGTTTTGACCTCTCTGGTTAGTCTCTCCAACGCAGCTTCCACAAACAGGGGGATACACTGTAAAGCGTAAAAAAGCCCCGTATTCACGATGCTGGTAAGGACCACATCTAAACCAACTGCACCCAATACTGTCCTGACCTGCCTTAGCAGCTCTCAATTAATATCAAGATACAAGGCAATGTTAAATAAGGACTTATATTGTAAGGTCTTTAAGTGGGAACATCCCACATTCTTAGAGTTCCCAAAAGTCACTGTTAATGACAAAAGTATTGTGCTACAAGCAAGGAATAATTTTATCTTTTTTTTTTTTGGGGGGGGGGGGGCGGAGAATTCATTTGGACTCAATATAACATTCAATTTTTTCCAAAATGATGGAAAGTGAGTACATGGAAATTTTTCATAACTTAAGTACGTCTGGTATTTCCTTCCTGATATCCTCAAAGATCAACTGCAGAAATCAATATTACTGACCTGGTCAATGCCACGCCCTTTGCATTGTAGAATGATTACTTCCAACAACTTGGCTGCATGACATTCTGCATCTTCTCCTGCTACACCTGTCAAGACCTATCAAAGTACAAGATACAACTAGAATGAACCCAGAGTAGGGTGGGCTCCGACCAGCCCCTTCTCTTGGTGAGGTGAGCTCCACTCCCAAGTGGCTACTCTTTCCTTGAGTGAAGGTTTGGGGCAAGAAGAGCAGCAATAGATTCATAGAAAAAACTGGTACTATTTACTTATCAGATACTACCTACAATATACTAAAGATATCTGTGTCAATTAAAAATGTTCCTTCCTACACTGTAAGCAGGGAAATGTCTTAAGAGATTTTTGCACAATACCTATACCCAGTGCCAATAAATCATAAGATTTAGCAAACATCACCTAATCCCATGAGCTCATTTTACACAAGGAAATGGAAAATGATGTTATTTATTTGCAGTCTAGCACAATATGTTTGGAATGTTTAAGATCTCCACTTACACTGAAGAACGTGAAGTTCAACGTGGCAGAGGCACTGAACAGCAGTAAACAAGGTGCTTTCTTCCAACACTTCATTATACTATACCTATGTTCCTAGTTCTTGCCCCATGTACCTTTTAATTCTAAGAATTCAAAGAAAAGTTAAAGGGCTGGCATTTCTCCTCACCAGGGGGCCACAGAATCCTGAGTGAATGATGTGAAACACCAAGTACGGAGAACAGTAGCTCACCATAGAGGGGGACAACACTACCTGAGGACCAGAGTAGGAGCAATGTTTTACTGACTCTGTGGGAATTGATACCGACCATCACTCAGTTAGGGTTACCTACCTTTTTGCACATGCTGTATATCATTTCAAGATATTTGGTGTCTGACAAAAGAGTATCTGTGTCCACAGTTACATAATTATGGAGAAGAGGCATCATATCTGTGTTAAATAAAAATCATCAATTATACACGTGATTTGTTTCACTGTAACAAAGGTTTAGTCTTCAGTCCTCTTGGCCTGAAATACAAACTACTCATGTTAATGGAACACTTCATGAAAATAACCCTGTGTAACATGTACTACTTGAAACCAGATTTACTGAATTGGTCGTTTTGACTAAGCTATTCTGCTTCTAATTAACTATTCTCTATTAGGCTATATTAGTGGAATCAAAGTATGCACAGGCAAAGAAATTTTATTTTCTCAGGACACTGACTTCTGAGTGAAACAGAGGACTTTTTTTTTTTTTCAATTTTCCCTGTCTAAGAAAATCCAACCTGGGGACCGAATCAATTGCTATTACAAAGCAGCAAGAAAGTCAGAATATTTCAAAGCTGATTCTTACCTGTAAAGTAATCAAATCCATCCTGCTGAAAGACTTCAAATACAAGAGGCAAAAGTTGCCACATTTGTGGAGAGACTTGCTGACAGGTCAAACTGTGAGCTAAGGAAAAGATTTCCTCATAGAACTCTGAAATAGAACGAATCTGAAGGTTATTCTCTGTTCACATAAAACTGGATTGTCTGACATCAGACCCCTTGTTCCATACAAAAGCATATATATCTATGTACCTAAAACATGCTGTTGTAAAACAGTACCAATGACTTGCAAACAGATGCCCTCCAACTGCTGTGTTATCTGAAAGAGAACAGATAAATCAAATTATAACATCAGAACCACTGGATGTTTCTGCCTCCAAAATATCTAGAATATCACAATTTCAAAACAAACAGATTCATTCTTTCTCCTGAGATCGCACCCAATAACCAGCGACTTTTTGTGACAAGGGACTGAATGTAAGCTATATACATGTATAATGTGATGCGAACAACATCAAAATTTTTTAAAGTATACAAGCACAGAATTAGGAGAAAGCATTTACAATATTACAAAAGATCAACTCAGTATTATCACTTCAAGTTTAAATTTAAATTCTTAACAGATGACAAGAAGAAAAGAAAATATATGCAAATGTTGAAGTTTAAGAGATATCCAAGACCTCTGTTTCACCAGGAACAATAACATGAAGGACTCCTAACTGCACGTGCCAGCAGGAATAAAGCACCTATATGACAGACCACGTGGCCACAAGCTGCTGATTTATGTTTAACATTTTGGGGATGCAGATACCTATTGAATATTACTTGGTTTATTTTCTTTCTAAATTTTTTGTCATACTAGCTTCTTAACTAAATGCTGGTAGACTTGTTGAAGATAAACACACATAGGAAGATATATTAAAGGAACCGAAACCAAGCAAACTAAATCCCAGAAAAGGATGAAAGGGAAAAAGCAAAAGACCAAAGAAATCAAACAATTTGTGTGTATTCTTTTCCCACCAAACTGTGGAAGACATACAGGGCCACCTTCAAAGATCAGTTTTCTTACCTCTTTGTGATCTTCTACCACACTAAGAAGTGTGTCGATTGTATTCAAGATTCCCATAGCTGTTACCGCTTTATCATCACTTCCTTCTTCATCAGGCCCAGTCTGGATTACCTGGTTAAATGTCATGGCCTGCAACAATACAAGATGTCTGATTAACCAACACAAAACATCACCTTTCTAAAACAGCTAGCTGCTCAGAAAGACTTAATATCTTTAATTAGGGAAAGCTATTAAAACAAAATGCCTTTTTGAAATCAGCTTTAATTTATCCAATAATAGGTAACTTTGAGAATGATAAATTCATTTTCAAAGAAAGTCACTAAAGATCTGTCATTAACTGAAATATTCCAACTTGGAGAGATTCATAGTCACTTCCTATCTAAGAAAGCTAAGATTTCCCTTCCTAATACCAAGTAACAGCTATGAGCCTAGAATATTGGAAGAACTCATGTTTCAAAACAACAATGAGCAGCAAGATATCAGTGGCAAATATCTAAAATCTCCCCAGCGGACCCCTGTATCCTTGGCAAACATCAGGACCTCTGTGCTCTTGGAAAGACAAGTTCATAGTAGGAACCCAAGAAAGACACCACTGAAAGAGGTGAAAGATTGTGGCATTTGGGTTTTTTGTTTTTAATTTATAGCCTTTCTGAAGTGTGGCGCTTACTTTGGCTGTGAAAGCTAGGACTTCCTGCAAGCATGTGGTTAGGAAACCCTATAGCAGATGATTCCTATGGAAAATAGTCTGCCTCTCTGTCTAAATGCCCATGCTAGAACGGAACCACTACGTAAAATAAAATCAGAGAAATCCCCAAGTGGAAAGCGCCTTATGATGACTGAGCCGAATCCATCCTCCACCAAAGCTGAACCTAAAGTCTACAGCACACAACAAGCAGGATGCAGCCCTTACCAAGTGCTGGGTCATTTCAACAGCAATAGGTGTGACCTCTTCACTGTACTCGCAAATCATTTTCTGAATCACGTTGGTCAGATCATCATTTTCAGTCTCTCTTATAATATGAAGAAGAGCCTGCATCACAGGCCTGATGAAAGGGGTAATGTATTCCTTAGCTGCAAGGTAAAAAAAGAGCTCCCATTACTTACATGCTACTTTGGGACTATTATTTCAATGGTCTTCAGAAAAATGCCCTCTGGAGGTGAAATAAAAGTATCTTCACCTCAACTTTAAAGAAGAGACATGGAAAAGGCCACCCAGTTCAGAAGGGGACACCAAAAAAATCAATGTCCATCTTTTGGCTCTAAAGACTTGCCTTCCCATGGCAAGAGCAAAGGACAGCCATTGGTGACATGGGAGCTGGGCATCTGTGTCCCCCAGCCCAGAGCCATGGTTTTAGAGTGTCTGGGAAGGAGGCATCAAGACTTACATCTGAGCTATTCTATCTCTACGCATACCTCCCCCAAACATACACACACTGAAAGTTGTGGCAAGACCTTATGTGAAGTGAATACAGAGTGAAGTAAACAAAATGAGGAACATATAAAGTAGAATTACAACAAGATAAATGTAAGAATAACTATAACCCCCCTGCCAAAATACTGAGGCGTGATTATGACCAAACTTGTCCCCTGGAGAGGACTGAAAGTAGAACATTGCGGAGACTATGAGAAGTCAGTGAATGTGCTGGTTAGTTTCACACAATTAAAAAATTCTCTTTCTTTTATTCTTTGAAAGGTATGACCTTCTGGGGAGGGGGAGGGGTATAGTTGGAAATGAAGGTAATATGTGTAAACCAAAGCATTAAGTACACATTTTAAGGCATCAATAAAAAATAATTTAATGCAGAAATGTAAACTTACAGATTTCTTCCACATAACTTTATAAGGTTTTACCTTTCTCCTGATTGCTGATCAGAACTTGAAGGGCAATAGCAGCTTCCACTTTCACAGGCATCTCTCTGTCATCAATCAGACACCGTCTGGTCAGTTCCAAGGCTGTCTGCAGGTTCTGGTCACTCTTAAACTTCACTTCACAGAAATAATGAAGCACCCAGCAAGCCTTTAAAAGATTTGGTTAACAAGTAAAAATGCCTCAATTCAACCACATGGAATGATCAGCCAGATCATAACCAAGTGTTACTAAACATCCAAGTTTGATATATCCGGGAGTTTGGAGGCTGACCAGTGGTAGGTTTGTCCAAAAGGACGTCACTAGGCCAGTACTATGATCCCAATTTTCTCTCTGGCTGCAGTATTATGTGTGGGCAGCAGGGTCTGGATGCAAAACGCAAACAGACAATGCTACCAGACACAGATGAAAACTATGCACACGAGGATGCAGCCATTTAGGAAATCTATGTTAAACAGAAAATCCAAACACACCACACATAATTAAGAACCCAAAATGAACATACAAAGAAAAGGAAGTTTTAAAATATGCTTACCCTTGCTCTCATGTAGCCTAGTTCACTGCTGAAGAGGGGGAATACATGATTCTGCAACATGTACTCCATCTGATCTTTGTAGATCTTTTTCTGTTAATACATAAGGATGATTATTTCTTATGGAAGTAATTACTCTAGTTTTTTTCAAAATGCAGATCTAAGGCTAAAGCTAAAACTGTACCTCACAGTGACAAAAAAAAAAAACCTGTATTACTCTTCCTAGTCATCCATTGGGTTTGGTACTAAAATCTAACTCATTCTTCCAACCACAGCCTGAAACATAAATATACTTTACAAGTGTATTTGTATGTTTATACATGTGTGAGCACACATATACAAAATCAATCACTTGGGTTCATTAACACAAATCAAAATATTAAAAAAAATGTTTAACTCTGAAATGTTTTTGGTCAAGACCTCTGATTTTATCTGTAAAAAGAACTCTAGGTATGCAATTCGTTATAAAGGAGGTAATCTGAAAGGACAGTCAAGCCAGCCCCAGCACTGAGAGCCTCAGTGCCAACAAGTCCACAGGCTAGCTTGTGTCAAGAACAGGACATGAACTCATGTCGCCTGTTCCACGCCCTGCTTTTTAACTCCCATCATGCTGTCTCTCATTCTACAGAAGTCCGCTATGAAAATGAGTTCTCCCAAATTAGGATGCAGTTTTTTTTTTAAAAAGTAGTATTTTAAATACACAAGAATTACAATTTAATAAATCCTTTTCAAATGACAAAATAATTCTTTTATAATTCAAATACTCATTCTGAAATTTGAATTAAAAGCAGGGCATGCTAGTTACAAAGGTCTGTTTTTCCTCGAATGCAATGGCATATATCCATAAAGCATCAATTAACCAAAACCAACTGGGTGTCCAAGACATCACTGAGCAGGACTAGATACACAAAGAAGAGAGCTGCCATGCTCCTGCTCCCATCCCCATGCTCTCTGTACCTTTAGCAGTATTTCTGCCAAAGAACCGATCATATGCAGAGCACCATCTTTTTTCCGAGGATCAGCATTTGGCTCTGTAAGAATCTGATAGCAAAATCCCATTGTTTTCTGCAAGACCTAGAGTAAAGACAACGGCCAACATAGTGAGTGCTCAAAACTAAGACTTTATTTTCTACCAAAAAACTTTTAAAGGATCCATGATGTTAACCTACACAATGGATAGCAACAGCACAAGGCAAGTCAATAACAGAAGTACTAAATTTGTAAAGCAGCTTTCTTTGGGTACATTTTAAAGCAATCAATCAATGTTTGCGAATGGGTATTTTGCCCCAAAGAATTAACTTACCTCTTTTCTCTTACTACAGGCTGTAAACAAGAGCGTCTGGGCAGCAGTAGTGGGAGAAATGAAGTCTTCAAACACATCTATAGGACAAATTGTACTGTAAGGCTAAGAACATCTTAAATTACAATAATTCCCAGAATTTGACACAATTCATGAAAAATATCCTTTATAAAAGCATGATTATATGGTAAATCTGGTTTGCCATTTCTCCCTACACCCACATAAAGGATAGAGATACTACACAGATGCCCCCAATTCCTCAACCTCCTTCAATCAATCCTATAAACTACTCCGTTACTCCACCTAGGAGTGGTCACATGGGATCATCATTACACAATAACTGTTCCATTTCCCTAAGGAGTCATTCCCCTCTCTGATAATGATCTCCTGTAATTCTTCCTCCCTCCAAAAAGTGTTCTTCACCCTCAATGAGATCATCAGGAATTTCTGCGATCATTTTCCTTGTCTTTACCTTCCAAAACAAAATTAACCCAATAATTAAGGCACTTCTATTTCTGGCCCCTTCTGTCTAGTTGCTCAACATCACTCTTGGTGATGCTAACAACTCCCACCTTTCCTCCTACCCACGACTAAAGAGCACAGGTGGAGGCAGTCTCACTGACTGAGTACAGTGTGAATTTCTTTTATCAACCTCCCCTAAGCAGTCCCTTTGTTTTGCTCTAACTGATGCTATATTTCAGCCCCCACTGAAGCTAATTCAAATTTTCTCTTCCCTCTCCAACTTTCCTTTCCCTCTTCCATTCCTGAGAAAATAAGGGCCATTCAAAGTGACTTCTTTCTAGGTTCCATCACTAGTGTATCCTAGGACCTTTTAAATTTATTTCTTCCATTAATAAGACTCATCACTGTCTTGAAGGCCCAGTTCTAGAGTTTCTTCTTCTGAATCCTCACATGTCTTGGCTTGAGGGTCATTTCTGGACTAGCTTCAAATGCAGACACTGAACTTTCTATACAGCTCCAGTGAAAGGAGCCAGCAGAGTGCCGGGTGAGGAGAGCAGGATCTATCCCTCATATGATGTTATTTCTGTACTAGGAACAGGTATATTCACTTAGTAAGCAATTAATATGGGCTTGAAAGACAGACAAGCCCATGGGTCATGACCAAGTCCTTACCAAACTTCATGCGTATATATTCATAAGGATCTTCCTGCCAGAGCTCCTCATCAGCATCTGTATAGCACATCAATGGAAAAATAACATCTTGGATAATGCCCTGTAATTTAAAAATTAAAAGTGACCATTTTGACATCAATGACTACTACTCTTTAAACTCTCTATAATATGTAAATCCTATTAAAAAGAATGCATTTGTCTCAATAAGTCATTAGTTATCTGCCCAATGAGTTATTTAACCTCTTCCTTTCTTCAACTTACAAATTTATGAGGATGGCAGGCATATATTGGATATGTCAAGGATTCAGTGGTACTTCATGTACTTTTAGGTGAAACTCATCAAGTTTGAGAGTTCTACTATACAAAAGCAAACTGATTATTTATAGAAATATTGGCCAATTACAATGGGGAGTGAATCTGATGTGAAGTTTTGCTTACAAGTTTTTTCCTGTCATTATAATTAAATAACTGGCTACCCTCAATAGGGTCATAGAGCTAAAGCTGGAAAACGTTTTGGGACCACAAAGTCCAAACCCTCTGATTTTATGATAAGAAAAGTAAAGCTGGAGGAAGTTAATGGGACTTTCTCAAGGTCATGGGGATCATAAGACACAGGCTTTGACTTCAGGCTATCCAATCCCAGAGCCAATAGGCTTTTCACTGTCCCAAGCTGCCTCCCACTTTAAATGAGAGGAATGTGTTCATAAGTTACAGATTAAACTGTAATAACCCAAGTCAACCACATGTAAGGTATCAGGGTATCAGATTTACGTTATATGTTATCCATCTCCATCATAGCACCAGGACTAGATAACTATATCATAATACTATTTAGCAAATATACTTAGGTTATTTTAGTTTTTTCTCTACTTCTAAATGCCTACACAAACATCCCCCCCACCATAATTCTATAAGCACAACTGCCAACTTTGAGAAGGAGCATCTTTACTTGTATATGTGGTTTCAGGTTCTTCCACGTGACAGCATGAGACACTCCTTGGTTGATGTAGTTCAGTGTCTGCTGTAAAACTCGAGGTGCCATGTATTGCTTTTCTTTGTATTGATACAGCACCTTCAGCAATACCTATGGAATGAAACATAGCAGTTCAACATATGTGAAAACAACTAAGAGAGAAATAGCTACTGATAAAATCACAAACCAAATATTAAGAATCCTTCTATCATAAAAAGACAAATATCTGTATATGGCCAAAGAAGGAACTAGTTTTGCTTGATGATGCATATTTTCAAGAAAGATTTTGGTTTTTTTCCTCAATTGGGAGAATAGAAGGGGTAAGAAGAGAAAAAATTTCCTCCTCATTAAAAAAGAAAAAGGAAAAAAGAATGAAGTTAGGAAGAGTGAGTTTAGTTGATAAATTATATTTTAAAACAACTTTTATTACACCAGACTACTAAATTTATGAAAAAATTTCAAATCTGGTCAATCACATAGAGAGCAACTTCTTCTGGAACATTTTAACTTGTTCACTACACTATTACACTGGTTTGCAAAAAATAAAGAAAAATATTCAGTGATTTCATTAAATTAGAGAAAAGTAAGGTTAAAAATTTAGATTATCGGGGTAATTAAGCAAAAGAAATCAGGGAAAAAAACATAATGCAAATAATTCTACAAAAAATGTTGAATTTCCTACTGTAAAATATTTCTATACTTCATTTCCATAGTGTGAATACTCCCTCCACCAAAGCAGTACCTTCAAATCTTTAGTGGATTATATTTATGAACTGCTGTGGCCAAAAGAATTCATGGCCTGGTCAGTCAAGAAGTAGCCATTAATTACCTACTCTGTGCCAGGCATTGTATCCCCTGCTCTCAAGGAGCTCACACTTATAACAAAAATGACAATACGAAAACAACCATGTACAATTAAGCTATATCTTGGGTAAATTGGGATAAACAGAGGAAGGTATCAGCATTAAAGAAGAATCAGGAAAGGCTTTTTAAAGGAGGAAGAAATGAGGAGAAATAATTCTCCGTTTGGGTGATATGCCAGTGAAAATGCACAGAATCAAGAGCTAGACTGTCTTGTGTGAGGAATAGTCAGGAGTACAGTGTCACCAGACTGCAGAGGACATGGCAATAAAGTAAGGTGGATAAAGACTGGAAAGGTAAGAGACGACTGGATTATGAAAGGCTCTGAATACTAAACAGAGTGTTTGGTATTTGATCCAAGGTGATAGGGAAGCCCTGATGGGTACTAAGGAGAGGGCTGACATGGTGAGACTTGGTGGCTTTTGAGCCTCTCTATATTTATTAAAGTGATACTGATTTCAAGGTCCAAACACAAAGCCTTTCCAGCCTACAAATTATCATAAGGGCTGAAACCTGGCTAGCAGTGCAGTCAAATCCAGGATCACCATCATGCCATGAAGAGGCAGGCATCAGAGTAGTTTAATTCTATTAATATCTAAGACAAGGGTTTTTACCTGTTGGACACCAACAGCAAATGCTTTTAGGAAGACTTCAGCAAATTCATTATACTCCTTGGAAACATTGCCGGGGCTTCCATACCTAAAACAAAGTAAAAATAACCAATAACTTCTTGCTATTCTTTAAAATAGGCTTTGGGAGCATGACAGGGTGGGAACATTTTTAATTATGAGTCACAAGGAAAGAAGCTTACCTTTCAAAAAGCCTTGCCAAGATATGTAAAGCCCACTTCTTGCATTTCCACCATGGTAATTCTGGCCGATCGTCCTCTTCTACTTGAAGGGTTTCCTTTTGGAAGAAATTTTATTAACAATAATAATTTTTTTTTAAAAAATTACATTAAGTATTATGCCATGACCATGGCTGTGGAAACCAAAATTATCTCCCAGTGTACAAATCTTCCATTTAAATAAAGCAAGCTAGGAAGTAGCTAGTACTTTCAATATAAGTTAACTTCCAGTATTTTTTGCAAACCATGGTGGATCTGTGGCATAAAATTTCTACAGACAAGGTGGTGGCCACTTGAGGTAAAAATAATCTTTTAAGTAACCTAAGAAGAAACACCATCCCTCCAACTATCACTAACAATCAGTTTAGAATATGAAATTCCATAAGGAACTCTGATTCAACCAATAAATAATTTAAATAATGCTTGGAATTCTCCATTTAAAAAAAAATCCAAATTTCCATAGCATGAAAATATCAGAGCCAAAAGAGTAAAATAGCAATAAGTATAGAAATATGCCACCTAAAGTATGCTTTGTGCCCTTTCCTTGAGAAGGACAGGATGGGTAGGCAACTTCAAAGATAGGAAGCCCTGATCAGATCCTGCTTGGGACACATCCTAGCAAAATGACCAGAGACAGTGCCACTTAACTAACTTCTCAGTGCCCAAGACAATCCTCTAAAAGGAAAAAGGGCATAAGTTTGCATCTGTCAGTGAACCCCATGAGTTCTCTACACACGAAAATTTAAGGCCTTTACAAATTCTTCTCCTCAAGAAGCCCCTTTCCTTAGAGTCAGTAGATTAGATAGAGGCACTTCTGACAAAGGTAAAGACAGAGGTACACCAATGTTCCATAGAAACATGTATCACCTGTAGTTTACTTGTTTGATGCCGGGAAATGTGAACACAGTTCCCACCTAATTTTCTTGAGTAGCAAACACATAAAGCACTTGGAAGTAAAGAAAGAGCAAGAGAAAAAACCCAGCAGCGTACCTTCCTGGAGTCATGCAGACATAAGGACAGCCCAGAGATAAAGACCCAAGCTCTCTCCATGCTGCTTTAGTGCTGCCTCTAAACATTAAAGCTCTGCTGACAGTAGGCTTTTATTAACTCAACCCAATATTCTCCAAGAGCTATTTGGGGCCTCAGGTTTGCAGGCTACACCACAGATGGACGACACCCATGGCTAAAATTTGTTCATGCATGAAACAAGACGTCAGGCAAGCCAACACTTTAATGATGACCTGACCTAGATACGATTATCTCTGTAATTCCAGGTAACAACTAGAGCTAGAAAGCTGGAGGAGCTTTGGCTACACTTGACAGTGACACAAGACCTGACCTGTGAATTACCCCACTATGGAACACACATCAGATTTTTCTAAGACAGCTTCTCTTACATCTCATATGTGGTTGGTGACAAACTGATGGAGGAATGGATAAACCTGTTGTGTGTGGTTAAAGACCACACAAAATTCTTAATTGCTCATTCAGAACATTAAAATCTTTAATCAAGTTCAAACCACCAATAGAAAGGAGACAGATATTTACCACATTATCTTTTCCCACATATAAGACTGTCCTCTCCAAATTATCTGAATCAGAACCCAACTAGTTTCCTTTCTTCTAACTGTCTTTGTTGACTCAAGACCAACAAAGAAACTACTATCTCAAGGTCCAACCAACCTCAACACAGCAGAAAGACACCAGCAAAATGGACAGCACCCAGCTCCAAACTTTCCTAGGGAGCACAGCCCTCAAACACACATCAAAATGGAAGCACTTTGGAAAAAAGCTGATGAAATGTTTCTTGGAATTCAAATCCCCACAAAAGCCCAAGCTGACAGCTCCCCACCCCATTCCCCCAGGGGCACACACTTACAGGAGGCACATCCCTGTTTACAACTGTCTTTAGAATTTCTATCCATTCAGTCAGATTTGCTTGATTTATCAGCTCCAGTGGAAGAGTATACTTTAAAAGGAGAAAAAAAAAGTTCAACTTTTTAAAACAGTACCAAAATGATCAATTACCAATCAAAATACTTTGGTTTTTTTCCTGTATTTTCTGCTTCCTATTATTAGTAAAAATGTCACTCATTACAAACTTCAATCTTTTCTTCTTAATACATATAACCAATCCTCAAGAACAATCTTTGTTCATGTTCCATTAGAAGATGTATCTTCAAACTTATTTCATTTCAGGTAACTGGTTCTATTATATAGTAACAATAGGGGAAAAGTGGCTCTTACAATGACTTCAAACTGTTTTTCTGTGAATAAAAATGTAAACAAGGTACTAACAGGTCCCAAGGGAGGACAGATACTTTACATAAAATTTATGGGATATCATGGCCAAGACTCCTAAGAAGGACATGCAATCAATGAAATAATGAGCCCAAAGTACCTGAACAAGGGCATAGAAGATCTTGAATATTTGTTTCTGAATGAGGACTGATTGATCAGACTGATCAGGAAGAAGCTGAATAAAACGATCCTTCAAAACTGGTAAGAAGTGCTGCATTGCTGCTATCAAAGGACTCCGTTCCTCTGGCTTCTTGTACCTTTGGGTTCAAATACAAAAAAAAAATAATAATAATCCCTAAGAATTTAAAGTCACAGCTATAGGTAAACACAATAACAACAAATATTTGACAAGACAGAAGCACCCTCTCCTTGAGAACATCTAAGGAAAGCCAAGGTTATTTCAAACACAAGGGCAACAGCAGCTGATCTGTGGAGTATTTTCATCCTTCAGACATTTCATTCAATGTCATTTAGGTAAAGGTTACAAGTTCTGATTTGTAAGGATACCCTTAGACATTAAGTCGGTATTATCAACTCTGTGGTTCAAATGAGACCATGGCTCAGAAGTGACATGTCTTGACCAAGGACATGTAGGTAATGATTTGGCAGAGCCAGGATCTCAAAACATTTCTAACCATAAATCCAGAGTTTTTTGCCAAAATCCCTTTCTTGTCAGTAAAATACAATCTTTCAACTTTAAAAGAAAACAACTTTAATAAAATTCGATGACTGACATGTCACTAGATCACTTATCTCACTAGAAGTACTTGTGTGTTTTTCTTTTAAAAAATAAATTAACTGCTTTGAACAAACCCTACACTTTAAGTAAATTTCACTTCCTCTTATTTTCTGGCTTTTTTCCTAGGCAGCTATAGTACACATAGTGAAATAAATGCAAAAATAGGGCATTTTTGATATGATAAAGACTTTTTAAAAGCTGCTTCCTATAGACTCCAGTAGAGCAAAGCGAAATTGGACAAAAACAAAGGACTTTGGGCAGTACTAAACACGGATAAAAATGAATACGTTAAATCACCAAACCAGCACTCAAGAAAAAGTTATTTTTGAAATAAGGTAACTGGTAAAGAGTAATCAAGAATATGGGGCCAAGATCAACAGCATGGAGACTATTTTAAGTATGCAAACTGAATTAGCTAATGTGTGTATACATTCAGTAAGGTTGACCCTTGAGACAACACAACTCAAAAAAACTCAATTTACAATTTTTATAATGCACAGTTGACATTCTAAAGGAACATAACAAAAAGACATCAGTCTTTAAACTAGATAAAACTTGTAACACAATGAAGGACTGAAATTTCCTCTGAGCAACATAATTCTCTGTCCTATAAAATGAAGTCATTTCCACTTCTGGGTAACAATGCTTTTTATACTATATAAATACAAATTCTGGCTATGGAGAAATCCTTAAACTGATTAAGTTACTGAGCTAATGTTTACAATCTAGTCAATGAAGATGTATCCAATGCTAGTAAGATAATTTGTACGTGCTTATGTTAAATACAGTTATCCCTTCCAACTAGCCACTTTCCTCATTGAAATTTCAATCAGGTCAGCATAAGAAATTAAATGGGAATTTTGGGAGTGTTCTGTGGAAGCTACAGATGACTCTTGAAAGCCAGCAGATGACACAAAGCTTATGACCAAATATTTAATAATAAGATACTATAAACGCCTCATAAAAGAAAAAGAACAGTTCTTTGGTACAAAGGGAGGGTTGAAAAATTTTACCTAGGTTTTCCAGATCTCAGGGGCACCACATTGCAGCCCTAGCCCCCAGAATGTGGAAGGGTTAACTGTAATGGTCACATCTGAATATTCTTAGTAAAATTGCGCATAGTTTTCAAGATGCTACGCTGTAATCATGTCGTACATTTGGGCCTATAAAACAGAGACTCTATTTAACTCGGTACAAGAAACAAGTCCTGTAAGTTTTGTAAACTTCTAAGTTCTATGAGAGCTCACAAATTTATGAACAACAAATTGTTTGAACAGTTTGACTCTTGTGACCTGAACTCTTGGTGGTTTTTAAAAACCAGGAACCTCTTCAGACTTTTGCTCCATTTTCCATAAGCAGATCCCTGTTTCTTTAATTATCAGTAGCTTCTCTAAACCCATTGCCACCCAACTATAATTTCTCCTGCCTTGCAGTGCCCATTAGTCTTATTCATTTAAATATCAAATCCTATCCCTTTTTTCAATCCATCTAGAATTTACTGAGCATCTCTCCTTGGACGCCATTTTTCTCTAAGTCCTTCATGCAACATTGGTATCTACCTTCTCTCAACTCTTATCACACTTAGAAGTTGAATTTCACACCACAAACTGAACTAGCCTTTAATAAGGTCCAGGTACCAGAGACACAAAAGCAAAAGTGAACATTCTATGGGGAGACATATGTATGAATCTAAGCAGAAAAAATACTGGGAGGGAAAAACCTTAGCAACTTGGGGGTGTTCAAGCAGAAGGTGGCTATTGAGCTGAGCAAGTCTTAAAGGAAATCAAAGACTCTAAGAGGAGATACTGAGGAGGCAGGGCATGTCAGCAGGAGGGGCAACCAGGATAAAAGCAGGGACAGAGGAGATGTGTCCTGGGAGGGACAGTAAGTGGTCTGGTAGACTGAATGATATTGGTAAGAAAAGGAGGAATAGATTACATCATAGTTTGAAAAATGAAGTGGAAGTAATGCCAACCACAAATAGAATGGTTCCAGGTTCAAATTTCGTTACTAAGGAAGGGGCAAAAATCAGGAGCTATGAGTCACAGGATTACAAATGGAAAATACTAAATCATGTTCAACACTTGATTCAGTAATTCAAAAGAATGAATCTTAACATATTTAAGAAAGGCTATTAAGACTTAAGTCTCCCCTTTGAATTCTTTTATCTCAACACTCACAGATTTTCTCTTAAGTTTCAGAACTCACAGTTTGAGAATGACATACGTACTCATAGTTTTTCACCAGCTGATACAGGCAAAGAAGGATTCCGAGCCAGCAAGCACTGTTATCAGCCTGGAGATAAAAACCAATCTTGTCCACAACTGCAGTCCAGCGGCTTGGGTAGTCATGTTTGATTATGTGATGAATACACGTAGTAAGCTGAACCCTGAAAGTAAAATAAGATATATCCATAGGGGAAAAATGCTACCAAGAGTGCATTATACATTTTATTAATCCAACTTATATGTAATTTCAAATCATGAGATAGAGCCAGGGTCAAGGACATTGAAAATCTTGAGCCATCAAGGACTAGCTGTCTGACTAGCATCTTGGAATCCCTTCCCTCACCTACAAAACTGTCCTCCCTATTTCACAGGGTTGCTGTGATATTTGAAAGCACATGCAAGACCCTGAGGCATGCAAAGATGGAAAAGGCCAAGATCCTTCCGCTTCAAAGCTAGTACTTAGGGAAAGAGACACATAGAATGTGATTAAATGCAAAGGTAAAAGGAATAGCTACGATCCTCAAACGGAACGCACAAAGAAAAGATAATCACCATAAAGATGTAAGGTGTTATTACCAAACACAAGAGATGTTAGGTTTCCTGGTTGTCCTTAAATTTTGGAGTCTAAGGAGAATCATCCCAGGACAGTAAGGACTTTCTCTGCACTTCTATAATCAGGAAGTTACCACTAAGCAATTAACTGACCCTGTGAGAAAATGTTTGGCTTGACTCCACCTATTCAATAAGATTTTGCAGTTTTTTCTTTCCAGTAAAGGTAGTGAATAGAAATAGATACTTGTTAAACTGCCTTAATAATTCCTTAGGTTGACTCCCCCCAAACCCACTAACGACCTAACATTACAGATAATAAAACAAGACTATGCACAGAATTCCTTAGTAAGAATGATTTAACAGATAACATTTGCTGAAAAGTGAAAGAACCTTTCAGCTTACAACTATAAAACTGTACATACTATTTCTGCACTGGTTTCTAGGGTCTCTACTATTTAAATGTCAAAATATGTGGGGTTTTTTAAAAAGACCAAAGCAGAACAAATATAATATAACTGAAACAAAGACTAACATTTTTAAAATACCTGATAAGTTCAGGGGAGTGAATAATAGCTTCTACAATATTTTCACGGATACAATGTCGATCTTCCTCTGGTATTGTGTAAGGAGGTATTTCACCAGGTGTGGTGTCCCTATCAGGCCAATACTGAGTTATCATATTTTTCAAATAGATAACACCTGAAAGATATCAGGATAGTTGGACAAAAGAATAGTTAGGTACATGATTACCCTCCTGATGTATCACTGAAGAATCTAAACAAGTACTTTCAAATTACAACTGATTCTTTAAAAAAAAAATTGCCTCATCATCGCTATTTCAGAAGCTAAGTATAATTCAGACGTTGGCTTTTTGCTATGTTGAAAACACAGCCTAAAGAAAATACCAAGAATACATAATTCTTTTAAGGAGATCAAGATTTCAAGGTGTTAGATCAGAAAAAAACATTATTTCTCCTTTCCAAGGGCAAACGGTAATTTGTAAGACGGCTCTAAATTGTAATTTGTTAAATAAGACGTTCTTCAATGCTTTCAAAACAGTAATAAATCATTTCATACGCCATATGGCTTTGATAATCAAGATTATTTCACTCAAACCATTAAAGAAAGTATTTTATACCACATCTTGGATCAAAAGTCACTTAGAATACCAAAAGATTGAAAGGTAGCTTTCACTATTTGGTAGATTACAGACGATGCCTTCTTGTCAGTAGTCAAAATGCTGAAGTTGTCTTTCTGCTAATTACCAAACTTAACTAAAAATGATATAGCAGAATGTATAGATTTAGCAGTACTCTTCATACATGCAAAAAGACCTTAATTATAAATCAAAGTTATGAGAAAGAACCAGATGCTGATTACTGAAAAGTACTAGCTCTGTGATTTATAATTTATTAATTTGTTTATGCAGTGGTCAGACCCATTTCAAAATAGATTCAAAAACCAACCTACCTTCTGACTTTTCTAATGACAAGTGATACAACTAGAGCTAATTATTTCCAGTTTTCCTTCCATATGCAACTCAAGTACTACATGCATTTTAATAGATCATCAAAAAGAACAGACATGTTCTTCACCAAAAACTAATTTTCTGACCTAAGTAGATTCAATTTGCTCATCTCTGAAATCTAGTCCCTCTAAAAAGTCAAGGAGATCTCTAAATTTCATCATAAATTGCTTAGGAATTGAAATGACCCTTATTAGTCATCCAAAAGAATAAATAAACGTGACAAAAGTCCATGGGCAGCACCAAAAATCAGCTGAGAATGCTAAACTTCAATCCTTTATGGTATAAGAAAATGTACAGACTGTGAACCAAGTTCATACTTCTTCCACTATAAACTGTTCTTATCTATAAAATAAGACTGAGAATAAAAATTGGGAGAAGAGCAAACTTTATAAATGAGTTTTTCAACAATAAGTAAGTAGTCCTTAAATCCTGGCTGTTCCAATTAATCATCATTCACAGGCTGAAATCTAGAACAAAAACATAAAGTAATGACTCATTGGGTACATAATTCTAAACTATATTAACATATTCCAAGTTCACATTTACTAAGGAGAAATGTTTCAATTTTCTGAAATTACACCATCGTCTCTAGGCATAAACTGAGGCATTTAAGTTGAAGTGACGTCCGACCCGCTGGGCCTCTGATAACACAGGCATTCATGACCCAGGATGTTGGACCCTAGCCCAACAGGCAGAAAAACCACTAAATGACATGCTATTGGATAAGTCAATTCAATTGTGAACATTTAAAATAACATTTGCACATTCAAAAGAAAAAGGTCTCTGCAAACTTGCCTGCCTGTCTCACTGGTAAATCCAGCTGCTCGGACATGGTGATTTGTAGCAAAGTTGAAACAAAGTTCACGGACTTGTGAGCCTACAAAGCAAAGGAGATAATGACATTTTTTTAACACTTCCACAACTGAGCAAGATTTAAGTACACTTTTATGGTGGTTAGTTAAACCAAATACATGCTAAGGAACACCAATTAAGTATTTCTTAGTCTTTAAAAATCTGTACCCCCACCTTTCCAGACTCCCCTCCCAACATCACCCTACTCAAGCCAAGCCAGTCAGTTGTGTTCGCCTTAATTCATACCATCTGCTCCATCAAAAATGGATCTCACTGATCTCTGCCTGGCTTGTTTCAGGGCCCAAATTAAAATCACACATCCTTATAACCTTCCCTAATGAAACCACCCAGGTATGACCTCTCCCCCTTCTCTGAAAAATTAGTTCCTTTGGCACTTATATACTACTTACATGTGGACTACTTACATGTAAGTTCCTAAACCAAGATCCCAGAAAAGAACTGCCCATCTCTCACATACCACTTGACAGTTCATTTACGATTTGTATTTAAAGTTATACTAAATGAAAGCAGTTACACAAGCAATCCGTCTCTAGATATTAAATTTTCATATATTTAATGGCCATTAAAAAGGACATAAAAAATGTTAGGAATGATCCGAAAGTTACTATGTACCCTTTAATCTAGACATCCCCTGCTAGGCAAAAAGCCCAGAGGATTGAAAGAATGAATATGTACATAATTAATTATGTAACTAATAAATAGTTAACACTTGAGGGAGGAGGAGAAACTGGAAACAAAATTGATGCCCTTCAGGTAAAGAAGACCTCAAAAACCTAAAATGGATGTGAAACTACACTCAACGGGGCCCCCAAGAGAGGTAAGAAGGCCCCTCCCTCCGGTGCAAAGATTCCGGGAGTGGAACACAATCAGGTGGATTTGATCGGTATGTTGGTCATTTTTCCTTAACTATTTTTTTATTCATCCTTTGCTAGAGGGATGGTTCTCTAGGAAGGAACAAAAGAGAACTGAGAAATGAAGGTGATGTAAAATAGTAAAAAGAACAGCTCACATTTAAATAGTTCTTACTATCTGCCAGGCACTGTGCTAAATGCTTTTACAAAGATTGTTTTATAATGAGAGGAAATTTTAGAGAACCTGGGAAGATTTATATGAACTGATTAAGTGAGCTAAGCAGAATCAAGTAAACATTGTAATGCAGAACCATCAACTATAAAAGACAGCTACTCTAAAGAAGACAACGATCCAAGAGAATTCCAAAGGACTCATGATGAGAAAGGCTACCTACTTCCACAGAACTGATGAACTGAGTGCAACAGGAAGCATAACATTCACTTTTTTGCAACATGCCTAATACAGAAATGTTTTGTATGATTTCATGTGCATGAATGACCGTTACTTACTTGCCTTCTCAGTGGAGGGGGAAGAGCTAGAAAGAATTTAGAACTCAAAATTTTAAAAATGCTAAAAATTATTTTAAAAAGTTATTTATTTTGATCTTTCCAAGTCCCTTGGAGTTAAGTGCTATTATTATGTGATTATCACCTCCAATTTACAGATGAGGAAGTCAAAGCTAATGTATTGAGTAACTTGTCAGGGTGAGAGTTCAAGTAATATCTGAAGCTAAATTTAAATTCTGAGCCTCAGGTCAGGCACTTTGTCCACTACATCAACTATTATACCAACAAAATATATCAAAGACTTTTGGTACAAATTAGGGTGTGGACTCCTGGACTTTCATTGGTAGTAGGGATAGGGACTGTGATCTCACTAGTATAGGAAACTCTAAGTAAGTAGCCTTCTTCCACCAAAGCAAGTCAGCACATTCTCTACAATTTGTAGTCTGAAGTACTGAGAAATTAATTACCTTTTTCTCAGGGAAACCCCAGTCACTGTCGCTCCATTCTATCCAACCAGAAGGATGCCCCTTGTGTTAGTACTGTACACTCTTCAAATACTTGGAGGAAATCATAATGGAATAATCACCATAAATACGGACTGGAAGAGCTCGTGGCCCAAATATTAACAGGGTCTTTAGAGGGCTTTATCTAACTAAGTAAAAAACACTCCACAGTAGTTTGTGAAATGGGCAGTGGAGTGCCTAGCTTCACTCCTAGGTCTGAATTCAGGGGTTCCTCACCTTGAAGCATGACCTGGCCATATCAGCCAGGTGAGCCATCCCTGGTACCAGCTCTGCTTCTGACTTTCAAAACACATGTCCCCATAAAAGTTTCCCCCCACCCTCTGCTTTTCAGCTTCCTTAGATGTTGTTTTGCCTCCATCAGAGTACAAGTTTCTTGAGGGACAGGGCCTTTTTTTCTTATATTTTTGTCCCCTCTCCCCACTTTAGTGTGGTGCCAGGTAAGAATTTCATAAATGAATGAAGCATTTATTAAGCACTTACTACATGCAAACTATGCATACAAATTGAAAATGAAGACAGTAACTACTCTCAAAGAGCTCACATTCTAATGAGGGAGACTCATGATGAGAAAGCTTCATGATCCCGTAGGATATATCTGAAAAGGAGATGGAATGTCTGGTCTTTAATGTTATTTCCACAGATAAAATTGATCAGTTTCTGACACGGAACCATTTGACAATGGGCTAGAAGCACTGCCTTAACAAATGTTCTTCAATGTAGGGTCCAGCTCTGTCTTTATCAGGTTCGGAGGGGAGATGGCGATCAAATTTAACTGGTACATTCTGTTTCCTTACTTTTCTCCAGAGTACCTTGGGTCTACCCTGCATGTGGCATTTGGTGGGGCTGGCTGTAAAGGCTGAGTTGGAAGGATAAATGCTTATTGCCTTCTCTTACCTTCAGTGTCCTCATCTATAAAATTAGTATAATTACCAGCCCCTGCCAATACATGGAAATGCTTTATGATACACTATATAAATGAAAAAGATTTGTGAAAATGGGCATCTATCCCTCCATCCCCTGCCCCAACCCTCATTCCAGTAGCAATGAAAGGCATAGGTGGTTTAAGAAAAGCTCCAAAGACTTGGCATAATAGGTACTTAATAAATTACTACTGACTGACCAACCTAACTAATCAAGGCCTGGCTCTGAAACGAACTTTAAAACCACAGGAAAATAACTTATCTGTACCTCACCTTCTTCATCTATAAAATGGAGATAACATTACTGATAGCACTGTTACAACAAAAACTTTATGCCTCCTCGTCCAGCAGAATGATAAAGATGACCAAAAGAGGTTGCCCAAAGGGCTATACAAATGTGCACAGCCTTTGACCCACAATACCACTTCTAGGGCTGCATCCCCAAGAGATCATACAAATGGATGGGCCCCACATGTACAAAAATATTTATAGTAGCTCTTTTTGTAGTGGCCAAGAACTGGAAATTGAGGGAATGACTGAACAAGTTGTGGTATATCAATGTAATGGAATACTACTGTGGTATTAAGAAATGATGAACGAGCAGACTTCGGAAATACCTGGATAAACTTGTAAGAACTGGTGCTGAGTGAAGTGGGCAGAACCAGGAGAACATCAGACACAGCAACAGCCACAGTGTTTCAGGACTGTTTCTGGTAGACTTAGCCCTTCACAGCAATGCAAGGACCTAAAACATTTCCAAAGGACTCATGACACAAAATGCCATCTACATCCAGAGAAAAAACTATGGAGTCAGAACACAGAATGAAGCAGACTATTTTCTGCTTTGTTACGTTTGGTTTTGTTTAGCTTTCATTTTAATTCTTCTATGCAACATGACTAATGTGAAAATGTGTTTAATAAGAATGTATGTGTAGAGCCCATATAAGATTGCATGTTGTCTTGCGAGGGAGAGGGAGAAAATTTAAAACTTAGGTGATTGTTGAAAATTGAAAAATTGAAAAAAAATAAATTTGGTGAAAAAAATAATGTTTTGCTATCAGGGAGAAGGAAGTTTCTCACAGTGAGTACACAAAAAAATAGATATTAAAATAAGATTTTGTTAACCCTAACTTTCAAATTTCCCTAAACCCCCTTATATCCAATAAAAGGAATATATTTTCTCTTTAAAAAAGATAAATCATTAAGCTGAATCCTCCTAATTGCTGATTCAAATGAAGTTTTGTACCTCACTGTATACAGAATGCCATAAGCTTTGGATAATGAAATTACAACCACAGGAGAAACTAAGAAAATATTAGGGGTTTTTACATATCCTAACACCAGTTTACAGACTTTATTTTAAACAAAAACCATTTTAGTTAACTGTTCTATGATTCCTGTAGCTGTTTTGAAAATACCAATTACTTAAGAGTCTTTCTCCAGCTAACTGGGACAGATTAAAACCCACTGGCAAATGCCAGTTTTACTGAAGGTTAGAGTCCCAGTTTGGGGATGATTCTGTGTTAAAGTTGCAGTACTGGCATAGTTCTTAGTTGGATCTGTCTGAACTGAATGCTATTTTTAGAAAAGCAGAGACAGGAAATTGTTGGTTTCTCTACAGCCTAGTGATGAATTTCAACCTATACATAAAGGCTTCCATATATCCAAATGGAACTGCCAATTAAAAAAGAAAAAAACTTTTGAGACCTGTATTTTTATGAATAATCCACATAAAATGCAATCTTTAAATATCCAGATGAATGAAATCAAATGAAATGAAAATTGTTAATGGTTCATTCCCTAAAGGTTTAGTAATAAGAACGTAATGTAAAAATAGGCAAATGTTTTTTTTGTTTAACTTCCTCTGCTCCAATTAAAATCTTATTATAGATTATCAACATCAAGATCCCCTTTGTGGAAAATCTGAAAACAATGGAGATAAACACAACTTGTCCTAGAAAACTCATTCAGTTCAATGGGGGTACTAGTCTTATGCCTTACCATTCAAATCAACAAGCATACAGAGTTCTCCTTAATGTCAATATTTCTACCATTCAGAAAAAAAATAAGCCCACATAAGAGGGTACTAAAAAAGTTAATAGCAAAACTTATAGGTATATAAACTCTGCTTCCTTTATTAGGCATTTACAGGCATGTTCTTTTAAGTAGGCAAATTTTGTATGGATATGGTCAGTGTCCTCAAGAGGAGGTCGCTGGGAGCCAGATATCATGGTAGCTATGAGTAAGGGAGGTCATAATGGCAGGATGCCAGAGCAGCTGGCCTAAATCT
Source organism: Potorous gilbertii (assembly GCA_028658325.1). Lineage (NCBI taxonomy): Eukaryota > Metazoa > Chordata > Mammalia > Diprotodontia > Potoroidae > Potorous > Potorous gilbertii. The sequence goes on along the minus strand of CM053772.1, from coordinate 239,823,323 downwards.
AGATTCAGTATACCCTACCAAATATGGCACTGAATAAAGACCAAAGCCCTGTTCCCACTTCAAACTGGCTCCCAAAATTGGCCAGAGAGGAAAGGAAAGGTAACACATATTTGAGCAAGGTACTTCACAGAATGTAAGAATTTCATAGCTGAGATCATTCAGACAAACTCTTTTCATTTTAAATGAAAAAAAAAATTTCATTTTTCATTTAAAGATAAATGAGACCCAGGGATCCTCTGGGATTTATAAATGGCAGCAAAGTTGAGGTGTGAACTAAGGTCTTCAGACCTGCATTCCACTGTAACCACTTACAGGTGCTCCTCCCTATAAACCTGGAGTGAGGAGAAAAGTCAAAAAAGAAATGCATCTTGACTTAAATATATCTTTCAGTTCCAGTTCCCCTCACACCGTCCTCACAATTAACTGCAAAGACTTTTATCTCAGACAAAAGCTCTCATCATCATTCAGAACTACTCTAACTCCATTTCAAAAGCAGAGCTCCAACTCAGTGACTACTGCTATCTTAGTCTCTACTTCTCCCATCCATCAGATACTTACTATTAAAACACACTCAACCCCCAGAGTCTCTTAGCTTTACCAGACTCACCTAACTCTACGTCAGTAATTTCATCACTTTGGACTTTTGGTTTCATTTATCTTTTTTACATTTTACATTTTAGTAATTTTACATTTAGTAAAATGAAAATTTTTTTTCATTTAAAATGAAGAGTTCATCTCTGAATGATCTCAACTATGAAATTCTAAGTTCTGAAGATGAATAAGAATGATCATGATCGTTTTGGTTTTTTTTACTGACCCATCTTTTCATCAATCAACAAGCATTTTGTAAATATCTACTACTATGCCAGGCATACGCTAGATTCTGTAGATACTCCTACTATCTCAAGAAGCTTAGATTTTAGCAGGGGAGAGAACACGTGCATATAGCATATAAAGAATAAAATCAAGGTAGGGAATGAGGGCACTAGCCAGGTAGAGGGATAAGATAAGGTTTCACGTGGAAAGCTAGTGCATAAACTCCATCTTGAAGAAAGTCAGGGCTTCCATGGATTCCTCAGTGCAAGGAACACTGAGGCAGAAGATGGGAGTTCATTCAGAGTGTCAGAAACAGAGAATTCCGCTTTAATGGACTTTGCCAGAGTGTGGGAACAAGAGTAATATATAAAAAGTTGGAAAGATAGGTAGGGTCCAGGTGGCAAAGGGCTTCAAAAGTCAAACTAAAGAATTAAAAACTGAAAGAAAAAGAATTAAAATCTGATTCCAGCGATAATTGGGAGCTACTGGAGTTTACTTAGTGGAAGAGTTTCCCATTCAGATATGCACTTAAGGAAAATAACTTTAGCAGGAAAATCAAATTTTTTAAGAGGTCATACTATTAACAAAATAACAGAAATTTATAAGCTATATGGTATTATTCCCAAGTTTGTCCCCAAAGAAAAGTTATAAGAAGATATCATCCCTGGTTGTTTAAAGAGGTGGGAGACTATGGCCCAGGAAGTAAAACTGCATATAGGTTTGGGAATATGTTGATTAGTTTTTGCTGAATTCTTCCTCTTTTTTTCTTCTGTATTAGACAGAATGAACATGAGGTTTGAAATATTTATGGAACATCCAATTTGAAATGTCCAATAAGCAGTTTCATACAGGAATAGACCTGAGAGTGATCTGCATAAAGGTAACTAAACCAATGGGAACTGATTAGGTCACTAAGTGATAAACTGTACCTAGAGAGAAAACAGAGCAGGAAAGAGTTTTGGATATACTATACCAAAAGGGTATACCCCTTCTTTACCGATGTGTTTTCTATGACAGTCCAGCAAAGGAAACTAAGAAAGGGCAATTAAAAATATAGGCAAACTTAGAAAGAACAAAGCCTCAATGAACTCCAGAAAGAAGACCACTGCAGAATTTCATGAACTAATGAAATGACATTTCTTAAGCACCCACTATGTGCTAAGGACTGGGAATACAAAGAGAAAAGTCAGTCTAATGGAGATTTTAAGTCAGATAAAAAGGTTTCATGGTACCTTCATGGAAACCATATCTGATGTTGAACCATCTGACAGTACCCAAGGGCTTTTGCTGAAAGAACTTTATTCTCCTGGTCTTCAGAAGCTATGATTGTTGGGAAAGCAAGGGTTGCAGGAGTACTAAGAGCAATTAGTAGGTCAGAATCTCCACAGAAATTGCTTACTAGGATAATGGCTGTGAGATCGAGGCTAGGAGGACAGGTGGAGGGTGAGGGAACCGCCATTCCTGGGGCTACTGGGCTTATTTATCTAATACTGGCAGATTGTATTGGTGGCTAAAAAGTAGGCCCCTTCTACATGGTGATTGTGCTCCTCAATAATGGCCATGGAGCTCAAGCCGAAAAGAATGATTGTTAATAAATGAGCATTTAGTAAATAAAGGATCTTATGTTCTAATGGAGGAGATGACTTGTAATAAAAGGCTCCAAGTTAGATGGAAAAATCCCATGGGCAAAGCAAAGTCTAAAACATCTTTAATAAAGATGGAGTTTGCTTGGTATCAGTTGTTCATGTTGAATCATTTCACAGTAGCGAGGACTTTGGTGGCAAGAAATTTTTTTTCTGGGTCTTTCCTGCCCATTTGTGACAGTTGGTTGTCAGTTTGTGCAAGTTGTTAAGGTGGCCTGCTCTAGAGTAAAAAGCAGGGTTGGTAATCTTGGAGAACCTCCAAGGTTCTGGACTCAAGGTCCTGAGGTATCTCCACTAAGATCTGAGGAAGGTAGTGAGATGTACTTTGACTGGTACAAGTCTTCTCTTGTCTCTTCCTAGAAGTACCTGGCTACTTCAGCTATGCTGGCTCACCTTCCCTGTGGGTGGCAATGACCCTGTGGGTCAACAATATCAAAGCTGTAGAGGTTAAAAAGGATGAAGATTGAAAAGATTTCAATCAATGATAGACTACATGTGGCTATTTACGTGGGTTGTCTCCCATTAAAATGAAATCTGCTTGAGCAGGGACTTCTCTGGTTTTTCTTGGTAGTCTCAGATTTAGCCCCCTTCCTGGAACAAAGTTCTTAATAGATGGTTGCTAATTGATTGGTTGAAAAAGGAAAGCAGGAAAACCACTGATAATTACTATGGAGACAGAGAATATCTGGCTCCATATTCAAAGGAAGATAATGGAGCTGAAAAAGTCACTCCTTTTTCAATGAGAAAGATCAAATGACTCCATGCACAAAGAGTTCTTAGAAGAATTTAAAAAGGACTTTAAAAATCAAGTAAGAGAGAGCAAGGAAAAATTAGAAAAAAAATAAGAGCAATTCAAGAAAATCAAGAAAACTAGGAAAAGAAAATCAACCAACTTGAAACAATCAAAAATTTATGGAATAAAATAATTCCTTGAAAACTAGAATTGGGCAAAGGGAAGCTAATGACGTTCTAAGAAACTAAGAAATCATAAACCAAAGGAATGAAATAATAGCAGAAAGTGAAACATCATCAGAAAAACAACTGATCTGGAGAACTGGTCAACGAGTCAGACTACCTGAAAATTGCAATTAAAAAAAGAAGCTTGATCAATATTACAAATTATCAAGAAAAATTACCCTGAAATCCTAGAATAAGAAAGCAAAGTATAAAGAGGGGAAAAAAAAAACCCCTGATCATCACCTGAAAGAGGAGGAAAACTTACAGCAATACCCATAGCCAAAAAGCTCCCAGGTTAAGGAGAAAATACTGCAAGAATTAAGAAAAAAAAATTTAAATATCATGGATCTACAATAAGGATTACATAAGACCTAGCACTTTCTATGTTGAAGAACCAAAAATCTTGGGATATTATATTTTGTAGAGCAAAAAAAGAGCTGGAGTTATGACCAAGGGTAACAACCCAGAAATGTATAATTCTGAATGAAAAAAAAAATGAACAAAAATTAACATTTAATTTTATGATCAAAGCCCCAGAACTTAAAGGAAAATTCAATATATAACATTCAAGAGAAATGTAAGGTAAACATTAAAGGCTAATTACAAGGGACCTAACATGGTCAAATTGTTTAATTCGTATATGCAAAAATATCAGCAATACTGTTGTGATTGTGATCACTATTTGGGTAGTCTGAAAGGAAGATGTGGGCTGAAATAAAGGATGAAGCTAAAAAAAAAAAAAACAAAACTGTAGGGAGAGATAAAAAGGAGCAATTATCTCATGCAAATGAGGCATAAAAGGAAAAAGTGATACAGAAGAAGCTAGTGAGGGAGAGCTGGTAGAGCTGGAACCCTCTCATTGGGAATGGGCTAAAACTACACAAAGAGAGAGAGAGAGAAAGGTATAAAAGTCTTCTAAATTCAGAAAGAAATAAGAGGGCAAGGAAAGGCAGGAGGAGAAGATAAAGGAGGATCTCTTAAAGGGGTAGGTAGGTAAAGAAATAGGAGGACAAGGTAGAGGGTAGAAGTATGCAGAGGAGTGAGGAGGGAAAAGGTAAACAGGATGAGAAGGATAGTGAAAAACTGGAAGGAGAAACATGCACAAGTAATTACAGCTTAGAATGTGAGTGGGATGAATTTAACTATAACAGAAATGGGTAGCAGATTAAAAATTTGAATTCAATAAAGTATTGCTTTGAGGAAACACCACAAAAATGAGGTACACACAGATTAAAAAAAAAAAGCAGAAGTAGAATTTAGTATGTAAAAAACAGATAGTAATGATGACCTCAAAGTTAACATAGATTTAAAAGTGAAAAATAGAGAAAAGTATACTATAAAAAAAACCTAAGTTGATATCTGCTAAAACAGACACAGGAACTATATAAACATAAAACACTTGTTATATAAATAAACTCAGACCTAAATAACTGAAGTAATATTTGTTGTTCATGGGTAGGTAGAGCCAATATAATTTTTTAAATGACAACTTTACCTAACTAAACCATTTATTCAATATCATCCCAATTAAATTACTAAAATTTACTTTACTGAGTTAGAAAAAATAAAAAAGTTCATTTGGAAGAACAAAAGATCAGGAACTTCAAGAAACTGGGGAAAAAGATGCAAAGGAAGTAGATTCAGCAGTATCAGACCTTAAACTACATAAGGCAAGAGCATTGTTGAAGTACAAAAAGGATAATTTCAATTATTTTAAATCAAAATTTTCTTGTATAAATAAAATCTATCTGTGTAGCCAACAACAGAAGGAATGCAGAAAATGGGGAAAACACTTTCATAGATAATCTCTCAGATGGGATGTGATTGCGTTGGAATTAGGAAATGATGAGCTGGTTGATTCAGAAAAACACTGGAAGATTTGGACTTATGAAGGAAGATGCTAAAAAAAGGTGCTGTGCTGTAGTGTTAGTTGATAAATAACAAACTTGCAGTGGACATGTCCATCATTTCGAGTTTTGTTCAACCACACCTTAGATTTCAGCTAGAGGGAGGAAAAGTGGGAAGGCAGAAGATTTGCTAAGAACATAAGCAATTTGTGAGTGGCCAGAGCTTAAGATAAATGGCCCAGATGAAGCATCATAGAGTACAAGGCACTGAACTCGGGAATCAGGAAGGCCTGAGTTCAAATTCTGACACAAACACTACCTGCGTGACGCTGGGAGATCACTTAATCCATCTGAGTCTGTTTCCTTATTTGTAAGAAGGGAGAAATCAGGCTTGATGGCCTCTAAGGGAAAGTTCCCTCTTCCGGATCTAAGTCTATGATTCTATGAAGCACTAGAAGGAGAGAAGAAACTGCCTTGGCCATCTTGAAGCTGGCTCCCAAAGATCTCAGGATTTTTCTCCCTCCTCAAAAGTCAAGAAAGACTGGAGAACTCCAGACATACAGCAAGCCATTTACTTTAGGGCAACAACAAAACCCTGGACATACAAAATGAACTAGAGCTACAATAGCTCACTAAGGACAAAGCTTTACTTAATGATTTACCAGAATTTCTTGGTTTCATGGTATTATCTTAACACGTATAAGCCATTCAGAGTTCCTTGTCAACTTTTAAGGCAGTCATTTTTCATGCTAAAAGTTAATTCAAAACTCTGAAAAAAATAATGCCTTTCAATTACCATAGCCTTCAAAGGAGAATCTTAAATCCTAATACTAGAAAGGGAGAATTATAACTAACAATATTAGGACCTCAGATTTACACAGCACTTTCTGTCAAAAGATTTCCACATCTGAGCTCATTTTATTCTGACAGTTACCACATGATAGTGAGGTTGGGGTTAGCTATGTTAGCCCTCAATTAACTACAAAGTTAAAACTGAGACTCTACCTCCAAGTGCAACATCTTTTCACCAAACCCTGCAGAAGAAGCTGGGAATACCTCCTTTTCTAGAGTATATTATTAATCTGATATTTAAGCAAAGCGTTCTGAAAGCATTCTCCTAAACATGCTGTGTCACTGGGTGACCTTTTTGTTTAACAGCCAAAGAATTCAAGGACTTTCCTTATCTATCCAATTCGGTGGTATCCACTATGTTATACTCCAACATTAGGAATGTTTTCTAACAATATACACATTACAGCTTATAAAATATACTCTACCTTCAAAAACATTTTATTGTATGCACGGTATGTAGGCTCACTATTCTCCACTTACCCAACACTAACCAAGCCTGTATAAAATTAGCTTTTCTAACAGAAAAAGGATCTAAGCACCAAAGTGAAATCACCCAAATGTTGCCCTGGCTGGGGCTGGTGTGGATTAAAAATTGAATTCAAAACAAAGCTCTGCTAAGGAGTTTATGATACAATTTTTTGTAAAAGGTCATAATTATATTGGTAAATTCCACTTTATCTTCTTTGATTTACTTTTTTTGGGGGAAGTATTATTCTCTTTTAATACATTAACTGAAAAAATGGCAGGAAGAGGGTGACTTAATCATAGCAGATTTTTCAGTGTGTAATAACACTTCAGTTAGAGGACCTTGGAGTTCCAGTTCTAGTTCTGTCACTCACTAGCTATACAATCTTATGCAAGTCCTTGCTCCTTTCTGATCCCAGTTATCTCTCTGTAAAATATGGGAGATGGAAAAAAATGATCCCATGGTTTTCTTACAGTTTCAAATCCTAGAAGATGCTTCCTAGCTCTGGGCTAAAGAAACTGGGTGGTAAACTGAGCATAAACTGGACCACCTTAAGCTTTAAGACAATGAAATCAATCAATAAGCACTCAAATTAAATTAAGCACTTAGCAGACATTTTGCTGGCTTCATTGAAAACAGAACATGCCATACCAAACTTATTTAATTTTTTGACAATGGATCATTGTAGGTTTTTCTGACCAGTATCCAATGCTTTAAGACATCAGTAAATCTAAATTTGTTCCTCATTTGTTCCTTGCTCAGTGAGATTGTTATTGCCATTTTACATGGGAAAATTAAGACAGAAAAGTGAGGGGTGAGTCCACTACAGAGTTTGTAAAGATCTGAGCCAGAGGTAGAATTTAGGTAGTCCTGATTCCTAAGTCCACTGTGCAACCTAGCTGCTTCTATGATATAGAGTAAATTACATGGATTTAGAACCAAATAAACTAGCTGAACTCCAAAAGCCATCCTCAGATCACAAAAACTGAACTTAAAGGAGACTTGGAAGGCTTCTAGTACACGCCCCCTCATTTTACAAATGAGAAGACTTGAGACCCAGAACTTGTCCAATAGAACACAAAGTGTTGGAAGACCACGGCTTTTGAATCCAGGACTCCTCACTACAAATTCAGTGTTCTTTCCATTAGACCAAGCTGCCTCCTGGGTATGGATAGACAGATATCAACTACTTTGAGTGTAATGCGCCAGGAATCTGTTTGGCCTTATCCTGTTTTAACGTTTTTATCAATTACTTAAAAATATAGATAGCATGCTTAAAAATATGCAGATAACACAAAGCTGGAAGGAAAGGCAGGAGGACAGTCAGCACACAGAGATCACCAACCTAGACCACTGGGCCAAGTTTAACAAACACTACATTAACAGGGATAAGTGAAAAAAGTCTTCCTACACATAGGTTTTTAAAAACTGAAATCACAAATACAATAAGAGCAATAGGAAAGATAACAAAAACAACCAGAACTATGTAGTGCAGAAGAGGCTGCCTTCTAAGATAAATCCAAGGATTTCCCTCTTAGTTAAGGTATTCAAGAAAAGGCAATTTTCTTTACATACTTATTGGTAAATAAAAGTAGATAGTAAAGAGAGTGGGGTAAAAGACTGGACCACCCAAGCTATACATATATAACAAGGTATCTAGCACAATAAATTTATTACGTGCCACACCAAATCATCAGGAGGGCAGCCTGATAAAATGATCACCTTCCTAAGTTTCTGCATCAGGTAAGTCTCCTTGTTCTTATTAAGATACTTTAGAACTCCAAATCCTGTTTTAAATCTGGTTTGCCTTTTCTTAATGATAATATACTCTCCTCCTAACCCACACCCCAACCTGTCCCAAAAATGCTGTGGAGTTTTCACCTGCCCTCTTCCCCCTCAACATGCAAAGTTACCCTTGTCTAGTTCCCTCGGTGACCCACAGCATTTTTGTGAGGTGGCTGAGTTGGCTAGGAATGAAGCCTGTTGCAATTTAAGTATTCTGTGCTATGAAAAACTAGCCCCCAAAAGATCAAACTGCTAACTTTAACCTTGTTTGACTATTAGAGCAATTATTAAACATGATAGCTGCCTAAATGGCTCTCAATCAAAACAAATATTTACACAACCTTTTTAAAAACTAGGTTCATGACACTCACTGGGAAAAGTGATGTTTCAAAAAAATAAAAACTTTAAATTTCTTCTTGGCAGATTCAATGATCTTGCCAAACTGATTCCTGGAACTTTTCCTCTTACAAGCATGTGCTCAAGGGAAGCTGTGCCCTAGCCAAGCTGTGCCCTATGCCTGATACTCCCCATCATCTCTGCCTCACCTAGATGAAATCCTGAACATCATCCCAAGTCCAGCTGAAGGCTATTTTCTCCACAAAGCTTTCCTTTACCTTCCAGGATAGGGCTAAAGTCTCACTTGGGCACTTATTATATTCAATTTTATTATATCAATCAATCAACAAGCAGTTCTTCAGTGCTGGGGATAAAGACAGTGTGGAAGAATTTAGGATAAAGACAAAAATCAGACAGTTTCTGCTTATATCCATTTTTATAATTTACTAGGTTTCCTATTAGATTGTAAATATTTGCAAAGAGGTTCAGGGCAGTCAGGAGCAGCTAGAGGGCTGAACATAGGAGTCAAAAATACCTGGATTCCAGCGACATTAGTGATACTAGTTATGTGACAATGCATTACAATCCCTCTCTGAACCTCAGTTTCCTCTGTACGTTGAAGATAGTAATACCAGTAGTACCTACCTTAAAAGTGATCTAAGGTTCAAATGAGATCCAAGAATGTTATTTTAAAATGCCAGTAATTCTTTATCCATCCCCTGAAGAAATTAATTTCTTCTTCAACTCTGTACTCAAATAAAGACAGTGTTTTGCCCTTAGCAAGTAGTTCATGTTTATAAAGCCCTCCTCACCTAAGAGCCCTGTGAGATAGCTATAATACAATTATTGGTCCAATTTTTTTTTTGTGATTTCATCAGTATGAGAAAGAAAGGAAAAAGTTCAGATTATTTAAATGATGAGTGTGGTCACAGTACAGATAAATGCAGCCAAGTAGGGCTTTCCTTCCGTGTCCAGGGTCTACTACAATATAACTGCATTTGTCTCTCATCATATTACCACTGAAGGAGGAAAACATCATCATGCAAGGGACAGTGGCCAACAAGTCACTCTAAGTCAGCTTTTCATTATCTCCCAATAAGAATCTGCAGGAATAAGATTCCGCTTTAAGAGGTGATTTCACCTGCATGGGGATAACAATAAACTGCAAAATATTGTCACTTCACAAACCAACCCTCCTTACTCTTCCAAAAGTAAACAATAGACATGTCAGATCTTCAAGGGCAGGGAATATTTACTTTTTATCGTTGTATCTCCTATACCTGGCTGAATAAAAAAGCTGACTGTGAACCTCTTCTCCCCTCACCCTTTTCTTATCACTCCCACCTAAGAAAAGTTGTTCTTTGCATGGTGTTTATTGATAGGGACTTGCACTCCAGTATCTTTGCCAGACAAGTCTCTGGACAGCATGGTCCACAGGTTCATATTGTCAGATATAGCTCAACAACTGAACAACCATCAAAAAAATCAAGGAATGCATACAGAAACCATTATATGTCAGCATTCAAGTATGTTACCATTTGATCTTCATAAAGGAAAACTGTATGTACATTCCTGAAGACATTAAGATGATGAACCAGTCAAATGAACCAGCCTTTCAGAGGATCTAGCATTTAGAGCTAGAAAGACTCTCAGAACAACTGGTCCAGACCTCTTATTTTACACAACAAGGAAAATGAAGCCCAGGGAGTAAATGACTTGCCCAAGGTTACAAATGTCCTAAGTATCAAAGCTAGAATTTAAGCTCAAATTCTGGGAGGCTAAATCCAGCACTTCCTACTTGACCACAATATTAAAATGTGTGGCATAATCAACCACTAAGTGCCACTGTGAAGTGTCAGGAAATGTGCTAGGCACAGGGGATACAAAAATAAAAAAGTTCCTGTCCTCAAAGGCTCTTACAAAATCAGATGTTGCAGCGGATTTGAGTGTCAGGCCTGGAATCAGTAAGACTCATCTTCCTGAGTTCAAAGTTGCGTGACCCTGGGCAAGTCATTTAACCGTTTGCCTCAGTTTCCTCATCTGCAAAATGAGCTGGAGAAGGAAATGGCCAACCACTTCAGTATCTTTGCCAAGAAAACTCCAAATGGGTCATGAAGAGTCAGACATAATTGAAAACAATTAAGCAACAACAAAATCTATTCTTTATACTTAACCAGTGAAATGAAGATATTTTGAAATTTATAATAAATGCTCAACAAACGCCTTTTCATTTGCAAAATATAAGTTGCACAAACACAAGTAATAAGTTTGGCCTTATAAGAGGCCCAGTGTCTTCCACAGAGAAGGTATTTAATAAATCAGTATTTGTTTAATTGAACCTTCAACTAACTTGGAAAAATGCAAAAGTTATTTCATCTTCTTGGAGAAATCACAGACAACAAACATTTATTAAGTACTACTACTGGTCAGGTGTTTTTCAGATGCTGGGGATAGAAAGATATAAAAGCAATACTAATTTTGCCCTCAAGAAGCTTACATTTTGTCATATAACGTGCATATGTATACATAAATATACAAAAAAGATTTTATACACAAACATACACAAGGTACTTTAGGAAGGGGTAACTGGAGGCAGTAGATTAGGGATTTTAAAAGGGAAGGGTGAGGGGAGAGAGTGCATTTCAGGCATGGGAGAGAACTAGTGAAAGTACGGAGATGGGAGAGGAGGTATCAGAAGACAGAGAGTTTGGGGTCAGATTTTAAAAACCACTAAGTTAAAAATTCAATCCAAAGAAATATTTATTAAATGCTTACTGTGTGTAAGGTACGAGGCAGGGTTGAGATTAGAAACCTATGTGTACCAGCTTCCTGTTCCGTATTCTTTCTACCACAACACTGCTGCCTTGCAATCTTGTTCTCTTCCGATACATACATGATCATAGAAGTGGTTTTAAATATATTTTAGTATAGGTATAGACAATGACTACGTATAGCTTTATGTTGCAGAGAAAATGTCACAGCAATTGCATTTTTCTTTTAACAAAATTAATGAAAAATGACATCAATGAAATGCTACGGTTGACAGTTTCTATCCTTTCCCAAAACAGGATTTGTCCGGAACAAAATATCACTTCCTCATTCTTACTATATTTAAGCCTCTTACAAAGATTTATCTAAGTGTTTCCTGAATCATTATCTCTCCAGCTGATGAACTAATTAACCAAAATCAGGAGAAGCTGCCCAGAAAAGATCAAAAAGCAGAGGAGTGGGACTGGTAGAGTAGATAAGCTCTGACAGATTAAGAGAATACATTCTACCAGTTTTCCAGGTGAAAAAAAAAAAAGTAAATTGGCATAAACTCTCAAAAAGATGCAAACCTTAAATGTCAACTGGGTCACAAAATCCAGGCAGGTTGCCAAAAATTCTTGGACAAAGATGAGGATTCAGCAGTGTTCAAAATATTCAAAAGCCACCGAGACGCAGTATATTATGATGGAAAACTGACTAGACTTAAAAAGGCCCAGGGTCTCAGTTCTGAGATCCTAGAAAAGTCCCTTTCCTTCTCTGAGCCTCAGTTTCCCTCATTTTATAGCCAATTTTACATCTGCCTTCCCGAGGTCCCCTTTCATTCTCTCCCCAATTCACAGGCGTATTTGAAGAAAATCTTTACAAAAAGCAAAATATCATGTAAATATCAACTGCTATCATTACCAGATTTAAGCACAGTTAGTTATCTTTATCTGGCCAGCAGTTTCTAGGATTGAGTTTTGTGCAAACTCAAAGTGAATGGAATTTAATGAATATTTACCAGTTCAATAGAATGTTAGCTCCTAGAGAAGCTCAAAACACTTCCATTTGTGTTGCAATATCCTCAACCCCAAATTCAGTGCCAGACCCTTAGTAGGCACTTAAAAAAAAGATAGCCAGAATGACTAAACTGCTTAAAGCTTTCCTACAGATCATTTGCCTCAAATCTTCCAAACACAACTGGACCTGGTCAAAGAATTAGTGCTGGAAGAGATCTCAAAAGGTAACTTAGTTCACCCCCTTTACTGTACACACAGGGAAACTGAGGCCAGCACAATAATCCGATGTAGGATCTGAGCTGGGTCACTGGACTTCTGATCCAGTCGTCAGTCTGTGCTGTCAGTCCGTGGTGCCATTTCTTCATGGTCAGTGTCCAGCTCACAGGCTGGCTCCAGCCCACCTTTCCAGCAGCATTCACATTCTTTGAGATCCAGCCATACCTGCCTTCTTGCAGTTGTGCACACAGGCCTCTCCATTTGCTATCTCCAAACATCTGCATACTAGCTGTCCCCCATGCCTGGAATGTTCTCCCTTCCATCTTTCTCTTCCAATCTCCAGTTTCCTCCAAAACTTGCTTAAGCACCACCTTCTACATGCTGCCTTTCCCTGTTCTTCCCCAATCACTCTTCCCTTCCCCCACAAGGTTACTTTGGTTTTACTTGGTGTTTTATACATCTCTATATACTTGTTCTGTAGCGTCTGGTGCGTAGCTCAGTGTCTGACACAGAGGGGAATGCGTATTTGTTGGCTAATTAAGGGACTCTATCTCTCCGTTAAATTATATCTGATAGACTGTATTAGCTATCTAGTCTACCTTTCCCCCCTCTTCTGGTTAAATTGGTAAATCCATGTTTTTTAACCACTTCAGTATAATACTGAGCCAAAGGGTTGGTTTTTTTAAAGGACAAAAATCAGTTCTTTAAACTTTTATAGTGCTCTAAAGTGATATAGGAAAAGAAATATATTAACCCCAGAATTTGTATATCACAAAATGAAAACCAAATAATGATATTCATAACAGAAATTCCTTCTATCTGACAGCTTTGCTTGCCCAAGGTGACTTTGAGGTACTCAGAATACGAAGAAGCAATCCCAGTCAATCAAACTAACATATACACGAGTTAACAAGGATGGAAAATGAACAATAGGATCTGATATTAAAACAGAAACTACTTCAGCATTGCAAAGTACAATGCTTGGCTTGAAAACTGAAGCTTCTTGAGGCCAAGAATCTCTAACGTTCTCCATGATATCTAGTAATAAGTCTCTTGGCTTCCTCTAGAGTTGGCAGGTGCATTGCCTCAGAAAAAATAGATGGGTTTGAAGGAAAGAAATGGTCTTCCTTCTTCAGGGTATAACAAGTATTTCAAAGATGCTGTGACCCATCTTAACACGGACAGATAGCAAAGATACTATTACCATGCGAGGAAGATGCTCGTGCCACCTACCTTCCAGACTTGTTGTCAGCTGCCTATGGGACATCTACAACTGGATGTCCTATAGCCACCTCACACCCAACCTCCAGCGTTCACTGATGAGTCAGTACAAGTGATTCACCAGAGGCCACTGAAATAAAGCATTCTACCTAGGGGAGTGTTTCTTTGAAACAGAACAAAGCCAAACTCCAGGACACAGAAAACGGGCATCACACGCAGCCCCTCGGTGGAAGGAAAGCTGCTCTAGGCACGGTGAGAAGTTCGGCACAGGAGCGCGACTCCCGAAGGTGGTCCGGGCGAACCGCTACAGAAAGGTGCTGCTGAATGTCACCGACGGGACTGCGGAGGGAGGGAGCCCAGGGGCCCAAAGGCCTGGGCAGCTCCTGCCCCGCCCCCCACAGCGGGGGGCAGGAACCATGCCCGCTGTCCTGCGGGGAAACAGACAAGATCGGTGGCCAAGGTCACGCGGCCGACGGGCGGCGGGACCGGTGACCGGAACCCGGGCGCCCCAGCCCGCAGCCTCGGGAGGCTAGGACGGCGAAGCCGGTGGGGGAGGGCCGGTCAGAGGTCATCGGGGCCGTCCAGAAGCAACAGAACACACACCTGTAGAGCCGCAGCCCGCCGGCCGCGCCGAGCCGGGCCGGGCCGAGCCGGGCCGAGCCGAGCCGAGCCGAGCCGGGCCGGGCCGGGCCGAGCCGAGCCGAGCCGAGCCCAGCCCAGCCCAGCCCAGCCCGCCTGCCATCCCTGCCAAGCATCCCGCGCAGGGATGCAGGCGGCCCCCAGGCTCCGCAGGGCCAGGGCGGGATGTGGCCCTGCTCAGCCCCGGCCTCTTCCCGGGACACGTCGCCGGACGGGCGGTCCAGCGTGGCCCGGACACGGGCGCGCAGGGCGGCCGGGGGCGGCGAGGCCTGACCTCGGAGTGTCCCGGCCATGTGTCCGGGCGGCCCCGCCTCGGGGGCAGCCCTCCCGCCGCCGCCGCCGCCGCCTCAGGCCCCAGGCCCGCCCGGGCCCAGGGGCCGCCCCTCCGGTCCGCGCCGGCCTCGGCCCTCCCGCCGCCGCCCGGGCCCGGGCGCCCCTCGGCCCTCCTGGGAGGGGCCTCGGCCGAAGCCGCGGCTCAGGCCCCGCGGGCCGCCCGCTCCCTACCTCGTTGAGCTGGCGCTCGGCGGCCTCCCGCAGGGCTGGGTCCATGGTGCCCCGCAGGGCCTCGATGATGGTGTTGGGGTCCATGGCCGGCGAGCCGGGGGCAGGGGGAGCGCTCGGGGTCGTGCTGGGCCGCGAGTAGCGCCGCTCGCTGCGCACATGGACCCGCCGCGCTCCGCAGCGGCAACCGGCGCGAAAGGAAAGGGAAGCGCCAAGGCCCCGGATAGAGCCTCTTCTCCGAGACGGGGAGGCGGGAGGCGCGCGGCCCACTTCCGCTCGGCGCGCCCGCGCGGGGCGCCCTGGGAGCTGTAGTCCCTGCGCTCCCCAGACGGCGGCCCACGTGGCTTGGGCGCGCCGCCCGCCCCCGAGGCTGGCGTGGAGGGTTGGGGGGGCCACGTGCGCTGCCCCACGTCGTCCTCCGGGCTCTGCCCGGGTGTCCAGGAAACCCCGATTCTCCTCTTGATGAAGTGGCTGAGGGTAGAGGCGCCAGACCTGTGCCTAGACCGCAGTGCCAAGGTGGCCTCCGCCAGGAGCTGGGCGAACCCTGGGCCCCCTACCGTTTGTCTGCCTCAGTTTCCTCGTCTGTAATTTGGGACTAACGATAGCACCTGTCTCTCAAGGGTCAGATGAAATAATATTCATAAAGCAGTGGCAAACCTGAAACCCACTCCATCCGTGAACGCCTTAGGATCACCTTTACGTGGACGGACACCCACGGTGCTGTTGTTAACGCTGACGCAACACTTATACTCAGCTTCTGGGGCTTGCTATCACCTCCAACTGGACGTCCCCATAGACATCCCGAACTCTAAGGGTCCAGCATGGATAGCCTTTATCCTTTTCCCCTCCCCCTTTGAGAGCTGGCACCTTCCTCTCCTCCACCCAGGCTCACATACCTTCCCTCATATCCAATCAGGTTTCCAATCTTAGCAGTTTTACTTCCTCCTGACCACTTATACAACCACCATCCTAGTTCAAACCACAAATATGGACCACACCATAAGAATTTTGCCATTATCTCTTCAGAGAGTCTCCCAATTAGCCCCAAGGATCTACTCTACACAATTAGGAACTCTGACATTTAAAAAAAAAAAATAAGGGTCCATAAGCCCTGGAATAGTTTAAACCTCAGACAGCCAAGCAAAACTTTTTAAAAAGAGACATTCAACTTCTGCTCATATAGGAAAAAGAAAATTCATCTCCAGGTAGAAGGAGACCAGCCCTCACCAGAGCTGGGCTCCCTCTAATAACCCAGTAGTAAAGTCTGTAAGCTCCTTGTATGGATTCTCTGTGGAAGCTATTTGGGAAAAATATAGATGAAAATGTTACAAAATGCAAAAGTAGGAAAAAGATGCTGACTTGCTCAAGAGAAGGAAATAACTGTAAGTAGGACCACATCTCCATGGAGTGCTTGTTACCTTGACATTGAAATATCTGAAGGAAACATCCCAGGGAGAACTTCCATCATTAACCATTTTACTTTACTTTTGTGTCTCCCTGTCAGGTGTGGGGATATGGAGACAAAGCGAAACTTTCCCAGAATTTCAGGAAGCTTCGTACTTGTTATTGTCTGTCCTTCGTTCCCAAAGAGGACCATGATATCAGGGAGATGATGCCATGACTTGCAAGTGAATTGAATTTATGTGAGGGAGGGCTGTGCAAAGTCACCAGCCTCACTTTCTCCTCCAGAGCTATCTGGGTCCAGGGACAGGACAGAGATGAGGACGACAAAAAATGATCCTCTCAGGAAGCTTGAATCCCTCTGAGAAGAAACAAGATATAAATAAAAAATTCAATAAATATATGTGTATATATATATATACATATGCATGTATACACACACACACACATGCACACACACACAGAGGAATGTCTGATGGGGAGTGTATTACCAAAGTGGGAATAGGGAGAGTTTTCCTGAAGGAGCTTGGAATTTGAGCTGAACTTTGGACGAAGCTAAGAATTTTAAGAGATAAGATGGAAAGCCTGGGGAATAGCTTGGTGAAAGACAATAGAATATGTATGGGGCAGGGTGACAAGTCAGGCTACAGTAGAGAATACTTAAAAGAGAATTGTGTACAGTAAACCAGGAAATGGGACTAGATTGTGAAAGGCTTTAAAAATTAAACAAGTAGGTTTGATCTTAGAAACAAGACTTAACCACAGGAGCTTATTGATCAGTAGAGGGACTTATATTTTAGGGAAATCAATTTGACAGCTATGACGGATTGAAGAAGGAAGAGACTAGGGTCAGGAAACATTTCCTATTTCTTTTCCTGTTGCGAATGGTGAAGAGGATCTGAAGTGGCATAGTGGCTATGTAAATGAAAAAAAGGAGGGTGGGGGTAATAAGGATGGAAAGGGAGAATTAAGTGTTAATGGAGAAGCTGATTAAATGTGAAGAGATGTCGGGGAGGAAAGTGTTGGCTCTCAGAAATAAGGAAGACAGAAAGACAGAAGTGGGATAATGTGTTCTCTCTCAGATGCCTGGAGTTTCAGATGTTTCAGTGGATAGGATATCCAGTTGGACATGTCCAATAGGCAGTTTCACAACAACATACCCAGAAGCATAATTATTGCTTTCTACATAATAACATGAGTATATCCAGAGAAAGAAACTGACAAATGAAGAATACAAATCATTTGTCAGTAGTTAACAATACTAGTGAGTGTCTGACAAGAGACTAATTAATACCAATTATAGCAATTCTGCTATACCATTTGCTGACTATATTTGTTTTAGGAAAAACTGTTCTCTTTGGATTTGTCAGGTGGAAGAAACCCTAGAGATAGGAAACTCCCTTAGGAAAAAATAATTGAAAATTG
>CM053772.1:239771409-239804951 GCA_028658325.1 Potorous gilbertii | reverse complement strand
CAGAGGGCTGTTCTATTCTCCCCTAATGATACATTATGACACTGAGGCAACGCTGGATTTATGAAGGCTATATGCTAATAGTTCAAGCACTTCCCACCGAAGACTCCAAGGGTCTGTAATGGACCATGTCTCTAACGTGAGGACCAGTCTAGCAAAATTAGAAGTTTATGACCGCAGCAACTCTGAAACATCCACTAAGTCATAATTAAGTGACATTCATGTGCTATCTTAAAGTCCAATGTCCCATTTGAGCCCCGCAATAATTCTCTGAGGTAAATACTCCTGGTCTTCTTCTCATAGGATCATGTCTGGAGCTGGAAAAACCTTAGAAGCCACTGAACATGACCTTCATTTAATGAGCAAACAGAGGCCCAAAGAGTGTAAGGGACTTGCCCAAGTCAAGTAGTTAAATGTCAGAAGCAAGTTTTTGGCCTAAGTCTTCCTGAGTTCAAGCCCAGAACTCTGCCACTAAGGTTGCAATATAAAGGAAATTACACAAAGCAGAATATTAATAGAAGGAAATGTCTGATGGAGCTGTCAATCCTACACTTTCCCCCTGTATGGGGGAACAAACTCAAATCAACTCCTTAAAAAGGTTATAAATATAAATGTCCCCTGCTACAATTTAAAAGTTAAGGTATTAAACTTTACAAAGGACAACAAATTTCACAGGAATGATGTTAACAATTTGTTTCTCCTAGCAGTGGACTTAGCCCAAAAGGTCCCAAAGAGCAAGAGCCCAGTCCTATGTAGTGCATATATCTTGGCTGTTAATTAAGCTGAAGAAAAAAAGGAAAACCTACCGTCATCCAAGCCCTGCACATTGTTTCTATCCACATTTAACAACACTAACCATCATCCTTTCTTAAGTTATCTGCTTCGCTAAGCTCCACAGAATTAAGGAACAAAAGCCCAATGTTCTGCAAACAAAAATTCTATGCTTATCTGACAAAGGTCAAAAGAAATGGAAGACACAGCTTGGTACACGGATTTCAGTTTTCAGTGTCCTTATTTCTCTATAAGTTATATAGTAAAGAAATGTCTTAATTTATATGACTAATTTAATTATATTGAATAAAAACTAAATACTCTCCCCATGCTCCATGCATGTGAGCTTTTCTGATGCTACTAGCTTCAAGATCTGTGAGTAAAAAAGTAGAAAAATGATGAAGACACGGCATATAGCAATATTCACCAGTACGTATTTTATAATAAGGATAAAGTTGGTCTCTACGTATAAACATTAGATCTTGCTGAGATTTTCAATTAGGGGAATTTTCATCGATACTGCTAATTTAAAAGAAACATAAAATATTTATAAGAAGCGATAAGGTGTATCAAAATAGCACAACTGTCTGAATCAGTCAATTACTGTCCTCATCCCAGTTCAGTCACTAATAACTGTGTGACTGTAGACAAATCACCTCACAGCATAGAATCTATTTCTTCATACATTAATGAACTCAATGCTCTCTGCCAGTTCCACCATTAGCATGGAAGTGACGTTGGATTCTTGAAGGATATGCCAATGACGAAGTTCTAACAGAGTCTAGAAAAACTTCAAATACAGTCCTCACAGAAAAGGAGGCTTATTTTCTGAGGACTGTCTTAGCCAGGGCAGAAAGGTTCATCACCAGGAGTCTGGCTACTTGATAATGAATTCCTTGAGAGAAACCCATGAGACAAAAAGTAAATAAATGTCCCTCAGGCCTGTGCAATTCCCCTCCCTCCCCTCCACTTCTACAGTGATGACAGGTGAGGAAGAGAACAGAGAGGATTCTAAGAATCACATCATTATAGAAAATCTGCAAACATCCAATTGACTACTGCTGCTTTAAATGTAAGATCTTTTGTTCCACAACTAATTAAGGGACATTTTATTGAAGGAACTGAATCATACCAATCTTAACATTCCTGCTACAAATGAAGCCAAGAAAGGAGTCAGTTTTATCATGTTCCCCAAACAAGAAACTTCATGGAATGTTTGGTCATCGTTGCAGAGAGTGCTGGATGTATGACCTAACCCTGTTCAAACACTTACTCAACTTCTGTCATTCTCAATATGAATCACCTATAAAATAGACATAAGAACAAGTAGCTCACCAGGCTGCTGTAAGGATTAAAGAAGATAACGTGTAAAGTGCTTTGTAAACCTTACAGCACTACATGAAAGTTAGCCATCATTACTACCACTAACATCTGTCGCAGAGAACGAGGAGGTAGAGAAACTCTACAAAGAATTCAGAAAGAGGTGACACAATCCAGGTTTCCGAAGAAGATAACCAAAAGAAATAAGTAGGAAAAAAATCTAAACCCTTATTACCACAAAAAAGTGACATATAACATCAGTCACTATAGATTTCTATGGCTATTTTCTCATCTATAAAAATGTTTGATGAGAATAACCTACATAAAATAAGGTCATTCTTGACGAGAATATTAGAAGAAGATGAAAAGGTAGAAAGCAACATTCAACAGCACATGGCATCTAACATCATACGACTGACTAAAAGATAGAAGAATTCCTGGATCCAACTGTGCTTACTATTTTTTTTGAATGCAAAAAAACCAAGTACTTCATTCATTAGAGCAAAATACTCCCTCTTAAAAGTCTTTCTTCCATCAAGGTGTCTTGCATCTATATATTAAAACGATATAAAATTCCTTGAAAGAACTAAGAAAGAGAATCTTACTCAAGAACCTTCTGATCAGTAATAAGAGGCAAAACAAGCCAGGGACATTGGCTCACCGAAGGGGCCCACCCCTCTTACGGAGAATACTATGTAAAGTCTAAGTTAAGTGGGAGCTTTAATAAGAGGGTGAAGGTCTTCAGAGACCCCATCAAGTTGTCCCCCTTCTCCCACTGGTGAGCTCCTTCTGGAGGGTCTCCATTTTGGGGATGGAGCCTGGCCAGGCATGCTTCATTTGGACCCTCTATGTTCCCTTTCTAGCTCCTTTTTCCACGTTACCTTATTCCCTCATTAGAATGTAAGCTCTGAAGGCAGGGACTGTCTTACTTTTTGCCTGTACTCTGTAGCTTCAGAACTTATCACAAGGTCTGGCACACATAAGTACTTAATGAATTTCTGATGCCTTATTTTTGAAGATGTCTTGGAGTCAAGTCCTAAATGAGATCCATAATTTTTCATGGTATAAAGTTCAATGTACAATCTATGGTATTTGTCCACATAAGCATGTTTATGTGCGCATGTATGTGTATATGTTTATACCTTGGAAAGAGAGTACCAAAGTTGAACAAGAATAGGCAGTACTACCTTTGAAAAAAATCACAAAGTCCTTTCAATGAAACTCGAGTTTCTCTCTGACACAAAGATCTATTTTTTTAAAAAACACTGATAATACTCTGGTGGTGGTACATAGAAGCAAGACTCTCTGAAGTGAAATGAAGATCGTCTAAAGGCAAGAGAAAGGCACGTGGTATGGTTATATTATGAATCAGGAATTATGAAGAAGCTGAGCAAAGGATGCCATCAAACATGTAAGCGTGTGCTCGCAACACAGTATCCAAAAGAAAAAAAGCAACATTCTTCTCCCCTCACTCTGCAGGCAGAGGGTAGATCTATCTGCTGCAGTAAACAAAGACAAGAACTGCATAGGATAGGCAGAGAAGAATCTTCATTGCAGGAGGGAACCTCTATATTGATGCATTTAGAACACAATCTGGTGAAGTAAAGGAAGTCTTGTTTCTAACACAAAATGGCTGTGTAAGTATGGACAAGTCATTTAACTTTTCAGTTCCCCAGGCAATTTGGGAGAAGCTAATCTTCATCCCTGAGGAAAGTTACATATCAGGAGTTCCCTAAACCAATGAAATCACAGGTCCAAATCCAGATAAACAGAAAGACAGACATGGAGAGGGAAAAGTATACATATGTATGTATACACATGTACACACATGACTTCAATGATGTCATAGATAATTCCAGGCTATCAATGTACACATCCTCCACTGATTCAGATCACTGTCCCCTTAACCCCTTAGGAGTTGTGGTTGAAACCTCTCCAAACCTAAGCTATGCCAGCCCTCCAATAAGCTACATATATTGTGCTGAGAGACCCAATGTTTCCAAGTTGCAATCCTTGCACACCTGAAGGTGCAGTTTCTATGAACTGCAATAGCCAGAACATTCATCACCCTGCCACTGGCCTGGTGGTGACCTCTCTACACAGAGCTCAGCCGGTCCTCGGATGACACGCAATCTGTCACTGAGCTGTCACACAAAGCCTGCCCGACTCTCAGCAGGACCTGCCAGAGCTGTGACCCAGAGGCACAGCTTTCTGCAGCCCAGAGTCACCTCCGCACCAGACGGCATCTATGAAAGGTTACTGAAGTCGAATAATCTGAAGTACAAGATACACACAACAGTGACAATAAAAATGCTGCTGATCTATAGAAGAAACAAAAGAGAACAAGAGGCTATAAAATATAAGACACAACTAATGGAACAGTGTAGATGTATCAAAAGTATTACAGTGAGTAACACTTATAAATGATGAATAAAGTGATGAAATACTGAATATTACTTTGGATATTAAGATTTTTCATTTATTAAGAATGAGAAAAGATTAAATCAGAAAAAAAAGACACAGAATTTAAAGAAATAAAAGCTTCAAGTTGATTTAGAAATGGGGTAGTTGGTAAATAAATGATGCAATAAGAAATATAAATATAATTATAAATATTACTTTCACAATTAACAAAAATTGCCCTTGTTAAATAGAACAGTAAAATAAACTCATTTTCATTACCAACATATAGCTTGATGTTCTTCATATGAAAGGATACAAAATATAGGTAGCAAAATAAGCTACAAGTACTTGTACATAAAAGGTGTCCTTGTATTTGGATAAAACTTTTCCTAGTGCCTTGGCGTCATCCATGTCTCTGGGAACCTTCATATTTGCTCTTTCTTCCCTGATGAAATAAAACGAGGTTAATGGAGTTTGGTTTTTTTTTAATTTAGTTCAGAAAAAATTGTTTGTTTTTTTTTTAAAAATGATGTTAAAATAAAGTGGTAAACATGAAGTCCTCTCCAAAATTCTGTTAAGTTTTCTTGCACTCTGCCCATTCCTCTCATCTGCTGCCCCAGGGTTATCTGAGCTCCGAGATGGGCCCGGAATCAGGTCCTCCAGCCACTTTTACCACTCTACATACTCCCCTCTAGTTCCTCTCTACATATTGTAGAATTGCCTTGAGTCAAGGCTTATCATGATGCGTGTGTCTATATCCTAAGCGCTTAGCACTGCTCCTACTACATTATAAGTGCTTAATAAATACTTTATTTACCTTTTCTTAGTCTGACTTTCTCCTTTTTTCTTATCTTATTCTACCTTGGATCAAAAATATATATATATATATATATATATATATATATATTCAACTACAAAATCCTTGCAGACAGTGACTACAGAAACATGGGAAGCATTTAATAGTCTGTTCAACCCTGTTCTTTCTTTCTGACTAGGTAATAAAGGCAATTCTCCACCTTATTTCTTAATCATTCAATGGATGTTGCTTTAGTCAAAGTGAGACCTGCGAAAGACTTTAGCTTAAAAAGGTCAAGACCATCCAGGGTCATCTCCAGTCGTGATTTCTATCTGGCCACTGGACCATGATGGCTTGGGAGAGGAGAAAGTGAGGCTGGTAACTGCACAGCCCTCCCTCCCTTAAATCCAATACTCTTGCATGTCATGGCATCACCTCTCTGAGGTCACAGTGAATGAAGAACAAACAGCAAATCCCTCCGGGAACCAGGCACTGTGACTATAAAGAAAGGAGCTTACATTCCACAGGAGGAAGGCAAAAGCATAATGCTGCGGGCCTAAGTGTGTTCATTCAGCCAAAGACCAAACCCAAACTCACAAAGTTCAAAAGTCCAGAGTTCCTTCTGTGTCACTAAATTTCATGAACCACAAAGAAACTGTGCTTATTAAACTACATTGGGAGGATTCCAAAGTGCCTGGGTAAACACTGGAAAGCCAATATTTGCAGAAAATTGAAATGACATAAAGTAGGGAAATACCAATAATAATATAGCTGCACATAAAACATAACAATTTGAAAAACCTTTATAATCTTAAAAGTAAGTCACTGGGTTTATTTTAAAATTATGCACATGGCATTTTAAATAATCCATAGTTCAACATCAGAGTTGATATATATCTTGGCTGAAAATAAAAAAAAATAAGTTTGAACATATTTCTCATCAATTATTCCACTTTTAAAAATCAATATAACCACCTTGTTTTGAACACAACTAGATTCAAGGCAATTTCTTCCTTAGGAAACAAAGTCTGAAGTATTATTAGCTAAATCTTTACATTTGTAATATATAATTCTCTTGGGAAATACTTATCTGTCACTATGCAAGAAGTACAAGAGACTAATCTAAATACCATAAAGACCTAGAGACCAAAGCCGATGAAAAGTGTCTCTGTGTACACACGTGTGTACATGTACAGATATACAGATACATAAGCATGTATTTACACACATACGCAAATACATTTTCCCCTTTCATTCATTCTCCTCTATGAAGGAAGTTCACTTACACTTTGTAGTGATGAGAGTTACATGACATATGCTACATGCAGAAACATTAAAAGTAACACTCTCTATAAGTCCTTGCTTAAACAGAGTTCTACAATCCCTACTTTTCCTTCTCTATCCTTTATGTCTAACTACTAAAGCACAGAGATACACACACCTTTTACCTAGCTTCTGATGTCCAGAACCTTCCCTCAACTTTTCGTGTGTCCAGACTCTTAACTTTATTCACAGTAGAGTAATGGGTTTAATTTCACCCTCCAGCCTTGTTATTAAAGAATAGATCTTATAAGGTGATTTTCATTACAGAAATTACTTAATGATGAAATTTAGGGCACATTCCTTCCCTAAAAAACAGAGAGAGGCCAGAAAGCAAAAGGTCTGACAACACCATGTCTCTCTAGGAAGCAGGTATTGTGGGAGAGAAAAGGCAAGTTTCTTTCCATTTTACAGATGAAGAAAAGACAAGGTTATAAATGTTAAATGACTTGACCAAGGTCACAAAGCTACATAAAAAAACCCCAGTTATGACTCCAAATCTATCACTCTTTCTGTTATAACATAGCTTCCTCCTCTGGCTCAGGGGCAGAGGTGAAGAGGAAACTTAACTTTGGGGGGAGGGGGAGAATCTTAGAAGAAAAGAGCAGTGTAGACAAGACATAAGTTGTAGAATCTAAAACACCATTTTTGTCTGTTATTTCTTTTAATTCTTAATCTCATTTTGAGAACCAGGGTGCAAAACCAATTTTGCTGTTTTTCTATATTTACGTACTTCAATTTCTGATGGAAAAATTCAGTTCCTCTTTTGGATACTTACTCACTAAGCTGAGGAAAATTCTTATATACCAAAAACATAACAGAAGCAGCAGACAGGAAAATGGACACCAGAATAAGTAGAGACATCCTTGCTGATCCAGCTTCTGCATTAGCTTTTACTGAAAGAAAAATAAAATTAAAATTAAGAAATGAAGGACAAAACATATTAATAGTGGTAAAGTTACATTTAACCAAGAATGTATTCCTCTGAACTCCTACTGGAAACTACTCAAATCTCCTTCTAAAATATTTTCAGTGAAATATAATATTTTAAAATGCTAAACCTTATAAAGATGAACAGTTTTACACTGTCTTTTGGCAAATAACCAATTTAAGATGGAACAGAAAGGAAAGAATGACATAATTGGTACCTGGTAATAAGAGTTAGTGAATAAGGATGGTGTGAGCAGACTCACCACAAAACCACTAAGGAACACCAAAGAAGAGGAATAAAGGATGTCATCAAAGATTGTATGACAAAGAGAAGTGCTACAGCGTGTCTAGAGATAGGGATGACAGATGAACAGCCAAACTGCTCCAATAGTTTCTTCAAAATATTGAGAAAAATTAAAGTCTCCAGAAAGTCAGGCGACTACAGTGTGGAGACCTGCACAGGAGGGTCAGGCATCCATGGTTTGGAGGGGACTCCCAAATCAGAGTTCACAAACCTATTTGAGTAACTGAGGATAAGGAAGAGAAGGAAAATGAAGAGGTTCCTTGACTGCTGTCACAATCAACGTCAGAGGCAAGACTTGAAGTAAGGTATGTCTGACTCCAAGGCTCGTCCTCTATCAGGTGAGAACACTTGGGTGAGCAAGGGAGGACAGAAACAAGCCTTTCTACCACAGAATTCCTAGACAATATCCAAAGGGACAACATTCAAAAAAGAGAAAAAGGAAGGGGAGCTTTTAAAATGTCAGTGTGCGGGAAGCAGCCCAGATGAACTCTCCCAACATCCCCCTCCAAACAATTTTAAAACAAATTTTGGAGGAGCAGAGTCAGCCAAAGGTCACAATGAGACATTTCCCCAGCCTAAGACAACTAGGCTCTGGAGGTGGTGCAGCAGCAGCAGCTTTGAGAGTTCTCAAACCACAGGTGGTAAGTGGGTCAGACAACTGGTCAGAGAGGAATTATAGGGCACTCTGCAGGCACTGTGTGCAGCTGGTGCTGACTGGCAATTCTACTACCAATACACAGTTCTGGGTCAAAATTGCAGGACCACTTGTGATTGGTCACAAGGGAGGAGGGGGCCTGGTCACATTTCCAGGACCAAGGAGAGTGCTAAACACTTGCTGCAGGGGAGCAATGGGGTCCTTTCTGGGTAAAGACCAGAGCCCAGACTAGGAGAGCAGTAACCACATCTCTCAAAAGATCACACCACATTGAAAGCACTGAAAACTTGTAGACCCCCAGAATTATGTCTGAAAACAGCAGCACAAAAAAGTCAGTAACTTGAGACAAAGCATCCCCAACCCCAGGTAAGCAGAGTACAACTCTAACATAAAGTTCAAAGTCAAGAAACAGGCTGCAAAAATGAGCAAACAACAACAAAAAACAGAATTTGATCATAAAAAGCTAGTAGGGTGGCAGGGAAGACCAAGGCAAACTAAGAAGAAAACAGCTACAACCAAAGCCTCACAGAAAAATGCTAACTGGCCCAAAGCCCAACACCAATTCCTTGGTGAATTGAGTAAAGACCTAAGAGTGACACAGGAATAACTGGGAAGAAATGAGAGTAATGCAAAAAAATCTATGAAAAGATAATTAAAAGCCTGGAAAAAGCATAAAAAATACTGAAGAAAATAATACCTTAAAAAAGTAGAATTGGTCCAATGAAAAGAGGTACAAAATCTCACTGAAGAAAACAGTTTATTAAAAAATTAGAACCGGACAAACAAAACAAATTCCTTGCATCACAATCTTTGGATCTGATTGATCTCTGGTCAGCACAACCTGGGTCCTCAGTTAAGGGTCCTGAAGCAACAGTTGTAGGTGGTCCAGCCGCTCTGTCACACAGGGCTAGGTTCAAACAACACAATAAAGTTTTCTTTCAAGGCAGAAATTGAACTAGACCCATAATTGAATAGAAAGGGAACTGAGCTACATCTAAAACTGAGTCACAAGATGTAGTCAATATGGTTTTCTCAATTCCCACAGTTCTCTCAAAAGGAAAAGGATCTATACGTACAAAAGTATTTGTAGCAGCTCCTTTTGTGATAGCAAAGAATCTGAAACTAAGGAAACAGTCATCAACTGGGAAGTAAGTGAACAAGTTGTAGCATATGATTACGATGGAGTAACTGTGTTTTAGGGGTGATTTTAAAATCTACAGGAACTGATGCCAAATGAAGTGAGAAGAATCAGGAGATTAATATGCACAAGAGCAGTATTACAGTAATGATGATCAACTGTGAAAGACTAGGTTACTCTGATCAATACAATGGTCCAAGACAATTCCAAAAGACTCATAATGAAAAAATGCTATCCCACCTCCAAATGGAGAACTGATGAATTCTGAGCGCCACTTTAGTAACATTTTCTCATTTACTTTATTTTTTTTTTTTGCAGTATGGCTAATATGGAAATGTTTTGTATGATTTCACACATATAATTAACTGATATCATTTTATTTGCCTTCTCAGTGGGTGGGGGAGAAGTGGAAAGGCGAGACAGAATTTGGAACTCAAGATTTAAAAAAGAAAAAATTGCTTAAATATTTTTTTAAAAGAGAAACAAATTAAAGCCAAAAGTAACGTGTAAGTTTGGCATGTAATAAAGCCATCTTCTTATATTCCACTCTGAACTTTCTTTTCACCTGTTTATTTTTTATGGTTTACTGATACTCTTCTTTCTTTGCGTCTCTATAACTTCCCATTTATACCCCAGCATGGAGTTATTTTTTTCCATTTTTATATGTGAAAAAAGTATTAATTGAAAAAATGATGGATAATAAATATTGACTAACTATTAAGCTAACTGGTCAACAAGACAATTAGAGATATAAATCAAACTGTTTTAGTATGACCACTCTTCAAATTCTTCATTTTAATAATCTACTTGTAATTAACTTGCCTCATCCCACAATGGAATTTACTTCCTGTGGCTTAGGTCTAGAATACAAGAAGGTAAAAACTCTAACATGTTTTAATGCTCTGAATTTGCCATTTTTATAACTATTTACTGCATTTTTTAAAGAAAAAGATGCTTAATGAAAAAAAGCACAAAATAGATGAGCCTCACATATTATTCCCTAAATGACTTTCTTCCCCTTCCTTGGTTAATTGTTTTTGGAGTTTTATCACTGTGCTCTAAACAAAGCGTATAGTAAAGTGTTAGAAGGGTTTATTCATTTGTGTATTTACTGCTCATCTCTGGGATTTAAGCACTACGGGGATCACAAGACATCGCATGACAAAACATGATTAAACCATGCAATCCAACCTTCCTCCCCTTCTATAACATTCAAGACACCTGAAAACCTCAAGAAACACTCACCATTCCATTTTTTAATAAATTTCAATTGTTAGAAAAGTCTTTTCAGAGTAACTCAAAAATCTTCCTCCCTGTAATTTTCATCTAGAACTAGCCATAGTTCTGTCCTCTGGACTACAAATTTAAATCTAATCCATCTTACAAACAAGAGAACTGCAATGTCTGAGACTGTCACCATGCTTCTGTACAAGTGAAAGTTTCTTCCTCAATCTAAACGACACAAATTCCTCCAAAGAATGCTCCTACAACAGGAAACTCTAGGTAAGTGCTGGAATTAGGAGCTCAAATCAGAGTTCTGACATTTGCTAGTTAAATGACTATGGACAAATTACTTAACTTTGCTGAACCTGCCCCAGGTTCCTCAACCGGAAAATGGAGATTACACAATCTGAACTGCTTCACTGAGTTGTGAGGAAAAGTGCTTTTCAAAGCTTAAAAAGCTTGTTCAAACTGTAAAGTGCCTATACAAATGAATTGTTTTAACAGTTTCAAATCTCTTCACTATTCTAGCTGCCCTCCTTTGGACAGGGTCAAATATATCCATGTCTCTTAAAATGTCTACATATGAATATAACGCTAAGTTAAAAAGGAGATCAAATGAGATATTTGGCATGGACTTAGCACAGTACACAGTAAGAATTTAATGTTTGTTTCCTTCCCTTTCTCCTCCCCTGCCCCAGAAATAAGTCTAATGTATACTGAGAAGCAGGAAAAGAACGAACTCAAAGTAAACAAAGCCAAGAAAATACTAGACATGACTACAGAAATATGTATGAAAAGAATAAACAAAATCAATGTCTGAAACTGGAACAACCAAGCTTGGCTCTAAAGAATTCGTCTCCCTGGAGCAGCTCTAAGGAATGACTGATGGCGCTGTGAGCTGGGCCAATGAGAGAGGAAACCAATGTGGAACTATGCACTAAACGGTATACACCCTTTGACCCAGCAATACTACTCCTAGGTCAATATTCCAAAGAGATCAAAGAAAGAGGGAAAAGTTCCATATCCACAAAAAATATGTATAGCTGCTCTTTTTTTTATAATAATAAAGAACTGGAAACTATGGGAACTTCATTTACTGAAGGAATGGCTAAACAAATTGTGAAATGAGTAGATCTATGAGAACAATTTATATCATAACAATGTTGTAAAGACAGACAACTGTGAAAGATAAACACAATAATAACTAACATTTATAAACCATTTGCAGGTTTGCAAAGTGGTTTTTGATCAATGACTAAACAAGATTTCAGAGGGTGATGAAGGATGACATCATCTCCTGACAGGATACCGAGTGAGACATACTTTTCAGATGACACAGCCAATGTGGGGATTTATTTTGCATATCCTTGTTACAAGGTCTTTATTCACTTTTTTTTCTAATGGGGGAGGGATGAGAGAGCAAAGGGATAAAAGGAAAGGAAAGGAATTTATTAAGGCACTTGTTTTTTAAAGAAAAGAAGGAAGGTCAAAAAGGACAAACAGAACATCTTTGAAAGCTGTAGGATGATATTATATACTTAATTTTTAATAGTCTATTTTTTCTATTCATTTATATATATGCATTTATATATAATCTATCCTTCCAATGCATCCTACCCCAACAACAACCAAAAAAACCACCTCACTGTAAATAAGCAGTCTAGCCAAACAAATTCCCACCTTGGCCATGCCCCAAAGTGTCTCTCTTTTTGAAGTGCCTCAGTCAATAAACATTCATTAGGCACGGAACTACTGCTAGGGATACAAAGAAAGTTCAAAGGAAGTCCCTGCCCTCCAGGAGCTTACCCCTCTGGCAGGAGGAAAGGGATGTGTTTCATATCAAACTGTCTGGGCTCTGGGTTTATCGCTTCACTGACCAGAGCTGTCTCTCCCTGCATTTTTGCTGCTATTGGATAAACTATTCTAGTTGCACTTACTTCACTCTTCATCCATTCAGTGGTCTCCCCAGTCTCTTCTAAAACGATCTATTTCATCATTTCATATGGCACTATAATATTCTATTATACCCATATACTAGAATTTATTTAACCATTCCCCAAGAGGAGGACACTCCACTAGTTTCCAATTGTTGCCCACTATGAAAAGAGCGGCTACAAATATTTCTGTATATATAAATCCTTTTCCTGTCTCCGATCTCTTTGTACAGGCTTAGCAGTAGCATTGCTAAGTCACAGAGCATGCACTGTTTGGTGACCTTTGGGACAGAGTCACACGCTGCTCTTCAGAAACGCTGGACTACTTCATAGATCCACCAAACAGTGCGTTAGTGTGCCTGGTCCTCTCCAGCACCTCCAACATTTGTCATTTTCCTCTTCTGTCGCCTTTGCCAGTCTGATGGGTATGAGGAACCTAAAAGTTGCCCTAATTTGCATTCTCTAATGATTTAGAGTATTTAGATGTATTTTAGAGTATTTAAATATATTTAAAGCATAACGTATACTTAAGGGTATTTTAAATATGATTATTTATGGCTAGGATTTCATCCCTTGAAAACTACATGCTCAGATCTTTTGACTATTTTATATCTTGGGGAATAGTTCTTAAGTTTTGTAAGTCTGAATGAGTTCCTTACAAATCTTAGAAATGAGACCTTTATAAAAAGAAACTTTCTGCCAAGATTATTTTCCATTTACTTGTTTCCTTTTTATTTTTAACTATACAAAATTTGTTTGGGCAAATTCTTTCTACCTTATTATCAAAGTTATCCATTATATCTTACATACTTAAAAAGACAAGCTGTACATAAAAGCCAGAAGTTTCATTAGCAATCCTCTTTATCTATTCTACTATATATGTGTGTATATGTGTGTGTGTGTGTGTCTATATATATATATATGTACATACACAAGTATGCTATGTTCAAAAGAAAAAAATAATTTTTTTAATAGAAAATATATTTCCTTCCTCTCTTTGGAGAGAGGACTATCAGTGTGGAATTTTACATTTAATAGCCTGATTAATGATTTGTTTAGTTTTCTTAACCTCTTCCCTCCCTTAACTTGTTATAAGGGATTGTTAATCTCTGAGGTGGGCAGGAAAGAGGGATACTGGGAAATGCAGGTGATATATAATACAGGAGAGAAATATAATTTTTAAAGTGCATTGTTTAGAATTTAACAGTGCTCTAAATATGGTTTTCACCAAAGAATGATTCAATGGAACTATTATTTCTCTTATTTTGGACATCATGCCTAAAATTGAATAAATTTTTCAGCAATTCCTATTAAAGCAGGAGTTTAGCTATGTCTTGAAGCGTGAGTCTGAGTTAAGGGCTTTCAACTTGTATTTTAACTACATTAAACACTTTCAAAGGCTCCAGTTTAGTAAAAACTTTTTTTCACATTAGAGTTTTTAAACCTAAAAAATAAAGAATTCAGTATGTCAGCTCTTAAACTTAAGGTTAACATTTTCCTGTATATTCTTAGCAATTCACCAGTTGCCTACTAGTTCTTTTTTTTTAAAGGGAGGAATCCATTCCTCAATGGGTAAGTGGTCAAAGGATATAAAAAGGAAGTTCTCAAATGAAGAAACACATGCTATCAACGATCATATAAAAAAATGGTCCAAGTCACTAATGAAAGAAATGTAAATCAAAAATAAAGCCATTCATTACTATCTGTTAAAATTTTTGTTTTTCTAAGTTAAAAAAAAATCACTGTGTGGTAGGAACTCAACTTTTTGTGAACCTTTTCCATGTCTTGAGAAGTTTAAGACTGCTATTGATTACTGAATTCACAATTAAAAAATAAAGAGAAAACAGAGAGAGAGTGCTTATCCTGCTTTTCGTATTAGGAAAACCGTAATACTAAATGCTGATTTGCAGTCTTAAGAATTAAAGTACACACCAAGCTCTCTTCTACTCCCTGCTTATTCTCATACGGGATGATGAAATGCTAAGACATACGAACCAAAACAACTTGTATGTTTAGTTTAAGACTTACATGTTGTCTTTAACACCTACTTAAAGGCAAGTCTGCTTCTTCAGTGCCTAGTAAAAGTGTCATGCTTTAAGCACAGTTATGAAATTTTCAGCATCTATTCTATTCCATAGGTACATCCAGTATTATCAAGTCCAAATAATAACAGGACATGGAGATGGTAGTTTTAACTTTTCTTTGAAGAAAAGTCACTAGAGACTTGGTGATTTTTTCATTCATGTCCCACATGCAATCATAACGTAGCCTTCTTCTGGCTAGCTGCACAACTCACTGCTCCACCTGTATTTAGTGGTCGAGCACTTGAAGGTTTCCCTAACACTCTAGAATTTCTTACCTTCTTAATCTCCCATAATACCAATCCTCTCCCATTTGCTTTCCTTCCTCTTATTCCCAGAACAAAGAACATTACAAGAGATGATCAGATAATCACATTTAATCCAAATATTAAACACACCATGGAGCAAGAAACTGTTAACTTAACCCACTACAAATTCATGCTCCTCTCTTTGACCTCCTATAGCAACTGTTCCCAACCTTTGCCCTTCAGCATGCTTCCTTACTAATTTTCTTTCCTCCTATATCCTTCCACCTTTAACTTTGAACCCCTTCCCTCTCCATATACCTTCCTCACTCACTTATCCTCCTTACTGCCCATACCTTAAATCTTTTCATCTTGAATGGGTTCCTCCCCCTACCTTTAAACAAGCCAGGTCTCCCCCATGGGGGTGGCGGGGAAGACAAGGGGTGTGGAATGGACTCAAAGGGACACAGAGAACACTTACTCTATTCTACACTCTACCTCTTTTCATGGTCAAAACTCTCTAAAGTGTTTCTATTTCTCAGCCATTCACTGTTTCTTAGAACACTACCATCTGGTTTTTGACCTACCTATTAACACTGTCCTTTTGAAGGTCATCAATCATCTACTAAATTAGATGCCCTTTTCTCAGTTAATCTTTCCCCTCTCAGAAACATCTTCTACCTCTGAGTTCTACAAATGACACTTTTTTCATTCTCTTCCTAAATGTGACCAGTTTCTGTCACTAGTTCCTCTTGTCTCTCCAAATGTGAACTTTGCCTTGGGTTCAGTTTTTTTTACTTTTCCCTCTCATCGTGTAGCCTATGCAAGCGACTCCCTAGTCCATTATCCAATCTAGACTTCTCCAACTTCTCTAAGCATATTCAATCCTACGCCTTCAGGGTAAGCTGCACATCCTATTACCCCACAAATGAGGTCTAAAAGCAAAACAACTATCTTTCCCAAGATTTCTTTTTTCTGTAACTACCACTTTCCTAGTTACTCAAAAACTTGAAACCCCTAATCTCCACTCCCTTCTCTCTTACATTCATTCAGTCACTAAGTCCTATCAGTTCCTTTTCCACATTTTCTCTTGTTCCTGCCCATTCAAAATACCACCACCCTCACTCAGGACACTATCACCTTCAACCCAAGCCAATACAAAAGCTCCTAAATCAAGAGTTCTCAAACTGGGGGCCTCTGAATCCCATAGGGAAACAATGATATATTTCAGGGGGTTCAAGAACTTGGAATCAAAATAGCTAAGATTCAGCCAGCACTTACCATGCCAGACCTTCTGCTAAGGCTTTACAATATTCTTTCATCTGACCTTCACAGGACCCTGGGAAACGGGCACTATTACTATCCTCTCTACACAAACTGAGGCACTCCTAGCAAGTGACTTGCCCAGGATCTCACCACTACCAAGCCTGAGGCTGAATTGGAACTCAGGCATTCCTGCCTGACGCTACCCGTTGTAACACCTAGCTGTCCCCAACTCACTTCAACATCACTGATTTCCCACATACTCCTGTGTACCTCATTTTGTTCACTGAAAAACGTCATTCTGAGGAGTCTCTAGGCTTCACCAGACTGCTCAAGAAATTCATGACACAAAAAAGATTAAAAATGTCTAAATGATCTCTAACCCATTTCTCACCCAGCTGCCAGCTTTATCTTTTCTAAAGCACGACTTGGCTCTGCTCAAAAGCATTCAGGGGTTTGCCAGTGACAAAACAATCTTTTCTATATGAGATCTGGTCATGTTACTCTCCAGCTCGCCTATGGTTCTGTACTGCTTCCAGAGTAAAGTCTGAACTATTCTGCCTGGAACTCAGCTCTTTCCAGAACCTGAAACCACCTTTATTTACTCTCTGCTTTAGACAACAGGACAATGCCCTGCCCTTACATACTACACCCTTCTTTCTCCCTTCCACCCCCAACACCCCGTGCACACTGTACTCTCATGCCTTTCTTCAAGCTTATCCTTGTGCCTGAAAAGCTTTTCCTTTCCTCTCTTTGGTTCTAAAGAATGAGAAGGCATTTAACAGGCAAAGTCAAACATTACCTTCTCCAGAAAATTTTCTCACCCACAGTAGGTGGTAGATAACCTTTCCCTTCTGAACTCACGTAGCACTGTTTTCTCTAATACACTTACTAAATAATACTGTGTGTTTTGGCTACTATATGGCTTCTTATCTATACTATAGCTTCTGGAGGGCACAAACTGAGTTATCTAAATGTTATACCTTTCACAGAGTCTAGTACGATGGTCTGCAAAGAGTAAACATTTAATAACTACTGTTCGATATTATCAAGACAAACAACTTTAAAAGCCTTAGCAATTCTGATCCAAACCATGACCAACCACAATTCTAGACGCTTCAAAATGGAAACATGTTACCCCATCTCTTGAGGGAAATAAAGGTTGGACTGAGCCTTTTTTGGGGACATGGCCCATACAGACCAATTGGTCTTGCTTGATTACACACAGTTTGTAACTGGGGTTTTGTTTTTCTCATGCTTTTCAACTGCTGGAAAAGGGAAAAAAAATGCAGATCTGAAAATACAGCTTTCATTTAATAAAATGATTACTGTTAGTAAAGCCCAGTATCTAAGCCTGGCCCCCAAATTATCATCCCAGGTTTCCTTCCCACTACTCTCCCTCACCGCTCTGCCTGACCTCAGCTTCACCAAGTCAGGTGCCAGGTGCCCCTGGATGTGACTTTCCCCTTCCTTCCTCCTTGTGTATGCTGTCTCCTCCTGTAGAGCAGCAGGGCTGCTGTGCGCCCTGCATTCTCCAAGAGGACCGTAACATCAGGAAGGTGATGCCATGACTGGCAAGTGAATTGGATTCAAGTGAGGCAGGGCCGTGCAAGGCGACCAGCCTCACTCTCTCTTTTGGAGTACAATGGCCCGATATAGATCAAGATGACTGGAGATAGCCCCTGTAGGTTTATTTATTACCTATGAATAGGTCAAATTTTCCTGCTGGTACACCTTTGATCATTTCCTCCTTTACCTTTTAATTCAAATTCTAAGTATTCTCCAAAACCTAATGGCAAGTCCTTCCTCTATGAAGTCTTCATAAATCATACCAAACCATACCAGTCAACTCTTCCTCCTGAGGCTAGGTTGGGGGAACCTCTGTCAGTATGGAAGAGAAAGGGATTACAAGGGAACCAGGCCCCTCATATTTGAGGATGGGTGGAAGAGAAAGGGAGACATATAGAAGGGAAGTAAAAAGCACAAAGAGAATGAAAATTTACCCCAAAATGAAATGAACAAAGAATGCCAACACAACGAATATATAAACTATAGAGCAAACGAAGCAAAACAAATGGGAAAAGAAACATTGCAAGTATCTTAGGAAATGTTCTCAAATAAATTAACTGTTTAATTTTAATCAGGAATGAACATTAAGAGACTTTTGTCTTAGTATTCCCAGAGCCTAGCATAATGCTTGGCACCTAGTAGGTACTTAATAAATACTAGCTGATTGATTTTTGTTGCCTAGAAGGCAAAGCTGAGGTAAAGTAAGTATTCAAGTAAGACTCACTGATTGATGATGTGGAGGAAAAGTGCTCCAGGCTTCATTACTAAAAGAGGGAATGAACTCAGCATTTCCTGCAGAACAAGTCTAAAGGAGCAATCAATCAAGAAGCAGTTATTAAGCTTAAGTGCCAGACACTTTGTTAGGCACTAGGGATACAAAGAGAAAAGTGAAACATCACTTCAATCCCAAAACCTGATAGAGCTAGTTACTTATATGGATGTAAGAGAATCAGACAAAACCAACGGGAGAATAACCAAACATGCATTTGGCAAGAAATATTACTTTTTCACAAAAGATTTATCAATGTAAAGCACACTGTCCTGGCCTTGTGAACCCCATTACTACTTTGGACTCCAAATAAGCAATGATGGAGAAAATAGCCCAAATACCACACCCTCAGCCACAAACTGAAGACTGTGCTTCTTAGAGTCACATTCAAGTCCCTTGTAGCCTGGACCAAAATCCCTTAGATCACAAAGTGGTTCCAAATGAAATAACACACTGTGTGGGTAAGAAATACAGAATCATTTTCTCTTCTCTCTTCTAAATCTTAAGAATCCCAGTTTCTTCTAAAGTTTATTCTCATTATTCAGGGTCTTCTTCCACTAAAAGGGCAGAATCCTGAATGGATTAAAAAAAGGAAATTTATCAGGCCCAACAATATTGTTTTTGCAAAACAATCACATTCCCTCAACCACTTCCCCTAAGTCAGAATGTGACTGCAATGAAGTGCCAGCAAACGAACCAAGATGGCAACCCACAATGCAGAATGAGAGGCCACTCTGGCCCAGTCACTTATCACCTCATACTTGGACTCCTATAATCTCATAACTGGTTTCTCTGCCTACCTAAACCAAATCACCTCTCCTCCATTTATTCTGCACACACCATTAACTGCTAGCACTCTTAAAAAATTTCAGTGGCTCCCTAATAAGTGTGATGGATGGGAGTCAAAAAGACCTGAGTTCAAATCTTGCATGAATATATGACATTGTTGTTATTTCAGTCAAGCTGAACTCTCTATGACCTCATTTGGAGTATTCTTGGCCAAGATACTAGAGAGGTTTGCCAACTCCTTCTTCAGTTCATTTTGCAGATGAGGAAACTGAGGCAAACAGGGTGAAGTGACTTGCCCAGGGTTACACAGCTAGTACATGCCTGAGATCAAATTTGAACTCAGGTCTTCCTGACTCCAGACTCGGAGCTGCCCTTACGACTTTGGGCAAGTTGCCCAACCTCTCTAGCCTGTAGCTTCCCTTTCTGTAACAGGAGGGGATTAGATCTCTTACGGTTCCTTTTAGCTCTAAATCTATGATAAATCTTACATACAGAATGCAATTCAAACACCTCTGTGCCACAATTCAAGATCATCCACAATTTGGTCCCATCCTACCTACCCAACTTCATGTACTACTACTACCCTGATAAGTCAGTCTCCTCAACATATCTGAGATATGCCTTATTCACTTAGGTCTCCATTTTGCTGCTCCTATCTTCCCTATAAAGACAGCTTTAAGGCCTCAACTCTCGTCTCTGCTCTATAGAAAATCTACTCCTCCTTCAAATTTATTCTCCTTAATCCTCTACTTAGCCTCAGTTGATGCTCTTCTCTTCCCCTGAAGGAATAGACAACACTCATTCTGAAAGTTCATCATGTTGCCTCGTATTTTTATTTTTACTTTCTTATACATGAGGCAGTATGTTTTTAATAGACAGAAAGCTTTTGTCAAAGCCAGAAACTATCTGGCCATGAAATTATGTGACCATACCTAGGTTCATAACTTCTCAGAGCTCAAAGACTTCAAGTCGGTAGGATATGCTGATCTACAGTGGTAAAAGAAGTGTCTTCACCGGGGACCTCCCTACGCTAATGAAATAACAAGTCAGGGCAAAAAAAAAAAATCCATGTATATCTCAAGAACAAAACTGCAAACTTCTTTTAGAGGAAAGTCTGTGCTTAATATATACCTATTTCAATAAAGTATTTTAAGGATCTTGTATTTTTAATTAATGTTGACACACTTCACCAAAGTAAACTGCATCTTCTCTCTATCAGGGCAGACAGACAATGCTGAGATGAGCTGCTGCGGCCATTCAAATTTCAACACTTGGTAGGTTGCCTTTTGAGTATAAGCTTCTCCAAACTTAGCTAGGGTAATTATCTGTTGCTGAGCCATAAATACTCAAGGCTTTTCCAGCTTGGAAGTATCTCAAAAGTGCTTGAGCTCTGTGGACAGTCACCTGGGAAAGGCAATGGAGTAGAATTTTGGTGGAAGTCTAATAGGTGTCACATAGAGATGAAGTCACAACCCATTTTCAAAAACAGGTTCTTCACATTATTTGCAAACCAAACAGAAATCTTCATTTGAGTACTAATTATCCCTCAAACCACCCCATGCTTCAAACTGGTTTTCTTTCTGCATCGGGAACAAAAATGGCACCCTCCTACATCTCTGTTTACAATCGTCTCTCTGGGTAAACCTCAACTTCTCCTTTCCAAAGCTTCCCCCAAAGCACATATCACCCAGCCTAGAAAGCCTTCCCTGACACCATCAACCTAGGCTGTCAGAACTCAGGTAGCACCATGATTTATAATTCTCTAACAACTTACAATATGCAATATTATGTAAGTTATTTATATTTATGCCTTTTCCCTCTACTAGACTGTAAGCTCCCCCATTCCCTAGCACATCACTCCACATGGAATGATTAACATTATTAACCCTAACATCTCTTTTTCATATTTACAAGACTCACAGAAGTGCAATTCTTGAACGTAGCCAACTCTCTCTTCTCTCATCAGTGGCAAGATGATGCAGAAAACATCTAACTTTACCTGAATAATGAGTATGCTTAAAGGCTATTTCTTCTGACCACTTCAAAGATACAGGTTTTAAGAGTTTTTAGAAGCATAATCATTTTTGGTGGTTAATGGGCGTAAATAACTAGTACACACAGAGCTAGATTCAAACTATTTATTATCTAGGGTCATTATTTAAGGCATGCAAAAAAAAAAACAACTTGCCTTCTGTATAACCGTTTAACATGGTGAACTTTGAAGATGTTTTATGCAGCAACCATTCCTAAACAGGCTTAAGTTACACAAAAGACAACTGAGGAAAAGAAAACTAGTTTTTTATACAGATTACTCAACACTTTGGCAATAAAAGTTGTCTAGACTGGAAAAAATGTTAATGACTAGGAGACCAGATTTTTATTGGTCAATAAGTGCAGACTATGAGCTCCCTAGAGCAGGGAGGGTCTCGGACGATTGTGGGGTCTTTGGGTGGTGTGGTTTTTTGGGGGGGTGGCTTTAGCCACTGTTTTCTATCCCCGGGCCCGGCACAGAGATGGTCCTGAATACATCTGCTAACCACCTCCGGGGAGAGCCAGGCCCCGGGCTAGACGGCTGGGGTTTCTAAGACAAAAAACCAGAATGGTTTCTGGAAGCAGGCTTTCCCGGTCCTCCTCAGCCTTAGCCCAGGTCTCCGCAGGGAGGCCCGCAGAGCTAAGTGAGACGGCACTACCGAGGACCTAGTCAGTACTCGGGGGCTGGCACGCGGTGTCCCCCCGTGCCTGGGGGCGCCCGGAGAGCAGGGGCTGCAGGGGGTCCGCCGCCCTTCGCAGCGATGCCCAACTCCAGGCTCCCGGCGGAGGGCCAAGTTTGGCGTCCGGAGCACCGGGCCCCGCCGCGCTAGGAGCCGGAGCCCGCGCAGGGCCCCGGCCCGGACCTCCCCCCCCCCCACTGCCCCGGGGCCGCCTCGGGGACGTTTGTCGACTGACTGACAGACCCTCCCAGTCGGCTTGTCCCTCGTCCGCGGCTGCCGCCCCGCTCCCCAGCCCTCGCGGGGCCGGGCGGCCGCCTCACCTTTCAGGGGGTCTCCGGGGGCCTCCTCCGGGGGCTCCCGCGGCCCCGCCGGCGCCGCCGCCACCTCCTCAGCCCGCTCCCCGACCCTGCCTTTCGCCATGGCCGCCGCCGCCGCCGCCGCGGGGGGGGACCAAGGGAGGGCGCAGACTCCCTCACGACGCCGGGGCCGGAGCCGTCTCCACGCACGCACAGCCTCGGCCGGGGCGGCCCGGGCTCACTTCCGCCGCCTCCCGCTCGTCACCCGGAGCGACCCCTACCTCCGCAGGCCCCCTCCGAGCGTCTCCTCCGGGCCCCGCCCCTCCGCTCCGCCCCCAAGTCTCGCGAGCGCGAGCGAGCCCGCCCCCAAAAGCCGCCGCGAGCTGGGAGAGGTCGGCCTTAAGGCCCCGCCCCCTCCGCCTCCGTCTTCCGTTGGCTGCGGGGCGTGCGCGCTAGAGGGCATGCGCGCTGGAGGGCCCGCCCCGTTGGGCGCTGGGCCGGCCGGCTGCGAGGTGTCAGCGCTCCCGGTGTGACCTGGACTCTTGTGATTGGGGGGGAGCCGTCGGAAGTCCTAGTGGCGAGCGTTGCTGAGCGCACGCGAGGGCGGTTGGGAGCCGTGCGTAGCCCGCTGACTTGAAAGCCGCCGTGTCCCGCCGCCGCTCCCTGGTTACAGTGTTTCCCAGGGCTACCTTGGGTGGCAGCTGCGTGCTGAACCGTACCGAGCAGAAATCCCGACGGAGTGCGGGTCAAAGCCGTGCCCCGCCCGCCGCCATGCCAGGGGGCTGAAGCTGTCGCGTGCCCGCCCCTCGGGGTGCGCATGAGATAGACGGCTGCGGACCAGGCTCGCTCGAGGATGTCGGGGGAGGGCTTGGTTATTCACGTTTGTTACATAGGTCATCTTTCCGATGAAGGGGGAGGGGGACTTAGCTCACCCTCCCCACAAAAAGAAGTGGAGGCGAGGATGGAAAGCACGGCAG
The DNA here is from genome assembly GCA_028658325.1 of Potorous gilbertii. Lineage (NCBI taxonomy): Eukaryota > Metazoa > Chordata > Mammalia > Diprotodontia > Potoroidae > Potorous > Potorous gilbertii. Next base: position 239,781,459 of record CM053772.1, on the reverse strand, counting down.
CTCCGGGGATGTGAGGGAGGAGGGGAAGGCGTAGGAGTAAAATCAACCAGCTTATGAGGGGAAGATGAACTCCCAGGCCCTTCTAGCTCCAAGTCTAGGATCCCATGATTTACGGCTACAGACTCACTGGCTTATGTTGCAGCACTCTGGAGAACAGTGGACAGGTTGGACTTGATCTTTGGAGGACATAGTGCTATGATAGATCTGGGACAGGATAGTGACGTACCAAGCTTTGTTTAAAGGCGGTCCCTTCCTGTAGAATACAGCAGTTGCCACCCTTCATCCAGGGCAAAGGTCAAGACTTGACACACTCCATCCTCAGGTGATAGGAGCAGTCAGCAGGGTGTAGTCTGTAGCTTGCATTGAATCGATTTGGATTTGGAGATACAAACTAAATTAATAGAACTGAGACTCAGATGACCAGAGGTTACCGTAAGGAAACGTGGCTAAAGTTATGATAAAAGTTTAACCTTTAGGCGAGCTTCTCCACAATGTAGATGAAAGGCTAAGAAAAAGAAGTTTAGATTTATACAGCCAGGAGAGAGTCCTTAACCTATGCCAGACTAAGTCTTAAAAATAAAATTAAAATCCGTTTTCAATTTTACCTTGGCACCCAAATCTCTGTCTTATATGTTGGCAAATACAATACCATAAATTAGACATTCATTTGTATTAAGGAACAATCAAATCTGCCTCAGTCACTTAATAGCCCTGTGACTCTGGGCAAGTCACTGTTTACTTCAGTTTCCACTTGTGTAAAATGAACTAGAGAAGAAAATGGCAAGCCAGTCTAGTATCTCTACCAAGAAAATCCCAAATAGGAGTCATTAAGAGTCAGACACGAGTGAAATGATTCAGCAACAACCTTAAGGAGCAAACACACTTGGAAAAGTTAAGAGGTTTGGGGAAGCGGAAAATTGAATTGCTTGGGCAGCTTTAAATAAAACATAGTTTGAATTTGGGGCAGCTAGGTGGTGCCATAGTACATGGAGTGCCAGCCTGGAATCAGGAAGACTCATCTTCTCCAGTTCAAATCTGGTGTCAGACACTTAAAAGCTGGGTGATGCTGGGCAAGTCATTTAACCCTGTTTGCCTCAGGTTCCTCATATAGAAAATGGGCGGGAGATGAAAATGGCAAACCACTCCAGTATCTTTGCCAAGAAAATCCCAAATGGGGTCACAAAAAGTTGGACACAACTGAACAATAACACTTTGAATTTGAGCTTAGGGTGAGGCCTGCCTTGCCTTTCTCCCAAAGGAACTTCTTCCCAGCCAGAGACTGAAAAAGGAGCACTTCTATTGACTCAGGATGGAAGCCTCTCTCACACAGAGGGAACAAGAAATCTCTCGATGCTTCCCCAGTCCCAGGCCCACGGTTTCCTCATGCTCCCTTCATTCGGCATCTATCTCCTGAAGTTACGTTTCAGAATACAGGGCAGTGTTTGGTAGAGGGAGGCTCAGGTTTGGCTGTGCCAAATCCTAGTTGCCTTCCCTTTGAAATCATCCCGAATTTACCCTGTCTTCAGTAGTTGTGTACATAGCTATTTACCTATCCTCTCCCCCATTACACTGGGGACTCCTAGAAATCATGGATTATTTTGCCAGTCCTCAACACTTTGCCCAGTCTCTAGCACATATTAAGTACAACATAAACATTTGTTGTGGTTACTATGGAAACAAAGTGCCTAGATCAAGGAACTTTTAACTTTTTTTCATGTCACAGATTCCCTTGGTATTTTGGAAAAGCCTGTAGACAGACCCCTTCTCCCAATAATGTTTTTAAATGCATAAAATAAAATACATGGGACTATAAAAGAAACCAGATTAAATCATCTGTAAATAAGAAGACCAATAGCAATTTAACAGTGGGTATAATAACTCCAGGAAATTGAAGTAGTGATGAGCATAGAAGATATTTTGAAATAGCTTCAACAACTATAATGTAATATGAAAATATGTGTAATATTTTCTATTAGTGACAAAGTCACAGATACTACTCATTCTGCTGAGGTTTGTTGCCTACATTCATAATAGAAGGAAATGCTAAATTTTAGTTAGAGGTTAGTGAAGATAAAGATGTAATTTTTTTCTCACTTAAGGAATGGACCTCCTGATTTCAGTCATAGAATCTTGAGGTGCTTAGCTAGTCAAAGATGTTTAAATATGCTATGTTTAAATAACTGCACTCTTTAGTATTTCAAAAGCTTTCTGATTCCTTCCTAGAATCAAATTCATTTAATTCATATATTTCATTTCAACAAACATTTTTGAAGTCAGAGTTTTCCAAAACTGTGGAAATACATATTTGTTACTTTTCCTGTTTTTAATTTAATTTTTTTCAACTATCAAACATTTATTTTTTTATCCTTCCCATCCCCCCCAGAAATTTACTGCAGAGATATTATGTTAATAGACTTCCTTCCAATCTTAGCTACTTTGAATTTATGGAAAGTGTATATAATCAATAATTATATAATCAAAGTTTTCCATGGTGTTTTCTATCCTATAGAGAACTCTTACTCATTCATGTATATGAACAGTAATTTCTTGCCTCTACCTCTAATTTGTTTATGTTCTCTTATTTGTATGACCTTTTATGTCAAGGTAATGTATCAGTTTGGAGTTTATCTTGATATAGGATATGGGGTTTTATTCTAAATCTAATTTCTGCCAGACTGATTTCCAGTTTCCCTAACAGCTTTTGGCAAATAATAAGCTAGAATCTTTGGGTTTATCAAGCACTAGGCTGCTAGATTCGTTTGCTTCTGTATGTTTTGTACCTCATGTGTTCTACTCATCCACTCTCTATTTCTTAATGGACACCAAATTATTTTGATGATTACTACTTTGTAATGTCGTTTGAGATGGGGTAGCTTTAGGCCTTCTTCCTTCCCATTTCCCCCCATTATTTCCCTTGAGATTCTTGACCTTTCATTCTTCCAGATGAATTTTATTATTTTTTTCCTAGCTCTAAAAAATAATCCTTTGGTAATTTGATTGGAATGGCACTGAATGAGTAAATTTCAATTTAAGTAGTATTGTAATTTTTATTATAAGCATAGTGATTATTTAATGTGATATGTACAAATGGGAGCAGATGAGTTTATCCATGTTGAATCTTTTTAAAAATTAAGTTGACTTTTTGTAATTATCAAAGATCTTTTTTTCACCTTTCCACCTCCTTCTCCCGTTTTAAAAAAGAGAAAAATAATACTTTTGTAGCAAATATGCATAGTCAAGCAAAACAAATTTTCATGTTAATATATCCCAAAAAGTACATTTCAATCTGTACTCTTGAATCTATCCCCTCTCTTTCAGGAAAAGAGTAGCATTTTTCATTATGGGTCCTCTGGAATTGGGATTGGTCATTGAATTGATGAAAGTTCTTAAGTCTTTCAGCGTTGTTTGTCTTTACCATATTGTTGCTTATATATAAATTGATCTCCTGATTCTACTCACATCATTCTGCATCAGTTCATACAAATCTTCTCAGGTTTCTCCGAAAACAATCCCCTATACAATTTCTTCTACTATTCCATGACTTTCATATACCATCATTTGTTTAAACATCCCTCAAATGATGGACATTCCTTTAGTTTCCAATTGTGCATGTTAAATTTTGACCCCAAAGTGATCTACCACCCACACCCTCTGCTGTTTTTGTAGGCTGGAGACACAGAAGAGTTATGTCCTAGATTGTCTTAATACATTTGAACATAAAATAAGTAAACTCAAAGAAAATCTTGGTGTGAAAGTTAATGTGTTATATCTTCCAACATCATTCTCCCATCTCCCCTAACCAGTCAGCCTTCTTCATCTTAAAAGATCTTTTCAGCCTTGGAATTCCCACATCTTCAGTCCCTTCTTCCCCTGGGGCCTTGCCCTTCCTCAGACTGGATGATGGAGATTAGAGAGTTCTTTCTAGAACCCCATTTAAGGAGTGTACCCAGGATGGCTGTTTCTTCTGCACTCCTCTTTATTTCCCTATCATAGTCCCAGCATATACAGCCTCCTCCCTGCTTTTAAGATACCTTTTGTGTAGTCTTCCTGGGTTATAGTGTAAGGTCCTGGAAGGTCAGAGATTATCTTTCACCTTCCTTTGAATCTCCAGTGCTTAGCAGAGTACCTGACAGAAATGTTTATTGACTGTCTGACTACTCCAGGATGCTCAACCTCAGAAAACATTTTAAAAGATCTCTTTCTGCACCAGGGAGCCATTTAGAAGGATTGGAAACAATTTCCCAAATGAAGTAAAACTTAACACATTATGTAAATATGACATTTTATCATAAAAGTTAAGGTCTATATTAGTGGAGATGATGAGGGTAGAAGAGGGATGTGAAACCCCCCACAAAAACCAGGGTACCAGGGGCAGGTCATCTAGAGAAGAATTCAAGGACTCAAACATTGTTGAGGTCAAAGTAAAGATTTATTACGCTTTTAAGCGGGCAAGAGTTCTTAGGAAACCTGCAACCTTAGAGAGGTACAGGTAAACTTTATATAGGATATTCTGTAGTGAAGCATGTGCCAAGTATGCTAACTAGGTGTTTTGGGGTGGAATTAGGGAGTGGTCAGTTCTTAAAGGAACATGCACTTTTGGTATCTACTGCTCAGGTACTTTACCCAGAATTCATTGGGAAATAGCCCAAAGTGGGGCTACCTGGAGGTGTGGCTTTAGGCCTGAGTCACTAAGTTAACTAGCAGTCAGGGCTGGTACAGAAATACCAAGTTGTTCTCATCAATGTCTTGTTAGACAAGATAAATGTAAGGGAGTATACGTATTTCTAAGTCTGGGATACATATGATCGGTCAGTGAGTAGTACATGTTGTTATGACCCAGTACACAGCCTGTTCAGCCAGTATACAGCTGGTTAAGCTAATGAGTTCTATAGGTACAGCTGGCTACCGTAGCAGGAAGGTTGTTGCTGGGGCAGGCTGTGTCATTGGGCTTGAAAGAAACAGCCTAGGATAGTATTTTGAGAAATGTTATTTTTAAAGAAAAATAGGGTTTTAGAATTGGGACCCAAATATATACAGCCCACGCATGCCATCAGAGGAAGCACCAGATGGACAAATTTAAAGGTTTTTTGTTGTGTTGAAAAAGGAACTGAGGATCAGAGGACAAAAAAGGCTTATTTCTGCATGGGTGTTCAGTGCAGAGGATATGGGGTAGGGGCAGGAACAGGAGACCAGAAAGGTCAGTGAGTCATGCGATAGAGACTCAGTTTAGCCTGAAAAAAGTAGAAGATTAGGACAGGACAGGGAAATTCACTGATTTTTCATTTGTTCAGAGTCACAATTATCGTCTACATCACTGGTGTATTTCACAACGTCTTGGACAACCCAATAAGCAGCGTCTTTGGCTCCTGGACAGGAGTGTTGCACAGGGATTCAAATTTCCAGAACAAAGAATCACAGAAGATATCCTAGAATTCCCCTGCCTGCCACCTACTGACATAAAATTGCAACACTACTTACTTTAAAGTTCAATTTTGATCAGGATAAATTGGAGTGAATGTCATCATTCCTATGGAAATGTCCAGCAGGCAGATGGAAATTTGGCCTGAAGTCTAGGGAAAATAGCAGGATTGAAGGTACAGACAGACAGTTTAAGCTAAATGAAGAAAGGGAAAAGATTAGAAAACTAAGGATGGAAGTTTCCTGAGCATCAGTACATAGAAAGCAGGAACAGGAATAGGAAACAAGAAAGGATTAGCTAAAGACGTAGAAGACCCGGAGAGTGCAGTGTCATTTTTCCCTGTGGCCCAAAACCTGGGGCTCTGGCTTCACAGGTTCAAATTTCTTTTTCCCAAATTTTCTTCTTTTTTAAAAATTGTGACTTTGATCAATATCAATAAATATAAGCATTTCTATGTATAAAGAACATAAAAGAGGATTGTAAATGAAACAATGACTTTCTATTAAGTACTGATTATTTTTTTCCAGTTCATATTAAATTTAACACCGTAGTATTAACACTACCCTGCTGGTCTGTCCCATTATGAACTTTCTTCTGTTATTTCCTCAATATTTTATAAATATTAGATTGACATTCTTTTCTTTTTTAATTTTGTTTCTCTATTACTATCCCCTCTATGGTCCCTCCAAAAATAAAAACCTCTCACTGTAACAAATAAGTATAAATAAGAAACAATAATAAATGCATAGATAGGCTATGTCTGAAAATTTACCTCATTCTACACCTACTTTTTGTTGTCCCCTTTCTGCCAAGAGGTAGGAAACATGCTACTTTGAGTCCTCTGTTGTCATGATTAGACGGTTCATTGATGAGAGTTCTTGACTCTTTTTCAATTGTTTCCCTTTATAATGTTATAGTTGTAGAAATTGCCCTTCTGATTCTGATTACTTCACTTTGCATCTCCGGTTTCCATGAATCTATCCATTTCATTGTTTTATGGAGTAATAATACTCCATCCCATAATTTATTCAGCTGTTCCTCAATTAATGGAGACCCACCTTGTTTTCAATTCTTTGCTACAACAAAATGAATGGCTATTGATCTTTTTGCACATCTGGGACCTTGTCATCTGAGCTCTTTGGAATACCTTGTAGTGTTATTTCTAGGTAGAAGGACGTGTACAGTTTAGTGGCCTTGGAGGGTGTACTTTCATAGGTTCAATCTTGAAGGCCTCTTTCTCAATGATCCTGATGGCCTATGTCCTACCCAGAATTTCCTCTGGGAATATGAGAACTTGGATCATGTTTAAAAATGCTTTTGGTTCCCATGAAAGATTATGGTAGCTATAATATACTGACCTCTAGGTCATTCTCCTATCTTTCTCTAGCTGTTCAGTACTTGGCTCAACCTCTACTTGTCCTCCCTAGCTCCTGTTTTAATATTTAGAGACTTTAATATTCATGTAAATGCCCTCTCAAATTCTCTCATTTGCCAGTTCCTCAACTTCCTTAGGTCCCATAACCTTATCCTTCATTCTTTCTAAGTCACAAATAAATATAGTCATTCACTAGATCTCACCATTACCTACAAGTGTTCCATTTCCCTAACTGGAAAATCTGACATTCTCTTGTCTGATCTAAATCTTTTAGTCTATCTCTTCCTTTGCCTCATCCCTTCAAAACCTATGCTTCACCCTCTTTGGGACTTTGAACCAATCTACCCTTCAAGACTTTCTCAGGCTACTAGCCCTGTTCTGACTTCTCTCACTCTCCAAGCTTGATCCAATAGCCACTCCAACTCTATATTGTCCTTCCCTTATATCTCAGCACAGTGCCTCACATATTGTAGGCACTGAATAAATGTGTATTGACTGACTAATTGGCACATAGTAGGCACTTAATAAATACTAGCTGACTGACTGCCCTACCACCATCACCACCAAGCACACACTTCTTATCCTATCACTACACTTGCCAAACCTTAACTCTGGATAACTTCTACCACCTTTACTCATTAGTTGTTTAATAAAGCTGAAGGAAGTCTCACAACTGTGCTAACTGGGTACATGATGAACTCATATTATCCAACTTCCAAAAGTACCTCACTGTAGCAAAACAATCCTTTTATGCCTCCCTAATTCTATCTCACTCCCTACAGAAGCTATTACAGACCTTCCTTTCCTTCCCTATTCCCCTCTCAATTGAGAATCTTGTCTCTTTACTGAGAAAATTGAGGTCTTTCAAAGTCAACTCCTTCTTGTTCCATTGACTTCATCTTGTAATTCTGTAATATCCTCTTCCACTGTCTCCTCCTCTCCCCCAGGCTCTAACAAGAAGACTCCTTGCCAAAGCCAAACCTCATCATCTTCACTTGACTCCATCCCCTCCCAAATTCTCCAGTAGATCTCATCCTCAATGATCCTCCTTCTCAAATGTTCAGCCTCAGTTTATCAATCGGTTCTTTCTTAACTGCTTTCAAACATACCCAAGTCTTCCCATCCTCAAAAGACTTTCACCTAATCCTGCCATCTCCTTTAGCTATATTGTCCTATATCTTTTCTCTTTTCTCAGACAAACTTCTTGTCACCTTCATTTCCTCTCTTCTGACTCTCCAATCCTTTGGAATCTGCCTATGGACCTCATCCCTCAACTGAAACTGTTTTCTCCAAAGTTACCAATGATCTCTCTAAAAAAAAAAAGTGTGTATATCTTTTGTTTCCATGTACCCTAAATTTCTCTCTGTGTCCTTCCTCCACATAAGAAAGTCATCCCTTATAACAAAGAATTTTTTAAAAAGGAAAGAAAATGAGGACGGGAACCAAAATGATGTATGAATATATGCAATGTTCCACACCTGTAGAACCCCCACTTCTTCAAAGGAGTATGTATAAGGGAAGTATTTTCACCTATGTTTTCTTTTGGGACAGCCTTATTCTTTGTAATTTTGCAAAATTCACTTTCAATTGCTTTGTGGTGGTTGATTTTTCCACTTACATCGTTGTAGTCCCAAGGATTTCTTATTTGCCAGATTCACTGATCTTTTCTAAGACCTCATCCATCTCAGTCTATTTGCTACCTTTGACTCTGTTGACCAGCCTCTCCTCCTGAATACTTTCTCCCCATTGGATTTTCATGACAGTTCTCTCTCCTGGTTCACTTCTAGTCTGACTGCTCCAAATGTAACATCTCTCTGCCTATTGAGTCTTTCTCCCAGCTATAGCCAGGCTAGGGTCTAGCAGGTCATTCCTCCTTCCTTGGGCATCATTTCTGAGCTACAATAGACTGGAATGGACTCAACACCTGCACATTGAGTGGCTCACTCTCGTGACCTTTCAAAACTCACAAGGTCCCACGCACAGCCTCCAATTTCTTTCATCTAAATTTAAGAACAAATGCCAATGTAAAGAACCAAATCTATTTTCATGGGCCTCAGAGGGAGTAAGCCTCTTTGTCCCTCATGGGGTCTCTGTCATCCAGGGAGATCCCGCCAAAAGAAAATGACTCTGTTCTCAGTCAATAGAGATAAAGCTCCTCCTTATGTCTGGTTGTTGAGCCAGAGCCAATTACAGAAAGTGTAACCGTGTGCCAAGTCTCTCCAAGACACTTCCATTACACATTATCATGACTCTGGATGTAGCATCTGTAGACCCTTCTAAGTGGGGAATGGGATCACTAGTGGCCAGGCTCCCCTAGGAACCATTTCTGTTGAAAGTGTCACCATTCCTCCAGTCTCCCAGTTTCTTAACCTCAGCATGATCCTGGACTCATCCCTTCTTTTCATCACCTCACAGGCCAAATCAGTTACCATATCTTTTCCTTTCTACCTTCCAGGAATCTTTTAAATCCCCAGTCAGTTCTACCCTCTCTGTCCCCACTCATACTGATACCACTGTGATTCAGAACCTCATCAAGACTAGATTATTTCAAACTTCCTAATTGATATCCCTTTCTCAAGTGTCTCCTCACTTTAACCACAGATCTGGGCATGCCATTCCTCAATCCAGTGGCTTTCTATTGTCTCTTTGATCAAAGATAAACTGCTTTATATAAGTTTAGAAGCCCTACTTGACCAGGAGTCAACCTATCTTTTCCATTCACATTGTGTATTATCTCCTCCTTCTTCCTGTAATCCAGCCAAATGAGCCTTCTCTCTCTGTTCCTCACACAGGACATTCTAGCTCCTCTTTCTGTGCCTTTATACTGGCTATCAGCCATGCCTGGAATGCATTTACTCCTTCCCTCCATCTCAGAGTCCCTCTCTTTCTTTCAGATCCAGCTCAGCTGCCATCTTTGGCATGAAGCCTTTACTATTCCCTACCCCCACCCTCAATTGACAGTTTACCTTCTCAAACTACTATGTGTTTAACTTCTTTGAATATATTTGCATTTATTTCTATATAGGCTATTTATACTAATAGGCATACTTGTAGTCTACTGCATTAGAATATAAGCTCTTTGCAAGTAGAAATTGTTTCATTCTCTCTACTTGCAACCCTTTCCCTAGGCATATAGTAGATGCTTAATTAAAAACTTGTTCCTTTTATGATCTGATGCTGAGCAAAAGGAGCAGAATCAGGAGAACTTTGTGCACAGTAACGACCACAGTGTGCAAGAGTTTTTTCTGGTAGACTT
>CM053772.1:239755452-239770909 GCA_028658325.1 Potorous gilbertii | reverse complement strand
CTTCTTTGAATATATTTGCATTTATTTATATATATGCTATTTATACTAATAGGCATACTTGTAGTCTACTGCATTAGAATATAAGCTCTTTGCAAGTAGAAATTGTTTCATTCTCTCTACTTGCAACCCTTTCCCTAGGCATATAGTAGATGCTTAATTAAAAACTTGTTCCTTATATGATCTGATGCTGAGCAAAAGGAGCAGAATCAGGAGAACTTTGTGCACAGTAACGACCACAGTGTGCAAGAGTTTTTTCTGGTAGACTTGGATCTTCATAGCAATGCAAGGACATTAAAAAAAAAAATTCCCAATGGTCTTCTAAGGCAAAATGCCTTCCACACTCAGAGAAAGAACTATGGAATTCAATCACAGAATGTAGCAGATCATTTCTGTGTGTGTGTGTGTGTGTGTGTGTGTGTGTATTATGTTTTGATTTGTTATATAATTTCTTCCATTTATTTTAGTTTGCACAGCATGACTATAGTGAAAATGTATTCAATAGGAATGTATGTGTGGATCCCATATAGAATTGTATGCCATCTTGGGGAGGGAGGCGGGTAGTGGGGTGTAGGTAGGGGGGAAAATCTAAGTTTTATGGTAGTGATTGTAGAACTTTAAAAATTTTTTTTAAAAATGAAAATTAAATTTAAAAAAATTTGCTCCTTGGGAGAGGGAAGAAACAAGCATTTATTGAACACCTACTGTGTGCCAGGCCGTAGGTTAAGCACTTTACAAATATTATCTTATTTGACTGATGTCACCAGTCTTCAGCAAATGACTTTCCCTCTCTGAGTCTGTTTCATTTGTAAAATAGGGGGAGTAATGTTTGAATTATTTCTCTCCCAAGGTTTCCATGTAAGTCAAATGAAATAATGCATGTAAAAGCCTTATGCTGCTACAAAGTAGCCACCTGGTAAGGAGGAGGTCTTGAGTAAAGGCTTAGAGCCTGGCCCACTTGGGGAAGACCAGACTGGCTAGAGCAGTGGTTTCCTACTGGGAAACAAAGGAAGTAAATGTAGATGCCCATGGAAGACCCCATTGTGGAGAGGCTTAAGAAGAAGGAAAGAACTTGGAATTCATCTAATAGGCAATAGGGAGCTATTCTAAGTTCTTGAGCAGAAGTTGAGTGTTTTAATATTTTTTACCAATTTAAACAGTGGTAGTATCTTAGGAAACACATTCTGTGTCTGCAGAGCACATTGAACTCCCTCCATCCTTCTCTATACCTATTGTTCCCCTTTGAGGCTATATGTTATGAAGATAGTACTGTAGTCAGCGAGGTGACTCAATGCATAGAGCTCCTTGGGGGGGTTCAAATCTGTTCTCAGACACTTACTAGTTTTGTGACCTTGGGCAGTCATTATTTATAATAATAGTTAAATGCTTAGCATAGTGCCCGGCACATGGTAGGTGCTATATAATGTTAGCTGTCATAACTAATATTTCTAAAAGGCTTAACACGGTATCTGGCACATGGTAAGTGTTATATAAATCTTAGTAGTTGTAGTAGTAGTAGTAGTATCACCGTCTGAAGTCCTTAGTCCCATATCAGTAGACCATCTTTTGAATATTTAATCAATGTCCTAGTCTGCAATCCTTATAACATCTTTTTCAAAGGCTTACATGATTTCCAGAGAAAAAACCGAGCCAAAGTTGTTTGTTTTCCCTGAAAATACAATTAGGGTAGTAACTAGACAAGGGCAGGATACCTCTGATTAATTCACCCAGAAGCAGTACCTACTTTCTCTGTAGCTTGACCAGAATACAGGGTGATGATCAGGCTAAGAGAAGGAGGAAATCTTGTCCTTCAATCAGCAGAAGTGTCTCTTAAACTTGCTTTTCTACCAGACTGAAAGAAGAACCCTTGAGAGTTGTAGCTACGGAGGGCTTTAGGGTAATGATTCTCCTAAACGAGCCAAAAGTTAAATAATCATTGTTCTGTTGGATGACTCAGGACAGTGATTGACTCAGACATCCTGGGGGCTTGTGTGAGATCTCAGCACCGAACATCTGCAAATACTAGTTTAACTACAAATGCTCGAGAATCTTTGCACTGCCACCGATTTGACAAAACCTTCCAATAATAAAAACAAGGCTTTCCTCCCTTTCTGGTAACTGAGGGAGGGAACAAGCATTTAGTAAGTACTTACTATGCACCAAGGACTGTGCAAGTTCTTCACAGATATTATCCTATTTGGTCCTTACATCAACTCTGCCAGGGTCAATGAGTAGCATTTTAACTTATTTAAATGCCCTAGTGCTGCATTTTATTAATTACAAATGTCTTTTTTTTCATTGTAAGGACCAAGCTATTTCCCAATCTTTTCTATGTCTCATGATGATTGAGTTTAAGGTAATGTCTAATATGAAGCTAATCTGAGCCCTGGAATTACGTCTAATTACAGAATTTTATTTTTTAATTAGGAACTCTAAACTGTGAGGAGAAGTGGCTTGTTTAAGAGAAATTTTTGAAGCAGATGGATTTCTGTCCATTTCAGTTTTCTTCCTTCCTGAGAATAAATGCTTAGAATTAGAGTTACTTAATTCACAAATTTGTCTCTGGCAGCATTGTGCCTAAAACACAGAGTACAGATTTTTCCTTCATTACCTCTGTGAGCCTGAGTTTCCTCAGCTATAAAGTAGGGACAATTATATTGTGCTCCCCCTCTTACAGGAGTGTGTTAAAAAAAAAATTTGTAAATCTTAAATTGCTGTTGAAATGTTAGTATTTATTATCATTGCCGTGTTGTTCAGTCGCTTCAGTCATGTTTGACTATTCATGACTCTGTTTGGGGTTTTCTTGGCAAATATTTTGGAGTGATTTGCTATTTTCTTCTCCAGATCATTTTACAGATGAGGAAACTGAGGCATATATAGGTAAGTGATTTGCCCAGAGTCACACAGTTGGTAAGTGTCTGAGGCTAAATTGGAACTTGGGTTTTTGTGACTCTAGGTTAGTGTTTCATCTTCTGTGCTGCATAGTTGCCCCATTGTTGCCATTAGGATATCTCGATAGCAATGGGAAGTCATCAATATGGTCCCCCAATGTGACACACCTCATAGCCAGCCCATCCATACCTTCTTATCTTGTACTATATTTGTGCATATCATCACACGTATGTTCCATAGGGGGTCAACTCAGTGCTCAAAGCCTTCCTCTAGAATGCTTGACATTGCATAAATAAAAACAAAGCATGTGACCTAGTCATCAGTTATATCTTACTCTTCCTACATAACATACTTACTTCCTTTTCTAGTCATGCCTTTCTATGATGATACTGGTTCCTTCTCTTTCACAGTTCTCCATTGATAATATGTTGCAATCTGGTCATATCCTTCATGAGACTGTCCACTAACTTTTGGTTCATCCACAACTTTAATTTTTGAGTCCTGTGGTATTCCTTGACTTGTAATCATACAGGACCACCAGAAGAATATTGACGTTAAAAAAAAGTGATCCCATGTTTCAAGAAGAATCTTGGGGTCATTGAAAGAATCTGGTAATTTTCCAAAGGTAATCTAATCAGCTCCCTTCCTCTTATTCAGTGTTGGTTCCAGTTCATTACTATCTGCAGTGTCTATTCAGGATGGACCCAGTCTGTGGGGTAAGTATCCATCTAAATATATACATAGTCTGCAATAGATAGTCTTCATCTACTTTGGATTTTCCTTTGTGGAGACCCAAGTCAAGATCTTTGGAGAAATTATGCATATTATGAGAATGGGATTAGGCAAATTTTTTTTTTTGGAAAGAAACATTTCATTGGGAAGAATCTTCTCATTTCTGAGACCAACCCTTATACTTTTTCATATAGAGCAATGTTTCTTAATCTGAGGCCATAGACTAATTTTTAAAAATATTTCAATTAATGTATTTAAATGTAACTGGTTTCCTTGGGAATCCTATATATTTTATTTTATACATTTAAAATTATTATTCTGAAAAAAAATCCATTGGCTTCACCAAACTATCAATCAGAAAGGTGCATGATTCAAAAAAAAATTAAGAACCTCTGACAGTGGACACTTTAATTTATGTATTGGAAAAATGAGACTCGGGATATTTCAGAACTCTCTGGGTGTGTGGCATACGAATCATTCCCCCCATATCTGTCTGGGATCAGGAAAGGGCTAAATAGCATTGCTTAGCCATCCAATTAGGGGCAACCATTTCCTTTCTGGGGAGTCATTACTCCCAGGGCTGTGGGGAAGAACAATGGTGGTATGAAGTCATCCACATTCCTGGGTCCCTGTCCTGGATATGATCTGACTCATCCTTCAGGCCCTGGCCTCCTGTCTGCAATTACAGCTGTCTTTGGGCTCCACTTTGGAGAAGCCCAAGGGGAAGCCTGTTTCCAAGCTGCCATTGCATTCTGCCATGACCTCATCTGCCTGTGAAGAATGAGCCAGAGTGGCTGGGCTACTTAATGATCACTTAGACACAACTCAAGTCCTCAACTTTGGACTTTGCTTACCCAGGGCTCCTGGAATGCTGGCTACTCCCTTTCAGGGTTTAATAATGCTCAGGCTTTGTGTCTTCAAAGCAGCTAGAGAACATTAACCCTTTAATAGCATGACAGGCTGAGGTAGGGAACCTTTCCCAAAAAGTAACCCCATTTTTATGGATGAGGAAACCAAAGCCTATAGGAGTGAGGATGGGCCTGGTCTGTACTTCAAGGCAAGTCCATATTCAGTTCAATTCGATAACGATTTCAATTCCATAAGCCCCTACTATGTACTGGCTGTAGGCTAGAAACTGAGTGTAGAAAGATTTTTTTAAAAAGGGAAAATAGCTCTTTTTATTTAATATTTTAAATATTTTTATTTAATAGCCATTTTAATAATATTTAATATTTTGAACATTATTTTTTTTAATTCTGACCTTAACATATACTAAATAAAATGAGCATTTAAAAAATTTTTTTTTCACTTAATAGTATTTTACTTTTTTCTAGTTACATGTAAAGATAGTTTTCAATATTCACTTTTATAACATTTTGAGTTCCAAATTTTTTTCTCCCTCCCTCTCCCCCTTCCTTCCTCCCCAACATATTTCAACATTAGTCATGCTGTAAACAAAGAATCATAACAAAAGAAATAAACCAAAAGAAAGAAAAAAAGAGTATACTTTGACCTACATTCAAACTCCATAGTTCTAAAACGAGCATATTCATAGATCTACATATATATATAGATAGATAGATAGATAGATAGATATATCTATATATATTAGAACAGAAGATAAGTTTATGCTTGAAAGTGCAAATCTCTCTTATGTAGAGCTCATTTTCTTTTTCATCTTCCCCTAATTTGCTTATGGTAACACTCTTTTGTCTAAATCATGTCCCTATTTTGATCTTATCTTGGTAAATGGTGTGAGATATTGGTCTATACTTACTTTCTGCCAAACTACTTTTCAGATTTCCCAGCAATATTTATCAAATACTGAGTTCTTGTCTCAAAAGTTGGGATCTTTGGGTTTATCAGACACTAGATTACTATGTCATTACCTCCTGTGTATTGTGTACCCAGTCTACTCCATTGACGCACAACTCTGTCTCCTAGGCAGTACCAGATCGTTTTGATTAGCACTTTGTAATACAGCTTGATGTCTGAAACTGCTAGACTTCCTTCACTTTTTTTATGATTCTCTTGATATTCTTGTCCTTTTGTCTTTCTAGATGAATTCTATTTTTCTCTTTTCTAGCTCTATAAAATAATTTTTGGTAGTTTGGCATTGAATAAGATATAAGATTGAATCAGTAAATTAATTTATGTAGGATTCTCATTCTTATCATATTGGCTTGACCTGTCCATGAGCAATTATTATTTTTCCAGTTGTTCAGATATGACTTTATTTGTGTGAAAATTGTTTTGAGTTATTTTCATATAGTTCCTGGATTTGTCTTGGCAGGTAGATTCCCAAAAATTTTATATTGTCTACAGTTGTTTTACTTTTCCATTGAATTATATGACAAATTCAATATGTAACTTTCAAAAATCTTGTTTTGTGATTCCTTTGGGCTTTCTTTTCTGTTCTCTTCTCATTTTGGAAAAGAACCCTATATTTATCTCCCTTCTCTTTTCTACTTAAGCCAATTAAAAGAGAAAAAGGAAATCCACTATAATAAAATATGCCTTTGCTAAAACACACACAAAAAATTTTCATCTTGCTCATCCAAAAAGTATGACTCATTTTACACCTTAGTCCAAAACTCATCTTTCTGCAAAGAGGTGGCTAGCATGCTTCAACACTGGTTTTCTGGATTTATTTATTTATTTATTGACTTGCTTTAAGTTCCTTGACTAAAACTTCATTCTTAGTTTAGAAAAGCATTCATGGGACAAGTATTCATTGAGAATTTACTGTTCATTCACACAATAAACCTATTATGAGCCAGGCACTATGTTCATCTAATTTGTTTATGATGTGAACTTTTATATCTAAGACATGTGTCTATGTGGAGTTTATCTTAGTATAAGCTATGAAGAATATATTCTATAACCTCATTTCTGCCAGATTGCTCTCTCATTTTCCCAGCAGATTTTGTTGAATAGTGAATATTGAACTTAGTAGTCAAGGTCATGGGTTTATAAAACCTATATAGTAATTACTGTGCTACATTTTCTTTTTTATGTTGTGAACCTGAGTCTTCTGATTGAATTCTCTTTGTTTTCATGTTGTTATTTTTCAGTTGTGTCCAACTCTTCATTATCCCTTCTGGGATTTTCTTGGCAGAGACACTAGAATGGTTTGCCATTTCTTTTTTCAGTTCATTTTATTGATGAGGAAACGGAGGCAAACCAGGTAAAGTGACTTGCTCAGGATCACACAGCTAGTAAGTGTCTGAGGCCAGATGTGATCTCAGAAGATGAGTCTTTACTCCAGGTCCAGGACTGTATCCACTGGGCCACCTAGTTGCCCTCTCTCTTTGTGTTAGTTTTAATTAGTACCAAATAGCTTTAATGATTACTACTTCACAGTATACTTTGAGTTCTGGTATTGCTAGATTCCTTCCCACATTTTTTCATTGTTTCTCTTGAGGTTCTTGACTTTTTTCTTCCCCTAGATGAATTTTGCTATTGTTTTTTCCACCTTTATAAATCATATACATATACATATATACATATATATGTGTGTGTATCTATATCTATACTATAAAGGAATCAAGTAATCCTTTTGGTAGTTTGACATGATTCTGAATGAGCAAATTGACATGGATAGCACTGTCATCTTTATTATATTGACCAGGCACTGGGCTAGGCACAAAGACAAGGATGAAGCAGTGCCTGTTTTCAAGGACCTTATATCAGGTAGGGGTGAAACAACACATCTACAGATTGATAACTTCAATATATATTGGAGTAGAGGCAGTCTGCTTTAGTGACTAGAGAAATGACCTTAGAGAAAGGAAAACCTAAGTCCAAGTCTTTTCTCTGACATTATATATACTGGTGGTATGAGTCTGGCAAGTCTCCCAGGTAACTTTCTAAGACTGTAAATTGCAGAGCCTTGGCAGAAGGACTTTCTTGACTGGGAGTTTCCTACACAGATGAAATTACAGGTCTGGTCCCCTTAAAAAAATACAAAGTAATCTCAGGGGAGAGAAAGCACTGTCACTGACAGTTAGATGATATAGCTGGGCAGCATGCTAGAATCAGAAAGACCTGAGTTCAAATGTAACCTCAGCTGCTTCCTAGCTGTGGGACCTATGGTAAGTCACCTGACCTTTGTTTGCTTTAGTTTTCAGAGTTGTTCTGAGGATCAAATGAAATATTTTTAGTGCTTAGCACAGTGCCTGGCACACAGTAGGTATTAATTAATTAATTAGCATTAATAAATGCTAATTTCCTTCCTTCCTACCCTCTGAAAGAATATGGGAGATAGAGGGGGATAGGGACTGGGCCTGTGATTTCATTGGTTTAGGTTAACTTCCTTCTGAGGAAAATCCATCTACCAATGCAAGTCATTGCTTTCTTTGCAACTTAGATAGATAGAC
This sequence comes from Potorous gilbertii, assembly GCA_028658325.1. Classification (NCBI taxonomy): domain Eukaryota; kingdom Metazoa; phylum Chordata; class Mammalia; order Diprotodontia; family Potoroidae; genus Potorous; species Potorous gilbertii. The sequence continues at coordinate 239,762,909 of CM053772.1, read as the reverse complement.
AGACAGATGGATTAATGGACGAACACATAGAGAGATAGAAAGAAAAATAATGGTGATTTTAAAGCACCTACTATGTATTAGGCTTTGTGATCAGTGCTGAGGATACAAATACCATGAAGCAAGATCATCCCTGCCTTCAAACAGCTTATATTCAAGTGAAGAAAGACAACACAAAAAGGTAAGTTAAAAAGGCAGTATGGTATAGGGAAGGCACTTAAAAGTTAAATTACCTGCCCAGGGTCACAGAACCAGTATGTATCTGAGAGAGAACTTGAATACACTAGTTTTCTTGTCTTCAAAGGCATCTCCTATGGCACCCTGAAGATAGAGAGGTCAATTCAATTCAGTAGACATTTATTGAGTGCCTTCTGTTCCATTTGACAAACATTTATGATAATTTTGAAAAGAGAATTAACAGCTTGGTAAAAGGGCACAAAAAAGAAGAAAATAATGCCTTAAAAAAATAATGCCTTAAAAATAGCCTAATGGTAAAAGAGGCTCAAAAATCCACTGAAGATATGAACTCTTTAAAAAGTAGAATTGAGCAAATGGTAAAAAGAAGTACAAAATCTCTCTGAACAAAATAATTCCTTAAAAATTAGAACTGGACAAGTGAAAACTAATGACTCTATGAGACATGAAGAAACAATAAAATAGAGTCAAAAGGATGAAAAAAATTGAAGAAAATGTGAAATATCTCATCAGAAAAACAGATAGAAATATATGGAAAACAGATTGAAAGATAAATTAAGAATTATTGGAGGACCTGAAAGTCATAAGCAAAGCAAAAGCCCACGAAAGACAGCAAAAGTTAAATTTCCACAGTAAGTTATTGTTAATTGATGAAGTCATTGAGAATAAGTTAGATAATAAGAAGGCTAGCAGACTGCAGGTGGCCTCAACCAATCAAAAGACAGACAAGTGACCTGCAGAAAATTACAAAGTTTTGATAAAGGAAGCAAATTTAGCTGGAACTAGCCAAGAAAAATTACCTTGAGTTACCTGGAGAAGGTTTTTCTTCACTGTGCTTGCTTAATGAACCTCATGTATATAAGCAGACACACCCTGCATAAAATTATCCCTCCATTTTCTGATCATGAGTCCTATGTTAAAGCATGTTTGGGAGGGGGTTTATGTAATGGGCATGCAGAGAAGATGGTGACCTAATGGAAAATGGACCAGTCCATCTCCTGGTGGGAGGATCTGTCTTGAACTAACAATATATAGCTCATCTCACTTCTGTATTCAGTGCTCCCTCCTCCTGAAAAGAGGGTGGGGGCCTGATTTGGCCAAAGTGTTCAATTTCTCTGAACTCTGATATATTAAATTTTCCTTGATACCTTTTTTAGTGTCAAGAGTGTTTCTAAAAGAGCCTAAACATTATATTTTAAGAAATTATCAAAGAAAACTGCCGTGATATCTGAGATCCAGTGGATAAAATAATTGAAAAAATCCACTAATCACTTCCTGAAAGAGATACCAAAATAAAAACTCCCAAGAATATTATAGCCAAATTCCAGAGTTCCCAGGTCAAAGAGCAAATACTTTAAGCAACATAAAGAAACAATCTGAATATCATGAAGCCAGATCAGGAGAAAACAAGATTTTACAGCTTTTGCATTAAAGAAGCACAGGGCTTGGAATGTGATATTCCAGGAGACAAAGTAGATGGGATTACAACCAAAATTACCCAACAAAACTGAGTGTAACCCAGAGGTGAGGAACCTGCAGCCTTGGGGCCATATGTGGAATTCTGAGTCCTTGGGTGCAGCTTTTTGACCGAACACAAGTTTTACAGAAAAATTCCTTTTATTAAGGGAATTTGTTATGTGAAGTTTGGATTCAGTCAAAGCGCCTTACTTAAGGACCTAGAGGCAGTGTGGTCTTGAGGACACAAGTTCTCCACCCCTGGTGCACCAATCCTTTGAGGGAAAAGAATGAATATTTAATGAAATAGAGCACTTTCAGCCATTGTTGATAAAAAACACCAAAGCTGAATAGAAAATCTGATGTTCAAACACAAGACTCAAGAAAAGCATAAAAAGGTAAACATAAATGAGTATTCATAAGGGATTCAAAGTTAAACTGTTTACATTCCTATATGGGAAGATAATCCATGTATTTCCTAGGAACTTTATCATTATTAAGGCAATTAAAATGAATTTACATAGATAGAGGGCACAAGTATGAGCTGACCTGTTGGAATAATCTCCCCCTCAAAAAATGAAGGGTTAAGAAAGAGAGATTACTGAGAGAAGGGTAAAGAGAGAGATAAAATGGGGAAAAATTTCTTATATAAACGAAACACACAGGGAAGAACCCTGTGTTTTACAACCCTGTGTGTGTTTTACAACAGAGAGGAAAATATGGGTTTATGGGCAATACTTGACCATCACTTTCTTCAGAACTGGTTTAAAGGGGGAAGAACATATACATACACATACATATATATAATGTATGTATATGTGTAAACGTGTGTATATGTATGTGTATGTGTACATATGTATATTATGTGAATGTATATATACATATATAAACACACACACACATATATATATATACACATATACATATATATATGTATCTTAAAGGAAAAATGGAAATTGTTAAAGTCTTTAGATGATGTGGTGATGTTTGTGAACGACTCCAGCCATTCTGAAAAGTCATTTGAAGTCATCCCTTAAAGAGTCACTAAGATGAGAATACCCCATCACTAGGCTTTATATCACTAGGTCTATACCTCAAAGATATCAAATAAAAAAGAAAAGGACTCATATATACAAAAACATTTATAACAGTCATTTTTGTTGCAGCAAAGAGCTAGAAACTAAAGAGATTTTTACCAAGGGCAGAATTACTAATCAAATTATAGAATAGGAATAATAGTAGAATATTCTTATACCATAAGAAATAGTGGAAGGGGTAGTTTCAGAGAACCTTGGGGAGACCTGTATGACCTAATGCAGAGTGAAATGAACAGAAGCAGGAGAACAGTTTACACAACCACAATATTGTAAAGACAAACAACTTTGAAAGACTTAAGAATTCTGATCTGTAATGACCAACCAGGATTCCAGAAGCCTGATGATAAAACATGCTACTCTCCTCCTGGCAGAAAGATGATTGACTCCCAATGTCTGACAAGAAATACATTTTCAGACAAGGCCAATTTGGGAATTTATTTTGCTTGACTATGTATACTTGCTGCAAAGACTTCTTTTTCCCAATTTGGGGTTGAATGGGAGGGAAAGTGGGGCTAAATCTACAATAACCTCACCAAAAAGAGAGAGAGACAGAGGCAGGCAGAAAGAGAGAAGAATAATTGAAATATTTTTTAAACGACAAAAGAGAACAGAAAGAAAATCAGAAAAAACCATAAAGTAGTCTAGCTTTGTATATTACATGATGAATTTATTATGGGTTTGAAAAGCAGGCTGTATACTATAGAGATCCACACTGTCATTATAGTCCTCTTTTTCTGTTCTACTTTACCAAAGGAAATGTCTATTTTATTTGATGTTTGTTTAATATAGTATTAAAAAAAATTTTTTTTAAATGAATACATACCTCTTCAAGTATGAGTACAGACAGGAGCCAGGTCCTCTATAAGAAAGGAAGGAGGTTGACATGGAGTTGGTAAATTCCTGTCAGCTTCATGTCTGTTTACTCATCGATAAACTAGGATTTAGTCAGAGATCACATATTTAGAGCCAGAGGAGATGACAGAGTCCATGCAGTCTAGTCTCCTCCATTTACTGGTAAAAAAACTGAAGCTGTCAGAGGTAAAAGGGCTTCCCTAAGTTGGAAGAGCAGGGATCTGGCCCCAAGTCCCCATTCACTCTAAAGTCTGTACTCATTGTTCTGCTATATTAAGAGCTTGCCCACCACTTGCCCAGTGGGATGTTTTGGTGGTGCAAAGGGAGGGTCTAGAAGAAGCCAGGAGACAAGGAGTAAGTTGACTTCTTTTCCCCAAGGCTACAGAAGATCAAGAGGAAGGGGGGAAATGTCCAGGAGTCTGGAAAGAACCTCATTGGGTTTCAGGGATGCTGCACCCCCGTTAGTTTCCCCTCTCTCCCTTTAAATGTTCCCTTTCTGCCTCTTTTGTTTCTCTCCCTCCCCATCATCTCAACTTTAAAATATTGGCCTTCTGTCAAGTTCTCTTTTCTTCTCCATAATCTCTCCCTTAGTGACATTATTCACTCCCACAGCTTGATCCATATCCCCCTTGGGCACAACTCCCTAAGTCTGTATCTCAGCACTAGAAGGGACCGGGGAACCTTTCCCAGACCAGCCGTATCCTCTGAACAATGGCCACTTTGTCTGTTCTACCAGCTTGAGGGTTACCTTTTCTAGCTTCCTATTGTTTGATGTTGGCTGATGTAAGCTTATCTTACCTCTGCAACTGTATTGTTCTTTGGGAATTTCATAATATCACCCAGCTGGTGTTGGAACAGGCCTAGAGAGGGTTTAGTCCAATCTCCACTCCCTCTACCCCCATTTTACAGGTCAGGAAACTGAGACTCAGTGAGGTTAAGTGACTTTACTCTTTCCCCTGCTCTCTCATGCACATACACCATAAGACCCGCATGTGGCCTAGTCATGGTCTCTCCTCTCCTGCCGCCATCCCTTCCCCCAGCATTGCCTCTTTCAGCTTGGACAAAAAAATAGGTATCTATGTTCTGGCACCCCATGGCCCCATCTCCCTACCCTCTACGTGTGACATTTGCGTTCTGTAAGAGCAGAGACTCTGACAGCTTTTATACTGACTTTTGTAAGCTCAGCTCCTTGTATGCATACATCATGCTTTTCATATAGCATACTTAAACACTGACCAAAGCAAACTGAATTGAGGGAATGGAAGCTCTTCCAAAATCTGACTTCGCTTTGCTTTCTCCAGGTGTGTTTCCTTCCCCTCCTCAGGAATGCTCATCTTTCTGCTCACCAAACTCAACATTTCATCTGCCTCTGTACCTTTGCTCCTTCCCGTCTCCCAAGCCTGAAATGCATTTCTCTCTTCTGTCTGCTTCACCTGGACAGGCTCCAGCTTATCAACATCCTTCCTAAAATGGGGTCCCCAAGGGTTAACATAAGAGTCTGGATATGGTCTGGCCAAAATAGGCTGCATAGAAGAGAAGAGGAAAGGAATGAATCATTTATTAAGTGCCTACTATGTGGCAGATGCTGTGCTAAGCACTTTACAAATGTTATCTCATTTTATCCTCACAACTCTGGGAGGCAGGTGCCCTATTCTCCTCATTAAACAGTAGAAGAAACTGAGGCAGATAGAAGTTAAGTGACTTGCCCAGAGTCATACAGCTAGTAAGCACCTGAAGCTGAATTTTAAATCAAGTCTTCCTGACTCCAGGCTCTACCCACTGTGCCACCTTGGCTGGCTTCTTTCACGGGTTTTTTTTAAACATTCCTCAGTTGATGGGCATCTACTCGATTTCCAGCTCTTTGCTACCACAAAGAGTAGCTGATTTCAATAACGGCCAACAAACATTTATTAAGCTCCTCCTATGTACCAGGCACTGTGTACTGGGGGTACAAATATGAAAAAGAAAGATAATCTCTTCCATTATAAACTCCATAAAGGAGCTTATAATCTAATGGATAAAGACGGAACAAGAAAGACAGCTGAAAAGTAGGAGAGAATAAGGTATAGAGGAGATGTCTGTCCTGTCCCCCTCCTTAGATGGAGGAGTTAAATGCCTCCACCCTCCAATCAGAAGGGCAGAGGGTGATTGAATGTTGCAAGATGTTGAGATTTTCCAATGGTGAATTTATTAGGGGAAATATTTGAAATGTCTGATAGAATTCTAGTGATGTAAGACTGGAGGTCAGAAGAGAGGTTAGGGCTGGACAAATAAGTCTGAGAATTATTTGCATAGGGATAACCAAAACGAGGGGCACTAAGACTTCTATAGTACTGAGACCAAGTTGAGAGTTAATTAACTATGTTGGGTCACTTTGCCATGCAGAAAGGGACCCAGCTTTAATTCAATAATTATTGAGAGAGGGTTTTGTGTAATTACATTACACAAAATTATATTACTAGGTTTGGGAGCAATGCAAAGATGACAAATAGCAATAACATGTATGTTATTGTAGCACTTTTCTTACAATAACCCCTTGAGGCTGATTTTTTCTCGTTCAATTATATCCAGCCGTGTCCGATCCTTCCTGACTATTTGATGTTTTCTTGGCAAAGATGCTGGAGTGTTTTGCCATTTCCTTCTCCAGTGGATTAAGGCAAACAGAGGTTATATGATTATGAGTTGCATGGGGTATTCGGGGAGGACTGGCACCTCTGAGGTGAGGGCTTGCCAGCCCTCTTCAAGGATGCATACCCACCTTTGGTGTCCACCTTTCACCCAACTCTCACCTGTGGCTCTAAGAAGCTGAAGCAGGAGCAGCAGCCACACCCTGGTAAAACCATCTCGGCAGACAGGCTAAACCAGGCTGAGGGTAAACCACAGGCCTCAAATCTATGGGTGAGTTAGGGGGGTTGGTCAGATGTTTTTTCCAAGAGTCCAGATGGAGGACTTGAACCAATGAGGGTTTCAACTATACTGGTAGAAGTTTCTCTCCTCATTACAATGTAAGTTGTTTACCTAAGGTAGAGATTGTCTTGTGCTTAGCAGAATATCTGGCACATAGTGAGTGGAAAATAAATGATCATGACCATTCAATAGCTCTTTAGCTACAATTTTCAAGGGTTCTTCTTTCAGTCTAGTTGAAAGGCAGACTCTAGAGATACTTACATTGTTTGAATTGCCAGATTTTTTTCCTTTTCTTAGTCTGATTGTTACTCTATTTGGGTAATTCATGGAGAAATTGGGTACTGCTCCTGTGAGAATTAGTTAGGGATCCCCTGCCCTTGTCTAATCATTAATCAGACAAACTTGAGACCTGGGAAAGACCTTAGATTAAAAAGGCCAAGGTCTGCCACTGCATCCTGTGCTATCGCCACTGGTCTTGACTTATGTCTTGCCACTGGACTCTGATGGCTGGAGGAGAAAATGAGGCTGATGAATTTGCATAGCTCTGCCTCACTTAAACTCAATTTACTGAAAAATCAAGATAGCACCCTCATGATGGTGATGTCATTGGTCTTCTTTGAGAATGAAGGATGAACAACCGCATATTATCTATATACCTAATTAAAGTTATAGGGATGAATGAGATTACCAGAGGAGAGACGGCAGAAAGAGAAGAGGGTCAAAGACAGAGTTTTAGGGGATCCCTTCATTTAGTGGGTGAGAGGGGGAATAGAAACTACCAAAGAAAGCAGAGGAGAGACAGAAGAAAAAACCGGGGAGTGTTGTTTTTCTGAAGCCATCTCCAATCCATCTTCCACTTTCCTATTAAGCAGATCTTCCTAATCACATCTTCTACATCACCTCCTGCCTCTCCCCAATCAATTCACTCTAGTTGCTTCCTGTCACCTCCTCCAA
>CM053772.1:239723653-239754952 GCA_028658325.1 Potorous gilbertii | reverse complement strand
TGAAAGTGCCTGTAGTTTGTCTTCTTTGCAGTGGAGAGATTCATTTTTGGGCAGTGAAGTAAAGTGGTCTCCTATGGATTTACTGGATCTTTTGGAAGATGGAAGATTGGGTCATCATGGTACAAGCAGCAATTTGTGACTTTCAGAATGATTGGAAGTGGGAGATGGGATGGGATGGGCTTGTCCATTAGACTTCCTTGCTGCTTAGGTGCGGTTTTTTTTTTCCTATAACTTCTTTACAGCTAATCTTTGGTGTGTAACCTGGGGAAGGGAGGTGATATTCAGGGGCTGCTGATCCCAAACCTCAGAGCAGTGGGAGCATTTTTTGGAGGGCTTAATGTCCTCTCATAATCATCTTGTCTTCCAAGTCACCCAGGGTCCTTGATATCTGTGTAAGCAGAGTACAAACTCTCTCAATTCCAATTGGGATTGAGCTGGAAAGGCTTTTGAGTATGGACTCCAGTGACAGTGTATGTGAGAATCAGTCTAAGATAGGAGAGGCTCATATCAGGTGACTGTCCATAAAAGGAGGATTTTTTTTTCCCCACAGCATCTCTTGGACAGTGTCCTGAAGTGAGGAGAGGAGGAGGGTGTATAATCTTTATAGGTGGAGAAATTTTTCTAAAGGATTGAAATGATAGTATTTGGGGACATATGACCTCTTGGCACACTCTCTGCTTTCTCATATTCCCAGAGACTGCGGAATTAACTGGGGTACCTCTTTTGTGGGATGACCCTCAAGCCCTGAAATGTGAAGCTGTATTTGTCCAGAAAGGGGAGAGGCCAGTTTGACCATGTCTGTGTATGAGCTGAGCCTCCCTGAGGTCAGGGGCCTTGTGTACTTTTTAACATCTCTCAGCTGATGGAAGAAAATGAGGTTTCTGTAGATCCCATGGTGGGTATGTGGTGGAAACATGATTCTGACTGTGTGTATTTTTGGTGGGATGGGAGGATAAAACAGACAATTTTATAGTTTGTGGTTTGGTCAGTGAGAGTGTTTCTGTGAATGATGTCTGGGCAAGTGTGTTTTGATTCTGCCTTGCCCTTTTGAACTCAGTTCTGGAGTAGTAGGAGATCTTGGCCTAGCTCTATGGGGTAGTCTGTGTGATATTAGGCTGATCTCTTTCCCTCTCTGGATCTCACTTTTCTCCTTGGTAAAAGGTGGGCCTTAGGTGAGATGAGCACTGAGGGTTTGTTTCAGCTTGAAATCCTTGAACTTGTAAAACACTGTGGATGAACTGTGGGCTTCTTTACCCCAGGAGTCAAGGGTTGGGCTTGGCAGCACTCTCTCTAGTGGCAGAACTGTGTATGTATGTGTGATGTACACATATATGTACATGTGTGGTATATAGGTATGTATATGTGTGGTATATATGTGCCTGTGGTATGTGTATGTACATACTGTGTGTGTGTGTGTGTGTGTGTGTGTGTGTGTGTGTGTGTATGTACATATGCATATATTTGGACAGACTGGCCCTATTCAGCCCTGTGCGTTCTGTCTCACAACACCTGATCCATTTCTTTCCTTCTTGTCACGTCCCTTGTCCTGGTTCATTCCCTGCTCACGTCTCACCTGGTCTCTTTTGTGGCCTCCCAGTTGATCCCTCTGTTTTTGACTCTCCCCTCTCTCACCCATCTTCTACTGAGCCTCAGATCATTAGGTCACATCCTTGTTCCAGAAGCTTCCTAGTTCCCTTTTGCCTCTGAGATAAAATGCAGACTCCATTTTAGGGCCTATGCCCTATTACACTTGGGCATGCATTCTTCATTCCAGCTCAACTAGCCTAGTGGATATTTTCTGAAATTCCATCTCCTGCCTGTGTGCATCTGCATAGGTTGTGCCCCATGCCTAGGATGCCCTCCCTCTAGATCATGGCTGCCTCTTGGAATGCCTGATTCTGGGCTCACCTAGCCTTTCCTGATCTCCCCCTCCTCTTGTCAGTGTGTATTTATTGTGTATTGCCTTAGTTGGGGCCAGGTTTTTTTTTTTCTTTCGTAGAATGAAAACTCCTAGAGAGCAGGCTGATTTCTGTCTTGTTCTTGTTTCTCACTCCACTCCAGCTTGTAGCAGGTACTTATTAAATGTTCATTAAATGGAATTGAGTTCAGCTATGCTTTTTGGGTTGGCACATCCTTTGCTGCTGTGGTGCAACAAACTGTTATGATGAGTGTCTCTGCTTTGTCAAGAGTGCTAGAGATGGGTTGGTTTTTTTCTCTTTTTTCTAAGGAATTTAAAAACTGATAGTGGAAAGAATGCTGGATTTGAAGTCAGAGGACTTGGATATTCCACTGCCTTGGTGACTTCTGGCCTTAACTCTTTGTGCCTCTGGTTGCCCCTTTATAAAAGGAAGTGGTTGGACCAGAAAACCTGTGTTCTTTCTTTGCTTTAAGCCTGTGATCCCATGGAAGCTCTTTGCTATATTAAGTTTTCTCAGGAAGTGAGTTTGCCCTGTTAACTGCCATGCCTTAAAAAAGAAAAATCTGATGCTGGGGCTTTAAGAAGTAGCTGGGAGGTCCATCTCCTGCTTTTAGGCAGGCCACATAGAAATCTTGCCAAGTATAGAAATAGAAAGACTGCTACAAAGCAGTCTTTAAAAGCCTTCAGAGGTGGGATTCTAACACTGGACAGTGGGGCTAAGTTTTCTTTACATTTAACCCAATTAAGATGGAATTGAATGTGGCAGGCTGCCCTTCCATCTAGCCTATGGCTCTCCACCTTGGGCCTAGACCTGTCTGAGGGCATCTTGAGGTGACAGGAAGGACATAGGAACTGGTGGCTGAGGGTCTAACATGATGAGGAGTGGGGAAAGGAGTAAAGATCATTCAGACGGTGGCCCGAATTTTATAAGTGGAGCCAGCTGAAGGCCAGAGAATTAAGGAACTTGTCCAAGATTGCAAAGGTAGAATCAGAGCCACTGTTTGAGCTCCAAGGTTTTTTTTGTCCTCCAAACTTCAATGTTCTTTCTACCACACTGATTCTAGCCCAAATATAGGCTATAAAAGCTTAAATTACTGTCAGTCTTTCATAGACCCAAGACTATAATTAAAAACGAATAATCTATAATGAATTTAAAACTTTAAGCAAAAAAAAAAAATACCCAAACCCTACTGACTTTTTTTTGTTTTTAAAGAGAGACTTCCAACATATAGAAATGTTATCCTTTGATAATGGCCATAGAAACTTCCCTCTTTTGTGCCTCAAAGAGTGTTCTGGCTGGGAAGGACCTCAGAGCCCTCTTAGGCCACCCCGTATATCTGACCAAGAAACTACGGGTCCTGGAGCGTCCCCAACTAATGGCCTGTCTGCCTTCACTGACAGACCTCCAACCAGGACACTGGGATAGCTCCTACTTGTTAGGAAATTTTCCCTAAACATTGAGCCAGAATTTGCCTCTCTGTGACTTATATGTCTTATCATTCTGGCTTTTACTCTTGGAGGCCAAGGAGAAGAAGTCTGAACCCTTACATAGGGGATGGTCCTTCAAATACCTGAAGACATTAATTTTTTTAAAGAATTCTTTTTATTTTGAACTGAACACAAAAGAAGATGAGCATTTTTAAATACCTAGTAGAACAGAAAAAAGAGATTTGTATGGGAAACTGGATATTTTATATAGTCTGCTTTTCTTTTCAAGCATATAAGCACTTTAACATGTCCCTTTCCAAGTTGTCCTCCTTGCCCAGGATCCTTGCTGGTCTTCCTTCTGTTCGTTTCAAGACTTTTATCATGTCCCTCTGATCTCTTCTCCAGGCTAAAAATCCTCAGAGCCTTGTATGGCATAACTTTGAGACCCTTCCTTCCCTGTTTGCCCTCCTTGGGGCCGGGCCCCTCTCTTGTTATTAATACGGATTTTCATCTGGTAGGTTGGATGAGCAAGAAATCTCTCCCCTGTGTCCTTTCTTGGGTTAATTTTGGCCCTTGGAGATGAGGGGGGTAGTGATGTGTGAGGGAGGGATTGAATAGCTAGCATTTATATAATTGTAGAATGTATAATTAAGGGCTCTGCAAGGTACGTTTATGTGTTACCTCATACAACATCCTCACAAAAAATAGTGAGATAAGGCGCTATTGTTATCTCCCATTTTACATCTCAGGGCACTGAGTCTGAGAGAGGTAAAGTATCTTTTTCAAAATTACATAAAAGATAGTGTCTGTCTGAGGCAGGATTTGAATTCAGATCTTCTGGACTTCAGATCCAGCTGTCTGCTCACTAAGCCACAGTACATGGTGGGGTGCCTGTATAGTTCAGCATCCTGCCTGTTGCTTCAGTGAAAGGTAATGGCTGCTCAGCAGAGGCAGAGCTACATCCCAGGTGTTCTGACTCTCAGCCCTGGGCCCTTTCTGTTAGGCTTGGACAGGTAGATTAGACAGCGACTTCTTGCCGTTGAAGTCCTTTTCTTTGCTCCCTGGGAGCTGATCTTTCTTCCTCAACTGTGATTGATAAATAAAGGACACTGATCTGGCTCCTGACCAGTTGGCCCCAAAGAACGCTATTCTGTTTCTGAGACCCTTGTGACCTCCTTGTGGGTCCTGTGCAGCACATTTTATATTGCAGTAGAAAATGAAGGAAGGAAGTCCCATTCTGGGCCCATAGCAGAAGGAGCCTGGTTAGGACTGTCTCCTTAGCAAGTCATGCCTGCCTGCCTGGATGTTTTTCCGTTCCCTTTGTGAAGATTTTGAAGTTGTTGTTGATAGAAATGCTGGTTATTACTTTTGTTGTTTGGTTTTCAAGGTATCAGCCTGGCTGGGCCAGGAGTTTTTGGTATTAATTGTCTCGGCTTCCTGATGTCCTGAAGAAAGCCTGCTTTAGGCCTTCACTTGACTCCCTGATGCCCATCAGGTGCCTCTTCATTCTTTCTCCTGGAGCCACTTTGATAGCTCTAGACCCTCTCCAAGTTAGGCCCTCCTGGGCCACCCCTCGGAATTCAGACTTCTGCTCCAGACCCTGGGCTCTGACCTGTTGACTTTCATCTGATTTTGCCTGGAACTAGGCCCCTTATTCCCTTACCAGCCGTCCCATAGTTCCTCACCTTCCGATCAGTCCCAGCTTCCGTATAAATCCAGATGGATTATGCACTGGCTGCATGTCTGTGTCCTCTGGGCTCCCTTGATTGGGCATTCTGGTGCCTCTAGTGCCCCCTCTACCTTCCTAACATCCTGTCACATTCCTTTGCATGACCTTGCACCAGCTGAACTAAACAATCTCTTTCTCCTTGAACATGCCTGGGACTGACTTGTTATTCACAGACCCACTTCCTGAAGTACCTTCTTTTCTGCTTTTCACCTATATATCTCTCTGCCACCTTTAAAGGCCAGCTCCATTATCATCTCCTACAGGCAGCCTTCCTAGATGCCTCCATCTTCACCATCTTTCCCCTTGACCTCATTTTGGACTTAGCTCTGGGCCTTCTCAGTGTCCTAGTCTTGGAGTAGTGGGCATTGTAGTTACCCATACTGGGACTTTTCCTTCCACTGAACTTAGAGTTCAGTGGAGTTAGGTACTGAATCTTATCTAAACTGCCCCTCTTTCCTACCCCAGCACAGTGCTTTGTACACTGTAGATACTTAATAAATGCTCATGGCTCTTGGGGTCTTTGTTTTCCCAATAGAAGTTGAAGGCTTGCTGGTAGAACTCCAGCCATAGGTGGGGGCTCTTTTTCCCATGTCCTTGAGCAAGAGAAGGGCATAGGAAGTACTGTGTTGGTTCCTTCTTCTGGGGCAGTTAGGTGACCCAGTGGATAGACTACTAGATCTAGAGTCAGAATGTGATGGTGATTGTAAAACATTGTGTGTTTGGTACACAGTGAGCACTATATGTGTGTGTGTGTGTGTGTGTGTGTGTGTGTGTGTGTGTGTGTGTGTGTGTGTATCTGTCTGTCTCTATACATATAGATACATATATAGATATATATATATAGACATATAGATATATATGTATGTATATGTATATATATTATATGATATTGTATATACACTCTATTATATTAGTCATCATTATTTGTTACCACTGTGTTCCCATGATGTAGGTGTTTACTGCTTAGACCGTAGTTTGTAGTGGGGCACTGATTGGGCTTTGACCATGTCCAGGGATTTACCACAGGGCTATATAAAGAATGGAGGCGCCTGCAGGGCTCACCCTGCCTTGACCTCTGGGGCTTCCAGAGTGGAGAGGAGGCTGCACTTCACATCCACCGCAGCCATGGCTGCTCCAGCAGTTGCTGTGACTTTTCTGTGAAGAAAACAATGGGTTTTCAGTATCTGAGTCCTCAGCTTTGAGGGCCTGTTGCTTACCAGACATGGGGTCCATGGGGGGGGGTGTCACCTCTTGGGGGGGACTTTTCCTTGGACACCAGCTGTAGCCTCTTAACCTCTTATGTAGAATGAGTATGCTTGGCCGTGATGGTCTTCAAGATCCTGATACAAATATCAAATTCTCTTCAGTAGAGCAGAAGCCCCTTGAGGGAGACACTGTTTCTTTTGCGTGTGTGTGTGCACGCCCCTCAGCACTTCACATGGTACCTGGCATATACTGGATATTTACTGAGATAAACTGGGTCTCCTCCCTGACAGCCTGATCTGGCTAGGTGAGGCTTCCACAGGAATGCAGGCTTTGGTAGATTGGGGTCCTGACTCATCCTCCTTGGAGCATGCTCTCTGACGCCTGTCTTTGGACACGTTGACAGCCTGCGATCTGGGGAAACCGGTGACTGGTTCAATCTTAATAAATGTATGAGGACTCTGGGGAAAACAATGAGCCCTTGTGGCTTGAGGCTGAGAGAGAGCTGGAGCCCTAGCCACCCTGGCAGGGCCCTTGTCATCCGAGGGGACCTTTTGTGACCGGAAGCCTGGGAGCTTCTATCTGGGGTTAATACTGTAGAGCTGCTATTTGTCCATTCTTTCCCACAAGCATTTATTAAGTGCTTATTGTATGTGCTGGCCATAGAGTGAGGGAAAATGAGCTTCCATGATGTTGGATGTTACCATTCCCAGTTTAATTCCAGGAATGTTTATTTAGGTGTCATTCTGCATGAGGCCCTGAACTGGACCCCAGGGATGCAAAGGTGAAGCAGGTGTCTGGCTTCTGGTAGCCATGTCTTCTTAGCCTTTGATCTGCTTCACACTCTGCAGTGCAGGTTCTTAACCTTTTCTGTATTGTGGACTGCTTTTGGCTGTGTCTGCTTTTCAAATGCCTAAAATAAAATACATAGGATGGAAAAGGGAGCCAATTATATTGAAATACAGGTATTGAAAGATGATGAAATCAAGTTCATGGAATCCAGGTTAGGAACCTCTCTCTGTTCCTGATTTGAGAGGGGGTCCCAGAGAGGTTTAGAGATCATTAGACTGGTGGTCCCGAGTGTCAGCTCAGCCACTTATTAGCTAGGTAACCTTGACCAGATCCTTTCACCTCTCTGAATCTCAGTTTCTTAATCTGTATTATAGGGACAATAATGCAAACCCCAATTTTACTCACAGGGTATTTTTGAGGGAAGAACTTTGTAAACCCTAAAATCCAGAAACTTGAGTTGCTACAGTCAGAATTGATAATGGGTATAAAAATGTTTGGGTAACTACACAGCACTGTATAAATCATAGTGAGAGCTTTATTTCCAGTGGATGGCGTTTAAAATGTTGCCCTCACACCAGCTCTGTAACAGATGTGGGTCAGTTATCATTAACCCCATTTTACAGATAAGGAAACTGATGATCACAGTGGTTGAAGTAACTTTCTTCCTTGAGGGGTTTCTCAGTCAGGACTTGAACCCTGATCTTTGAGAATTCACATCTAGCCCAGACAGAAGCTCCCAGGCCTTTGGTCACAAAGGGTCCCCTTAGGTAAGGGCCCCCTTGTAAACAGTGGCAGCACCTTGTCATAATGTATGGTCCATCAAACAAAAAGTTATTATTCCTAATTTTAATGTTTTAAAACTATGACACCACTTTCCTATTTTTGCAGTATTGACTAGGTTTTCTGTAGCATTCTAAATAAAGCTCAAGGAGTAGGAAATAGTGTGAAGGGACTTGTGGATTATTTAAAGGAAGAGAGCTCATTTCAGTTCGGTGGGCATTTGTTGAGTGTTGGGTGTTGAGCTCTGTGCTAGTCACAGGGCGCTACAAAGATGGAAATGAGGGAGCCCCTTCCCTTCTAGAGCTTAAGATTCTGCAGGAAAAGTGGACTTTTTATTTCTTCAAAGCCTTGACAAATACCCTTGTGGGGGTGGGGTGGGGGAGTGGTACTGACCTGAGTCAGTGGAGACCAGAGACCACCATGGCTATCTTGGAAGTATATTTATGGGTGCTGTTGCCATGGAGACCTATAGATTAAAGATTCTTTGTTCGAGGGGTCCCTTGCTCTGGTCAGTCACAGTTTGGGTGGTTGGGGTAACAAATCTGACTCAAAGGCCAGAACTAGATTTGACCCGTCTTGGAGTATATATAGCTGGTGTTTCCTTATGAATGCCCTTTCCACGCCTCTCATGAGAGCCATTCTAGTAACAGAAGTAGAGCGTGATTCCTGCAAAGAAGAACACAGTTATGTAAATCCCACTGTAGAGGATGTCAGGACACTCTCACAGCTGGATTTAGAGCAGGCACCTGTGGGTTTGAGGAGAGAACTTTCAGTTAAACTCTAGGGATCCAGGGGCTTCCCGGAGAGGGGTTTACTGCTTTAGGACTGATGAACCTAAATGAGGGGCAAAGATGTAGGAGTTCAGTTTTCAGTGCTCACAGTTCTGTTGCTGTACTTTCATGTGTAAACCTGGATTATAGCAACTTTAGAATTAGGAACAGAAGTATATCTTTCCCTCACAGAATGTTAGAGCAGTCCAGTACATACTGGACAGGATCGCCTACAGTATGACAGGCATCCATTCAGTATCCATGTGAAGACCTTGAGTCATGGGGAATTCATGGAGTTGTAACTAGGGCGGGGCTACCAGACCTCTTCCACAGGGTTACTGAATTTAGAGCATGCAATCAATAATAGTGACATTCCTTTAGCAAGGCAGAAACGGAGCTTAATGTCAGTTTAATAAAACTACCTCCCATAGGAAGCTATCAGATAATGGCCTTCTCCTTTCTCACTTCCCTTCTTCCTGAGCCTCCCAGTAATGTCCTTGTACCAGTCTCTTGGAACCTTTGTTCTTTGTGCCACTTAACCCAGGTGATAACTTGCTAAAATGCCTAATTACAGCCCAGGGAACCCACTATCTTTTGAAATCACCCATTCTATTTTTGGGCAGCCCAAATTGTTATAAAATTTTTTAAGGTTCTCCACTCCTACTCTAGAACCAGAGTAGGGCAGGACTGCTTTTTCTTTAACCTGATAGACCTTCTTAAAAAGCTACTTAGCCAGGGGTCATATTACCTCCTAAGTCTTTTCTTCTCCAGGATAAAAACATAGGCAGTTTCTCTCCTTGATCCTTGTATGGCCTGGTCTCCAGTCTCCTCACTGCCCTAGTCATTTTCCTCTGGACACACTCCACTTTGCCAGTTAGAATAAAAACACCTCTGTTCTGTATCAGCCTGTGAGATGCACCTGTGTACTTGGTAAAACTTTTACATCATCCCCTAAATGAAAGCGATTGTGTTTCTTCTTGTTGCCTTTGTCTGACGGTTTATAAGAAAGGGTGTTTTAGCATCCATCCTTGTGTAGTGGTGGAGGTGTGTGGGATGTCATTGTGTGTCCTGCTGTCTCTGCAGGGCTCTGAGGCCTTCCAGAGTTTGGCTGGTTTAGACTTCTTTCTCTTCATTTGTTTGTTTCCAGATGGCAGCCAGGCAATGAATGTTAAAAACTGTGGTCTGGTGTCATAATCTGCCTGGATGATGGGAGACCTGGTGCACTTCAGAGATTCTCCTTCTGCCAGAACCTGAGGGTCCATCCTCTCAGACCTGTGTACTTGGGTTCATCCATTCATAGACTGCCAGTATTACAGACGGTCAGAGCTGAGGGGGGCCTTAGGATATGGAATGAACATGTCAGAGCTGTAAGGGCCTTAGAAGATGAGGTGTTAGAGTTGGGAGGAACCTTAAGAATACAGCAATCATCAGAGCCAGAACGGGTCTTAGAGTTTAGGATTGACAAGGCTTAGCAGGACTTTTGAGACCATTTTGTCCAAGCTGTTGATTTTTCCAGAGGGAGAAATTGAGGCCAAGAGAAAGCAACCATTTTGCCCAAAGCCATGGAAAATTGGTGGCAAACATGGGACCCAGAGTTGGTGGGGAGAAGAGCAGTGCCTAAAGGACCCAGCCTGGAGTCAGGAGATGCTGCCATTGTTCTTCCTACTTGCTTGACCTTGTCCAAATCACTTCCCTCCTCTGGGCCTCAGTTTCCTCCTCTGTAAAATAAGAAGTGGTGATGACATGGTCTCTAAAGTATAGTGCCCTTCTTCTACAGGCTGCTTTCCTTCAGTGGAGAACTGGCCAGCTGGGGATGACTCTGCCCATAGGAACATGTGACATAGTCTCCCTTAGGTATGAAGGAAGGAGCTGTCACTTCTGTCCCCAGAGGTAGTGAGTGTACAGTGTGGCCCAGAAGGGCTGTGATCTTGGTCAGGGAGCACCTACGTTACTAACATAATAGTAATTATTAATGTGCTGCAGAATGAAGAAACTGAAGCCGAGAAAGGTCACATAGCTAGTAAGTGTCTGAGGCCAAATTTTAATTGCCGTCATCCTCATCTACGTCTGATGCTGTCTCCACTGCATCCCTTACCTGTCTTGGTTTGTAAGTAACTAGGTGACCGACCACAGGTACACTGACTTCAGCCTTAGGTCCAAACCCCTCCTACAGTTATTGGAACCATCATTTGGTTGGTATTCCTCAGCCTTGGTCCTTGAAATAACCAGCTTTGCTTTCTTTTTAGGTATTGCTCTGACTCTTCCTCTGCATTGAATTGAACTGCCCACTTGATTCATGTACTTAGGGTTTTCCCCAGTTTCCACAACTCTTCTTCCCTGACCCTGCCTCTGGTGCTTCTCTATGTCCTGGTGACCTCCGCCCTTCCATTCCGGTTCAACTTATTCAAGTTGAGAAGTCCAGTCCTCTCCCTTTCCCCCCAGTTCTTTGCCATATGAGTGTACTTGTATTGAATGGAGGCTGGGAGGTGAGAAGAAAGGGGAGCAGTGGAGATCAGACTGCTCCTCTCTCTGTGCAGCCTTTAGACAACTGGAGTCATGGGTCAGAGCGGGGAAACAAGGGTCATTTCTTTGGGAGTGTCAGGAGGGATGGCTGTGTGAAGTGTTGAAATAAAAGTCATTCTCCTGCCACTGGACCAGAAGGCAGGAGCTTCTAGGATCCATACTTAGGAGAAGGCTATTTGTGTTTTTGAGGCCAGACCTGGGATTTCACTGCTTAGGGAGCTTCTTTCTTCTGGCAGTGTAGATCAGCACTGACACTGAGAGTTGTGTTTGCTAATAGCTTTAAAAACAATTGAACTAGGTTTTGAGAAAAACAGAATTATTAGTAAGATCCCCTGGCCCCAAATCCTGCTGTTTGGGGATGTAAAGATATTGTTCCCTTTCCTGATTTCTCCCCTCAATCTCTCTCACACACATACACTGTCACATACACACAGACACACACACACACATGCCAGCACATACTAGCATGTACACTGCTCTCTCTCAAAACCAAAGCAATTTAAAATAAATATTTTGAGACCTAGCCCATGCTGCTGTTCCCCTGGATCCTCTCCTAAGTACCCCGGATGCAGGCCTCCCTCCATCCCCCCCCCAGCACTGAGTACCTAGAGCTCCCTAGGGTGGGCCTGCTGCAGGTGCTCCTGAAAACCCAGGGCTATACTCCCCAGGCCCCACGTGACCCCCCCGTTGATTCCACTCTTGGTTTGTTGTAATTTGGCACCATTGTTGCCACAGCTGTCAGCAGCTGTGTACGAATTTTCTTGTCCTCTGCCGTGAAGATTACCAAGTTTATTTTGAGGCATGAAATTTCTTGAAATGGGAGACTTCAGAAGAACTCAAGCAGAAGGAAAAAGAATAAAAAAGCAGTTGGATTTATGGAAGTTGGTCTCTGTAAGCAGTTTGAGGGTCATAGTGAATGATGGAAGCCTTCCCGTTCTATCATATTAGAAGCTGGAGAAGGATGGAGATATTTATTTTCCATCTTCATAGAGGGCAAAATAAGGGAAAACAGAGGGAAAGATTTGGGATCAGTAAAAGCAAGGTCTTTCCCACTATGAGTATTGCTGGTATCTGGACTAGGCGTCTACTGGCTTCTGTGAACTCAGTTTCCCAGGGTTGGGGGATGGAGTCCTGTCTGCAGTAGTGGTATCTCTGGGATTGCTCAGATCTGGATTTCCTTCCGGGTAATGGTCATGTCCTTTTACAAAGGGTGTCTCCCCTTGCCCAGGTTCCTTAGGTGGCGAGTTGTCTTGTTTCAGAACCTCAGGGATCCATGATTTCAGCAGTGTAGATAGATGCTCCCTCTGAATCTTAGTGGATGATTTGGGGAGTTGTGAAAAAAATGTGTGTCCAAAAAAAAAAAAATCTCATTCCCTTCAGGGCTCCAACTTCTGCCAGTCTGTATTATGCCATCCAGCCTGGTTTTCCAAACCACTGACGCAGAGCCTCTCTGTTTGTCCTTGGGCCTGTACTCAGCCTTCTTAACTTGGGAAGGACACAGTAGAACCTAGATTCTTGTGGTCTTGCCTTTGAGGGAGGCTGTGAGCCTAGGATACCTCTGATGTATCCATTGTCTCACGTCTGGGGATTCTTCCCATCCCTACACCAGGCAAGGGGACAGCTTTGCGTCAGGCCAACGCTCTGCTCTGAGGCTGACGCTCTTCCTTTGGCTAGTTCCTGGCTTCCTGTGTGTCACTTCCTGGTCTTGGTTCATGTTTCCCTCTCCTTCTCCCTAGACATCTGTTGATTTCCCTGGCCTGCTGTGTTCTTAGCTACCCACTGAGTCTTCCTCCCTTCCCTCCCCTGTGGATGGCATGTGTGTGTGATAGGATTGGGAGGCCAGGCTGCTGTGGGTCTCAAGATGGGGAGGGGGGAGCCAGGTCCTGCCTGGAGAGGTATAAGACCCAGGTACCACGTGACTGTCCTGGAGTTGGATGCTGGTCTAGCTGTGCACCCCTCCATCCCAATATTCTCTTGTAACGTTCTGTTGTTTCATTTGTCACATAGCTTTATGCCAGTACATACGGGCTTCTAAAGCCAGGGATGGCACCAGCCCTTTCACTGCCAGTACAGCAGAAGGTAAAAACCAACTTAGCTCAGAGTGGTTCTTCTAGGTAGCTCTCTGTGATGTCTTGTGCTCTTTGACCTTCTAACTTTCCAGCTCCTCTGGGAATTGTTAGTTTGCCTTTCTCTAGGTGGTGGGTACTCTAATGCTCTTCCCTCTGTTTCTGTATCTACTTATTAATTTTTAAGCTTGAAAAACCTCTAACCCAAGTGGGGAGGGGGAGACAAAAGGGAAATTTCATGGGCTTTCATGTTTCTGAATTGACAAGATACCTCATTTGATTTGCTTATTAAAAAAAAAAAAGACAGCACACCAAAAACCTGTTTTTCTATAACTCTTGAACCATTTTTTTTGTCTCTTTGTGCTTTTCAGAGATGTTAGAAATGCAAATTGCATTTAGAATGCAAAACAATTTATTGTTTTGATATGTCACCAAACATGAATCAGCTTCAAGTAACTTGTGTCTCCTGGGAGTAGGGTGTCCCTCATTCTCATAACTATCCTCTGTTATCCCCACTCCCTCCACACACATACAAAAAATTGCTAGGTTTGTATTAGTCATCTCACTGTAAAGAAAAGCACAGACAGATAGTGGTGTCCTACGTAACCACTGCTAAAACATTTCCATTTCCTTGCGGCCTTAATCACCTTGCTGTTCTGTTCTTGGCTCCTTGTCGGCCCACTAACCCTCCTGCTTTCCTTCCTGTGTTTGGCTGGGTAGCACACAGCAGGCTACTGGTGGCCCTGACTGAATTCCTCAAAACATTTTCACCACCCTTTTTTTTTCTTTTCCCCCAGGAGAAAATTTTGAGCAGACACCCCTGAGACGCACATTCAAATCTAAGGTTCTTGCCCGATACCCTGAGAATGTAGAATGGAATCCTTTTGACCAAGATGCAGTAGGAATGGTGAGTACCAAACTACTCACGGAGTAGTACGGGGCTTCTGCTCAGAGGTGGAGTGCTTGGAAGTAGTTATGGCTGATCTTGTTTTAGTAATTGGAGGAGGAGGAATGACCCAGGTCATCTAAAGGCCCCTGGGTTGTTTTTGACCACAGACCACATCTGTTGGTAGTTGAAACATGTAGACACAGATACATCCTGCAGACAATTAAAAGTACTTTGAGAGGTAGCTTGGCCAAGTGATTAGAGGGCTGGCCCTAGAGTCAGGAAGATCTGGGTTCAAGTCTTGCCTCAGTGACACCCACTGGCTATATGACCTTGGACAAATCTCATTCCCTTTCATGACTACAAGCAACAGAGTACTTGCTACACAGTGCACCAGTGGAGGGAGTTCTCCTCACTGCTGCAATCATAGGTCCAGACCAAAACCGAATACAGTATCAAATGACTACTAAAATATGTCTGTGGATCACAGTGATATCCAACAAAGCCCTACTGGTTTAGGCCTGGAGGTGATGCAGAATTTAGCTAAGACCCAGTTCCTGCCCTGGTGGATCTCACAGACTAGTGGAGGGTGGAGGAGGAAACAGAACTGAGATATGAAAGGAAGTATGGCATGGATTCATAGAACTGTAAGAGACTTTACAAACTATCTAGTACAACTGCCTGCCCAATGGACAAATCCATCTACAATGTCCCCTACAAGTGGGAGTCATCTAGCTTCTTCAAGAAGAACACTTGTACTGATGAGTAACTCATTACCTTAAGATTGGAACTCATTGCTCATTCTCTTGTACCAGTCTCATAGTACCATAGTGCAATAGGGAAAGCACTGGCTTTGGGGCCAGGACTCAGATTAGAATCCTGGGTCTAATACTTGGCCAGGCTACCTCTCTTCTGTGACTTTGTTTGGTATTCCACTAGTGACATAGCAAAGTAATAATTATTTCCAATCTCTGGGCCTCAGTTTCTTCAGTTGTTTAAGGTAAGGAAGTTGGGCTGGATGACCCCTGAGATTCTTCATAAGTCTATGAGTCTATAAAGTTCCTCCCTCTATTGAACTGAGATTAGCTTTTTATTTATACCAGGGTTTTTTTTGCTTTTTGTGTCCTGGATCCATTGGGCAATCTGGTAAAATTTGTCAGCTCTCCTCAGAATAATGTTTTTAAATGTATGAAACAAAATACCCAGGATAACAAAAAAAACCAATGATACTGAAAACTTTAAATTTTTTTAAAGTCGTAGACCTGAGGTCCAAACCCCTGCTTTATACTTGTTTTCTCTCAGTGCTGTTTTCTGGGCTAACCAGAAGTCATCCAATCCTCCAAATGTTGGCTCTCCCAATGCTTGGAGGTGGGCCCGTGACCCTTCCTAAATCTTCTCCAGAGTGGAGTAGGTGAACCTAAGATCACGTGAGGATTTTTCTCCCCTTCTCCTTATCTTGTGTATCCCTGAGCAGCTGAAATGGAAATCTTAGCCTTATCGACACTGGGAGGACTTTTCAAGGCTGATATGTAACCCTGCCGTCCAATGTTTGAATAAGCCGGAGAGCCAGCGTGACCTAATTGTTCTGAAACGGTGTGACTATGGGCAAGTTTCTTACCCTCTGCGTTCCTTGTGGTTGCTCTCTGCGAATTTAAACTGCAGAGCCCCTTCAGCTGTGTTATGACTCTGCTTTATCCAATAGCTCTGTGAGGTAGAGTTTGAGAAATTGTAACCTTTGTTTCACAGTTGAGGAAACTGAGGCTCAGAGATGTATGTTCATCAGCAGCCTGCCTCAAATTGTACAACTGATAGGCAGTTGATCCAGGATCCAGCCTGAAGGTCAAGGATGCCTGTTCAGGACTCTTTCCTGTATACCAAAGTTGTATCTGTCCAGAACGCACAGAGACTTTGGATGGCCAAATTCTAGGCTGTTGGGGACAGAGCCTAATTCAGGGCATTCTATTTTCCAGAGCAGCCTGTGCTGTGCCTAGAGAAGGCTCATCATTATCATCTTGCAGGGTTGAAAAGGAGATGAGTCTGCCATCTAGTCTGGATGTTTATTAGTCACCCAAGGTCCCTTTCTTAGAGAAGAGAGAAGCATTTTCCTCTTCTAAAGTCTGTTTTCTTTTTTCTTTATACAGAATTAACTCAGCAATTGAAAAAAATCCAGGGCACAGACAGCAGAATGGCCCCAGCCCCTCTCCGGTTCAGCTGCCGCTCCTTTCTGTCTCTTGCTTGCCCTTCTTTCTGTGTCTGTCTGTCAGCTCCCTTCCAAAGGCTGTGTGAGAATGTCATCTTGTCCCTCCCATGTGATCTGTTTGCAGCATTTTGTGGCTTGTGAGGGAGACACGTATTCTGCTGGCCTCTGGTGGGAGAGGAGGAGGGAGGGAAAGAGATAGGGTTTTCTGGTTCCCTCCCTTTTGTCTTCAGGAAGGTTTTCACCAAATGTTGCTCCACTGGATCCATGGCTATTTGGGAGGAAGGGCAGTGGGGCCCCCTCCACAGGAGGGACATGTTCTCGTTGCTGCCTGCTTAGGGGGATTTATATGCTGCTTTTGGCAGGCAGAGAGATGGGGAAGCCTGAGGTGATATGAGGCAAGCCCCACTGAAGACGGATGTGTTTAGTGAAAGGGAGGCTGAGTTTACGAGGATGCCCAGGGTGTGCGGTGTTAGCGTGTGGTTGGGGATCAGATATGCTTGGGGGACCACAAGGAATGATGTCAGACTTCAGCCATGTGTAAGATATAGGCTGCATGGTATACAAACTGTGGTTTGGGTTCCCAGGTTTTAGAACTTTGGTTTTGAGTAGGGAGGACTTAGGATAGGGCCAGTTTTTTTGTTTTGTTTTTTTAAAGCAGCATCTCAATTTGCAAGATGACATAATAAAAGATTCTTCAGGCCATGTAGCCTGAGGCTGAATCTGTGGGCCTAGAGAGGGTATTTGCTGTCAGAGACACCTGAGGGCCTGTGGCATCTCCCACAACAGGCATCTGAGATACACATGGATGACTGGCAAGCCAGCTCTCTAGTAGGGGGTACGTTTCTGGTTCTCTCTGTAGAGGCTCTTCCAAGGGATCTGCTCATCTGGGCTCTTTGTTCAGTACTTACGCACTTCTACATGTACACATACACAAGGACGTCCATACATTTGTACTCATGTACATGTGTACACAAATACATAGAGCTTAAATGCTGCTTCCTCCATGAAGCATTCTTTGATCCCCCCAGCCAAAAGTGAGCTTCTCTCCTCATATTTCTTTTTTTAAAAAAAAATTGATTTTATTGGTATCTTTTATTTTTACATCACCTAGATTTTCCTTGTATCTCTCCTGTTACCCCCACCCCATAGCCATCTCCTAAAACAAAGAAAAAAAATTTTTAAAAAGAGATATGAGGAATAAGAGGAAATCATTAAACTTCTCAATGCATTAACAACAAGTCTAGCTTTATCTGCAGTGTTCCATACCTGTGGACCACCCCCTCTGCCAGGGAGCCAGGAGAGGAGTCTTCTTGTGTGCCTTTTTTAGGTCAGGCTTGTTCTTCTTCATCGTTTGGTGACTGTTCTTTGCATTTATGTTGTTGTCGCTGTGTGTTTCCTGGTTCTGCTTCCTGCCCTCTGCGTCGGTTCTTGTAAGTCTTTCCAGGCTTCCCTTTGTCCCTCCTGTTTGTTGTTTCCTACGGTCCAGTAATACTTCATTCTGTTCATGCACCGTGCTCTGTGCAGCCATTCTCCTTTTTTGTTAAATATTATTGTCTAATCATTTTATATTAGATGTTTACTCTCTGGGTCTATGTTTAAGTAGACATAGAAATGAGAAGCCCAGTTATAATGGGGGGGTCTGCATTTACTTTCCTTCATCAGTTTACTCTTGTTATCCAAGCTGTGGGTGGAGGGAGGTTTAGAGGTGAAGAGGTGAGGCCCAAGAGAGAGCACATCCCTGCAAGCATTTGAGGCCAGAAGGTGCGATCCGTGAATCTTCCACAGCCAGGACATAGCCCTATGCAGTAGTGCTAAGGACACAAATCGATGCAGATTATTTTAAAACAATGGCTATCTCCTCTGGGTGATCCAAGAAGAGTGCCGCTCTGGTTTCCAAAACCTTTTATGAGTCAGGCCTAAATGTTCAGATGATAAGAATTTAAAAAACGTTTTAACTGATTGAAATTGTCGCTCCTCTACATGTCAGCTCCTTCCCAGACTTTTTTTTGTGAGGCAGTTGAGGTTAAGTGACTTGCCCAAGATAACACAGCTAGTATGTGTCAAGTGTCTGAGGCCAGATTTGAACTCAGGTCCTCCAGATTTCAGGGTCAGTGCTCTATGCACTGCACCACTTACCTGTCCTGTCATTATCCTGGGCCACCTTCGGTAGTCTGTGACCACTGGATCCAGATGGCTCTGGAGGAGAGTGAGGCTGCTGACTTTGCACAGCCCTGCCGCACTTAAATCCAATTCACTTGCATGTCATGGCATCATGTCCCTGATGTCATGGTCCTCTTTGAGAAGGAAGAATAAACAGTAGCAGCCATTCTCCTCTTTCTTAGTACACTTTGTCCAGACCTCTTTTTTGCGCTTACTATGTTCTTTGTGTGTTATTTGTAAGTATGTCTTATCCCACCCCCTCACTTCTCCCTGCCATCTTCCTTTGTCCTTCAGGGCCAAGCATAGTATCTGGCACCCAGATGATGCTTTAGGGTACCCATGCATATAACTGCACGTGTGTGTGTGTGTGTACATGTTGATTTTAAAGAGGTTCAGGGTTATGAGATATTAAGTCCCCAAAGCTCCACGCTCAAGTCTGTCAGCCTCACAGACAATTGTCTTGGAGCATACTGTCATTTTAAGTCCGTGATTTACAAGCATAATAATTGTTGTCATGCTTCCCGTTTGTACGCTGTTAAGGCTTACAGAGTATTTTTCTTTATAAGCTGAGACTGAGAGAAATGGTGGGCCAGTGAGAAGCCAGGCCACAAGAGAGGAGCAGTTACAAAGAATGACCAATGGAAAGTCTGCTGTTCAGCACAGAGGCCAAGCTGGCATGACCATGGTGGGGGGGGGGGCAAAGATTTTGGTGGCTTTAGTTAACCTTTTTGGGTTTCCCTTTCTGAATTTAATCACTACGGTATGCCGTCCCAGTGCAAACATGTGACTGTAGCTATTTGGATGGCAGTACTGCTGGTGTCCTGAAGCATCCAGGAGATGGTGTACAGCCTTTCCTCTGCTCATTTCTTGTTTTCTCTTTTGCAGTTGTGTATGCCCAAGGGGCTGGCGTTCAAGACTCAGGCTGACCCCAGGAGCCCCCAGTTTCATGCTTTTATCATCACACGGGAGGATGGCTCCCGGACATTTGGGTTTGCCCTCACCTTTTATGAAGAGGTGACCAGCAAGCAGATCTGCAGTGCGATGCAGACGCTGTACCACATGCACAATGCGGAATACGACGTGCTACACACCCCATCTGCCAACGGCAAAGAAGGAGGTGATGGTGGCAGTGGGCCTGAAGACTGCTGTGACAGTGCTCCCGGCTCCAAACTCCAGCGTTTTAACTCGTATGACATCAGCCGTGACACGCTCTATGTTTCCAAGTGCATCTGCCTCATCGCGCCCATGTCCTTCATGAAGGCATGTAGGCAGGCCCTGGAGCAGCTTCACCAGGCGGTCACATCACCCCAGCCTCCACCCCTGCCCCTTGAGAGCTACATTTATAACATTCTCTATGAGGTGCCCCTCCCCCCACCAGGCAGGTCCCTGAAGTTCTCAGGGGTCTATGGACCCATTATCTGCCAGAGACCGAGCACCAGCGAGCTGCCGCTTTTTGACTTCCCTGTTAGGGAGGTCTTTGAACTGCTTGGGGTGGAGAATGTTCTCCAGCTTTTCACTTGTGCCCTGTTGGAGTTTCAAATCCTGCTCTACTCACAGCGTAAGTTGATACTTTTCTGCATAGGATCCCTTCTGTTCTTTCCCACCAGGTGGTTTCTGCAGTCCCTAGCAGTAGTGATTGTGAACATTATTGGACAGGGGCTTTTGCTGATGGAAGCGTACCCCAGGGCTCTTTCCATGTAAGTGGTGCTGATGGCTGCCATTTAGTGAAGGTAATGGACTCTGCTTTGCTAGGCCTGTGTCCTAGAGGCACTAGTCCGGGAGAAGAGCCCTGTCCCCCAGCCTCTGCTCTCAGCTAACTACTGAAAGGATGGGTTGGGGATGGCAGTAGTCTAGGGATGTTGACTTGGGCATTCGTCCCATCCTGGCTGGAGATATACTCTGGCTTGAGTTGTTACCATGTTTATGTGGCTTGAAGAGTTACAGAGTATGACTTCTCATATGTTTTGAAGGAGGATAAATTTATCTTTTAGCTTAAAGCGAAAAAGAAAGAAAGAACCGGACTAATAGATTTAGGGCAACTAAGCATATAAGAGATCAGCAGAGGATCAATGGGAGAGTGAGAAGTGCTCTGGACTTTGGGCCCAAGTTCCAGTTATAGCACTGGAGTGGCTTTGGATAAGGTGATCCCCCTCTCTGGCCTTCACTTTCTCTATGTGTATAAGGAGGGAATTTGATTAGATGGACTCTGACTAAGTCTTTTCCAGTCCACAAAGGTTTATGTTCCCAAACTCCAACTCCCTACAAGGAGCATGAGGACCGTGACCTCAGGGAGGTGATGTGAAGCTAAGGTCTTTTGCAGGTCTTAGAGAGCAAAGGACAAAAACTAATCTGTGAGTAGTAGTAGCCGCCCCACTGGGGACCCAACTTGGCCAGTTCCGTTTGGGCAGTGCTCCCTTTTTCCTTTCTTCCTTTCTTCCTTCCTTCCTTCCTTCCTTCCTTCCTTCCCTCCCTCCCTCCCTCCCTCTCTCCCTCCCTCCCTCCCTCTCTCCTCTCCCTCCTCTCCCTCTGTCCACATAGGGAATCATACCCTTACCTGCTTTGGCCAAAGGAATATAAATTTTGATGACTGAAATCTTGCAAGAAATTGTGGGGATTATGGGCTAGATTTTTTTTGTTCCCTTCCCTACGTATTTATTCTATCATTTCAAAAAAAAATGTGCCTTAAACCCAAATCACTCTGGCTCTCATTGACTGGCCAACAGTAGGTCCCAGCCCATGCCTTACTTGGTCATTGTTTGGGCTCTGATGGCTCAAGAGTGAGTGTAAATATAGCAAGTGTTTCTGTTGTGGCCAGAAATGCTTAGGGTCTTCCCTGTCTGGGTTGAGTTTTTTTTTTTTTTTTTGACTTGGTAAAAAGAGGCCATTTTCTGCCTCATTTCTTACCTAACCTTAATCACTAAATGGGTATTGCCTCAGTCAAACTGAGATCTGTTAAATACCAAGGTCTCCCTCTGCATACAGGACCATCTCCAGTTGTCTTGACCTCTATCTGGCCACTGGACCCAGGTGACTCCAGAGGAGAGAGTGAGGCTGGTGACTTTGTGCAGCCCTGCCTCACTTCAGGCCAGCTCACTTGTAAGTCATGGCATCACCTTCCTGATGTCATATCCTCTTGGAGAAAGAAGGACAGACAACAACCGCCAGCTCCCTAGACTGGCAACAACAAGTGTTTGTCCAGCATGTGTTGTGAATGAATCTTGGTGCTAGGAGATAGAGCCTGCGCTCAGAGAGCGTCCAGTCTAGCAGGAAGATGGTAATGGGTAAGCAAGGATGTTTGAAAGTACTGGTGGTGGGATGCAGAGAACCCTGGATTTGGAGTCAAGAGAGAGATGTTAGGTAAAATCGATAAGCCTTAGCGGCAGTTTGGATATGGGGTGTGAGAGAGAGGGACGAGTTGAGGAGGCGCCTCAGTTTTCTTCTTTGGAAGAAGGAGGTCATAGTACTTCCACTTCCTGCCCCTTATGTGGGTTGAGGACTGTGCTTTGTTTAACCTTAAAGCTCGCTGTGTAAATGGAAGCTATTCTCATGAGGATAAGTGTAACGAGGCAGAGGAAAGCAATAGACAAAATGCTGCAGGGGATTTGAAGGAGGAGAGATCAGCAGCAAGGTCTATGAGGAAAGGCTTCTTGGAGAAGGGGGCAGTATGTCACCTTGGGTAGCTCGGTGGTCTAGAGGGTATCATGCCGGGCTTGGAGTCAGAAGCCTACGCTAGGTGCTTCCCAGCTGTGTGACCCTGGGCAGGTCACTGTAACCTCCCCCACGCTTCAGTTTCCTCACCTGTGAAATGGTGGTAATAATGACTTTACAGGGTTGTCGTGAACGTCAAGTGAGACGACAAACCAGAAGCTCTTTGGAAGCCTTTGCATGTGCTGTAGAAGTTAGCTTTTATCATTGGGTCTGGAAGGTAAATTCCCACAGGTAAAGAGGTGTGGGGAACGGCTTTTGTAAGTGGGGGTTGGGGAGGAACCTTCATTAGGCCCATCTCTTTTCTGGGGCTTGTTTAAGTGGGGTGGGGGAGTCAGAGATAAGGGTACTGTTTTGTCCCAGTGGTTTCTCCCATGGGATTTCTGAGGTTCTTTTCCTCAAGATGTGATTGACATTTCAGTAACTCCCCTGGGAGAGAATGAGGGGGTAAGAGGTACTGGATGGAATTCCGATCATCTGAGGTGAGCACAATTTTTCCTACTCTACACGAGGTCAGTAGTGAGAGTTCACCTTGCTGAGGACACAGTTAAGGATATGTGTGCTCAGAACCAAATTGACTTCTGGGGCTGAAATCCACTTGTTTTGTGAATGGGGGAGAGTGTTTCCCAGAGTCTCTCTGTTGTCAGGGGATTCAGCCTCAGGCTGAACAGAACAGGGACCAAGAGCAAATGTCCCTTTCTATTGGGAGCCACATTTCCTTTTTGTCGGGAGAAATCCAGCTTTGTGGATTGGGAAGAACTCTGATGACAGAATCAGAAGGCTGGAGCGCTTGTCCTGGGTTTGACACGGGGGAGTTCTGGCATCTAGGGCAACTCACTTTCTCCATCTGTAATATGGGGATAATTTTCATTCCTTATCCTATAGGATCGTTGTGAGGAAAAGTGCTTTGTGATCCTAAAAGCTCTGTGGATTTGTGAGTGGCAGTTGTTATTGGTGAATAATAATTGGTGTGGAATGATTTAAGCTCATTTTCTTGTGAAACTTAGGAAGACTTTTATGAACCGATGCAGGAGAAAGTGAGCGGAGCAGATCAATTTGTACATTTTTCAATGTACTTTTCTCAAGAGTTTACATTTCCAGGAGTCAAGGGAGTTTATTTTTAGCAGATCAGGGATAGTCCCTCTGCTGTGGACTGTTCATGGAACATAGAAGGTGAGGCCAGGAAGAGCCTTTGGGAAAGCTTGGTCCCACTCCCTCATTTTATTTTACAAGATGAGAAAACTGAAGGTGGGGGAGAGGAAAATGTCCTATAGTGAATTAGGCACAGGGCTGAGACCAATGTTCGGGCCTCTTGAGCTCCTGTTCTTTGCTCTTCCTGCTGTACCATGTTGGTTGGTACAGAAATGTCTGGTCCTTTAAAGATGTGGCTGGCTTCGGGTGGGAAAAGAGCTGTGATTTCATTGTTATGTGGAAGTCCCAGAAGAGGAAATTCCTTCTGGGAATGCAGGTCATTGCCCTCTCTATAACAAAGTTGTGGAGTGCCCTGAGGAGTTCAAGATCACATAATTAGTAGGTGTGTGTCAGTGGCAGGATTTGAACTGGGCTCTTCTTGGCTCCCAGGCCTGTTCTCAACTCACTGTGCCTCATTACGTCTCTTACTACGTGGTTTGTGTAGTTTACTGTGTGTATCATATTTCTGCTGCTGTGATGTCTTCCCCCGTGACTTTTGGTGGGCCTGGGGATGACTCTTGGCTCTTGCACTCTGGGCTGGTAGGATGCTGCCAACTTGGAGATGTTTTGTGCATGTGTTTGGGGGTGAGAAGATTCATCACCATACCACCAGCCTCAGGGAGATGACAGTATTTACCAGGACTGCACATTCTCACGACGTTTGAACATTTGCATGACTCTTCCCACACATTACCTCATTTGGGCATCACAATAACCCTGTGAGATAGAGGCTGTTATTACCCCTTTTTCAAGGATGAAAGAGCTGAGGCTGAGAGAAGTGACTTGCCCAGTTGTGATTTGTATCAGTTATAAAAGTGCCTGAGGCAAGATTTGAACTTGGGTCTTTCTGAATCTAAGTCTAGCATTGGATCCACTGAATTTCTTGGTATGTGGTTACTCATAGAGGTCATGGACAGGAAGGCTGTGGTGCATATTAGGGGAGGGAGTCCTCAGACTATTGAGATACAGATAGAAAGGATGAGGTCTTGTCTGTTAGGGCATGTGGGAGCCTCTCTTATGCATATCCATTCAGCAGCGTGACAGCTCTCCAGAGTTCAGTTTTGGACTGGGCTCCTAGGTCCAGTTTGTATATGGAGACAACTGCCCTGTGTACCTGTGGCTTTCTACCTGTAGGTAAGTTATTTAAAGAAATAAAAAACTCTGCTCTTCCTTTCCTTGCCCCCAGGCTACAAAAGTGGTGTTGGTGGGGATGCCAATGTTTCTCTGACTCTGTTTGTCAGAAGTAATTGCTCATTATAACATTATGAGAGCCGTGTGGGCAAATCCAAACCGTTGCCAGGAGCTGCCGTGTCTGCAGTTGAATTTGATTGGTCGAATTGCCCGGGATGCAAATGACCTTCAGCCACATCATTTTTGTTGTTTTCACCTTTTGGCCATGGGGAGCCCGTTGCTGGGCAGGTGGCACGCTCTGAGCTTGTCAGAATGGGCTCTTCAGTCCTGCCCTGGAGGATGACGTAGTGCTGATGCTGTTGGCTTGGGGAGGATTACTGTCAGGTGCATGACCTAACTTGGGCTTTGTGTAAAGCAGCCTGTTAGATCACCTTTCTATTAATGGCTTGGTTATTGTCGTTGCTATATCTTGTTTGCTTGTTTGTTTTCTTTGGGGAGGGGACAGATAGACCTTCCACTTAGACTTGGGAGTCTTCAGACAGACTGAGTTCTGTAGCACCAACTGGCCTAAAGGACAAGTCATTTACCTGAGTCATACTTGGCTCCTTCTGTGACCTTTCCCTTTATACCAAGTCTTTGCACCATCTCTTCTCTGCTCTTTGCTGCACTTCCAAAAACTTGATGAAGGAAATGCTTCTAGGCTGTGTTTTTGCCTGAGGTAAACACCTTTCTTCGTCTGAGAAGCTATAGCTTGATCTGCAGAGCCCAGCAATCTTTTTGGGTCTCTGAGCTTTGTAAAAAGGCTCCTTTTCCAGAGCAGAGGGAATGCCCCTCCTTGGGGGAATATTGGTTTTTCTTGGTGAGGTGGTAGATGTTTTGGAAATCCACCCTCCCTTCTTCTCTCCCCTTGGTATGTAGAGTCATCCTCAGGCTCAGATGGCTTCTTTAGCAGAAGACAGGCTTGTTAGTCATGTCAAGCTTTTCTGGAGTGTCCATTTATGGGCCAAGAAGAAGAGCTGGAAAGATTGCTTGGATCCCTCATGGTCCTGCCCATTTCTACAGGGCTGGCAGGTTTACAAAGCATGTTCTTGTGGGAGAAGATAGATAGTAGTGTTGTCCCCACTTTGCAGATGAGGAAACTGAGATCTGATTAGTGCTCGACCTTGGCTCAGGGTCACACAACTTAGGAGTGTCCCAGCACAGTCTTTCTTCCTCTAAGCTTGGTGTTCTTCTAGTGTAGGAGAGGGAATGAGGGTTTCTGGTCTTCCTGCTCGTGGAGCTTAGCAGCCCACATGGATGGCTGGCATTTTATACAGTGCATGCCTGCCAGGAGAGGGCGGGGTTTCTCCTAAATACGCGTTTGTGAGCCAGTGCTTGGGTGTAGTATGACTGTGCATCTGGCTGTAAATGTCACTTGAAGGATCTCTTCCTCCCCCATTCACCCTCCCACGCTTTTAAAATTCTCTTTTGATTCTTCTTCATCTTAGAGTCAAAAAAAGAAAATTCCTAAGATGACTAAGATTTTTGAGATAACTATTAATTGTCATGCCTTCTCCTGGAAGGGAGAAGAAGAGAGAAGGAATTAGATTTCACACAGATGGAGACTAGGTTTAGTATCTATAAGGAGACAAGTGAGGAATCTGAGCTAAAAGAAACCTCTTGGCTGAATTTGACCCATCTGGATGAAATGAGAGATGATGTAGACTGTGGCACACGCACGAGCATGACCTGCAGCACGCCTTTGATGCCTGGGAAGAGTGTGTGTTTCTTCACCCTCCTGTCCAATCAGATTTATTTGGGAACTTTGTCAGTTTTCTGTTGGTGAATCTTCAGTGGCTCTCTGTCACTATCTGTGTGCTTTGTTCAGACTCCTTTGCCTGGCATCAAGGCTTATTATAGTGTGGTATGGGTGGGGTACTCAAGTGAGGCCCTTTGATGGCAGCCTTAAGGCCAAAGGTTCCCCACCCCCAGTCTGGTACAACCTTGCCTTTCCAGGTTTATCTCCAATGATTTCCTTCTCTCTACTCTGCGCTGTCCTCCTCTCTGCCCCCTGAACATACCCTAGGCTGTCCCTTCACCAAACCTTTGTTTACATTGTTTGCCCAGCTCTTGACAATCACTCTGCCCTGTTTTGTCTGCTGAGCCATCCTTTAAAGCTCAGCTTCCATGAAGCTCCCCATGCCTTGTGGCTGACTGTTCTCTCCCTGGACTTCAAAGTGCTCCTTGTTCAGTTCCCTGCTGGTGTGGCTTATCCTCCTTCAAGCTATGAGTATGAGCAGTGTCTTACCTATGCTTTGTACCTCCCTCTTTGCGTACAGGACTCTGTACGCAAGAGGCCCTTAACACAGGTAGTCAATGAATTGAGCCACTCTCTGAGTCATCTCCTGTGTTGACAGGCCCCGACCAAAGTCTTTGTGCCACAGTGGTCCCTGTCAGCAGCAGTATGTTCAGGGATATCTGCCCCTTCCCTCCAAGTTACTTAATATGCACCTTTCTAACTGTGATTATGGGCAATAATGTCCCTTAATGTCTTGAGCCTCAGTTTCCTCATCTGTAAAATACGGTTTGCTGTGAGGCTTAAGTGAAGTAATCCATGTAAAAAGTACTTTGCAAACTTTAAAGTATTTTGTCAGCCATTGTCATTTGAATGATTGCTGTCTTTGGGCTGGGGCCGAGGACCAATTCCAGTCGTTCTTGAATGATTATTTGGATTACAGGTTCTGAGTAATTTATTTTGGCTAGGTAGGAATAAGAATTGAGAGTCGGAAGGATACTGGTAGAGAAATGACGCCCAAGCAGAAAGAAGGTGGGCTTTTGAAGGCAGCCCTAGGGAATATTTTGAGGAAAACACACTATAAAAGGTAAACTCCCTCAGAAAAATCTACTGCTGCTCATTATTTTTCTTGACTTTGTTTCCCAGTCAGGTCCTCCCCATCTCCACAAGTGCTCTTGCTGCTGGTGGCATCTTGTGTGACTCCAGGCCATCTGGAGTGCTACTCTCATGTGGCGTAAGTGCCGATGCCCTCTTCCTTCACCGTAGCACACTCGAGAGAGGCGAGAGACGGAGGTTCTTCCAAAAGGACCTCATTAGGATCTAAGGCAAAGCCAGATCAAAAGCAAATGAGCACACAGCACAGGGCTATCTAATCTGGCCACGAATGACCTCCAGAATGTTGTGGGCCACGTGGCCAACTGCCTTGGAGCTTTGGGAGAATGAGGCCGCTGCAGTCTGTGACCTTATCTCTCTTTCCAAGCTTAGTGTTTTTAGGAGCTTTTGGCCTCTTCCACACCCTTCCCTGCCCCGCCAAGTGCCAGACCTTCCTCCCTAAATGTTCAGATCTAGGCTGCTCTGTCAGATTTCTTGCCAAAGGTTTCAGCATCTGAACTCCTGTTCACTGTCCAAATGGCAGACTTTCTGGAAACTCGTTTATTCCGTGGCTGTACCCTGCAAGAGATTGGCAGTGAATTTCATGAGTTCTTCCTCCATAGAATCGGTTTTTGGTGAAAGCTGTCTGCATAGAAAGGGTTTTGCTGGCCCCTGGCATACTTCTCAGGTCTAGGAAGGGGACTTGCAGGAGTTGTCTTTAGTACCTGAAATCCCTGTGTGCTTGATGACGGATCACTTGATAAAAAACTTCATCTTGCTATATTTTGTTTTTACATCACCATCATTTCTGAATATAACCCTCTCTCCTTACCTTCACCACTCCCCTTGCCCCCCAACAGGCCATCTCTTGTAACAAAGAATAAAGAAAAAAGGGGAAACAAAAGAAAACACTGATTCAGCAAAACCAACACATCAGCCATGTCCAGTAGTACAAACACTATTTCTCACCCATAGCCTCCTACCTTTGCAAGGAAGGGAGGGAAGTACATCTTGGACATTGTAGACTCAAGGTCAGAGATTCAAAGCTAGAAGATACCCAAAAGCCATCAAGGCCCACCCTTCACAGAGTATTTGGTTTCCTAAAACTTGATTTCTTAACTAGTCTCTTTTCTGTTGCTGCTTTCTCTCAGTTATTTTTCAATGGTTCCTCTTGGCATTGCCTTCTTGAGGAAGACCAGAAAGGTTCAAGATGTCCCTCTTGGGGCTATCATTTTCTGTCTGGCACAGGGCTTGGGGCCACCAGGACAGTGGGAGGTAGATTAACCTTTTCTTCCATCCAGTCCAGCAGATGCTGAGAAGTGCAGGAAGGCCTTAGCCATCATGGGTCGCACTGATTGGAAGTGGTGGGGGTGGGGATGGGGGGACATTAGCACATTGTGGACACTGGAGCAGAGACACCTTCTGTGCTTGGTGCCTGAGCAGTAGCCAGGCTTGCCTTGTGAGAGCTGAGCATGTGGGAGCCTAGTCAGCTCTCTGTCTTCCTACTTATTCCCCGTTCTCTTTGTGGAGGACTTTGCTGGGCATTCTGATAGCACTTGAGAACTATTCCAGGACTATTTATTTATTTAAACTGTGCTTGCATGTTTTCACTCTAGACTCTAGGAGAAAGTAGAGATTTCAACTTTCATTTCACAGTACTCCCAGGTCTTTATGCTGCTACCAAGGAATCTTCCTGTAGTAATCTACAAGTGACCATGACACTTCCTGCTCAGAAATATTTAGCATTTTACTCAAAATTGCTTACCAAATATACTGGTGTCTTCTTAGCTTGACATTCAAGGCCCTCCATGATCTACCATGTGTAGTAACATCTTCTTAGTTTGGCATTCAAGACCCTCCATAATCTACCAAATATACTAGTGTCTTCTTAGTTGGCATTCAAGGTCCTCTATAATTTACCAAATATAGTAGCATCTTCTTAGCTTGACATTCAAGGCCCTCTAATATATTTTAAGTTAAAACAGAAGTTTTTTATAGCTGTACTTCATTGTGATCAGTATCCTTTGTAATCCTGTGTTTAACATTTTAAAAAATTATTCTGAGAATGAGTTCCTGAGCTTCACCAGACTGTCAGAAGGGTTTATGATACAAAAACAGGTGAAGAACCCTTGTTTTTTAAAAAAATTTTATTAATGGCTTTTTCTTAAAACTTTTTTTAATTATAAATTTGAAAAACTTCAACAAACATGAATGTTTCCATATGTGCGGAACAAAGAGTAATTTAATTAATTTAATAAAACTTTAAAAATATATATATGTGCGTATATACATATACGTGGTATACACACACGCATATACAAATGTAAAATTCAACATTGTCCTACTTTTCTAATCTCCTTGTGAACTGACCTTTATGCTGGAGTTGTGTTAGTCTTTGCAGTGTTCCAGTTCTAGTCTGGGTTTTGGCTTTTCTCTTCCACACTGTCTTTAATATTGCTTCCAACCATAGCTCCTTTCTTTGACATTAAAAAACAAGACAAAACTAAGCAGAACCAATGGTGATAGTGATTTGGATAACACCTGACCTCTTCTCCTTCTCTGACCTCTCTCTGGAGTGGAGAGCAGTCAACATCATCTGTCCTCTGAAGCCAACATCACCTTTCATTTGGCTTCGTTTGCTTACCTCTTCATTTAATTCAGCTGAATTTGCCTTTATTTTCCAATCTTGTCCCTCTCTTTTCTTCTTTCATGCCGTTGCTAATGCTGTTTCCCTTGTCTGGACTGTCTTCCCACAACTCCACTCCTATCTCCTCCTGTTAATATCCTGCCCATCTGTCGAGGGCCACCACTTCTGTGAAACCTATCCTGACTTGACCAGTTGGAAGTGTTTGCCCTCCTGGGATCTCTCTGAACACTTCGGCTTCTTCTTGTCCATGTACATTCCTCATCTCCTGTTCAGCCAGATTATGAGCTGTTTGAGGGTCAGGCCTCTGTGTTATTCCCCTTACAGGCTCAGTACATACACAGTAGGCCCATTGAATAATTTTTAATTCAAAGTGAAAATCTACAGTGTGGGGGGCAGAATATTTGAACTTGATTCTGTTTGCTTTGGATCTTAGGGAGGTGTTAGTAGAAGAGCTCAGGTTGGGACCTTGGACATGAAGGTCCCCCTCTTTTGATGATGTGGTTTGTGTGTGTGTTTTTTGACTCAGATTACCAGAGACTGATGACTGTGGCAGAGACGATCACGGCGCTCATGTTTCCATTCCAGTGGCAGCATGTCTATGTCCCCATTCTCCCTGCCTCTCTCCTGCACTTCTTAGATGCTCCTGTTCCATACCTGATGGGTTTGCATTCCAACGGCTTGGATGATCGGTCCAAACTGGAGTTGCCTCAGGAGGTAAGAGGGGAAAGATGGTGGTCACCTTGGGGCAGGGAGGAGGAGAGCAGAACCTTGGGATAGATGCCTGATAGCAACTGGCTACCATGTCACTGAACACCAGTGTCACAATTTGGGGAAATCTAGTACTGTTGACATGCCTGATTTGAATGGCAGCTTTCCCTCCTATCCTGGGACCCTGCCTTGCCCCTTTGTCTTGGGTTGGAAACTGTTTTATGTCCTTGGAATTACAGGCTCTGCTGCCTTTTAGGAATTTTAGTTTGTGGCTGGGGTGGGGAGGGGAATCTTGGTCTGTTACTAC
Source organism: Potorous gilbertii (assembly GCA_028658325.1). Lineage (NCBI taxonomy): Eukaryota > Metazoa > Chordata > Mammalia > Diprotodontia > Potoroidae > Potorous > Potorous gilbertii. Next base: position 239,723,942 of record CM053772.1, on the reverse strand, counting down.
TCCAAGAAAGGCAACAAGTCATGGGAAGAGGTGCTGCTCAGGACCGGTACTTGTTGGCCAGGTTGCCATGGGCAGGTCACTTGACCTATCTGTAAAATGGGGAAATAATGTCATAGTTCCCACCTCTTAAGAGGGTTGTTGTGAGGGTTAAATGAGACAAGATTCATAAAGCAATTTATAAACCTCAAAGTGCTAAGTAAATGTTGTTGTTGTGATGATGATGATGATATGGTTAACAGAATGTGGCACGTGGAGATAGGAGGACCTGAATTGGAAGCCTGTTATAGGG
>CM053772.1:239710938-239723553 GCA_028658325.1 Potorous gilbertii | reverse complement strand
GGAGACCATCCAGCCCAATCCTCTTCTTTTAGGGATAAGGAGAAGCCTCTGTCTGGGAGGTGAAGTGACCACTAGGGCACACAGCTATAGAAAGAGACACAGCCACACTTGAACCCACGTTTTCTGACTCCAAACCCAGTCTCCTTTCTTGCAGGTCGGAAAGGTCAAAGCAGCAGGCTTTGTGTCTGCTGGGGTCAGCTGGTTTCAACTTTTGGCAGGACCTGTCCCAGGGCTTGTTGACTCTCAGGGTCTCAGCTCCCCCTCCCCAGATGCAAAGGTAGTCTAGTATATGCCTGACTTACTGTGATGATGGCCAGTGCAATCTGGCATCACTGACTGAGCAGCTGTAGGTGACCAAGGAGTGCTGTGATGGGCACATGCATTGTGGGCCTAGCAGCTTTCTTGATTACTTCATGTTGTGTCCCTCACTCTTATTTTTGTCTTTCCTTGTACACTACACTCCTGTGTTCCAACCCTCCCAGGTACCATCTTTGTCATTGGCTGGGGCAGAGGGATTCTCTTTTCCTAAGGGACAGACCCTCATCTCCCTAGATTGTTTTTCCTCCCCTATACATATAGACCTATAGAATGTCCCCCCAGAAGGGACCCATTGAGATCATCTAAAGGCAGTATAGGATGATGGAGTCAAGATGTAGGTGTGACTCCTCATTCCTCCTCTTATTACTAGGGTGCCCTTGAGAAAGTCACATGCCTTCTTGGGGCCTCTGTTGCTTTGTCCATAAAATGCAGAGGTTTCAGTAGATGCCCTCTAACGTCCTTTCCAGTTCTGAAGACTTCTATTTTGTCATCATGTTAGTCCCCTTATTTTATAAACAAGGAAACTGAGTCCTGAAGAGACTAAGTGATTTGTCTAAGATGGTGAAGCTAATGGAAGTTTGATTGAGTAGCGAGGACTTTTGGGATGGTGGAATCAGGGTAAGGGGGTTGGGTACTGATGCTAAGGGGTGGGCTGAAAGATGGGGGAAGGGAAGATCTGATAGTATACTCAGCCCAAATCAGAATTCGTCAGTGGCTGCTACCCTCTAGGCCACTAAGAACTTCTCAAAAGGCTTTTGTTCTTTTTGATAGAAATTCATGTGGGTCCAGAAACCCGGCTGCTTTTGTGAGCTGTCCATTGTCGCATGGGTCCCTATGAAAGATGCTTATTTGCGTCTAGGAAGCAGGAAACCTCCCCACTATTGGGGGAGGGCGGAGAGGGGTCACTTCTTCCTTTTCCCCCTTTTTATAAAACAACCACTTGAATGTCTGTTTGAGGCATGCCTGACTTGCCAAGCCTCTGTCCAGCTCCTGATGAGCTGTGGTTTGGCAGCAGGTCAGTGTACAGGACCTGGAGCAGGCACTGGAGCCTTCTGCAGGAAGAGAGCCAGACTGTGTGAGATCCAAGTCCAATGTTCCCTTCCACTGAAAAATTGAGCCTTCCCTCCCCTCCCCTGCCCTCTCTCCCCTGCTCTCCCTTCCTCTCCCCTCCCCTCATCTAGGGAGAATGAGGCAGCCTCACTGACTCAAACTGAAGAGGGGCCCATTTCTCCTCCTGTGCCCCCAGTGATGAGCCCTGAGGTGCTAGTAGTGTTGGGGAGGGAAGCTATTTTTTTTCCTTAGCCAAAGGGATGCATCTAGTCTCTTATGCTAAGTGTTTGCTGGGAGTACGGTTGAGCTACAGACTCGACTGTTTCTGAGAGGAGTAAAAAGGGGGAGTTTTCACATATACAAAGTTGGATTTTCATTTTGGTTTGTTTGGTGAGCTAAGTAATCTGCTAAATAGTGATCCTGCTTTCCCCTCAGTATCCTGCCAAATAGTAGTCCTCTCTGTTTTCTTTCTAGCTTTCTCTTTGCTTTTCTCTTCTCTTCTCCCTTCCTCTTCTATCCCTCCTCCATTTTCTCTTGTCTTTCTCCCTTCCCTATTAGTGAACTGCTGAAAACTCTCTCCCTCTTTTTTCCTTTTCTCTGCCCTCCCTCCTTCCTTCCACTCTGCCTTTTGCTTCTGTCACTTCCCCCACCAGTAACCTGTTGATTAGTGATCCTCACTCTGCTCTTTGAACCCCTGTTTCTGGTATTTCTCCTTCCCTATTCCCCCTTAGTTCATCTCCTCTTTCTCCCTTTCCTCTTAGTAATGTGTAGAATAGTGATGCTTTGATTCCCCATCTCTCTCTCCCATCTCTGTCTTCCCTTCCCCCTTTTCCTCAGTCCCCTGCTGAATAGTGATCTTTGTCCTCTCCTGTCACTTAGTCTGCCATCTATTCTTGCCTCTTCCCCTACCCTTCCCATTGCACTTCACAAATTGCCCCCCTCCTCAAGATTCCACTCCCTTGCATCCCCCCAACAGCCTCTGAGTTGCTGGCCTGTGATCCTGCCCAGCTAGATCAGGTCTCTGTAGCTGTCTCCCCATTCTAGCTGCTTATGTCCAAGGGCATCAGCAATGTGTGTATCCAATGTTTGTAGTTTATGAAATTCTTTCAAGTTGCCCTTCTATATTTGGTTTGAAGCAGCAGGGGAGAAGCCAACCCGCCATTATTGAGTGAATACACTCTATTTTTAGCTGCCTTGTGTGTTTCCTTTTGGAGAAATGGGCTCTTTGAGCCTTCTGTAATTTCCCACTCCCCAAACCCCCCAATCCCAAAGTAGAAGCTGGTGGCTTTGTGTCCTTTCGGGTGGGTCATTTTCAGTAGGCTTCGATTATTCCTATGTATATCTGAGTAAGCCAAAAGTGTAACTCTCAGCTTAGGCATTTAAATCCACACTTACAGCTTCTTTTGTGTGTTGGTGTGTCACTTTTGTAATTAAGCAATATTCTAGGAACATTGGGTTAGCATTATGTCCTCAAAGGTGTTGGATACCTTTAAAGGTCCTGTGGCAAGGATAGATTGAAGGAGCACCTGCCACTGGCAAAGCTCTGTGCTGAGATGAAATGTTTACATCCCTGATCATCCCTGTCCCTGAGTGTTAAGGCTGGCTGGTTCTTGAGGGGCTCATGACTGTGAATAGTTCTGTCATTCTCCTTATCAGAAGACTGACCTGGGAGTTGTTGTGTATGTTGACTACTCTGGGTGTACATGAGGGGATTAAAACTTTCTAGGTGAGTTTTCCTGTTTTTTAGTGGCCAGGAACCTTCTGGTGGGGTTGTAAGCGAGTGCTCTGAAATCTGGCAAATATCAGAGACATTGGTGTGCTAGAAGGCCTGTCCATCTGGGAAGTCAAAGGCCTGCCTCTTACATACACTAGCTATAGGGACTTTGGGCAACTGGTTTCCTTGCTCCGTGCCACCGTTTTCCCATCCTTAAAATGAGAGTGACATTTGTACTCTGGAGCTCACAGGATTGTTGTCAGCAAAAATAAGCACTTCCCCTCACAAACTTCAGTTTGTCTCAGTGACCCTTAATCTAACTAGATGGCACAATTGATAGAATACTGGCCCCAGAGGCTGGAAGACCTTAGTTCAAATGTGACCATAACCATTTACTAGCTGTGTGACCCCTGAGCAAGTCACAAAACCTCTCTTGGCCTCAATTTCCTCTACTCTAAAATGTGGAAAGTAATAGCACCTCCCTTGCAAGGTTGTTACAAGGACCAAATGGGGTGATATTTGTAAAAAACTCTTTGCACAATGCCTGACGTATATAGTTGGAGCTATATAAATGCTTATTTAACCCTTCTTCTGCTACTCCTCTGAAATTCTCTGTGCATGACTTGGTAAAGATCAGGCAGCTCCTAAGACTAAAACCTGGGCCGTCCCATGCGGTGGCCTTCCAAATAGCGCTTCTTCAGACGAGGCTTTTATTAATTTTCCATCATTCACCTCATGGTGAGGTTTCTGTGAGGAGGAAGTCTTGGGACAGGTTGGCCCTGAAATGAGGAGGGGAACCCCTGAAGGAGAGGAGAGGAGGCCCAAGGTGAAATGGAGGAAAAGGAAAGCTGGTGGTGACAAGGGGAGGAGGGGAATTAGGGAGGGGACTCAGACTTCACAAAGGGTGAACTTAAGGGGCAGCCAGTTTGGGATTGTGTGGGTCAGAGATCACCAACTCAAATAAAAATCAGAGACAAAGCACGAGGTTTTATTATGACCTCATGGGGAAGGGCATCTCCTCCCTGACAAGCAGTCAGGAGAGCGAGGCAATTACAGAGGCGAAAACAGAGATTATATAGCCCTGACGCAGATCCCACCCCCTGCTGGTTGGGAGGCAGGTTCACAATCTAAACGTGACAGTCTGCCCTGTTAATAGGGGACAGGGTAGCAGTGGGATAACCAATAGACATTATGTTGATGTGGCAACCAAAAGAGGGGTTGTGTTATGCTGATATGGCAACCCAAGATGGGGGTTTAAGTTTCATACTTCCAAAAGGGACGTGATTACTGGGAAACTGAAAATTAGGCCTAACCATCTGCTAAAAGTCTTTTTTTAAGCACTGAGAAGTCTTCACTAACTTCATTCCATTCAGGATAGAAAACACTAACTGTTCACTATCAGCCCCCATGGAACAAGCCAAAGAAATGAGCAGGCCTTGGATGCCGAGGAAAAATGGTGCAAGTGGTCACATGAGTCTTTTGGTGTCCTGGAGACTCAGGAGAACAGTGGTCAGAGAGGGCAGACCCGGCTGGTGGCTGAGGGGATGCGCAGTTGCTTGCTTTTAGTGGGGAGGTGGCTGGAGAGTCCTGTGGGGTTTTCTGAGAAGGGCTTTACTTGTTCCTCACTTTGTGACTGTAGTTTGGAGCCATACCTTTTTAGTGGAGTTGAGCCTATAACTTTTCAATTGATTTTCTTTCTTTTTGGTTGTTTCCCTCCAACCAAGCAATCCTGGCTGGAAGATTAAAAACTAAATAGTTAAAAGTTAAAAACTTTCTTGCTTGATTCATGATGTAAACTAAAGATGATCTTCTTTCCCCTTCATTAGAAATGGCCATTCAGACTTACAAAGCACAGACTCATAGAATTCCAGAACTGAGGGGTACCCTAGAGGTGAGAGGGAGCCTTGAGTGTAGAATGCTAGAGCTGAGGGAGAGATCTAGAATATAGCATTTCAGAGCTTAGAGAGACCTTGATCATAGAATGCCAGAGCTGAGAGGGACCTTACAAAAGGGTTCTTCACCATTTTTGTGTCATCCACCCCCTTCCCCACCCATAACTATTCCATTTTGGCAGTTGAGTGAAGCCTATGGACCTCTTGTCAGAGTAACTTTAAAAAAATTCATAATTGAAGGAAATGGTAAATTTCATTTAGAGGTTAGTGAAAATGAAGAGGTAACTTTTTTCCCTATTCCAGTTTATAGATTCCTGCCCCCTCCCTGCTCTTCCCAAAGTCTATCCCTGAACTCCAGCTTAAGAGCTCTCTAGTGCAAGACTGAGGCTTAAATCTCAATTTGGTCTTAGTCCTAAAGAACAAACCATTTAGAAACTACCTAATCCTGAAGGAGGGTGGACCCCACACATCCCCTCTACCATTCACCCTAGGTCTTGAACAGTGGACAGATCTATCTGATTATGTTAGCTCCTGAAATTCTCTTCCGGTCTTCCCCAAACCCACAAAATTCACATATGGCTTAGCTCTGCCCCGAGAATTTCTGTATGAGAAGTCTAAAGTTCCCTCTCCTTTGGTAAGCAAACTGAATCTTTTACTTTAAACGTCCTTTTCATCACTAACTTATACAGAGACTCTTTCTTGAAGATATGATCTGAGGGTAGTTTTGCCAGTGGAGTCTGAGCCAGTAGATGCTCTGTGTAGTGAGTTTGACCTGCCTTTCTAAGTGTCCTTGGGCATGTGAGTCTTTTCCACTATCATGACTCTTATTGACCCTGCAGGAATAAGGGAAAGTTTAAACCAACAGTTGGTTTTATTTTGCCACAAGTTTGTTTTGTGTTAGGAGACAAGAGTTTGTTGCTCAGAGTTGTTTTGGGCCTGTAGCCAACCTGATGACCACTACCTTTCCCAGTGCCCAAGATGGCCCCCTGCATTTCTGTGGTGCTCAACCTTGGCATAGCTGAGGAAAAAAAGAGGCCAGATGGAATTATCTCAACTGTGTCTGTGGCCATAAGCCCTGGCTGCTGGGCTCTCTGAGGATTGAGAATGATTGGTGGCCCTGGGGTTGCAGATGGGGTGGTTTTCATCACTAAACACTTGGCCTTATACCTTCCCCAGAGTGAAGCTACTCATCTGGTCACTTCCTGGCCTCCCTAACCCATCTTTCCCTGCAGCAATCCCAAGACTTCATTGATAGAATCTGAGAGCCTCCTTTCTTAAGGATGTCCTTTCCTTTTATTGAAGGGTAAGCACTCACGCTTTATTCTGTCAGTAATAGCATAGAGGTCTTGGGCCAGGAAGAACTGGGCTCATTCCTGCTTCAGCCCTTAGGCATGTGACGGACAGGGCTCCTAACTTCAGTTTGCTTGACTGTAACATGAGGAGGGTGAACGAAATAGCCTCCAAGGTCCCTTCTGGCTCTAAATGTGTGACCTTATTGAGTGTTTGCCAAGTGCCAGGCACAGAGGCTGCAAAGACCCCAAGCAGCTCACACTCTTGGAGTGGCCAGCTAGACAGGGAGGCCCGAGACTTGGGTTCAAATTTTGGCCATGTCAGCAGTGCTAGTAATGAGTAGCAATGACAGTTTATGTTCATAAAGCGCTTTAAGGTTTGCGTCCCACTGGGGCCTCATCTCCTCATCTCTGAATAGGGGAGTATATCATTTACATAAGACATTTCAGAGTTGGAGCCAGGGAAATGTTTTCCTGGGAACCTCATAGCACCATAGATGTATATGTCCGGATAGTTATTTTTATTCGTTGCTTTGAGCTCTTCTTCCCTGTAAATCCTGCAGTTGATGATGACTTCTCTTTCTTTCTCTCCTTTTCTTCTTTCTCCTCTTTTTCCATCTCCCTCCCTCCCTTTTTCTCTCTCTTCTCTTTTTCTACTCCCTCTCTCTTTCCTTCTCCTCACCATCACCTCTCCTTCCTGTTTACAGGCCAATCTCTGCTTTGTGGATATTGACAACCATTTTATTGAGCTGCCCGAGGACCTGCCTCAGTTTCCCAACAAGCTAGAGTTTGTTCAGGAGATCTCTGAGATTCTCATGGCATTTGGAATTCCTCCGGAAGGGAACCTGCACTGCAGCGAGAGTGCCTCCAAGCTGAAGAGTCTCAGGGCCTGTGACATTGCCTCAGACAAACGGAATGGGAACATTGCCAGCTCTGCCCTGCACACCTATGAGCTCCTTAAGGAGAATGAGACCATTGCCAGGCTGCAAGCCCTGGTCCAGAGGACCGGGGTGAGCTTGGAAAAGGTGAGCCTGATACCAGTGTTATGGCCTCCAGAGATAGCTGGGGCAAAAGCCTGGATTGTTCCTTTATTACTGCTGTGGTGGGGGGGAGAAGTGTGCCTCACCCTGCTTTTTTACTTCTTTTGTAATCTTTTTAATTATCCAAAATCTTTTGCTGTCTCCCTGTTTCTTCCCTGAATTGGAAAAAAATAAACCTTTGTAACAAATGTGCATTGTCAAGCAAAACAAAGATCTTGCATTGTCCTTGTCTCATTCTGCACCTGAAGTCCATCCCTTCCTGCCAGGAGGTGGGTAACATGCTTTCTCATTGGGCCTCTTGACATATGGTTAGTCAATTTTACTGATCAGAGTTTTCAAGTCTTTGAGAGTTATTTGTCTATAAAATGTTATGGATCATATGAATTGTCACCCTGGTTCTGCGCCCTCCCCCTGCATCTGTTCCTACAAGTCTTCCCGGGTTCCTCCCGTCATTCCTCGAAGTAGGGCAGCATTCCATGACATCTGTACACTAGCACTAGTCTGGGCATCCCCTGGTGGCTCTTCCTACTTTAGATGCTTGACAGCCACCAGCTGAAGGCAGCTGACAACCTTGCCTCCTCATAGGGATGTGGTGGACTCGCGGTGTACAAGGAGGCATGCATTTTCAGTCATAACCAATTCCTTGATTATGGAGGATTTGGGGGTAGAGGAGTGGGGAGGAGTCATTGGGAAGTGATAGTGACAAATACAAAAAAGGATCGTTTAACCATTTTTTCAAAGGTGACTGGCAGACAGAATAACTAATACTGGGATACTTAGGGGTTGTCAGCAGTGTTTGCTCCTGGAAAGTCATCTGTGAGTTTCTGCATCTGTCCTTGGGGGCCTCCCTTCTCCGCTGAGCCTTATGGACTTCTGTTTGGAGATCAAGGGGATAGATCTTGACTCCTGCCTGAGACAAAAATCAATTCTTACCCGGTGACATTAATTTTCTTGTGCTGTGGAAATGTTGTATCTTGTGAGTTTTTGTTTTTCTACTTTACAAAAGGTATCTTGGAATTAAAGTGCCATTGGGAAGTTGTCTTGTTTTTGTTTTCAGTGGCAATTGACAGAAGTCAAGATGGGCAAATTCTTTCCCTTTGGAGCCTCAGTTTCTCCACCTTTAAAATGGGATGTTGAACAAGGTGTGCTAAGATCCTTTCCAGCTTGAGACAGATGATGTTATTGCTACTGGGGTTTTAATTTGGCTTCTGGCCCTCCCCACATTGGGCTCTTCCTTTTTTTTAAAACGTATTTTTGAAATTGTAATTTTAATCACATCATTTTCCAATGCATACCCCTCCTCCCCTGTTAGGATGACAAGGAAATACAGTTAACAAACCAACCCAGCACATTAATTATGTCTGGCAGTGTGAGTCTCAGTCTGCTCCTGGCTCAGCCCTCACCCCCCACTCCTTAGAGTAGGGGGCCTTTCCTCATCATTAGTTCTCTGGAGTCAAGACTGACTCATTGAATCCATTGATTGGAATTCCCTTATCTTTTGGGTTATTTTTCTATTCATTTTTGTAATCATTGTCTTGGTTATTCTCTTAATCAGTTCAGGATTATGGAATCACAGGGCTAGTCCTGGAAAGATACCCCAAATGCTGTCTGGTCTTCTCCCTCCCCCTCCATTTTTAATAGGTGAGGAAACTGAGGCCAGGGAGGTTAAGTCACCTGCCCAAGAATATACCGAAAGTAATTAGTAGGGATTTGAAACCAGACTTGTGTTCTAAAATCCAGGGCTTTTTCCTCTTCAACACACAGAGCTTGAATGTAGATTGATTTAACTGTTACTGCCTGCCTTCCAGCAAATTTGAGTAGCAGAGAACTTCCTTTTTTTTTCCTCTCCCCCATTGGATTTGAGTGAGCCATTCGAATGAGATTAACTGGACTGAACAGAGTCATTGTCTGCAAGGCTCTGCATTTAGTCCTCACATCCATCCCTGCTCTGTTTTCTCTTTCTGCTAACAAATCCTGGTTTCCTGGCTTATGTTGGGAGTGCTCAGTGCATCTACTGTGACCCCCTGATTCCTCTCAGGAATCACAAAGAGAGTGATCTCTTCTCATTTTGGGAAGGAGAGGAAAAGAAGAATTCTTTTTCTAGCCGTTGTTTCTTTTCCACAGCTGGACATGCGTGAAGACAACAGCAGCAATAAAGATCTCAAAGTTCAGTGTGAAGAAGAGGAGCTCAGGGTTTACCAGCTAAACATCCAGATCCGAGAAGTCTTTGCCAACCGCTTCACCCAGATGTTTGCTGACTACGAAGTGTTTGTCATCCAGCCCAGCCAGGATAAAGAGTCTTGGTTCACCAATAGGGAGCAGATGCAGAACTTTGATAAGGTGAGTGTGAAAAGCAGTCCTAGGTGTCATGGGGGTCTCTTTGAGAATGGTGGTCCGTAGGTGTCATGGGGGCCTCTTTGAGAATGGTGGTCCATGGGTGTCATGGGGGCCTCTTTGAGAATGGTGGTCCGTGGGTGTCATGGTGGTCTCTTTGAGAATGGCAGTTCAGGGGAGCCTGGAAAAGGAGGGGGTTAGCTCTGACTTGAGGGAACTCTAAAGTATACCATTAATCTTAGTAGTTCTTTGAAAACATCTGTACTCTGAAAGCCAGCATTCATGCCCTTACTGATATATTGGTCAAACCTTAAAGTCTTGTCCATTGAAACATTAGTTGGTATGGGCAGTTCCAAACCAACAGTCAATCCAGTCCAACTCAGTAAACATTTGTTAAGTGCCTAGCCTACAACATGGCAGGCACTGTGCTAAGAGCTGCTGAACTGCACATCCCAGCCCTCAGTAAGCTTATGATCTAAAGATAAAGACACACAAAAAGCCAAGAGAGCCAGCTGGGATACTAACGGGGGCCTCGAGTTGGAACATCTTGTTCTGTGGCATTGAAGCTACGCAGGGCAGCTGATGCAGCGGGGAAGAATCAAGCATTTTTTAAACACCAGGCACTTTGCTAGGTGCCAGAGATGCAAGGATAGAGAATGAACCAGTCTCTACTCACAATGAGCATATATCCTAATGAAGGAGAAAACACATACATGTGACCTCTCTCTCTCTCTCTGTATAGATATGGCATAAACATAATGTTAATAAATACAAGTGTCTATATATACACATACATGCATATATAAATATACAAAGTAGTTAAATACAAAATAATTGGGAAGGAGGGCATACTAACTGGGGAAGAACAGAAGACTTCATGCAGAAGATGGTGCCTCACTTGCCTCTTAAAGGAAGTAGGAACGTTGTGAGGCAGAGACAGGGGGCAGTATATTCTATCCACAATGACCAGTGAGAAAGCAGAGAGATAAAGATGGCCAAGCTTTCTGGAAGAGTTTATATTTGGTTCTGGAGGTGTTGGGAAGCCCCTGGGGTGTTGTTGAGTTGGGGAGTCACATAGTCAGATCTAATGTCAGCAGTGTAGGGTAGACTTGGAGCAAGAAAGGCAAAACTAGGACATCTTCCAGGAGGCTGTCACAATAGTCTAGGGGAGAGGTCACGAGGGGCTGAACTGACATGATAGCTGTCTGTGGAGGAGTTAATATAAATATAGACCAAGGGTAGAGAACCTGTGGCCTTGAGGCCATATGTGACCTTCTAGGTCCTTGGGTGTGGCCTTTTGACTGAGTCCAAGTTTTAGAGAACAAATCTTTTTATTAAGGGGATTTGTTCTGTGAAGTTTAGATTCAGTCAAAGGACCACACTTGAGGACCTTGACAGCCACAAGTGGCCTCAAGGCCACAAGTTTTCCTGTACTTGGTATAGACTATTCAGTTGGGAGATTTGATTTCTTCCTGGATCCATCTGGCCAGCCAGGACCAGCATGCCTAAAAATTCTCATAATCCCTGTTTCTCTGGTCACAGATATGTAAGTAGGTAGGAACTTTCAATTGGTCTAAAGGTCAGGGACTTGTGATGTATAATGCGTTTTTCTTGGATATAGACACCAAAAAGAGTAAATCTGTTCTCCAGTGGGCAGGTGGGAAGCCCAGTGAAATCTTAGATCCTCAGTCCTCTTGGGTGAAATGGCCTGATATATTTTGTGGTTGCTGCTCATGGCTAAAGTGCTATCTCCATCTCTCTCTTCTTTGTCTTGTTTCCCTTTCCTGTGGGTCCCAAAGGCCTCTTTTTTATCAGACCAGCCTGAACCCTACCTGCCCTTCCTCTCAAGATTCCTGGAGACTCAGATGTTTGCATCCTTTGTTGACAATAAGATCATGTGTCATGATGATGATGACAAAGACCCTATTCTGAGGGTTTTTGATACTCGAGTGGACAAAATAAGGTTGTTGAATGTGAGGACGCCAACCCTGCGAACATCCATGTACCAGAAGTGCACCACTGTGGATGAAGCAGGTGAGAGGTTCCCCTAGGTGGTGGAGCTTCACCTGGCTCAGCCTTCCTCTTCACCATCTCTCTGACCTGTCGGAGACCAGCTTGACTGTCACAGTCTTGCAGTGCCTTAGATGACCTACTTGTCATGTCTCCTTTGTGCATTTCTCTAGTACTCTTTCCTCAACCTTTAAAAACTACTATTCCAGGCTTTTCATTGAGATGGCAGTTCTCAACAAAATCCTGAGGACATTTAACCTTGGTGAGCTTACTGTTTTTAATATGAGACCCATAATGGCTTGGAAGAATGTCAGGATTCAGATCCCCGATGATGTGCTGAGGCTGACTCATTGGGAGTTTTCATATCCTGTGTAGGCATCCTTGGTGTTTCTGTTAGATCATGTTCAGTGATCAAAAACACTGTCTAATATCCCCATGCTTGTGAGTATCTAGGGTCATAGGTGCAAATCCAGAAGGGCCTTTGAGGTCATCTAGTCTGGCAGAAACAGAAACCAAGGCCAAGAGAGGCTGTGACTGGTTCCAGGTCACACAGTAAGTGACAGAGCTGGACTTTGAATCCACCTCCTTTCACTTGGGCTAAAATGTGGATAAACCACATCATTATCTAAATCATTTGCAGGCCATGGGGACAGGTCTGGTTGTGGCATTTAGGATACAAAGGTGTCTGGAACTGTGTCTGGGCTTATGGGGATGAACAGTGGGATGGCACTTGGTGCCTACCTTAGATATTCGAGCTCTGAGGTCGTGATCTTTAGAGAGGGTTGACTGGTGGGAGCAGCTGGGCCACACTCCACCACACATACACAATTGCCTTTGCTGGTTGGAGAAGAGCCCTGCTCCCCTGCAGATGCTTGATACTGTGTGACCCTAGGCAAATCATTAACCTCTCTGGGCCTCAATTTTCTAATCTATAAAATGATAGGGATGGACCCTCCCCTCCATACATA
>CM053772.1:239696947-239710438 GCA_028658325.1 Potorous gilbertii | reverse complement strand
ATATTGTAAATTTCCTCTTGTAATTTTTGTCAGTTATGTGCAAGAGGTTTTGTGACCAGAGCATTTAGTAATTTTGTGGTAGTTAGGAATTAACCTAGTTTATTGTAGCAATTTGATATCGATAACAAATTATGTCCAAACCTACTGGCAATTTTCTGAGTGAGATCCTGATAGTTGGGAGAGTTATGCTTGTTACAAAGATTTCTGCGGTACCTCAAGATAAGGGGAGGAGACTTTAACCCTTTTCCATCTTCCTTTCCTTTAGTAGACTGCAAATAGCCCCTGGGTTTTTCTGTTAATCCCTCTCATCTCAGATATGAGTAGGAAGAGAGGTTTTCACCCTTTCTCTGTCCTGGTGAGCTATTCAACAGAGCTTTTGAAGGCCTGAGGGCTGGTGTATGGCTTGGGGAGGTCACATCAGTCTGGCTTCTCACCTCCCACATTGGTATTTACTACAACTCCCGGAGCCAGCAGTACCTTTACTGGGAAGGGGCAACAGCACTGGTAATGACCCTGGGCTAGAAAGCCTGGAAGTATTACTTAAGTGGTAAGGGGTTAGAAATCAGCTGGCCTCAAAACTTGGGTAAGCTTGTTCTCTTAAAGTCGTAGCCTTAACATGTTATGAGATCATGAGATGTTGATTCTCTGTGTAGAATAATATAGAAATGTATTCAGCAAAATTGAAGTCACCTGGTTGGCAGTGGGTTTGTTTCAAGTTTCAAACTGGTAAACTTATTGACATATGAAGTTCCTAAACAGGAAACTTGGTTGACTGAAAATTTGCAAGTATATAGAAATGATCCGTAACGATTGGCCTTGAGGATAAATTCAAAATTTGAGATAAGGAGTCCTGGTCAAGTTTTGATTAGTGACACTTGCCATCTGAGGTGAAAGCTCATGGGGCTATAAGGAATTATGTTCTTAGCTCTCTAGTGGATCATGAAAATTCATCAATCCATCAGTCAGTAATCAATAACCCACCATCTGGGGGAGATACCATTAGCCACTTAGAGAAAATGTGACTCTTGCTGGTGGAGGTCTGCATCTGGGAAAAAGCTAAAGGGACAATTCTAGCCTCAGCCTGTGATGGGAGTCTTCTGGCTCAGTTTCCCCATTGTGTTCTTTTGAAAAGGAATGTTTCCCACATGACTGTTCCTGAGTCTGGCTATGAATTCAATTCCTGAAGTATCTCATTTTTTCAGATTGGGTATGGGTAGAGAAGGATAAATAAGCTTGAGAAACAGGTGCAAATCTATTAGAACAATATCTTATGAGAAATGCATGCAGAGTACTTCAGGCTTACTTTAAAGATGTTCCCTAACCAATGTGGGATTAAACTGATTATTGAAACTTGCTATTCAAGACCTTATGGGACTGCTAATTGTTATTCGGAGTCTGACTGGAGGTATGGATATCAAGAAATGCTCTTGAGCCATTGATCCATGATGCCAGCAACCCTGAGGGGTATGAAATGCAGATGGTGAGCTCATGGGAAGGTTGGGAGAACAACTCTTCTGCATGAGTTGAGGTAGAGTTCTCCTGACTCAATTTCCCCACCTGGCAGACTTTAAGCCTGGCTCAATGAAGTTGGCAGTCTACATAACTTCTGCCTAGAAGCACAATAACATCTGTTAAATGATAGACTGATACTGGAGCATCTGAGGTTACTATATAGTGAGATGTAACTATAAGATTGAGCTATTTTGGCCCAGAATTTTAGCCCAGATAACAGCTAGCTACTCGGCCATGACATCTGTCACTAGTATATATATTCCTGTATAAGTTAGGGTCTTTAATTCTTCCTAATGGTATGGAGATCATTAGGTCCAAGCCTTGTGGAACCAGGATGTTCTGTTACTTAGTTGATACCATACCTGTCTCAGTTTTGTTACCTTTACATTTTTTACATTTAATGTTAAGAGAAACATGACTTGTGGGCTATCTTGCCTTAAAAGAAACGTAACGTGACCAGAAGTTGGAATTATTTTAGGACTTGGTATGTGCTGTGTTAAAACTGATTACTCAGCATGTTTATGTGTGGATTTTTCCTCAGTGGAATCTTATCCTCCTGATGGGGAATGAATAATTGAGTAATGTATTCTAGTGTGAGTTTCTTGAATGTGAAAAATTGACCAAGGTTCCATTTCTGATTTTATAAGAATAGATCAGTTTAACATTAACTGAATGTAACAAAACTGAGACAGCTTTAAGTACCCATGCTTAATATTTATAAATATTAACTTCTCTTTCCTGGGAGGAGTTAAGATTTATTATAATGCGCATGTGGGGGGTGTGTGTGTCTGTGTGTGTGTGTGTGTGTATGTATGTAAGTAAGTGTGTGTGTGTGTGTGTGTGTAGGGAACACGAAAAGGGGAAAACATGAAGTAGGCAGATAGGCAGACCCCAGAAATTGTACACCTCAGAGTACTCAGCCAATGAGGAAAGGAGGGAGGGGCTTTGAGTTTCAGGACGGGGATTTAAACACCTTGTTTTCACTTTTGTGTTGTGTTGCCGTTCAGGCAGCATACCCACTACTTGCAAGAATTATAGAATAAATGAGCTTGCCTCATCTACCTTGGGAGACTTTGTCATTCCTTCTGGAAAATTTTATTCCTAACAATCCTGAGTCAGGAAATAGTCCTCTTTGTTCAATTCAGTACAGATAGATCTTCTCCAGAAACTTGTGTGTAGTACAGAAAAATCTGTTTTAGAAGAAAGAACAAAGAAGAAACATTTTGCTTTAGGCACATCATGTTTTGGGGAAGAAAGGAATAGAAACATTTGTAGCTTAGCATTATACTTCATCAAGATTGTTTTTCATTAGTCTGGCTAAAAGAAAAATGTAATTTATACTAGGCATTTTCCCAGTCTGGTGGAATAAAGTTATAGGTGTGAGAAACTCCTGATAAGAAAACTCCCTGCACCAATATAAATCTACTACTTGTTGTAACAGTGGTCAGTGAATGAAAACAAGCATTTATTAAGCACCTACTATATGCTAGGCACTCTGCTAAGTGCTTTACAAATATCTTACTTGTTCAGAGAATTTCCTGGATCATTGACGTGGCAGAATTGTTACTTAACTCGGGTCTTCCTCATTCCAAAGGGGCCCTCTCTCCACTCCACCATCATGCCAGTCATTGTTGACTTTAAATAAAATAAGCTTTGGATCATATATTTCTTGATGGTTGAATAAGACCAGTTGACTTGTGGTGTGCAGAAAGAGACCTGACCAGCCAGTCAGGAGTTCTGGGGTTCAAGTTTCAGCCTTGCTATTTGCTTGCTGTGTAACTGGTGGCAGGTGAGGCAGAGTTAAGTCTTTTAAATTCTCTGTTCCTCAGTTTCCTCATCTTTAGAGGGGACAGATGAACTAGATGACTTAACAAAATTTTCTTAATGAAAAAATAATTTTCTTAATTTTGTCAAGATAGTTGAAGATAAAATTCTGAAAGTTCTAACAATCAGTTGACTGATGTTGGACAATTTAGTCTCTGGGTTTTAGTTTCCTTTTTGTTTCAGTGGCATACTGGAGAGACTGCTAGACATGGAGTCAGGAAAACCTTACATCAAAGCCTGCCTCAGACACTTACTAGCTATGTGACCCTGGGCAAGTTGGTTAACCTCTTTCAGTCTCAATTTCTTCATCAGTAAAATCACAGGATTGTTGTGAGAGTCATATGAGATGATAAATGTAAGCACTATAAAAGTGTTAGCTATTACTATCCTAACATAAGGGGTTGGGGCTAGATCATCCTTTTTTTTTTTTTTTGAGTTCAGTGACTGTTACAATTTTTCTAACTGATTCCTTGCCTTCTCCCTGCTCTGGTGGCCTTGAGCAAGTTGTTTCCTCTCTGGGGCTTAGTTGCCTTATCTATAAATGTGGCAGATGTGTGTACTCCCAGAAGGTTTCTTTCTACAGTCTGAGTCAAAGATGGCCCTAGGGTGTCTACCCAAGTGCCTAGGAGGATGGCAATGCCATTAATGGTTCCAGTCCTTCAATGCAGACTAAAAAAGTTCTTTTTTAGCATGTTAAAAGCAGTCACCCTCCTGAATTAGGTGCTTGGGCCTTTCTCTCTTTCTTTCTCTCTTTCTGTCTCTGTCTGTCTCTCTGTCTGTCTCTCTCTGTCTCTGTCTTTCTCTCTCTCCCTCTCTCTCTCTCCCTCTCTCCTTGTCATTCCTTGATCACTTGGGTCCCTCTGACCTTCCTATTGATGGGATGTTTTTCTGTCCTGAAGTTCCTGGTGCAAGGACTTCCTTCAGAGTAGAGTCAACATGAGGCTTCTTTCCTTGTCTGAATTTGGTGGCCCTGACATGGTTAGTGGCAAGGGAAAGAGGCTGAACAGTCTTCCAGAACAGGGACCTAGACTGGTTTTGCTGATGAATTGACAGGGGTCTATGCAGAAGACTTGAATAAGAGTGGAAAAAGCTGATGATCACCTTTTGGGGAAGCTGCTGAAACTTCTTGACTTCATCCACCTGGTGTGGCCAAAGCTACTGCGTCTAACCCAAAATCCTTCCCCTTGCCTCCCCACCAGAACCTCTTCATCTCAGTCCTATGAAGGGTCAGGTTTGGGGATGGCTGTGTGGAATTGACAGAAATGTTCCAAGGGGCATGGAAAGATTCTGACAGGTGTGAGCTCTTAGGGCTGGTGGATGGTCTTGTCTTTTGTGAAATGGTGGTATAGTATTTTTATATCCTGGAGGGATTTGCTCTGACTTATCTGAAGTGTCTGCTTCCTCCTGAAGATTTATTTGTTTTAAATGAATTATTCATCCCAGCACCCAGCTCCTCCTGGTACAATAGGAGAGAGAAAAAAGGGGGGCCGGTATAGATTAAATTCCACTGTGCACAAAACACTGTTGGGAGAAAAGGAGAGATCAAATTTAGAGAAGACTTAGCCCCTGCCCTTTGGAAGAGTAAAACCTGATAGAGAGATAAGACACAAATACAAACCACTGTTAGTATTAGCACACCACATTGTGGTTCCTAGACTTAGAGCTGGACAGGGTGACCTCATTTGACAGCAGGCTGGGTGTTCATCAGCCGGAGGGGAGGACCTTACTGGTAACCAGACTTGGGAGGAACAAGCTTCGAAGCCCCTGGCATCTCCGCAGCCTTCCAGCGAGCTCTGCTGGTTCTCGGACTGGGCCGGCATGCTGATTTGTTTTGGGATCCTGGTTGAAATGCAGCCCTCTCCTTAGGAGATTCCATCTCTGCAGTTTTCTAGATCAGTCGATGCAGAGGGTTTGAAAACTGGCTCAGCAATCCTGCCCCTCACCCCTCTGGGCCGAGAGGGATGAGAACTCACTTTTGACACAAAAGGGACATTTTTAACTCTGATCCCAACCCCTCCCACTTTCCTGCCCTTCCCCCTCCTCCCCCTTCCTTTGCTGGGATGCTGGAGGTGGGGAGATGCTGCCCTCTGCAGGTCGCAGTTTGAATCAATGTCCCTTGTAGGAAGGCTTGTCCTGACTTTGCCCCATGTCCTGTATCCCTGCAGAAGTACATCCAGGAAGCCAGGAACATGGGCAGCGCAATCCGGCAGCCCAAGCTGTCCAACCTCTCGCCCTCAGTGATTGCGCAGACCAACTGGAAGTTTGTGGAGGGCTTACTGAAGGAGTGTCGCAATAAGGTATGGTCGCGGTGAGTGTGTGTACGTGTGTGCAAGTGTGTATGTGCACACACATGCTTGTGTGTGGTTTGGCAGCTGAGTGTTAGCTGCCTGCCATAGTTTGTCCTGCTTGGTGTCTTCCCTGGTTGTCTTTGGAGAGAAACATTAAATCTACAGTGATGAAATTCAATTTGGGCAACATGTTAATAAGTACCTACTGTATTCTAGGCCTTATGCAACATAAATAAGACATGATTAGCCCTGTCCTTATGGAATTTTACAGCGCAGTAGGGAGAAGAAACTTCGGTTTCCAGATCCACATCTTACTTGCTTATGATTCCATTTCTCTGATTCAGGTGAATTAGACAAGCATCTATTAGACAAGGGGATGTGAGAAACGCCCGCTTCTAGACAAGGCGCAGTCCACACACTCTGGATACAAAGATGGAACAGAAAGTAGACCCTGCCTCAAGAATGATACCTTTCTGGGGAGGGGGGAGATACAGTATCAGCCAGTGAGCATTTATTTTATGCATAGGTAAATTAATCCAAGATCATTTGAGGAGGAAGAAAGTGCTAGGGTGAGGAGAAAATGCTCTCTTGGCATCTAAAGTGAGCCTTGAAGGAAATACATGATTAGAAGAGGTGAGGGAGGTGTTGCCAGTGTGGGGAAAGACCCATGAAAAGGCCCAGAGGGAGCAGGTTGGATGCTTCTTTTGGGGAACCGCATTGGCTCACTTTGACTACACTTGGATGCACGTGAATGCATCAGAGTAAAATAAGCCTGGCATTCAGATAAGCTGGCACTGGACTATGAAGACTTTTGAGTGCCAAGGGGAGATCACAGTCCCCATGACTTCTCATCTTGGGCCCTTCTCATCCATGTCTTTCCATACATTTTTCAAAGAAGACTCTATCCATCATGCAGAAGACTTTTTTCCTAGTTCTTTTCCTAGCTTGAGATGACCAGTGTGTGAACCCAGTCTGAATGTCTTTCATTTTTATTATATGACATCCCCTTACTCATTCATCCATCCAAATTCATTTAAGTAAATCCTCCTTTTCCAGGAAATAACAAGCTTTTATTAAGTCTTCGGCTTTTTTGATTTACATATAGCACCTCTTCCTGCTAGTTGTGAAATGTTTTGTTTTTTTTTGGATTGTAGAAATATGATGCCTATTTTTGCTCATTTCATAGCCTTGTCTTTAACAGCTCAGGTCTAACTTTGGTCCTGGCCATTTAGAATTTTGGACAAGAGAAGATACCTAGGCATGATATATTGGGACTTGTTTATAAAACTTGCCTAAAATACCATATCACTAGAAATTCTAATTCCCACTCTGGGATTGTGTCTGGGATTAAGTCCTTTAGGACTTTAAATTAAAACTATAAAGAAATTATACTTCTTTACCAAAACCATATAAAACTTTTTAAACTTTTGGTTTACATAGACTCATTTTTAAGAATAATTTGTTTTTATTTACCTTAGAAGATGATGATGGTGAAAATGAAGAAAAATATCCTCAAGGAGGCAGTAGAAAGAATCTTGGCCTTTGAGTTAGGTTACCTTGGTGGCATTCTGGATCTACTGTTAGTAACCTTGGGTGGGTCACTTCTCTGATGAAGGAGATGGTCTAAAGAGAATCTCTGGTTCTTTCTATCCTTAACATTTATGGCTCTTGAACTCAGAATTGAAGGGTTTAGCTCAGTTTTGACCTGTTATAGCAAATACTTTGCCTTCGAAGGGTGTGTCTGATGAAAGGTCAAGAAGATATCAGGCAGTGGAAAGAGCAGAGTTCAAGAAAACACCAAAGGTAGATGACAGCCTCAGAGAAGTTTAGGGATGTCCCAGGGTATTCTGTCTCTGAGGACAAAGGTGAACCAGGTGATCTTTAGTTCCTTTCAGCTTTGATATCCTGCATTTCTATCATTTGAAGCTTTCTTAAGCTCTGAGAGGGAATTTGTAAATTGTAGAATGTTAGAGATTGGTTATGGGGTGGTGGGGACGTGAGTCTAATCCACACTGGGACCTGGAGACACCGGGGCAGTCATGTACCCAAGGTCAGCCAGCCAGTTAGTAGTTGAAGCAACACTGGAACCCAGTTCTCTTGATGCCTGGCTCAGAGTCAATTGGAATAAGACATTGTGTGGAAATTAGCTAATGACCTTTCTTCTCACTCAGACTTTTTGGAGCTCATTCCATAGATAATGTGCTTGCCAGGATGCAGATGTGTTGTCCCAGGTGCTTCCCTTCCCGGATGCTGGGATTCTCTAGGTAAAGGGCCATTTCTGTTTACCTTTGGTTCAGTTGGTTTGCTGATTCTGATATCACCCGCCTTATAGACCAAGAGGATGCTGGTGGAAAAGATGGGCCGAGAGGCCGTGGAGCTGGGCCATGGAGAAGTCAACATCACAGGTGTGGAGGAGAACACCTTGATTGCTAGCCTCTGTGACCTCCTAGAGAGGATCTGGAGTCATGGGCTGCAGGTCAAACAGGTAAGGAGGCAGACTGTTCCATATGGTTATGGTTAAAGTGAGTTTGAGAGCTACAGAGTGCTTTGAGAGTGGGAAAGTGAGGGTGGCTGGTCAGAGAAGGCTTCCTGGAGGAAGGAGGAGGATGATTTGGACTTTTAAGGAAAAGTAGGCTCTTCTGAAAGGCAGCCTGAGGCAGTGGATAAAAGGCTATCCTCAGAGTCAGAAAGACCTGGGTTCTAGTCCCACCTCTCGTACATTCCAGCTGCATGGGTAACTGTTGATGGGTAACTTAGCCTTCCACAGATTATGCTCTGCTGACACCATCTCTGAGAACTTAGAGTCACCTCCATGTCCATGCCAGGCACTGAAGGAACAGAAGAAAAATGGGAAAGCTGCTATTATCATTGATTACACACCACTTCTTGGTTTGCCCAGTGATTTCACATTCTCATTTGATCTCACCACATTTCTATGAGGTGACTAATATAAGTATTATCCTCTTTTAAAAATGGGAAAAATGAGGCGTGGTTCTGGAGGCCCCCAAGGAACCGTATGTCCCCTAGAATTTTGTCAGAGTTCCTACTCTGCCTGCCACTGGGCAGTGGAAAGTGTGCTTCTCTGTTACTGTACAACCCCTTCACCTAAAAGGTGTCTATCCAGGGACCACATGTGGGCCGGGGGAATATCCAGGATTGAACTAACATGGGCAGTTTGCTTTGAGTTGAGTTAGGGTTAGGGTGGGACCAGAGATTTAATTTTTTTAAGTGCCTAAATCTTGCAGGAAAATCTCATTTTCTTACCTTTCAGCCTCTAGAAAGTCTTCTGAAGTCTTCTGTTGCTGTCATGTTGAGTGGGATTAATCTATGACTGGTTTGGAATTTCAGAGCCCATGGGATACCTGGGTTTATCCCCTCAAGTTTTGGTTTGGATTAGATGAGGTGTTTAGATGAAGCCCGTCCCAGCTTAAATTTCTTCTCCTATGAAACTGTGATTAAGTAAAAGCATTAGATATGCCTTATAGGTACGTCCTGGGAGGGGAGCTCAGTCTCCACTCCCTGCATACTTCAGTAGTCACACTCTGCAGCTGCCAGAAAGAATCTTGGGTCTGTGGCTGATAGCCCAGGGTGGAAACACGTTGGGGTATGTGGAGAGAGAGAGAGAGAGTGTGTGTATGTGTGTGTGTAGTGTGCATGCATGTGTGTGTGTATGTGTGCATGCATGCGTGCGGGTGTAGGCGCTCTCACACTGTACCCTGCTGGTCCCTTGGGTGACAGACTGTGGAATGACTGACTTTGAAATGCAGTTCCTTTACCAGACTCTCTTAACTCTTCCCATTCCAAGGAATAAAAGGCAAAGCCAGCACTGGCTCATGTCACACCTGCTGAATTGTTTACAGGAGCCCAGAAGGCGTGCCCACTGTGGCACAACCAGTCGGCCTCCTGTGCACAATGGTGAGGCCAGAGCGCTCAGATTCCGTTCCTGCGGCCAACATTAGGGTGAAACTGAGTTCTCTGCATTCAGATTTCCACCCACAATTCAGGAGAAGCTTTCTGGTCCTTTCCTGCTCTTTGTAGTTTGGAAACTAACTTGTTGTCTCCATTCTTTTGTCTGTTTGTCCTTCAGGGGAAGTCCGCCTTGTGGTCACATCTGTTGCATTATCAGGAAAATCGACAAAGAAAGCTAACATCAGGAAGCTTGAACACCTCAGGTAAGGGGATTTCTTCTCCCTAGGGAAGAATCTGTCATTTACTAGCTCCTTGACGTTAGGCATGTCCCCTAACCTCCCTGGGCCTCGGTTTCCTCATCTGTAAAATGAGGTCCATTCCAGTAGTAGACCTCTGATCCTGTGAATCTAGCTTCTTCTGAGGAGGGGTTGTTTCATTCTTTGTATTTCTTTCCCCAGGGCCTAGTACAGTGCTTGTGATACAGTAGGGGTTTGATAAGTGTGTGTTGATTCATTGGGTTAAATCTCTTACATAAAACACTCCAGATCAGCAGGGCATGGCTTTCAGTTGAATCACAGGACGCATGAGTAGGATTCACTGGCACGGAATGGCATTGTGTTTTCTATGGTTATGGAATAATCACGATAATATTAATAGTGTTATAATATAAACATTATCAGTATGATAATAGCATTTTGGTAGAATAATTGTTAGATAGTAATTACCATTGTACATTAATAAGAGGAGGGCTAATGATAGCATGGGCCAATGTTTCTATTTTAAAGTTACAAAATATGTGATCTTTGTTGTCTCGTAACAACCCTGTGAGGTAGGTAGTGCAAGTTTTATTAACTGTCATCTTACGGAGGGGAAAACTGAGGCTCAGAGGGGTAAAACACATTGGCAGGCTCACATGGGGCATACTAATGATGAAGCAAGGGGGAGGTATCTAGCCTGGTCCCTGAGCTCATGGGAGTGTAGTGGAGTGTGGGATACCTGAGTTCAGACATGTAGCAGCTGTGTGGCCTTGGGCAAGTCACTTCACCTTGTTTAGTCTGTTTCCTCCTCTGTAAAATGGGGGATGCTAATAGCATCTGCCTCCCCGGATTGTTGGGAGGATCAAATGAGATAATGTCTATCAAGGCTTCGCAGACTTTAAAGTACATAAATGCAGCTATCACTGCTGCTACTTCTGCCACTGTTGTTGTCATTGTTAACAGAGGGTAGGGGAGGTGCCCTGTGCACACAAACGTATGAGGGGGTGCATGGAGGCAAACAACTTGTCCAAACGAAGTACACTCTCGGAGCATTTGAGGCCGGCGAGGACAGTTGTAACTGGGAGAGAGGGGATGAGGGAAGATTTCTTAGAGAAGGGGTGTGTGAGCTGGACCCTGAAGATAGAGATAGTTTCCAGGAAGCAGAACTGGCTGAGGGAGCTCATTCCTGGGACAGGGAACTGCCTGTGTGAGTGCTTCCCAAGTGGGTGGAAGGCAGCATGAGATCCAGGGGCTGGTGAATGAGGCGAGTTCCATTCGGATGGAACAGAGAATGTGTGAGGAGAAGAGAGACCTTGAAAAGAGAATGGAAAGGTTTGGTGGAGTCAGACACTGGAGGACTTTCAATGCCAAATGAAGGATTTAATTACGTTTGATCAAAGGGAGGAACATGCAGAGATCTGCACATTAGGAAGAGGGGAGAGACCAGAGGTGGAAGCCATTTAGGAGGTAGCAAGGTGGTGTGTAATTATACAAATGCACATACATACATTTTCATATCTCATTGATCTGCAGACATATCTCACTAGATCTATGCATGCATGTACTTATCTATACCTATCCCCATTTTGATCAGTGAGTAACTGTTCAAAGCTCTTTGGAAATACACAATCAACTTCTTGTTTTTAGGAATACTGTTGGATTCCGAACGGAGGAAGTCTGATGCGAGCTCTGCCATGCCTCCCCTAAGGATCTCTCTCATCCAGGACATGAGGTCTGTTTGCATTCCCAAAGGGTTCTGTGTAAAGTACTTATTAGCATTCTGTAGACCAGTTTGTGATCCAGACTAATCTATGACATTTTCTTGATTGCAATTTTTTTTTAATGAGACTTTTGTAGCGTTCTTCAGGTAGTTGGGAGTTTTTGCTTTTAAAGTTTCTTCAAGAAACTTTTAACTGTATTATAAGAAAGTAGGCTACTCCAAGACCTGCATTGGCTTTTAGGAGTAACTTTGAGCCTCTGAAATAAGTCCCTTGGGTGCAGAAGGGGCCTTTCAAACTTAGTGCCTCTTTAGCAATATCTCATTGATCTGCAAACATAGAGGAACTTGAAAGAATGGGAAGGGGTCTCATCTTGGTACTGATGGCAGCTACTTTCTTCCTTCAATTAGGTGATCATTGAAGCAAATCTGCTTTCCTTCTAGGCACATCCAGAACATTGGGGAGATCAAAACTGATGTTGGCAAGGCCAGGGCTTGGGTTCGACTGACTATGGAGAAGAAGTTACTTTCTCGGCACTTGAAGCAATTACTTTCAGATCACGAGCTCACCAAGTAAGAAGAACATGCATGCAATGCCCTTTGCGGAGGGAAGGCAGATTATGGGTGTGAGGTGTAGAGTTGGTGAATGGGAGGGATGTGCATGGAAGGATGTGGCTGAGCTCTTCTGGGGCCATGCAGACTCTGCTTTGCATTCTGTTTTTGGGTACTGGTTTTGTAGTGTCCCCTCCTTTCCTTCCATAGCCATTCACAACGAATTCCGTGACAGAATTCTTTTTATTGTTTTCCCCACTACCGCCTTGTCCAGGCAGAGATTCAGAGCTGTATATTGTAGAAGACCCTAACTTTTCACAGAAATACTCTCTAAATCACTTGGTTGAGCTTTAAGAATTAAGAATAGCATGGCTTGGTAGGTCTTTATACCTTGATGAATTCAGTTCACTAAGTTCATATTTACCAAGTGTTCAGGGTACATGGCATTGAAACTTTCATTTTTGAGAAATAAGCTGTCGGAAATCTGTTTTAAATACTTGACTTTTGCGGGTGAAGAATAAGTTTGAAGGACTATGAAATAGTGAGGTTAGAAATGGTTCTACATAATACTCATAATAATCCAGTCTTTGCTTGATGACCTCCCAATATGGGAAACTCACTGCCATTTCCCAACCCATTCTCTTTGGGAGTATTTAGAAGTGTCACCTTAGAACGTATGTCAATATAACCATTACTGATCATTTTGCCATCTTGGGCCTGGGAGAACAAACCTAATCCCTCTCCTTCTCCCATGATAAAACCTTCAAAGAACACTGTGGAGTAAAATTTGAAGGAGGCTAGGGCTGTTGAGAGAGAGGATGTGATTGAGTCTGCTACACGATGATTGGTGGAAGGAACTGGAGATGTTGAAAGATTTTCCCAGGCCAGAAAGTGAGACCAAATCAGGTGAAATTTAATGCAGAGAATTGTAAAGTTGAGCTCAAAAAACTCCCAACTTCTTCAAGTATAAAACAGTGGAGATATTGCTTGACAACAGCTCATCTGAAAAGGAAGGAGAGATTTTAGTGACCCGGCATGGCAGTACAAGTCAGCAGTGCAATATGGTGGCCAAGATAGCAGGGCAGTACAAGTCAGCAGTGCAATATGGTGGCCAAGATAGCTTAAGATAGATGTAATTTTCAGGACCAGGGAGATGGTAACCCTACTGTACAGAGGAGGTCAGACTACCTCTGGGATATTGTGTCCCATTCTGGGGATTGATTTTTAAGAAGGACATTAATAAGCTAGATATATTCAGAGGAGGGCAGCCAGGATGATGGAGGGCTTTTGAATTCATATCATAAGAATGTGTTAAGTGAACTGGAGATAATTAGCCTGGAAAAGGGAAACTTTGGAAGTAGGGAGAAATGGAAGAGGGAGGTAGGATGTGATAACTTCTCTAAGTATTTGAAAAGCTTTGCTAGGGCTAAGG
>CM053772.1:239673451-239696847 GCA_028658325.1 Potorous gilbertii | reverse complement strand
TCTCTTAGAACTCAGGGATTTGGTGAATGCTTCTAGAGGAGAACCTTGGGAAGATAGGATTCCTCCTTCAGTGATCATGTTGTGCCTGGTGAAAAGGTACACAGACGTGGAGATAGGATCCTTGGGATCCTGGCCTGGTGCCTGCTGTCTGGGTGACCCTGGACACCTCTCTGAAGCACTCTGAGCTTCACCTTCCTCTTCTAAGGAGATTTCCAAGGTCCTGTTCAGCTCTGTGATTCCTATGATGCTACAGTGTGAGCCCATTTCCTTGTAGTCCTTAATGAAGACAGGGAACGGCCGAGTCCAGACCCGCCTGTTCTTACCCTTCAGAAAGTTGAAGGTCCGTCCTCCTGTAGCCTGACCAGGTCCCTGGTCCTGCTGAGTCCCTGTCATGTCCCTGTGGCTCACGTGTGCCCTTTCCTTGGCAGGAAGTTGTACAAGCGCTATGCTTTCCTGCGCTGTGATGATGAAAAGGAGCAATTCCTTTATCATCTCCTGTCCTTCAACGCTGTGGACTACTTTTGCTTCACCAATGTCTTCACGACAATCAGTGAGTAGCTTTTACTTCCCATCCCTGCTCTCCATTCTTGGGTGAACTTTTTGGAGCTTTCACTCTCATCCTTTCCTTCCCCTTTTTCTAAGAGAAAGGCAACCCATTTCCTGTTTATTTTGTTACTTTTTGTTGATCTTTTGAATTTATGTGTGTGGTATGTATGCGTGTGGGGAGGGTGTGTATGTATGTATGAGTGTGTGAAGGTATGTATATATGTGTCTTTGTGTGAGTGTGGGCATGTACATGGGTATATGTGTATGTATTGGGGTATACATATGTGTATATACATGCATGCATGCAAATACATATTGTAGGTGTATATGTGTGTATGCATGTGCAAGTGTGGCTGCCTATATATGTGCATGTTGGTGTGTGGTGAGTGTATGTGCATGTGCATATACATGCACACATTTGCTATTTTTGGTTGGGAGGGAAAGATTGTCCCTGAAGCTCTTTGGATTGACCTTGTGGGTTGAGGAGCATAACACTTTGGGTCAGCATGCTGCCCATATGGCCCTAGTTGTTACACATAGTAGGCCAGATGACTGTCCCCATCAGTCTTTGCCTGGAGACAAGGGCACCATTTAGCCATGGGGCTCTTAGAGACCCAGGAAAGAGAATGTGACCAAGTCTTCCAGCCAGGCCCTTTTAAAATCTCATTTTGAAGAAAAGTATTCTGTGGTCTTGGCTTCTCAAAGGGAGGCTTGGATGACTGACTGAAGGGGAAAGAAACACTCTCCTGTGTGGTGTTGTGAAGGAGGCAAGAGAAACTGGGTTCAACTCAGCTTCTTTCCTCTGTGAAAGGGATGGAATATTCTGAGGACAAAATGAGATGATGAGAGAATACTTTGGAATCCAGGTCACAAAACTGAGTCAAGTGAAGCACAATAACAGCATTATTAATATTATTTGGGGACTACATCATCCACTGAGTATTTGAATCCTAAAATCTGGACGCTCTGGAGGTGATTGAAGGGGTTTTGACCTAGACTCTGCGAACCTAAAAAACCACAAACACAAATGTATATGTAGTTTTTCGCTGTATTCTCATATGATTGGTTTTCTTTGTATTTTATGTTAGGCATTTAAAAGCTGTTATTTTGAGAAAAGGATCTGTAGGCTTCACCAAATGGTCCATGTCACAGAAACGGTTAAAAAAAACCCCGACTTCTTGTGTTTTTCCTTCTGAATCAGCAGAATTCTGAATTTTCATCCCTTTTCCCTGTGAGGAAGCTCGTGGTTTGTCCCAGACATTGCATCAACACTGACTAGTGCCATAACCCTATGGAGTGTCCCTGGGGTGACCTTTAAGTTCCTATGTCCTGTTTTAAAACAAAATTAAAAACCAGTACTTACATGGTGCTTTGAGGTTTGCAAAACACTTCAGAATTCTAGGATAAAATTTGTATAATTAGAAAGGATCTTTGAAGTCATCTAGTCCAGCTTCCTCATTTTACAGATGGGAAATCTGAGGCCAAGGATAGTTAAATTTAACCTAAGACCGCAAAGGTAGGAAGCATCAGCGGTGGAATTTGAAACCATATTCTCAGACTCTAGATCTTACCTTATTTGATTCTCGCAACAGCCCTAAAAGGTCTTATCATCCCCATTTTACAGTTGAGGTTGCTAAGAGAGGTCAAATGACTTGCCTAGGTTCATACAGATAGTAAGTATCAGAAGCAGGATTTGAACACATCTTCCTGGCCCCTGGACAGCCTTCTGTTCAGCCGGGGAAAGTCAGAGGTGCTATGCCCTGTAAGCTGCTTGCAGGGAGTCAGGTCTGTGTGACTGCGTGATGTGGCCTAGTCTCCTGTGCACTGTCCCCAAGAGAGAATGACTCCTTAGCTTCTGAGTTTGGGCTATTTTCGCTAAGAGTGTGCTCCATTGAGCTCCTACGATTTTGAGACCACTGGTGAAGGCTCATTGCTCTTCCTTCCTATTCAGCTCCATGGGTGGGGCTCTCCAGGGGCAACTAAGAGTTGCCAAGGTCACCGTTATGGGCAGGCAGCCTGGCTAAAGGGGTCTTCCTTCCTCACAGATTGTTGTAGAGGGATCATTAAGTGATATGAAAACAGGTTGTCTCACCATCATCATTGATCATGGGCAGGTAGCAGCTATGTGGAGGGCCTGAGTGTCACTGGGCCTTACTTCAGCCTAGCCTCAGTGCCCTTCTGGCTTCTCCCTGCACAGTGATCCCGTACCACATCCTGATTGTCCCCAGCAAGAAGCTGGGTGGCTCCATGTTCACAGCCAATCCTTGGATTTGCATCTCGGGAGAGCTGGGGGAGACACAGATCCTGCAGGTGCCCAGGAATGTCTTGGAGATGACCTTTGAGGTATGTTCTCAGTCCAGGGAAATTATAGCCTTGGAAGAGCTCCAAAGGGACCTTAGAGATCTGTTAGTCCAGGCCCTCCTTTCATGGAGGAAGAAACCAAGCCCCAGGGAGGTCAGGAAAATGGTGGTCTCTGTGCTAAGCCTGATGAGTTTATGAATCTTTTACAGAGTTATCTGTAGAACTCTGGTGACATATTCTCTCCCAATGCATCCATGGAATCTCTTTATTATCTCTACCCCTCACCTCCCCATCCCCCTTAGGAGAGGGTCTCATGTTGAGAGAAAAGAGTTTCTTCTCAGGTGATGATTCAGAAAGTTCATTTTTGTCTAGTCAGAACTGATATGACACAACGTTACGTAAAGTAACATAACAACATAACAAATATCATTGAGAAATTGAGATGTGATATATTAATGTGTGCTTATACATGTATTTATGCAAACATTTATATACGTATACAACACAACGCACACCTGTGGATTTGTACAGGTGTACACATGTGCACACATGATCTCATACACACACTTGTCACCACATCTGTGATGCAGAAAGCTCAGTAGGTGTTTGGTTTAGAAGGTGGGCTTGGACCCAGGGCTTCCAAAAGCCAGAGCTGGTGTTGGACAGGGGTAGGCTGTGTTGGGGTGTACATCAGCCTGGGAGGGCCCTTCAGACCTTTGTTAAAAGTTTCTCAGAAGCAGTTTGTAGCCTGGTTAGGAAAGTCTCTGTGGACTGCTTCTCCTGGTTTCTGGTTACATTGCTGCACTCTCCCTCCCCATCCTCCCCTCTGTATTTTGGACTCAACAGTACCAGAACCTGGGAAAGCTCACCACTGTCCAGATTGGCCACGATAACTCGGGGTTGTACGCCAAGTGGCTGGTGGAGCATGTAATGGTCAGAAACGAGATCACAGGACATACATATAAGTAAGTGCATCCCCAGCCCCACTCTTCAGGGTGGGGTCTGAATGATGACCTGCTGGGCTGACCCCACCGAAGCTGGAGTGAGAGGGCTTAGAGCAGTACTGATATTCCACATCTGAGGACCGCAGTCTTGAGATACCTCCTCTGCATTTCCTCGTTTACAATGAGGAAATGTTAATATTCATGCTGCTTGCCTCACCAGGGTACCATGAGGGAAATACTTTGTAAACCTCAAATTGCTAGTTTGGAGAGCTACTGTTATCTGGTGGTTGAGAAAGGTTTGCTTACTCCTGGAGGCGGGACTGTAGGAGGGACCCATGGGGAGGAGCTGGGCCCCAGGATGTGTATGCCCTTGGGTGTGTGTGCATGCGTGCATGTGTGTGCGGCATCTCCTGGGTGACTGTCACATGGCTGCACCCCTAGGTTCCCCTGTGGCAGGTGGCTGGGGAAGGGGATGGATGATGGGAGTCTGGAGAGGATCCTGGTTGGGGAGCTGCTCACCTCTCACCCCGAAGCAGACGAGAGGCAGTGCCGAACCCCACCCTTGCAGCAGTCACCCAGCATGATCCGGAGGCTTGTCACCATCTCTCCCAGTAACAAGCCAAGTAAGTTGGAAGGGAGGGGCTTCAGCCTAGCTGGCCAAGGTGGGTCACCAAAAAGCATTGAGCCTTTCATTGCGAGCACCCTCTAGCTCTCCCACAGAGGGTCTCTAGGCCTCGTCCTGTTCTACAAGACCCCCATAGGGATCACAGCCCCAGAGCTGCTTCCCCTCAGAAACCATCTGTGCTCCCAGACAGTTCCTACTTTTCC
Source organism: Potorous gilbertii (assembly GCA_028658325.1). Lineage (NCBI taxonomy): Eukaryota > Metazoa > Chordata > Mammalia > Diprotodontia > Potoroidae > Potorous > Potorous gilbertii. Next base: position 239,692,228 of record CM053772.1, on the reverse strand, counting down.
CTCTCTCACCCTCCACTGTAAACACTTTTTATCCTTTTGCTGAGGAGGGTGGACAGTGAACTCTTTGGCCTGTCTGACCAAGGCCTTGAAGAGGAGGGCACAGAGCTCTGGGGTGATTGGAGGTGACCCTGCAAAGAGGCTAGTTGACCCCTTCCCTCCCCTTCTTTTCAGACTGTCTGTGGTCCTTTGAGCTCACACCTTTAAGGCTGCTGAACAGAACCTCAGGTTGGGCCTGGTTGGCAACTCTTGGCACTCGTGTCTTTAGCCCTGTTCTGGTCCATTGCGTCAACTTAGCTGCCTGGATGGTGGCAGGAGGCTGGACTAGATGACCCTTCTCGCTCTGAATCCTATGACCTCCTGGCTTGTGTTGTAGGACCTCCTCCCCTTTGCTGATGTTATGGCTTCCCTTGGATCAGATGCCCTGGTATCCTCTGTTGGGGGATGGGAGGAGGAGAGGGAATAACACACACAGGGCTGTGGGAGAATGACCAAGGTGACCCTTGGGTTTGGGTGTGTCTTGTGCAGAGTTGAACACGGGGCAGATCCAGGAATCCATTGGGGAGGCTGTCAATGGCATCGTCAAGCATTTCCATAAGCCCGAGAAAGAGGTGAGACTTCCATTCAGTGACCTAGCACTGAGGGGGCAGAACTGTGGGAAGCAGTGGGACGCAGGGGAAGAAGCCCTGGTTTTAGAAAGGAGGACACCGAGGTTTGAGCCTAGCTTTTACCTGGGCCAGCATGAATGAAGCAACTCCACTTTCCTGAGCCTCCTCCGTTCCCTCGTCTATGAAGTGAGATGCACTTGGTGCCTTCTGCTCCACCACACAGGTTATGAGAGAAGTGCTTGGAGCATAATGTTGTCAGCGTTATTGTCATGCTTCTTACTTGGGTTTGAGGAGCTCACCTTGTTGACGGGGCTTTCAAGACTACATGGATGGCTTTCGTGTTCATGGCCTAGTTGCTTCTCCACTATTGGATTAGAGGGAAGTAGGTTTGGGGGTCAACAGTTGGGGGAAGAGGAAAGCATCTCATCGTACTCCTCCTAGGAGACAAGATCCCAAAGTTCAGGGGAGACCCAGCATCTGCCCATCCACTCTCACCCTCTCTATCTCCCTCTACCCCAACTGGAAATTCATTCATTTCCCAGTCTCATAGTCTCTGGAGGCTGCTGTAAGTTTAGGGGAGTGCTGGGCCTTGCTGCTCAGGCTCAGTCTTGCTGTGGGTGGCCTACCACCTGTCCAGTCTTGATTGGGGCTCCTCAAGAAGACAAGGCATCCCTTGGATCCTAGAGCTTTGTGGTTATTTTGCAGCGTGGCAGCCTTACACTCCTGCTCTGTGGTGAGTGTGGCCTGGTGTCTGCCCTGGAGCAAGTCTTTCAGCATGGATTTAAATCCCCTCGGCTCTTCAAAAACGTCTTCATTTGGGATTTTCTGGGTGAGTTGAGATGAGGGTCAGGAGTGAGTGGAAGGGGAAAGTAGAAGGGAGGGTATAGGGGTCGCACATTTGGGGTGAGACTGCTGCCTCAGCAAACCATTCCCACTTAACCAGTGTCAGTTGGAGTATCGTGGGCCAGGGGCCAGAAATAAGACCAATTTAGGGATGGGTTGGAGAAAGAGGCATTACTGGGAGGCAGATGTTGGCTCAGTGTCAGGCAGTGAAACAGGCTCTTAGGAAGGTAGTGAGCTCCTTGTCACTGGAAATGTTTTAAGTGTTGGGCAAACTATTCAAAAGGTTCTTAACTGAGGTAGCAGTTAGCCTAGATGCCTTTTGAGGTTCCTCCATCTCTGGAATTTTGAGGACTCATAGTACTAGGCCACAGGACAGGATGTCTTCAGCTCCCTGCAGCAGAAACCAGTTGGTGGTCTAAGGTAGAGAAGGAGGTAGATTTCCCCATAGAGATGGAAAATCTCATAGATTGAGAATATCCCAGATTTAGGTTCTTTGTGAGCTGCCTGGGCACCATTTCATTGGCTATTTATGTCTGAGTGTGTGTCTCTACTTTGGGGGGGGTTGTCAAATCTTTTTTTTCCAGAGAGTTACAGATCCATAGGGGGAAAATATCATTAAAAAGTATGATGTAAGGTCCTTGAAAGCAGGGCCTGTCTCATTGTTGATTCATAACCCCAGCACCTGGCTGAGTTCCCTCCACTGAGATTGCTGAGAGCCACAGGAATGCGCCACATCCATTCCCAGGGGGCCGCTCTGAGCAGGAGGTCCTCCATTAGACAGACACTTAATCAGTGTTGGTGTTTTCACTGAATTGAAGAAGCAACATTTTTGTTTTTTTTTTTTTACTGTTTCCCTCTACTGTGTGACCCTGGGCAGCTTCCTTCTCTTCCCTGGGCCTTAGTTTCTTCTGCTGCTAAATGAAGGGATTGGGACTCAATGAACTCTAGAGACCTAGAGACTTCCAATACTAAACATTTTATGGTTCTGGGCTTCTTTTAAATAGAAAGTGTTTCCCTTAACTTTTAAAATTAAGGACAGGAAATCTAAAACTACTTTATATCAGTTAAATTAACAGTTATTACATACTAGCTGTGATCACAGCAATGTATACCATCTACATATTCAACAGACTGAATTACACCCTAGATATTTATCAGACTCCTAATATGGGTGAGACCCTGGAGATACACAGGCAAAAACAATCCCTGTCCTGAAGAAGCTTATATCCTACTGGGCTCTGGGAGGTGGAGGTCCAACGTGTACACAGGTGGATGCAAAGCGTCCACAAGGTAAAATTAATAAATTTCCAGAGGGAGAGAGTGTTAATGTTTAAAATATATGTCAATCATTTGAAAACATCAGTTCTATACTATGCTCTGTTAAGAAAGGGGCTCAGGGCCTGGGAGGAATAAACAGGTGGGCTGTGCTTGGAGGTTTCTATCTGAAGGGTGGCCCCAGGGCAGACCTCTGGCAGGGCAGCCCAGGAATGCTGTGTCACTGAGGAATGACTTTGCTGAGATCAGAACTTCTCATCTTCTTTAAAGAAAAAGCACAAACCTACTACGAGACCCTTGACCAGAGTGATCTCGTCCCTGAGGAGAACTGGCAGACGAGGGCCCGGAACTTCTGCCGCTTTGTCACCGCCATCAACAACACCCCCCGCAACATCGGCAAAGATGGCAAGTTCCAGATGTTGGTGTGCCTGGGAGCCAGGTATGTCTTTGGCCAACTGTGCATACCCCCTTCCCCTAATCCCCTCCCCAGGCCACAGTCTGACTAGTGTGGCTTGGTGTCTGTTGTCAGAGCACAAGAGAGAGCTATTAAAGATGTAGCTACAGCTTGGCTGGTGGAACATCTGTACTGTAGATGTCAGAAAAAATAACTGTTGTAGACATACCTTCAGGCAAATGAAAGAGACCTTTTTCAGGTGTTACAGATTTCCTCTGAGTGTCAGTGGGTATGTTTCTGTTTTATCCATGTTGGAAATGACACCCTCATTGGTGAAGCGAGGGGAGGGCAGAATGTTCATCCCTTCTTCATACATCATAATCTTACTGGGATTGGTGTGCCAGTTTTGGTCCATTCATGCCTTCTCATTCTGTGCATTCCTTATTTTTGTTGGTCTGTAAATCCTCCATAAGAAAACTCTCCATAGTGCTAGAGGCCTTCCTCTGATTCTTCTGACATAGCATGGATACCAGTCCAGCACCCTGCTGGTCCATCTCTTTTGTCTTTCACTCTCTTTTTTCTTTCTTCTCCATTATTTCTTGCAGTGAGTTGTTGCCATTATACTTTGGCCTACTGGCTGATGCTTCCACCAGTGCCCTTTGGCACACTGCCATTTTGATTTTACTGAGCTCATGGGGTTCCATGATTTGTCACCATTGAATGCCACTGGAAAACCATCTGTGTTTACAAAGGATGATGCAAGGAGCAGCTCAGGATTCTTGAGAGCCTATGTGATTTCCCAAGTCCCATTCAGCTTCATTTCTATTTCCTCTTCAAATCTGGGCCCACCTCACCAGTCCATTCACAGTGCCATTTAAGACAGAGATACTAAACCATGGGCTGCCCATAGTCTGGGTAATATCTGTCCTTTGGGACTTCTTTTTTCCAGTGTATGAATTTGAGAGAGGGCCCTTTTCCTGGGTCTTGGCACCTTACAAACTCTGTCTTCTGCTAAAGCTTTCCTAGTGGTAGGTGGCACAGGCTTCAGTTCCTCAAAGGATCTGTGATTTCCTGGGCATAGGTACAGATCATAACCCCTTTATGCCTGTGAATTACCATTGCCAAAAAAAAAATTCATTACTCTGGGGTATTTAATTAGGCTAACTTTCAGTTGACAGACATATCACTGCTGGTCCTTTAATTTAGATCTTTTCAACCTGGTAGGGACTGGGTGGGATCTTTCCTAGGCTTTTTGTGCTCCATTGACATAGCTATTGAGACTCCAGGGTTCCCCTCCATGGCGCAGTAGGACTTAAGGGGAAGGGATGGGTAATACAGCCTTGCAAATAAGCACACAAGAGTCCCTTGCTTCTTTCCCCGCCCCTAAAACAAACTGACAAGCTCACTTCTGGGGTGTTTTATCCTGTCCCTAGGAAATCTCTGATGACATAACAATTTGCACTGTAGGCCTGGCTATGACTCTAATTCATACAGTTTTCTCCTTTTCTCTTTCTTTTTCGGGCTTGTCCTGGTTGGGGCAGAGATCACCTCTTACACCACTGGATCGCCTTGCTTGCAGACTGTCCAATCACAGCACAGATGTATGAAGATGTGGCACTCCTTAAGGACCACACACTTGTTAATTCCTTGATCCGGGTACTGCAGACTTTGCAGGAGTTCAATATCACGCTGGAGACATCCCTGGTCAAAGGGATTGACATCTGACCCCATCCATGGGAGTGCCAGCCCCAAGGACCCTGCCTGGGCACGGCCTACCCCAGAGGCTGGGGGACCTGCCAAGAGCTTGGACTTTGCATCCTGAAAGAGACTCCAGGCATAGTGCAGAAATGGATAGGAGGTGTGAACTTGATGTAAAAAGAAAAAAAGGATTTTGGAATAAATAATCTATTTTAGAGTCTATTTGCAGAATTGCTTTCACACTTTCATGTGAAAGAGAGCGAGGGAAGAGATGAATCTTGAGCAGCTTATTTTCAAGCTGTGGTATTTCCTTATGTCCGGTGACCTTTTCGGTGTCCTGGGAACTTGGCCTTCAATGGGGCCTTTGGGTCAGAAAACTCAGCGGCCACATCTGATTGCTGATATTGGCAAGGACATTTGCCGTCTGGTCCTGGCTCTGCCATGGATTGGTCATGTGACCCTGGCCAAGTCATTTCCTCTGTCTAGGCCTCAGTTTCTTCATCTGTCAAATGAGGGACTGGACTCAATGATCTCTAAGGTCCCTTCCAGCCCCGACATTCTGTGATTCTGTGGTTTTCATGTTTTCTATATTCACACCATCACCAACGTGTGCTTGGCTGGAACCCACCCCCACCCCTGGCAAGCAGGCTGCGGAGGTGCCCTGGGCCCCGCTGGGTTTTGTTCTGAGTCACCTCAGCCCCCCTTTTCCTTTCCTTTTGGCTGTCAGTATTATTTGAGGAAGAGGGAAAGCTTGGACCCAAGTCTTGGGAGAGAGCATGGAGTAGAATTTCTTCTCCTGGTGTGCCCCAGAACCTGCTCAGGAGAAAACAGAGCATGGGTTTGGACCGCTATGTCATCATCTCTAGTTTTTAATTTTATTTATTTAACCTTTTGTTGAGTGTTTGTAAGTCATCTTTTTTCTTTTTCTTTTCTTTTCTTTTTTTTTTGGCTAGGCCTCTTACAGTCTAACCACTCTGTTAGTGTTTATTAGCAGCTGTGCCATTTCTCTTGTTTTGGTCAGTTTTAGAAACCAGTGGTCATACAGCCCACATCAATAAAACACCTGGAAACTCAGCCTGTCTGCGTGCCTCATACTTCTTGTGGGGGGGCTGCCGTCAGAGGCCAGTGTCTACTTCTCTCCCTTGGCTGTCCAGCCTGAAGGGAACTTGTAGGCTTGGCCTGGATTTCTGGAGTCACACATGGATGGCTTCCAATCCCAGCTCTGACATGGATGGTTTCCAATCCTAGCTCTGACGTTTGCTGAGCCATGCAGCTCTCTGAGACTCGGTTTCTTCATCTGTAAAACATAGATAATTAAATTTCACATTGACTGATTCATAGAGTTGCTATAAAGGAAAACAACATCTACTTGGTGAATTTTAAAGTATCCTGGAAATGAACCGTTTTTAGCAGCCACAGAGGGCCAGAGGTAGAAGGATGAGACAAGTTAAAATGTGATAAATGCCTTCAAGTTGGATGTGCATGGGTTTGAGAAAGAGAGGGGTCTTCTCTACCTGAGGAAGGGGCAGCGGAGCTGGAGTTAACCTTGTACATGGAGTAGGCTAGAGGGTATGGGAATGACTGACTCTCTGAGGAGTTGGGTTGCTGTAGGTTTCAGTGGTGACAGCAGAGGGCAGCAGAGAGCCTGGCTAAAGACCACTATGGGGAGGAGCCTCGGACCTACTCTAATTCAAAAGCCTAGGATTTTAACCTTAGTTCTGCAACTTAACATTTTTAGACTAGGGTTAGTCATTTAGGTAGTAGATCAGAATTTATGAGTTCTTGGGGACCTTAGAACTTGAAGAAAGCATGGTGAAGTACAAACAGGGCTGGATTTAGAGTTATAGGACCTGGATTCAAGTTTCGACTCTGCTCCTTCCACTAACTAGGAGGCAAGTCGCTTTTGTCCTGTTTTCTTCTCCGTAAAATGAGAAGGATATATTAAGTGCTCTATGAAATCCCTTCTGGCTGGATAAGGACATAGGATACCAAGCTTAGAAAGGGGACTTCGCTGGGCATAATGTGCAAAAGAATGCGGGATTTGGAGTCAGAGCTTTTATTCAGTTGTTTTAGTGTGGCCAACTCTGTGATCCTATTTGGGGTTTTCTTGCCAAAGATATGGGAGTAGTTTGCCATTTCTTTCTCTCACTCATTTTTACAGATGAGGGAATTGAAGCAGTCGGGGTGAAGTGACTTGCCCAGAGTCACACAGGTAGTAAGTGTCTGAACTGTGGAAGATGAAGCTAGTGCTCTATCCACTGTGTTAGCTGCCCTTTGAAATCAGAGGACTTGAATTCAAATCCTGATTTCATTACTTAGCACTCTGAGCAGGTCACTTCTTTCCTGTGGTCTTCAGTTTCATCTTCTGTAAAATAAAGGGATTGGACATGGTGATTTCCAAGGTTGCTCTGCGTCCTGTAAGGACACAGGATGTATGTCAGAGCTGGAAAGGACCATAGAAGGTCAATGAGACTTAATCGTCCCATGGAATGGTACTCAGGAACCTGGCTTTCTCCATCCATTTATTTTATTTTCATTAATGCTTTCTCTTTACATCTGCATAGACTGTTACATGTACATTGCTGTTTTTGATTTTTAAAATGGCCCTCGGAGGGAGGCATGGAAAGGATTATTCTTCATTTACATGCCACAAAACTGAGGAGCTCCAAGGGACCCTTTTCTAAGGTAACACAGGGAATCAGTGGCAGAGCAAAGATTGTAACCCAAGATTTTTGAGTACAAAGCAAGAAGTTCTGTGTCCCTTCCAGTGAACTCCTGATGTGTAAGTCAGGGGACTCAGCTGGAGAGGCAAAGAAGAAGCAACTAGTGGAAGGAAGTTGTTGAGGGCTGACAAGTGATCCTTTCTGCTCTCCGTTTCCATGCCACCTCAGACGAATAGGGTGAAGGATAGAAGGAAAGAAAAGATTGCACTGCTCCCCAAATCTCTCCCTCCCGAAAACTGAAATTCTGCCAATTAGATAGTCATTTGTGTTAATGAGCAGACGCACTCAGGGAGGTGTGAGGATGTATGAGAAGTGACCTTGGGACTTCTCTGGTCCTCAGTTCCCTCCCCTGTAAAATGGAGAAATTGGAAGGGTGGTCTCTGAGGTTTCTTTTTATGATTCTGTATCTTCTGATTCTATATTCTACCATTTCTGTGTTCTGTGATTTACTTGTGCCTTGGAAACCCCATCAACATTGTGAAGTATGCAGAGTTTGTCTTTGGTGTCCCTTGTTTGGCTTTCCCAACTTAGCTGAGAGGCAGACGGAGGCCAGGATTGGGAGTCTGAGTAGGGATGGAAGGAACTTAGGTAGGAGGGGGAGAGGCTAGGAGTCTAGCAGGAGACTCCAGGGACTGAGAGTGACAAAGACCAAGAAAAAGGAGGAAAGGATCCCTGATCCTAACCCAGGGTAAGGCCAGAGGAGTCACTGAACCAGCTTCAGGCTATGACCTTAAAAAAATTAATTCTTCTTCTTGGGAAAGACCTGGCTCTGCTACTCATCAGCTGTGTGGCCTTGAGCAGTTGACTCAAACTTCCTCATCTGCAAAGTGAGTTTGGACCATATGGTCTCTAAAGCCCCTTTCAACTCCTACTTCTCTGATTGCTTCCTCCTTTGTATTATTATTAGTAGTAGGGGTGATGGTGGGGATAGCTACCAGCCTGCATAGAAATACTTTAAGGTTCACAAAGTACTTTTCCTATATAATCTCATTTGACTCTCACAACAACCCTTTGAGGGAGGTGTTGGTATTATCCCCATTTTACAGATGAGGAAACAGACTGAGAGAAGTTAAGCAACACCTTACTGTTCCTAGTGGGCCAGTTTGACTAGAATGAAGTGTGCATTAAGGTGAATAATATTAAATTCATTGGAAAGATAGTGAGTTACAACCGACAGGCTTCAAGATTTGGAATTGGAGACCTGGGTTCAAGTCCAGACTTTGCCACTTTTTCCCTATGTGTCTTTGGCAAGTCACGTCACCTCTATGGTAAGGAGAGAAAACTAAGGCCCAGAGAAATTAAGTGATTTACCCATGGTTACACAGCTTAGTAGACATGGGATTTGAACCTTGGCCCCTTGACTCCACTAAACTGTAATGCCTCAGAGAGCTACTTGTTCTGACGGCTGATTTCTAAACTCACCTCCTGTTTAGAATTTCAAGTTCTGGACTCAGAGCTTGGGTCCCTGCAGAGGAGAGAACATGATACTGACAAATGGTGGTAGCCAGCCTGCCTCCCTGCTACCCTGAGGTGAAAGACTGTTTTCTCCAGCTCCTAACCTGGGTTTACTGGCAGATGCTTTTTCCTCCGTTTGTGGGCAGCTGTCTATGGGGATGAGGTTGACTGCTTCTGAAAGGATCCATTCAGGGAAAGCAAGCATCTTCCTCTGTCCAGACAGGCCCAGAAATAAAGTGCTCCTGTCTGAGAACAGCCTGCTCTCTGCTCCATTTTTGGGGAGAGCTAATGGTTATCACTTGCCAACAACTGACCCCAAAACGTTATACTAGCAGTGAGATTTTTCTGGCCCCTCTAGAGTTTTTAGTTAAATGGCAGAGTTTGGGAGGGAGTGGTCATAACATTTTGGGGGCAGGGAGGGCCTCTACTCAACCAAGTCTTTGAAGGGTGGAGCTTTTGGGAGAATGCCACAATCTTATTTTTTTCTTCCTGTGTCTGTTTCTCAGTGTTAGACCAGAGATGATGGTATCATGGGAAGGGTCCTGGGCTGGGAGAGCATCTCACACAACCTCTTCATTTTACAGAGGAGGAAACTGAGAAGGGGAAAGTGACTTGCTCAAGGTCACATGGGTGGTAAATTGATCTCAGACTTTCTAATTATAAATCCTACTATTCCCACTCTGCCAACTACTTTCCTTCCCCTCACTGGACCTCAGCTTTCTCCGCTGTAGAGTAAGGAAGCTGGGTTGGATGACGATAGTAGTAGCTAGCATTTACATAGCACTTTCAGGTTTGCAAAGTGTTCTGCTAAGTGACTCAGTGGACGGAGCACTTGGCCTGGAGCCAGGAAGACAGCCTCTGACACTTAAAACAGAATAATCCTGGGAAAGTCACTTAACCTCTGCTGCCTCAGTTTTCTCAGCTGTAAAATGGAGATCTTAATAGCTCCCATCTCCAAGAGTTATTGTCAGGGTCAGATGACATAAAATTTGTAAGATGCTTAGCACAGTGCTTAATAGATGCATATATTTTTCTTTTCATCCTTACAACAGTGCTAGGAAGCAAATGCTGTTATTTTCCCCATTTTGCAAATGAGGAAACAGAGGCACAGAGAGCTTAGGTGATTTGCCCAAGGTTACACATCTAAGTAAGTGTCTGGATTTAAACTCAAGTCTTCCTGACCTTGGGTCCAGAGTTCTGTCCACTTTGCTGTCTTGCTGCCTAAAATGAGATGTCTGAAAGGCATTTTGCAGACCTTAAGGGTTAAATAAATGCTAGCTATTATTTGCTAGCCAATCTGTGAAGAGTATTAAGTGCCAAACAGAAGACTGTATTTTATCCTAGGGACAACGGTGAGCCATTGAATGTTCCTGAACAAGGCAATGACAAGAATCAGACCTGTGCTTTAGGAGGACTGATTATTTTGGCAGTTTTGTAGAGGACGGGTTGTAGAGAAGCAAGATTAGAAGCAAGCAGCCGCCTAGAAGCTCAAGGATAAACCTTAGATTTCTCCAAGATCTTCAAAGGCACTTGTTCCAACCTTGAGAAGTTTGCTAAGAAACCAGATCTTTTGAATAGTTCTTACCTGTATCTCTTATCAGTAGCTTCTAACTGGGACTCCTGGGAGGCAGGATTTTTCCTACTCCCCAGCCAGGCTTGTCCTGTTGGGCTTACCTAAGACCCCTAAGATTTCCATCCAAGATAGATTTGGAAGGATGTGTTTACTCCTGGGTGGGGGTTGGGGGGAAGTCTCTGCAGGTGTCTGGAGATGACAAAACAGCTGGTGTTTCTATAGTGCTTTAAGGGGTGATACAAAGCTGTTCCTGCTCACCACCCTTTGAGGATGGAGGTAGGACAAAGGTTATTCTCACTTTATAGATGAGGAAATAGGTTGTCAGAGAGGGAAAGTAAGATTGCCCAGGTCACAGTAAGTGGTGGAGCTAGGACTCTAGTCTGGGTTGTTTCCTCATTTATAAGATGGAGAGAATTTTTTTTTTCCTGAGGCAATTGAAGGTTAAGTGATTTGTCCAGGGTCACACAGCTAGTAAGTGTCTGAGGTTGGATTTGAACTCATGTCCTCCTGCTCCACCACGCCACCTAGCCGCCGCAAGATAGAAATAATTGTGGTACAGGACAGCATGTAGGAGGAATAAGCATTTCTTAAATAAGTGCCAAGTACTGTGCCATGCACAGTGTATTTATATTTATAAATATCTCGTTTGATTTAAATTGCATTCACTCTGCAAAGCACATACTGTTATTATCCCCAGATGAAGGTTAAGTGCCGTTCCCAGGGTCACCCAGGAAACATTTGAGATTGGATTTGAACTTAGGTCATCCTGACTCTAGGTCTGCCCATAGAGTGTTGGACATGGAATCGGGAAGACCTGGGTTTGAATTCAGCCTCAAACACTTCCTAAGACTGTGACCAAGGACAGGTCACCCTCTGATCTTCAATTTTTTTCATCTAAAAATTAGGAATTAGAATATTGCTAGGACCTGCAATACAGAGTTGTGAGGCTAAATTAGATAACATATAAAAAACACTTTGCAATCCTTTGTCAGTCACATTCATATCTAGGATTTCAGCTGTTTTTTTTTGTCCAAATAATTCCCCAATCCTTTATTCTAGCCCTGACTTCTTTTCTAGCCCTGTAAGCTGCTCCCGTTCCCCATGGGACATCTGTCTCTGGCTGTCGTCCCCACCTGCACGTCAAACTCAACGTGTCCCAAACCGTGCTATTCCTTCTTTGGAATTCACTTGTTTCCGCCTGTGGTGCCACCATTCACCCTTTGTCCTTCCCTTCTCCTTCACCTACTACACTACATGTGATAAGTAGGTTTTTAATGCCAAAATATCTCAAATTCTTCTCAACCCTAATTTGGACCTTCATACCAAACTATCTTGGCTATTGAAATAGTCTCCTACTAGCTTTTCCTCTCTCTTCTGTGCCTGACCTTTTCAACACAATCCTTTATACCACTGCCAATATAAACCTTTCTAATACATCAATCTTGGGTCATGTCCCTCCTCTCCTTCAAAAAGCATTTTGCTATTGCTTCCTGAATAGAGTTGAGTCTCCTCTACTTGGCATTCATGGCCCCAAATCTTATGGCACCCGTGGACTTTTCCAGCTGTGTTTCATCTAATGCTCTCCAGCCAAAATGGAATTCCCATTTCCAAACATGCTTTATACTCTCATGCTCTGGGCTTTTGTTTAGGCTCCTCCCTTTGCTCTGCTTTTCCATTTTCTCTTGTTGAATTCCTACCCATGCTCTAAAGTCATATGTATGCCACCTCCTACTCCAGGAAGCCTTCCCTGATGAGTCTCCCTCAGAGGTCACATAGCACTTTATTTACATATCTCTGATACCCTGTTATTATAGCTATAGTATGTGTGAGGAAGATGAAAAGCAGTTGGACACAACACTTCAGATTAAGTGATTCCCTACCAGGCTAATTGACAAAATTCTAGAAAGTAAGGGACAGAGAACACAAACAACAAAATGTTAATTTCTTAATGTATAAAAAAGTGCTTCATGTTTCATTATCCCTTTATGAAGACAATGAAGAATTCTTAATGGAAAACTTGATGGAATTGAGAGGGCAATTTTCCATTGGCAGCCCCAAAATCTGCCCCATCTCTGGTACTTCTTGAAAAGCAAACTTGCCAAGCCAAATGCCAAGCCAGGAAAGCACTGAAAAGTGTGACCCCTGACAAGAGAAGAAAGGAGGCTACTGAGAAAATCTGGTTCTTGAGAGGAGATCCATCTTTGATTTTCTCTTCATATCTCTCATCTCTCAGGCATCAGGATGGAATGTGGTGGAGAGGGACTCTCTCTTCTCCTCCCTCCCATCAGTCTTGTAACACAACTACTTGCCCAGGAGGAGATACTGTATCTAGCAGGTCTGAAAAGAATAGACACAGCTTGGAGGAATGTGACTCCTGGCAGCAGAGAAGAGAGCCAGTTATAGATACAAGAGAAAATTAATTCTGGCATAGGGTATAGAGCTGAAGAGATGAGATTCCCAGGAGAGAGCAACATGAGAGAAAGGTCATCTGGGTCATGCACTGTTGGAGCAGGAGGTGCTGTGGCCACATGTATTCCTTACATCTGTGCCTCTTGCTGAGTGAATTTTGTTCTCTGGTTATTTACTGAAAATGTAATTTTAGGTAGCTGGTCCTATAGAGTACTTCTACACAGTAGAGGATCCTGGCTCCTAAAATGATATTTCCTGATCCCTGACCAGTGTATTCAGCACTCGCAGAAGCAACCCAACCATCAAAAGAAGTGCCAAGTTGGGGAGGTAGTTCAGAAGGAGGGCATTGTAGTAATCTATAGTCCATTCCAATCCAACAAGCATTTGCTGACCATGTATTGGATACTGTGCTAGCCACTGGACCTACAGAGACAAAAATGAAAAAAAATCCTTCCCTCTAGGGAAGCTCTGGGAGCCTCTATTCACTCTACCGTTCTTTCTCTTGCTCCTAGCCCATATGTTCTTTGATAGTCAAGGTTACTTTATCTAAAACTTTGTAAAAGTCACTGCTTCCAAGGTTTATCAACATTGCTAATAATGTAGAGGTTTCATCCTGTCGCCAGGTGGCAGTAACAGGCTGTGCTGATCAAGGCCCTCATGGCCTCAATCTGATGAAGGATTTAAGATTCTTAGAAGTCATGGAGGCCAAACTCTTATTTTGAATAATAAAATGAGGCCCCAGAAATGAAGTGATTTGCTCTAAGTCACACAGCTAGCGCATAAAGCCAAGCTGGAGTCAGGAAGACTCATCATCCTGAGTTCAAATCTGACCTCAGACACCGACTAGCTGTGTGACCCTGGGTAAATCACCTGTTTACCTCAGTTTTCTAATCTGTAAAATGAGCTGGGAAAGGAAAAGGCAAACCCCTCCATTGTCTTTGCCAAGAAAACCCAGATGGGGTCATGGAGAGTCAGACACGACTGAGGTGACCGAATGACAGTGATTACACTCAGTCTCTGGCCTTCAGGCCTGGGCACTGTCTCATTCCACCCCTCTGTCACTCTTGTAAGGGGACTCTGTTCTGATGATTGACTCCTGTGATTTGATTCCATTTTCCTTTTCCTCCCTGCTGCCTCCCTGGCCTCTTTCACCTCAAGGGAAGACTTTTTACCCCAAGCTTTAGTCAAGAGGAAGAGAAGGTCTTAAAATCAATTGCATGTGTCTAGGGGTGGGGCCAGGGCCAAGTTTATGTGTGTCTTGTTCCACTGAGTTATCTACCCTGTTCCTCAGGTGGAGCACAGTGGAGATCTGGGTTCAAATCCTACCTCTGACCCAATGTCACTTTGAGCAAGTCGCTCAATTCTCATGGGTCTCAGCTTCCTCATCTGTAAAATGGTGGTGGATTAGCTGATCTCTGAGGTCCCTTCCAGTTCTTAGAGCTTTGATCTCATGACTGGGGTGAGGGAGCAGAAACCATAACTCCCACAAAGACCTCCCCAGATCTAAGACCCACACTGATTGGTGGCTGTGTTTGGTAGGATCATTGGGGAAGAGACTACCTGCCAGGGGCTGAGAATTGCCTAGTGAGAACATGGTAATTTATACCAGATAGAGATTGGAGGTGCCAGGAACCATCTGTGCCTATAAAACTTAGGCAAGACGCAGTCCTTTCCTTTTCAGAGTTTACAGAGAAGTAAGACACTAGCTGTAAGATACAATATCAATGCCAAATGCATTTAGAAAAGTGAAAAGCTGTGCTATGTGAGGTGGGGAGGGGTAGTGGGGAGGGAGGGCTAGAAGGTCTTTGTGAAGTTGAGCAGGCAATCAGGGGAAGTTTGCTAGAGGAAATGCCATTTGAGTTCAACAAGGGAGCAAGGGGTAGGGCGAAGATTACAGGGTCATAGATTTAGAGCTGATTTAGTTCTCCCTCCCCCATTTTGCAATTGAGGAAACTGAGGCTTATTGGAGTGCCCTTGTCCACCATCCCCTAGGTAGTCTGAAGTGGAGTGGGTCTTTGAACCATGTCTTCTGACTCCAAATCCTGTATTTTTACCCCTGAACTGTACCATCTTCTTATAGCAGAACCCAAGCATCACTTAAACTCATGTGAGGAATTGTGGGCCATGAATGGAGGGATGAAAATGGAACTTCTAGGTTGTTAGATACTGATTTAATCTAAGTAAAGAACATCATTTAATGTGGCAATCACTAAAGACAGTCTTGACCTGTAGTTTACCTGCTGTAGTTACACCTGGATGGGCAGGAGGCAGAGGCGGAGAGATGCTCATTCTAGAAGGTACATGTACCATGTCTGAATCCTTGAGCCAGGTCTCCCAGCCTCGAGTTCCCAGGAAGCTGGCTGCCCCCACACCCTCAGCTCACCTAATAGCTAATTGCTTGCACCTGGCTAGTCCATGGGCAGGCAGTGTAGGGCAAAGGATTCTTTAGTTGAAGAATTCCTGGGCTGGCAGCCAGGACACCTGGGTTCTGATGTGGTTTATGTGACTTTGCTCTTGGGCAAGATTGCTTCCCTTTAAGCCTCAGTTTCCCCCTCTGTAAAAATGAATGGGTTGAACTAGATGGCTCCTGAGGACTTTGGAGTTTGCCTAAATGTACATTGGAGGATTAACTTCTATTTTGTCCCTAATGTCCTTGATCATTTATTTCCCTGGTTCTTTGTATTGTCGACTGTTCTCGTTTTCTAATCACTCTTCTGATAGAAGTGGGAGGTACTACTATTCTTAGTCATCTCATTCTTTTAATCTTTCTCAATGGAATTCAGATAGAAACACTATCCTGTAATTACCATTTTACATTGAAAAGCATAAGTGGATGAAATATCTTCTTTTTTGGGAGGGGTGATTGACTAAAAATATTGGGATGTAGCCTCACTGAAACACTCTCTGGAATAATTCCATAGCAGACAGGATGGTAGGAAGGATCCTGTTCCCACATCTTTTTTTAAAATCTCCCCTGCTGGGGCTCTTTATTTGGAAGGCTTTTTGTTGTACCAAAAGTCCTCATCTGGACTCAGATCTTCCTGACTCCAGGTCCAGCACTCTATCCACTGAACCACCTAGCTGCCTCATGGAGGACGATAATGGGTGTGAAATGAAAATCCTCTCAAGGAAATTTTGAAGGATTGGCCAGAGCCCAGGAAGGATAAGTACTTAGATCTGACAATTCAGAGACGTAGGTCAGTCATGATACTGGAAGCCAGATTGCAGAGGGTTTAGAAGAGGAAGGAGAGGAAGCGCTTTCATCAATTGTAGTAGCTTTTTAAACGTGTTTAGCTCAGAAGGGAGTAGAGATGCCCAGTAGGAATCAGAAGATGAAATGAGAGTTGGGTTTTGTTTTTTTTAAGGATAAAGGAGTTTCAAGCATATTTGTAGGCAGCGGGGAAGGAACTAGTAGATAGGAACAGATGAACGATTCCAGAATAGGAGAGATGATGGTAGAGGTAAGGTACTAGAGAAAGTAGGAAGGGATGGAACCAAGGGTCCATATTGAAGGGTTGACCTTAGCAACAGTTCTGTCTGGGATAATTGTTTGTTTCCACAAGAGTTTATTTGTTGAATTCTCAAGGATGTTTTGAAGGCTTCACAGGAATCTATTAAACCTGTTAATTTATAAAAGATAGCAAACTTCTGATAGCTAATTCAAGCCACCTGGTTTTGTCTTTCTAGCTATTTGATAGGGGCTAAGTCTTTGCTGGCCAGCTAGGTGGCAAAGTGGATAGAGCACTGGGTCTGGAGTCAGAAAGATCCATCTTGGTGAGTTCCAGTCTAACCTCAGTCACTTACTACTGTGTGACCCTGGGCAAATCATTGGTTTGCCTCAGTTTCCTCATCTGTAAAATAACCTGGAGAAACTGGCAAACCACTCCATTATCTGTGCCGATAAAATCCCAAATGGCGTCACGAAGAGTCAGCTACAACTAAGCAACAGCAAAACATTTTTGCATATTGCCATGATGAGCTACACAATTTCTGTTTCCTTGCAGAATCAACATTGAGTTGTAAGGGTAACCTGTATATAATTTCTAGCGTCAATGACCTGGTACTGAATTGCTATCATTAACTCCTCTGTCTCTCTGAATAAATGCATGACTCAGCCATTTCTTGGTTATTTTTTTGGTCGACATATTGTTGGTTGAGTTCATGTACATGCTGTGCATGGAGGAAGGCCTTTTGAGTTCATCCTGGGACCACAACTTCCAACAGTTTTTTTCCCAACAGATCCAATAGCAGATGTTTGTTATTAACATTTAATATTGCTTACTGAAGGGATGTCTGCTTATTCTAAAAATATTTCTGTAGTTGGACTCTATGAGTGTCTATCAATCCTTCTCTTTTCTTGGTGAGGAAGTGTTAATCTTTCTATAGCTACCCAAGGGCAGCAGTCCTGTGTTTCGTTAATAATTGTATGGGGTTTTGTTAGGATACTTTTTGGATCTGTTATGGTCCATTTTATAGTTCTGAAAGTGTTCAATAAGAATGGTGTTACATACGTTGCTTTAAATGTATTCATCTTTGATTTCAGAATGCCATCCCATTGTTTTCATATGGATATACTTTTAAACTCAGTGTCTATAATAATACTAATGACACATTATCATTTTGATTTTTCACATCTTTGTAGTTCAGCATGGTCCATATCGAGTTAAATCGCGATTAAGCTGAGTGGTTCAGCAGAAAGAGTGCTAGACCTAGAGTCAGGAAGACCTGAGTTTGAATTCCACCATGGACACTTATTAGTTATTTTTTTTGTCATCTCCAACTCTTTGGGACACCATTTGGGGTTTTCTTGGCAAAGATATTGGAGTGGTTTGTCTTTGCCTTCAGCAAATCACTTGACTTCTGCCTGCCTTTGTTTCCTCATCTGGAAAATGGGAATATGAAGAGCCCTAACTCCTAGAGTCATTATAAGAGTAAAATGATGTAACCTGTGTGCAATGCTTTGCAAACCTTAACGTGCTATATAAATGTGGGCTATTATTAACATCTAGCAGTCTATTCAATTTGAGGTTATTTTGGGGAGGGCAGTGCTCCTTCAAATTGATGCTAAATAAAACTCTTGTTGAATTTTGTCTTTGTGCAGAAGAATATGAGAAGCTACAAGAAATCCAAAGTTTATGCAAGGTCAGAGGAAGGAAAGATCATTTCTGACCTGGGGGTGTGGATTAAAATAATCTCTAAATGCCAGTAAAGGGCTGGCTGGGTGAGTTTATAGTATCAGCAGCAATTTCTTCAAGTCTGATTTCTGTTCCTAAGTTTTACAGGCTGTTGGAGGTGCTGAGTTGAGACATTTGTATCATATATGTCTTAATGAAATGTGCCTCCAGGATTGGAAGATAATTAGTAATGAACACATTCTAATTTTAGGTAGTGAATATAAAGTAGGTGGAGCGCTGGGTATGGAGTCAGGAAGATTCACCTTGTTGAATTCAAATCTAACAACTCAAATCCTCATTTAACTCGGTCTCGGTTTCCCCATCTGTAAAATGAGCTGCAGAAGGAAATGGCAAACCACTCCAGTATTTTTGCCAAGTAAATCCCAAAAGAGGTCAGAAAGAATCCTATGTGACTGAAATGACTGAACGAAAACCAAGTGTTTGAAATATTTAATATGTGATTTATAACATCATTAAACGGAGGGGACAACCTATCTGGGGAGGGTCAGTGTCCTCCACTATTCTGCAAGGAGGGTACCTACACTGGCTGCTTTATCTTCTCAAGTGCTAATATAGAAGCTGTGAAGAACTAAGTCATTGGGAATACAGAGAGGAAAAATAACATTGA
>CM053772.1:239657676-239672951 GCA_028658325.1 Potorous gilbertii | reverse complement strand
CTTGTCCAAGGTGTCAGAACTGCTAGCTGTAACTCTGATGACAAGGGAGGGCAGTCAAGATGACTCCTAGTGTCCTGGTCACATGGTGGCTAAAAAATGTTGACTTAGATACTAACACAGAACAAGAGGGGAGAGACCAGATTCATCAGAACTAGTTTTAACACCTATTAGTGAACATGCTTAGGCAGATTGACCCAGAAAGATCCAGACACAACAACAGTAAAGGTTCACACTTACCTAGTACTTTACTATTTACAAAGTGCTTTCTTCTTATAGCCACTTCAAAGTTCTCTTGGCATTTTTCGGTCCTCTACTTTGCACTTACTTTGCTCTATGTTTGTATACATATTTTATTCCCTCCCAATAGATTGTGATCTTTTTGAGAGAAAAGACTCATTTTATATTATAAATATATAACACATTTGTTGAATGTAAATTTGTTGAATTACCCTATGAAGGATGGTGTGCAGATGTTATTATCAATTTTAATATATTATTGATTCTTCCTCATTTGTAGTGGTAAAAACAATGACCTTGGGAATCAAAAGACCTAGTCTGAGTCTGGGCTCTCTATGTTGGTGATCTTGGGCAAGTCCTTTAACTTCCCAGAGCCTCCCTTTCTTCATCTGTACAACATCTTAACAGACATTCTCTTTCCTAAAGTTACCAGATGCTAAGTACTTCTACCTGACTTTACCTTTGGCCTCACAGTCCTGGAAACTGGTTGCACCGAGATGTTTGGTAGTGAGTTCTCCTCTCCGACTCCCGGCACAAGGGAAGCAGAAAGTACGGCCGCCTTCAGGCTGGTATGTTCCCAGGGGGCAAGGCTGGCATGGGGAGAAGCCATTTGAAGAATATTCACCAGGAAGGCACTGACCTGAAAGAATCCAGCATGTATCAGGTAAACCCATCCTAATCTAGGAAAGCAAGTACTTATTGTCCTGCAGGTGAAGGCATCAAACAATTGGCACCATCTATTCCACTAGGTTTTCTCCCAGACACCATAGACACCATAGTATGTTTCTAAGAGGCTTTAGAATGCTGAAGGGTCAGTAATTAATAGACATTCTATTAGGAGTCTAGGAGGAACTAGCAATTTATAGATTTCACTGTACCCTTGACTGTCATGGTTGGAGACAGAGTGAATAAGTACACAGGATGAAGAAGACTTTTTTCTTTGAAGGACTGTTTGAGTCTTTATCTTGCAAAGAGAATGAAGGGAATTCTTAAGAAACTTTCTGGATATCCTAAGGTAACCGAATGGTAGGACTGTGTTATAGAAGTGAGACGTCAAGAAAGGCAGACAGGATCAAAAGTGACTTGGGTTGCAATTTTTCTCACAGGTTAAACACTGTTCACAGTAATTTATGTCTTTGTGTTATTATTGGTTACCATGTTGATAAACGGTATATAGCCAGTAACTTTAATATTCAAGCCTCAGAGATTAGGAGTTTTGATATAGAGAGAGATTTGAGCAAAAGCTTGTTGGGAAAAGAGGCTTCTCCAGTTTATTAAATAAAATATATTTATTTAAGTAATAATATAAACAGGGGTCAGGGTGCTGATTCATCTGATTAATTGCTGAGAGACATTGCAATGGTGATAATTAACTGGGAAAAATCCAGATATACTCCTGGATTATCCTAAAACTCTAAATGATGAGAACAAACATGTTAACAAGTCATGTAGCTGGCCGAAGGGGTAACCATCTCTTATAGACTACAAGTGAGTTAGGTTAACTCCAAACCACTATTACTAATCCATAGCCATTTAGAAACCATCTCCCACTATCATACTGTCTTCACTACATTGATATTAACACAAAGGAAATGATGCAGAGGACACAGAGTGCTGAATTTGGAGTCAGAAAAACCTGAGTTCAAATCCTGCCTCAGATATTTGCTATGTGGCCCTGGGCAAGTCACTGAACCTTTCTTGGTTTCATCTTCCTCACCTGTGAAATGAAAGGGTTGGGTTCAATGCTTCTAAGTTCCCTTCCAGCCCTAAATCTTTGGTCCTATGAAATCACTTCCATAAGACTTTTTTATGCTTGGCCTTCAAGAAGATTCTATTTAAAAAACCTTTATTAAGGACCAAATATGTTAATTATATAATGTGGTAGGTTGACAACAGCACAAAGGAAATACACAAATAAATGAGGGCTACCATCCTCTAGGTACTTAGGATATAGTTAAGTGGAGATAAGGAATGGGCACAGACATAGAGGATAGAGACTCGAGTATAGTTAAGCACAAAACCGTAGAGTGCTATCAAAAGTAAGGAAGAAGAAATCCTTTAGTTACGGACAATCAAGAATGCTTTGCTGATGCTGGAAATCTGAGTTGGGCCTGGAAGGATGGGCAGGATGTCAAAAAGCAGAGATGAAGGGGAAGAACATTCAAGATATGGAGAAAGGTATAAACAAAATCCGAGTCAAGAAAGCATGAGCATGTTTGTTGGATTCAAAATTTATCTAATTTAGATGCATTGTAGAGTATGTTCAGATTGTTATCAGCCTGGCAAAAAATATCCAAACACCCAAATCTGGACCATCCCTAGGAGTCTTTTTTACTTTTGAACCAAGGAAATACTGAGTGAGAATCAGTCCCCTGGCTGAAAGCAAAGAGCCTTTTTTTGGTCTGAGCATGTAGAGACTGTTTCTATGAAAAGTTTCCCCAAAGGTATTTCAAAAGAAAGTTAATCACTAGAAGAGAGAAGGGAACAACCAGCCACCACCAAAAACCTCCTAAGCTTCCTCATTGTATTTAGTGAGGTATGGAGGAAAGCCTGTGCAAAAGCATGGAGAGCAGGGAGGAAATGTCATGTGTGAAGAACAAGTGAGTCAGCTTGGCTAGACCCTAGAATGTGGGAAAGGGAATAACGTGTAATGAAAAGTCTGCAAAGCCAGGCCAAAGTCAGACTGGAAAGGTCTTGGAGATGGATGTGAGAGATATTGTGGAGGTAGAATCAACCGACTTGGCGGCTGCCTGGATGTGTGGGATGAAGGGGAGCAGATCAAAGATGACTACAAAGCTGCAGACCTAGGTGACCAGAAAGATGGGGGTACCGTTGACAGAACCAGGAAAGTCCAGAAGGGAAGGGTAGATTCTGAGGGAAAGCTAAGGAGGTCTGTTTTAGATGTAGTGAGATTCCTATTGGACACCCATCAAGGAAAACAGGATCAGAGAATCACAGGTATAGAGGTCCCTCGAAGCTCAAAAGTGGAAGTACCCAAAGAGAACGATGCGTATGACAGCATCTATTTCACAGGTTTGTGGTCAGGATCAAATAGGTAACAAGTGGAAAATGCTTGGCAAGCCAGAAACCATGACACAAATGCTAGCTGTCTAGCATATCTAATTTTTAAAAATTCTTCTGTTTTGGTATAGTCGGACTCAGTTGGATTTATGTTATCAAACTCCAAAAGAAAGGGCTTTTCAAAATTCTATTCTAAATATGCCAATTTCCTCTTCAAAATTATTCAAGATACTGGAAGTATTTTTATCAAATACAGTTCCTTGATAAAAGCAGAAAAAGGTAACTATTATCTTTGAAGCAGGTGCTTCAAAGGGGAATGGAAGAGATGTAATTTGGCTGAAGTGTACTGCCAAAGATGACCTGTACAAAGAAATTATGTGAAAGATATCAACAAAGAAATGTACAATTGGAAAAGGAGGCAGGTCAGTCATGGAGTGATAGGTAGGGATAACAGTTGAACAGCCTAGGTGTTTCAATGGAATGTTAGAAGAAAGTCTCTGACATTTAAAATGGATCCCACATGGATGATTTACAGGTGTCACAGAGAACAAGAAGACATGAATAAATTGAGATCTGTGCCACTGGATGAAGTTTCCACATTGATGAAATTGCAGGCACAGTGAAGCACCAGAGGAAAGCAGAGATGGCATGCTTTACAAATGTGCCTTTGATACAAAGTTGGGGAGGAGGAATTAACTGGACAAATGATAGTCAGGCTTCAAGGAAAATCTTAACAAGCCTTAGAACCATGCATGAATCTAATAAGCTGTGTTTTATTAGAGACAGATAGAAGATCCTCATGGGTTCAAACCATATACGGACTATCATGCCCAGTTCTGGGAGGCACATTTTATAAGGCACCATTGGAGTGTCTGCACAGGAGGATGACCAGGATGGTGAGGATACTATAGATAATGACATAAAGGACTGTTGGAGAAAACTAAGGATGTTTATCCTGGAGAAGAGGAGCCTTCAGGTGGTCATGGTAGTCTCCAAATGTT
The DNA here is from genome assembly GCA_028658325.1 of Potorous gilbertii. Taxonomy (NCBI): domain Eukaryota; kingdom Metazoa; phylum Chordata; class Mammalia; order Diprotodontia; family Potoroidae; genus Potorous; species Potorous gilbertii. The sequence continues at coordinate 239,668,692 of CM053772.1, read as the reverse complement.
TGCAGGTTGTTATTTGGAAAGATGAATTAGATTTTTCTAATTCTAATTTCTAATTTTCTGCTCAGTCCCAAAGGGCAGAACTAGGAACAATGAGTGGACATGCAAAAAAAGGCAAACATAGTCTTGATACGAAAAAAACATCTTCTAGCAGAACTATTCAAAAGTGGACTGGGCTGCCTCATCACTGGATTCTCCATCACTGGAGACCTCAAACAAAGGCCGTATGATCACTTGCAGAAGGGATTCCAATCCAAGTATGGACTGAACTCCATGACCACCAATAGTACTTCCAACTCCAAGATTCTGGGAATTTTTTAATAGTTCCAATTAGTTTTTCTGGGTTAGGCCATGGCAATCTGACAACAGTATTAGACATGAAAAGAAAAGGAGCAGGGATTCCTATGCATTTCAACGTTAAAATGTAACAAAATATAACAAATCTCTTGCAAATTTTTCTGAGTCAATAGCCTTTGTGTTTTCTTTAACAAGATTATAGTATTTCCTTCTTCCTGTACCTTCATTTCTTCTCAAATAAAAATTAGAGCAAAACAAATAAAAATGAGTATACCCCATAAAAATCTGATCTAACTTGGTTTCAGAATCAAATTTTTCTGAGACATAATTTGAAATTCATATATCACAATTTAAAAAAAAAGTAAAACCAAATTTAGAAGTTCTAAAAAAAAAATGACATTAACCTAAATGCCTCACAATATGGTGATGGCTCAGCAAACAATAGTATAATTAACATAATGGAATATTATACAGCAATTAAAAATGACAAGCATGTGTTTCATTTCAATACCTGGAGATGTATATATGAAAAGAAGCAGTACACAAAATAGTCTGTACACAATAATTACAGTATGTAAAGTCATATGCATGGATACTAAAATCTGAAAAGAATTGAGAGACATAAATAGAATTTTATGTTCTTTGGAGTTTTTAACAAGTTTTTCAAAATAAGTAAGTTAAGTCTGTGTTTCAAACAAAAGAAAATCTGACTCCTTTCAACATTCTTAAACAAGTGTATATTGGTCAAACTCTCAAACCTTAAGTTATTATATATTTACACTAAATAAAAAATGTAATAACAGCAACATCTTTTGGGTAAAGCTTTTGATTCAGTTTAATTCAAAGAAATACTTATTTGGTGTATATAATGAGGCGATCACAGCTTACATTTAAATAGTGGATAACACAAAGCAGTTTTAAAGACAAAGGGTGAAAGAGAACATCTTGAGTTTCCTTACCTCCACATTCAGACATATTGCGAGCTCCTGTGATCTTTTGGTTCCCCGTATCCTCTGTGTTGGGGCAAGGTTCACATGTTATCTGTCCTTCATCATCTTGGTATGTCCCATTTGGACACAAAATGCATCGCCCTTGTCCTCCATCATACGTCCCAACACTGCAAGAGACTAAAAAGTGGAAAACAATGATCTGGTCAGCAGAGAGCTTGGGCACAATCTATAAAAATCTAAAAGATGAATAGATAACATGAGTGATAAATAGATATAGCATTAAAACAAGCAAAAAATGAAGCTCTAACTTAGAAAAATAATCTCGGTTCTGTGTTCCTGACTTCATCAATCCCTTACTATGCAACGTTGGGCAAGTTATCTTGGGGATGTTGTAAAGGTGTGAAGATAAGGGTGAAAACTCCTCCAGCTCCCCAAGGACAAGTCTTTCCAAAGAGTCACATTTAACATTAGGGGGTTAGCTCCACAATCAGGGCTGGAACTGTATTTTTTTTGTTTTTTTTTGCAGTTGTTACTCAGTCATTTCAGTCATGTCTGACTCTCAGTGACCCCTTTTGGGGTTTTCCTGACAGAGATACTAGAGTAGTTTGCCATTTCCTTCTCCAGCTTGTTTTACAGATGAAGAAACTGAGGTAAACAGGGTGAAGTGACTTGCCCAGGGGTCACCCATTTAGTAAGTGTCTGTGGTCACGTTTGAACTCAGGTCTTCCTGACTTCAGGCCCAGTGCTCTAATCATTGCACCACACCTTACTGCCCACTTAACACTGAATGATATCAGGAAACACATGCGTGTCCACACAGAAGCAGACAGTGGCATAGTAGATAGTGCTGAACATTAAGTCAGGAAGACCTGAGTTCAAATCCTGATTCATACTCTTCCTAGCTGGATGACCTTGAGCAAGTTACTTAACCTCTCTTTGCCTCAGTTTCCTCATCTATAAAATGACCACAATAGGAATACCTACTTTACAGCTTTTGTGAGGATCAATGAGTTAATCCCTGTAAAGTGCTTTCCAAAGCTTAAAGAGTTATGGAACGGCTTGTTGTGATTATCACTAACACTATGTATTACCCTTCGGTCACTGCATCAGACTGGTCACCCTTCTTTTTGGATAACATGGCTCCTAGATGACAATCTTCGTGCACACAAATAGCAGCATTTGTTGTTTTAGCAAACAAAACCATTTATCCAAGTTGATAGCAAACAGAAACCCATGTGAGAATATACCAGAAAATAGAGTGAATGAGTTCTCCACTTGTGAGTGAAATGAGAGAGACAGAGGGAGAGGGAGACAGGGAGAGTCAGTCAAATCTTATCCAAGGGGATTTATCTAAGTCTCTGCTATAGTAAACTGGGGATAGAAACGTGATCAAAGTTCCAGCTCCTCTACAACAGGTCATTGTTTAGGAAAGATAGCGAAGCCTGTTTAAGTTCACAGCGTATTGCTTCATTGCCATTTGGGTCACAAGTTTGATTCTTTATATATTGTGATGTTTCATGCTTCATGGCCATATAGCATCACTACAATAATACTGGTGTTTAAAAGATAAGCTTATTATTTCAAAGAAGAGCTTGGGATTGTGGAAAGTGCTATAAATCTCCAAAATGAAATCTGGTTTCCTATCTCCTTCCTATTTATTCTGGCCCAGTTCATTACCTATGGAAGCGCCAAGGTCAGCTAGAGACCAAAGGGATGGAGTGTGGAGCTTGAAATCCTGCCTCAGATGGCCTTGGACAAGGCATTTAACTCCTCAGTTTGCTTGTCTATAAAATGAGGACAAAACAGAACCTACCTCATAGGGTTGTTGTGAGGACCTGATGGCGTTTTGCAAACCTTAAAGTTCTATATTTATGCTAGTTATTAGCAAAGTCTGTTCAAGAAATATATACAGAAGGATCAGCTCATTGGGCTAACACAATATAGTCTGCATAATAGGCATTCTTCATCCCCTTGAATCTTCCTTTATGAATGGTTAGGCTGAACCCTCCTGAATGGTTGTATAACTAAATTAAAAGACTCGTATCATTCCAGAACTTGACGCACTAAGCCCAGTGTCATCCACAAATAGGAACGCCTGAAGAATATTACCAGCTAGCAAAGGTTCTTAACCTGGAGTCCATTAACTTAGTTTAAATTTTTTTATAACCATATTTAATATGATCAGTTTCCTCTGTGATTCTATTTATTTGATGTTATGTACATAAAAACTTGTTTTAAAATTTATTTTTAAATTTGTTATGTATTCTCAGATAAGATCCAGACTACCAAAGGTTAAGAACCCCTTATATAGATAGTGCATGTAATAAGCAAATGTTAGAGTACATATGACTTCACCCATTCGTCGCTTGCTTCTTATTTGGCTAATATTGAACATGGGCTTAGGAACCACACTACTGGAAGGATAAGGGTCAAAACTATGCCCCTCCCAAAAAAAATTTAGTTCTGATACACATTTATCAGGTGAGGACATTTTCTTAGCCCAGATACTTTAATTAGGTGAGAACATGTCTCAATCAGTCAAGAAATTTAAATTAACTATGAAAAGTCTTTGAAGGACATTAGATTAAGTGAAATGATGCCACACATTAACTTCTGTTACCTGATGAATTGTGTTATGGCCTCTGGAACTGTGGAGTTCCAGTAAATGTCAGGCAAGTCAGGAGAGCATATGCTCTGGCAAACCCATGAGAAGGAAGAACTTGGGGCAGGAGAGAAGGAACCAAATGGACTTGAAATCCTCACCCCTCTACCAGTTTGGTTAGATGACCTTTTAAGTTTTGCAGGATTCAGGGGATATTGGACTTTCTCTCTTCCCATCAGCCTCCTACAGGTAGCACGGATCAACTGATGACAGTGTCTGAATTGGGAGCCAAGGACAAACTAGATACAGATTCATCACTCCACAAAGCTCAGCAAAGAAACTATACCACACTTGAGAGAAACTTATTGAGTGCCCTAGGTTTACAAAAAAAGAACCACAGCAATAATGAGCTGGAAGTCACCCCTTTATCACATGTGCTCTCTAAGCCTGAGCCCACTTTCCTCCAGACTCTTTCTATGCTTGTGGGATAATGTGCTTGTGGAGAAAGTTAAGCCTGGAGTCAGAAGATTCCTCTTTCTGAGTTCAAATCTGACCTCAGATGCTTACCAGCTGTGTGACCCTGGACAAGTCTCTTTAACCCTGTTGGCCTTGGTTTTCTCATCTGTAAAATGAGCTGGAGAAAGAAATGGCAAACTGCTCCCATATCTTTGCCAAGAAAACCACAAAAGGGGTCATGAAGAGACAGATGCAACTGAGAAATGACTGACCAACAAAGGCAACACACATCAGTATGAATAGTGATGAGCACCTCTATAGACTACAATTCTAAAAGGGCCGAAGAGGACCGAGACCAAAGCTACAGGAACCATAACCACCCATAGGGCTTCGTCCTCTTCTTCCTCCTCTGACTCCATACTAAACATTGCATGCTTCTGACCTCAAATAATTAGTTGTTAGTCTCTGACTTCCCCAAACCATTAGTCTGGTAGCAGTCCTTCTTTTCTGTGACACCTTTAAATCCCCCTCTAACTCAAAGAACAGTTAGACACCCTGTTTGTCAGCTGATCGCACTGGCAAAGAGCATCAGAGAACTCTTCCCTTCTCGACTGGCAACATAATCACTGCCTCTTAGCCTAACAAGGGCTCAGTATCCTGACATCATCTCTCTTACCAAACTAACTCAGGTCAAAAGCAGAAAGAATAAGTTACCCATCTGGGGCACATAGCAGTATTTAAGGTTATTAATGTAAGAGGATATTTACATGAATGGTATCAGAATGATTTCAAGAATTATGCCAATGACAACTTTTAGAGAGGCTGCTCAATGTGGTTTACTGTTATCATGATAGAGTTGGCAGAAAACAGATCTTACAGTTGTATAGGTGAAGAGCCTATTGGTTTACCAGAAAGTTAGTCACACTTGTTTGCGTGTGTAAATTCATTCTTTGGAGTCATTTAAGGCACTAGAAGCCTTTTAAAGAGCCCCATTTTGGAGAGGTGAGAGAATTTTCTTACAGCATCCTAGATCTGGCATTGTTTCTTAAAGGACCAGAGGGCTAGGAAAGGCACCGTTGGCAGTATGACTTTGGGTAAGAAGGAGGGAACAAGTCCTTTGTTATTCCCTGTGAAAGTCCTATTTCACATAAACGGTCAAGAAAGAACCATTTTTCTTAAAAGAGCAACTTCTATAGAAATAGCACACATCGCACTCCCTTTGTTTACTTCACAAATAACACGAGCAGCAAGCTAAGATTTGGTTCCTTCGACAAGGTCTCCATGTCAAGAAAGGCTTGAAGATAACTGTTTCCAAATGTGTTGAAGATCCAGTCCAAGCAGAACTCACTCAGAAATTCCAGTTGATTTTCTTTTCTCGGTTAGCAGCCCGATTGTTGTGAGCGCACCAAACAAAGGAGTCAATTGCCTTGGTACACTTCATCTTTGCAGCCCCAGCCTTTGTACGCCTTCAGTGACCATTAAAATCTCATTCTCAAATCTCACACAGCTGTTTTTGGCCCCCTTTAAAATAAAATACGAGAAAGCTTTTCTGATGCAAAAGGCGAGAGGCCAGCGGGGGCCAGGATTAATAGCTACAAAGAGGTTGAAGGGCTCTTGCCTCTCCTTTCAGCCCTTTCGTCTTTGAGAAGTTGATGCTGTGGACAAACACTATGGTATCTCTGGGACTAAGAAGGTGAACCTAATAAAAGGGGTCAGTTTCCAGCATCTAACCATTTTCTTAAGAATCATGCCTTGACTTTAGAAGGAAAGTCACAAACGGCCAATGCAAAGGGATTCCCATGGTGTCCTCAGAGTTATCACATTTTCACAGTTCAGGAACTGAGGTCACCCTAAGCAGCAACATGTCCAAAGGATTTATGTTTTCTTCTATTTCTGTGAAAGTCCCTGGTTAATCATGGCGACGGCAGGATCTCTCTGACTGGAGGATTTATTTGTAGTCTCTGCCCAGGTTTTTTGTTTTGTTTTAATGTAAGAAAGCATTAAAGTAGAATTGGCCACTTGGAAATATTACTACTAACTGGGTCAGTGAGAAAAGACACAAGTTTCATAGTTGGTCCCCTGAAATAAACCTTTCATTCTCTTGTCTTCCAATATTCCTGTGGCTTAGAAAGAAGAACTTTTTGCACTGGTTTACTTTTTCAGACCCCCACTTTCTAAAGTGGACCCTCCAAATGCCTCCCTCCCCTAAAACTATTCTTTCCAATATATTGATTTTTCAAATTTAACTTTTAAAATGTAAGAAAAATCTATTTTTTTCTCCTACCTTGGGAAAAAAACAAACAAATGAAATCCCTGTAACAAACATGCATAGTCAAGGAAAATAAATTCTTACACTGACCACATCCAAAAATATATGCCTCATTCTGCACACTGAGTCCTTCAGCTTTTGGTCAGGAAGTCCTTCCTATATATCATCAAAGATATATATCATCTTTTATTTCAATTGCTGCCTCGATATGCAAAGACATATTTGCATGGTTTCTCATGAGGAACATACTGTTCACTCAAAGACTGATTTGACATCACTAACCAGCTATAGTCAATGCATGTAAAATCTGATAGCAATGTTTTGGAAAACATCAGAGTTCATCCAGTTACTGCTTTGTACCTATCCACATGATCAGTAATGGACCCTTTTAAAAATCTTTTTTTACAGAAAATGTAGGAAAGTCAGTCCAGTATAATGAAAAGAAAACTGGGCTGGAAGCCAGGAGACTCAGGCTTGATTCATGCGTTCATCTATTCTGCTGCTTAACTAAGCAAGCCACAGTGCCCTTCCAGGGCTCAGATCTCATGCCTACAACATGTGATGGCCTATAGGATTCATTCCAGCAACTCTTTGATTGTAGGTTGAGAAAATAGTCACAAACAGTGGTAACTCCTTAGAGGGCATGAGAACAAAGTTAAAAAGGTAGCAGAGGGAATAAAGCAGGAGAATCATGTTAAAAAAAAAAAAAAAGCAAACTACACCCCTAGCTTTCCTTGACCTCTCAGGCTCTTTTTACTACTGAATCTTTCCTTTTTTCCTTTTCTTTCCATGACTTTTCTATCAGGATCCTATTTTTCCTGCTTTTTTAAAATTAATATTTCCTGGATATTTCTTTCTCACTTAATTTAATTAAAATTGCACCTTTCTGTTTTTGGTCTGGTTCTGTGAGCTCACTGATGGAAGGAGCAAGGTCTGGGTTTATTCCACATCAGGGCTCCATCCCTTGGTTGACTCTAGCTTCTGTTTGGTCCTGGAAGTCCTCCATTTAGTAAAAGAATCCCTAATCCTCTCTCCAGAACATGTGGTCTAGTACCACTGTCCTGCACTGTCCAGTGTTACCCAGGAACTCTTCTTTTCTCCATAATACTTGGAAACCAAACATGGACTCAGCTTTATCCTATAAACTCCTCCTCTTTAGGAAGCTTGGTCCTGAAAATCCTATCACTTGTTTAGAAACTAACTCATTTCTATAGTTCCAGAGTTAGCCCAGGAATCCTCATCACTCTACCACTCCCTCTAGCCAATGACAATTCTGGGGCCACATGGTTCCATGGCAGGGCTTCACAGAAGCACAGGGAACTGAGTATGACTGCTGCTTTTCCCCACATGCAAACTCTCTCTCCCCCTCTCCCCTTCCCATCAAGACCAATTCTCATGTCAAGGACATGATTAGATATAATTCTGTCTTTCTCAAATAAAGTGTTAATGGGATATTTCTACCTTGTGCACAAGAATGATTCATGTATAGCTACGTATCTGAGGCATCTTTAATACCAGAATAAATCCATCTGGAGTCAGCAACAGGAACCTAGGACAATGTCTGGGTACATAATTATTACTACAGTTTGGCTGGGGAGACAAGACTTATGTATGCAAAACAACTGGGGAATAATTTTAAGGCAACATAGAACTGCATGATCTTTGGGAAGTACCATAGCTTGCTCTTATTCTAAGGAATATTTTATACCAGTTATATTAAGAATTCAACTATTATCACCCAGAAGAATATCTGACTTTTTTTTGTTCAACAACAAATCTGTATAATCATATGAAAACCATCTGATTGTTTTAAATTTTAAAATTTTTGATTTATTATAAATGTGTTTTTGGGGGGGGAAATTGAGTTATTCCAGTCAGGTCAAGTTAAAAAACAGAAAATACAGGTAACCCAGTCCTCATCTTCCTCCTCCTACCTCTTAATACTCTAACCTCAACCTTTCCAGGTTTCCCTCTCAGTCTTACTCTGTCTGTTCCCTGAACTCACTCAGCAGGACTACTCACTGGATATACCTTCCCTAAACACTGAATCCCTTGGCTAACTTGTTCTCCCCTTCCTGGAATGGATAGGCTGGGCCCCTCTAAGGCCTCTGATACCTTATGGAGCAAACACAGATGCTCGTACTACTTAGATGAGCAGGGAGTCACCAACTGCAGATCCAAAACTGGAGCACCACTACACATTACCATATTCTCTGCCTGCATGCTGCCACTGAGACCTCCAGACCCACCATGAACTACCATTTAACCTACTGATATACCTCCAAGCCTCACGGGGTCACTCTGCCGATGAATCTTTCAACATATGTCATCTCCCCCAATTAGGATGTGAATTCCGAGAGAACTGTCTCACCTTTTAACTTCTATCTCCAGTCCTAAAAGCACAGTGCCTGGCACATAGCAAATGCTCACTTAATATTTTTTCATCCATCATCCTGGGCCTTCTCCCATTCCAAGACTTTGCTTACCCTGCACCCTCTATTTGCAGCAACTCTGATGTCTACCTGCTGAGATGCTGCCTGTCCCCCAAGCCTCAGCTCGGATACCACATCCAAAACTCACAGCACTTTGCTCAAAACAAACTCCGGGAACACCATGTTCTGTCTTGCACTGTAGTTATTTGTGTGCTTGTCCATCCGTTCTACTAGGAAATGAGTTCCCTGAGGGCAAGAACCGTGTCTTCTCTTTCTATTCCAGGTAGCATATCACCTTGTACAAACAGAGTAGGTACTTAATAAAAAGTGATGAGTGCATACACTTATGCCAGGTTTTCCTAAATGTTCAACTCCTATTTTTTCAACTTGGAATGAGATATTTGAAAAGAAAATCTTCTATCTCTGCAGAAAATTTTTCTACTGCATTGAGGACTTTGATGAATTTAGGTGCTTAAATGACCATCAATTACTAGCTAGACTTTTTTTTTTTAGTAAGATAGTCTCCCCATCTCTCTCAAGCTAGAAATGTAGGAGCTACTCACAGGACTGATACTATTACTTATCAGTATGGGAGCTTCTACCCCTCCTTCCTCTGATGTGGCCTGGCTCCTTCTTCAAGCAGCTCCTGCTTCCAGGGGCCTACCCTACCAATACTAAACTGAGTCTAGATACCTGCAGCTCAGGACTACCAAACTCAAGAGATACCCCACACTCAGCCACTGCTGTAGCTAGGATTACACATGGACACCACCAAGTCTGGTTCATAGCTTTCTTTAAAACCTTATCAGTATACATTAGTTCCTAAATAGTGTCTCTTTAATTCTAAAATGTGTTATACTTGGTATTATTTCAAGGGTCCATGATTTGACCAGTGTGGATACTGGATACTCCTCTCATTGACATAGATTGCAATTCATTTATGAGTTATTAAGTGATCTGCAAGATCATTTGCTGTGGCCAACCTAACGATAAGCCTCTCTCTCCAAATTTGGCATTCTAAAGACCTGCCAGGGTTTGTTCTCTGTTAACCTGGTCTTTGAAAACTCAAGGTGACCTTCACACCTCAAGGAGGTGACATGATATCTTTACATTTCTTAGCGTGTTTCTAATATATTTGAAAAGTTTGCTTTAACCCAAATGATCACATGGGTTATTCTTTGTAGCAACCTTTATTGCTCCACAAATTCCTGTTTTAATAGATCGTGAAAAGGCAACCTTCAAATCAGTCCCTATTTCAATGATCTCAACTTCCAAAACAATAAGCTCAAGTCAAGGAGGTCTTACTGTACATAAATGTCTAAAAGAAGACACTTCTGATTAGGTAGAAGGAGTTAAATATTATCTACGAATTCTCCCCATTCAAAAATACCATGATGAATGAAAAGAAGTTAAAGAAAGGTAGATTTCAGGTCAAAATGTAAAAATTTCTAGCCATTAAAACTGTCTGAAAATGGAATACACCATCTCAGAAGAAAGCAAATTCCTTGCCTTAAAGATATTCAAGCAAAGGTTAGATAAACTTGTCAGAGGTTCACCCATCAGACAAGCAAGTTGGAGGCAGGAGAGCTCTCCAGAAGTGGGTGCTACACACACACACACACACGCACGCACGCACACACACGCACACACACGCACACACACACTCTCTTTCCTCAGTTTCCACAGCAATGTTTCTTCCTTGTGCAGCTACCAAAAATCATGTCTTGAATCTAAAAGAAAAAGATCATTGATCTAATTATCCTGTCAGATTCCATTCATTCTTCTAGTTTAATCCTTCCATAGTATCAGCAAAGTTCAGATTATAACCATTCTGGTTCCTGTGAATTCTATCAGATGAAGCCAGTTAGAATGGCAAATGTCTTTAAGCTACAATCCCTTTCCCCCCACAATTCATAAACCCAACTGTCCGTGAACACTTTCTTTTAAAATCCAGGGACCTGCCCAGTCCCATTGTGAGTGTGTAAGGTGAACAGGGAAAAGAGACAACTGCTT
>CM053772.1:239637458-239657176 GCA_028658325.1 Potorous gilbertii | reverse complement strand
CTTAACTTCAGAGATTCCTCTCCACCCCCACCTAGGTCCACCCAGCTAGTGCTGTGGTCTGAGATTCAAATGCTGTTCCTCAGCCTCAGGGCTTTTGACAGCAGGCCTGGCTTCTATTCAATGGGAGCTTGAGTTCTGGTGCTCAGGTGGGGGCAGGGCCGCCTTCCAGGCTCAGTTCCCTCAGGGGGTTTATGCAGAGACCTTCCGTAATGGAGCTCCTGCCGAGCTCCTCCCTGCTCCGGGAGCCTCTGGCTGCCCACTGCCTCTACTGCTGCCTCCCGAGGGGGCATGAGTCATGGAGACACCTCACTCCCCTCTCAGCCCGTCTAGACGTCTCTTTCACTGACCTGTGCATCTGTGGGTGGAGGGACCTTCGCGGCTGCTGGAGATTCAGTCCCTGAAGCCTGCTCGGATCTGCTTGCTCCTCTCCGTGCCGCACGGCCAGGGCCGGGCTGGACTCCGCTCCCGTCTGGTGCGTGACAGACCTTTGGGATCAGTTTTTCAGGGCTCTCTAGAATGGAAATCTCCTTCACCCCGTTGCTGCGTGGCTCCACTGTTCCAGTATTTGTTGGGAGTTCTTTTTTACAGGAGATCCATGGGCTGTGGGTTCGGAGCTAGCATATATGAGTCTTTCTATTCCGCCATCTTGGCTCTGCCCTGGCTAAATATTTTCTTCAATCCTAGACTATACATGATGATCAAACTGCAACCTACTGATTAGAATTTCTAAGTTAAATACATTTAAATAGCAGTGTTTGAAGAAATTAAAACCAACCCTTTCAAGGAAGAAAAAAATTATTAAGTGAAATTGGAGTTCTGATGGAACTATTGAGAGAGAATGTTATAGAGAAAAAAGCAAGCCTGTGAGTATAGGGGAAAGGAACTGGAGATTCTAAGAATAATAGGAATGAGCCAAGTCAAGTGAAACAAAATTTGTTAGGGACAAAAAAATGTTAGAAATAAAGATCATGGATTTGCCTCGATTGCTTCTGATATTTTGGAGTAAGAATAGGAAGACATGGTTGGACAGTTATTGTGAAATGGGTCTGGGGGTTTTAGTGTACTGCCAAGTCAATGTGAATCAACAGTTTTATGAGGCAGCCAGAAATCTAGTACTATTTGTCTTTGGCTGCATTAGGAGTGGTGAGGGAGAATAAGAGATAATACCTCTGTGCTTAGCAGTGGTCATTCTACATCCTTACTGAGTCCAATTCTGACCACTATATTTTAGGAAAGATATAAACACATCAGAGAGGCAGTGGATTATAATGGATGAAGATCTGGTCTCAAAGTCAGGAAGCCCAGGCTTCAAGTCCTGCCACTGACATCCTGGGAAAGTCACTTACTCTCTTAGTTCTCTGGGCAAGTCTCTTAAGACTAGGTTACTTATATTGATAGCAGCTCTTTTTTTGCAGTGGCAAAGAATTGGAAATCGAGGGGATGTCCATCCATTGGGGAATGGCTGAACAAGTTGTGGTATACGAATGTGATGGAATACTACTGTGCTCTAAGAAATGATGAGCAGGCAGACTTCAGCAAAACCTGGAAAAATTTACATGAACTGATGCTGAGTGAAGTGAGCAGATACAGGAGAACATTATGCACAGTAACAGCAATAGCATACGATGATCAGCCATACATGACTTAGTTATTCTTAGCAATCCAATGGTCCAGACAATTTCAAGGGACTCATGATAAAAATGCTATCCACCTCCAGAGGAAGATCTGGTGGAATTGGAATGCAGAATGAAACAGATTATTTCTCATTTACTGTAATTTTTCCCCTTTGAATCTGTGTCTTCTTTCTAATGACTAATATGGTAATATGTTTTGCATGATTGAAGAGCTATAATATTAAATTGCTTACTGTCTCAGGGAGGGGGGAGGTAAGAGAGAAAGAGAAAATTTGAAACTCAAAACTTTTTTAAATTTAATGTTAAAATTATCTTTACATGTTACTGGGGACAAATAAATATTTATCTCTGTATCTATATATATCTATCTATATGTATATGTATATATATATATTTTTTTAAATATTAGGTTGCAGAGAAGGGGGTCAACCTGTATTGACAGAGGGAGAGTCCTCGTGTGGGACTAGCCAGTGCTAACAAAATCATAGATGTAGTCCTTATGTCTATAAACAAGTTGAAACCTGCCAAGATTAGAGTATGAACAGAACAGTAAGAGGAACAGGTAGCATGGCACCCAGGGATCAGTTGAAAAAAACACCTGGGGCTGTTTAACTTTGGAGAAAAGATTTAGTGGAGCCATGGAAGTCATCATTAAGTATCTGAAGGACTATCAGGAGGAAGAGGGATCAGCTAAGTTCTGCCTGACCTCAGGGGCAGATCTAGGAAGCTGCAGAGAAGATACTAGACGCCATGAAAGAGCTTTCAAACAACTAAAGACATCTCAAAGTACAATGCGTTGTTTCAGGAAACCCAGTATCCTGTCTATTTTTGGTCACATTGACTAGTTGGCCAAAAAGTTCCTTTAGTGTGTCTTCCAACTTTAAGTTCTTTTGATTCTGTTAAATAACACATGGATTTCTCTCTCTCTCTCTCTCTCTCTCTCTCTCTCTCTCTCTCTCTCTCCCCCATCCCTCCCTCCCTCCCCTTCTTTCCTTCCTTCCTTCCTTCCTTCTTTTATTTTGGCTTTGCTGGAGGGTGTTAAGCCACAATATTTACTTTTTCAACCAATTAATTAATTACTTACTTTTTACTTTTCAACATTCATTTCCACAAGATTTTGAGTTCCAAATTTTCTCACCCATGGATTTCTTTAGCAGTGGGTAGGGCACTGAGCCTGAAATCAGGAAGACCTGAGTTCAGATCTTAGCTTCTGACACTTACTCGCTGTGTAATCCGGGGGAAGTCACTTAACTCCTCTGTGCCTTCTTTTCTTCAACTATAAAATTGGGATGATAAAAGCATCTCACTCCCAGGTTTGTTGTGAGGATCAAATGAATAAAACTTGTAAAGTTCTTTGTGAATTGTAAAGAATGCTATAAATGCTAGTTTTTGTCATTGTTTTCATTACATCTGGTAATATTCCCTTCCTTGCGAATCACGGCCCACATTCATGGAAAATGCAGGAATTTGCTTGTGATACTGTTGTTTTGATGAAGACATCAATTGAGTGCATCCCTGCAATTAACTTAACGCTTTAGACATTGTCTTGGCATTTTCTGGGTTTATCTTCTTCTCATCTGCCCAAGTCTCTGTAATTGGTTGCAGCTTACCCCCTTGGTTGGACCGTTCCCAGAGAGAAAACCCTTATCAGAGATGCATGCTGAGGTTCTACTCTGATAGCCCACTTAGTCTGGCATTAATAAGCTATAGATTTTTATCTCATGTGAATGCAAGTATATACCTTAGATTGTGCAAACTTGTGGTTTTGCCTAAACTTACTTCTTGACTTCAAAGGACCTGATTAACTTGGCATGTGTACTCCCTCAGGATACACAAGGTCTCCGTGCCTTATCAGACGGTCTTCATGAATTGCGGCAACCCTTCCTCTGTGGACCAAACTCTCCACACCCTTAGCTAGTCTGGACCTCAGAAAGGAATCATGCAGTCTATTGTGTGGCCTCTCCTCTAAGTTTTTTACAGGTTCTAAAGGGACACTTGCTTTTCTTTCTATTAGAATATCACCATTCCATCATCATACAGGTTCCTTCTGAATGCTCACATAAATGTGCCTTTCTAGGCTTCTTTGGACTGTAGTGTTTGTATTTCAACATTCCTACTCAGCTCTGGTGTTTTCATTAGAATTAAAGTCTTCTATTTTAAAAAAAATCCATTCCCCCCTTGTAGGATTATACTCAGCTTTGTAATAGTAAGTTGGGATTGATTGTAAGTCTATCTCTCTGGCCTTTCCGAATATTCCAAAATCTCTGATTTTTGGAAGCTGCCAGGCCTAGTGTGAACCTGAGTGAAGGCCCTTGGAACTTGAATTGTGCCTTTCTGGATACGTGTAGTATTTTTTTCTTTGATATGGAACCTCTGTATTTTGGCTCTGACATTCCTAGGACTTTTCCTTTCAGGAGGTGATCAGGGGACTTTTTTCCCTATCATTTCTTTGTCCTCTGGTTCTAATAGATTTGAATAGTTTTCTTTCAGAAATTCTTGAAATAGGATATGTAGGTTTTAAAAAATCATTGTTTTTAGGGAGACTGGTGAGACTTAAATGATCTCTCCTTGATCTTTTTGTTCCTAGATTAGTTTTTGTTTCCAGCTATCTTACATTTTCTTCTGTTTTCTCATTCTTTTCATTTTGTTCAAATATTTCCTTTTCAGTTCTTTCCTCAAGAGATTTTATTTAATTTTTTATCTCTTGTTTTGTTTCTTCTAGGTATTCATATAATCCTTGAAGAAGATCCATTTTTTTTCCTTTGAGTTTCTGCTTATGTTGTTATGGAGCTAGATTTATATAAATCTTTGATACTGGTTAGTGTTTTCTTTAATTTTTTTCTCTGTCCAGCTTTAGTTGAACAACTAGGACTTGCCCCTGAGGGACTTTTGGATGGGATGGTTGAACCTCCATAGTTTCACTTTCTGTCTCCCTTGCCATCTCCCCAGTTCTTACATTGATCTCCTTCTCTCCTGAGGTTTTTAAGGTTCAAGGCCATGAACCCCCAGGATCCTCCCTGGCATTTCAGGACTTAAAGACTTCAGAACCTCCCAGGATCTGGGCTTTCCTAGTCTGAGCACTGACAGCCTCTAGTTGACAACAAGCTGATCTGTGCTGCCGTTTCCTGGGTATTCTAAGGTCCACCCCTCCACCCCCCACTTTGGGGGCTTTCCTTAGCTCTTTCTGCCTCAAGATCCGGAGCTTTGAAGGCTACCCATGTCTCATCTCTGGTCATGCTCGAGGACATTGGTGCCTGTGGGCTTCTGGCTGAAATTTGGGCAGTTCTAGGGTGGAAGATGTCAGTGACTGTGTTCTCTTATTGGATTTCTTGTCCCTTATTTAGTGTGATCTGAACCTTAGTGGTTTACTGGAGTAGACACACAGACTGTTCAAGTGGCCTTCTTGGCAAAGAATCCGTGGTTAGCTTCAAAGTTCAGTTCACTCTCTCACCTTAGCCATTCATATACACAGGTGAACAGGGGCAGTGGGGCAGTCTTAAGAGAGAGCTGACCTTGGAGTCAGGAAGTCCTGGATTCAAATTCTGCCTCAGACATACTGTCTCTATGATCCTAGGTCAGTCATACTTTCTCTGTGCTCCAGACAGTTCAGACTCTAAATTGCAGAGAGAGTGCTGACCTGAATTGGTAGAGGAATTAGGGTATAAGGAACTCGAAGGAATTCCTTATACCGATGAAATCACAGTCCTTATCCCTGTACATTTCATATAGAATTACTGTCTCCCAACAGAACATAAGTCCATTGAGGGCAGTTACTCTAGATATACTACCTTTTTATTCTTAGTGTCTAGCAAAGAGCTTTGCATATAGTAGGCATTTAGTAAGTGCTTATTGGTTGTTTTTGAAGGCTCATCTTCAAGAGACCTGGTGCACCTGCAAAGATGGTCAGAGGAGTAGTAGAGCAGAGATGGAACTGAACCCTCTTAGCATCTGTCCATTGTAGTTCAGTCACAGCGTGGCCATGCCACTCCCCCTCCCCCACGTTTCTCCCAAATGTAGTGCTGCTGTTTGTATACCTTCTATCTCTTCTTGTGTCAGGTGTTTGTGGGCTCCTGGAATATGGACTGACTGTTCTCTTCTCCCTTGGTGACTCTGAAAATAAAACCAATCCCTTTCCTGCTGGACTGAGATGCCCCCATACACTGTGTCTCTGATCCTAAAAGGTTGCTGCATTATCCCTCTCAACATCTGAAAAATAGTTTATTATAGCAACTGACCTTTAATCAGGGCAGGACAGTCAGTGTTTCTAAAATTTCAGAACTGAAGTATTAGTTACTGAATATTAGTTACTCAAAACTGGTCTTCAGTTTCTTGAACTGGCTGCTCAGATCTTCCTCCAAGCTGATTTTTCACCCAGAGCACCCTGAGGTTTTCTGGGAGTACCCCTCATCCACCTTGCTTTTTCCAGAAGAAACGTTAGCCTCTCGGCTCATAGGCCATTTCCGGGAGAAGCTAAAGCCACCCACCAGCTTGGGCCCTCACTTTTCTAAGCTCTCCCCTTTTAAGGGCCGGTGAAGGCCCTTAGTGTAGCAGTTGTATTCAGGCCACCATAGACTCATATTCTGCCCTTCTGAAGCCATGCAGAATGGACTCCCAAGTTGTCCTGGTTCATTGATTCACAGAGGAAGCTGTTAACCCATGCTTGGTGCTCCTGATTTTTGGATTAATTAAGGAGTCTTCTAGTTGAGTGACTTGTTCACCAAAAGCACCTCTCTAGAATTTGAATAAAGCATTAAAAAAAAAAAAGCAGCTCAAATTTCCATTTTATTTTGGTTTCTTTGTGTGATTTGCTCCTCTTTCCTAATCACTGCTTCAATGTTAAATTATTAGTATTATTAATTATTAATATTAAATATTAGTATATTCACATATATCTATAAAATTTTATATGAATTTTTTAAGACTGGATCTGATTTTATCAGTGTGGGGAACTCCTGGTGTGAAAATCCCTTCCACCAATGGCAGAGTAGCAAATTGTCTAGAAAGGATTGGGTCGGTTAGGTGGCACAGTGGATAGAACACCAGGCCTGGAGGACCCGATTTCAAATCCCACCTCAAGTATTTACTAGCTGTGTCACCCCGGACAGGTCACTTAACCCTATTTGCCTCAGTTGCTTCATTTGTAAAATGAGTTGAAGAAGGAAATGGTAAAACATTCTAGCATCTTTGCCAAGAAAACCTCAGAAGGGGTCTCAAAGAGTCGGGCGCAAGTGAAAAAATGACTAAACATTAACTAAGCTAAAACGTTATCTAAACTAAAACTGACAGTCTTAGAAAGTTGTCCAGGACAATGAGAGATTAAGAGATCTGCTGGTGCTTTGTGGCTCCATCTCTCTCTACTCAGTAGGAGCTGCTTCTCCTCATAGACGTGTATTTATGGACCTGGGACTTCCTCAGTGTAGGGGACTCCTACCAATGCAGACTGTCATCTCCTCTGTGGTTTAGAGCATTAAAGAGCCTATTCCATTATCTGAAAAATGAGGCATCCTTTGGTTCTATAATTGTTTTAGAGTTTCCTAGGGGCACGGAAAGGTTAAGTGATATAGTCACCCTGCTGATATATGCCAGGGGTCTTCCCGATCTTGAGTCTTCATGACTCCCAGTTTGTTTCTTTATCTACTATGCAATACTGCCTGCTGTAATATGTATGTGTATACACATGTATGTATATTTATAGACTCGTGATTCAGAACCATGGTTTGCCTTTGTGAAAATATATTAAGCATATAAACTCCTTGTGAGGAGAGATTTGTTTCATTCTTTGTCTTTGTATCCCCGGCATTTAGCATACAGTAGGTTCTTGATAAAGACTTTGTTGATTCATTGGCCCAAAGGCTTCTTTTGGGTCTCCCCATACTCTCATCCCTGCCTCTCCCTGGTGCTTATCCTCCCCTGCTCTCTGGAATCCCCTATGGTTATCCCAGATGGATCTCTTCCCTTTAAACTCCTTCCATTTGCTGGTTTCACTGAAATCTGATTTTTCTCCTAGAGACTCCATCCCATGTCATCTCGTGTAGTGTTGGCCACTATCTCTTGAATGCCTCTTGACACACTGGGTCAGGAGATTGCAGATAGCTATTCCTTTTGCCTTCATCACTCACTGACCTCTCCTCCTGGGAAGTTAACACCTTCTAATTCTATCGCCCTCTCCAGATAATTTTTCCTTTTATCTACAGATCTCCAGTTTACACTCCTTCCTTCTTCAATGAATTCAGTACTCTTCTTTCTTGTAGAAACCCTGCTCTCATTCTTGGTGACTTTAATTTTCAAAATACCCTCACCTTTCAATTAATCAATCTTCTCAGCTTCCATAACCCCTGTCTCTTGGTTACCTCAGCCATCCCGTAATATTGTAGGTCATACCATAGACCTCATCATCACCTAGAACTTCTCTGTCTCCAACACCCTGAGCTGTCAAACTTCTCTCTTTGATTACACTGCATGGGGCTTCTAGCTCTTCCATTCTTGCTCCTCCTAAACCGATTTTTTTATTTTCACCATGATCTCAAACTTTTTTTGATCTCTCATTACATCATCCTTGAATGGATCTTTTTCTGCTTTCATAATCTTTATCCTATAGTCAACCAGTTGAACAAAATATTCACTTACATCTCTGCACACTTAAAAAAATCCAAGTAGTTAATGAATATTGACATCAGTCTCTTTTCTTTCCCATCAGAACTAGTTTTCTTTGGGTTTTCAGAATTTTATTCTTGAGAATCTATCATCCCTCTTGGGCTGACTTCCTCTATAAAATTTGCATCTAGGGAATCTTGCTTTTCTTCTCACTGAATTCTTTGAAATATGCTTTCCAAAGATGTAAGTGACATGTCAGACTGTGCTCAGCTTTTCTCTATTCTCCTTTCACAGATTTCCAAGACAGAGTGATCCACTGCCCCCAGAGTTTCCATTATTTCTCCTCTAGCAACTAGTTTTTCCTTGAGGTGAATGAATGAAAGTCCCCCTTGGTGGGTCTTCCACCTTTCAAAGGATGAAATTGTTATTAAGGAAGGTTAAGCAATTATTAACTTTTGTATTTTTTGAGAGTAAGAGAGAAAGAAGTAGAAAGAGGGGGAGAAAGAGAGAGAAGAAGGAATGAGAGGAGGAGAAAAAGGTAAAGGAAGGGAGCAGGGAGATGAGAGGGAAGGAAAAGGGAGAGGGGAAGGAAGGAGGAGGGAGAGAAGAGAGAGATCCAACAGATGTCTCCACCCTTGAATCCCTGGTCCTTCTGTTGTTCATTCCTTGCTAATGCTCAGCCCTGGGTCACCCTCACCATCTGCCTTCTCCTCACCTACTCCCAAGAAGCTGAATACTGTTAGAAGAAGGAAAGAAATTGTGCAAATTGGGTCCACTACAAATATGTTAGCCAATCTCAACTAAGCCAAAGCCAGATAAGGGTTCTAAGAAACAGAAGTGAAGGAGAGCCTATCAGGCATGTAAGATGATGTATGTGAATAGATGAAGCTGGGAGATAGTGTAACAGATTTTAGGGAAAACCAATTAGTCTAGTTTGACTGGAAATTAGCATTAAATCAAACTGCAATGGTAAATGGGATCCAGATTGGGAAGGACTTTAAATGTCTGGTCAAGGAATTGGCAATGGGCAGACACTGAAAGATTAAAAAAAAATAAGTTTATATTTTTTATTTTTACATCAGCTCAATTTGCTCTTGACACAGTTTCTGAGGAAGGGATTGAATTAGTTACAACTGAATCTGATGGGTGTTTATCAAATAGCTCCTCAGGTAAATCAAAGAGAAGGCATCTATCTGACTATTATACAGGAACAGATGCCCAACCTCATGTCTCTGCACAGATGATGTGCTACCCAACCCGCTTTGCCTTCCTCCCCTTGACACTCATCTAGATCAATTTATTCTATTGAGGACTTGGCTCAAAACTAACTTCATCTAGTGGTCAAAGGATTTACCGCAGAGTTCTTTCTCTCCATCACTTAGGCATTTAATGTAACAAATAGGACAAATTCTGCCATAACCAAAACCATTGCAGCCCCAGATCTCAGCATATCCAGAAGCTTTCCCTTCCCTGATGATGGAGGATTCACTGGAGGAACTCTAGATGCAATAGAACTCAGAACAATAAAATAGCTCAGTGCTTGTTCCAAGGAAGTTTGACCTTTGTCTCATTCCGGTTGGAGTGTTTGCTTTGTAATTTTTCTGAAGTTGTTTTGGGATAGGTTTTTGATCCCAAACTCTGCTTTTAGCTCTTTTTATTTTTATTGAAGATGAGGAAAGATTTTATTTGGTGAGAGGAAAAGGGAAAGATGTAAAAGATGGATAGATTCAATATACTGCTTACCGTTTCCCCATCTCAAATACATTATTCCTACCTTCCTACCTCCAGCTTTTGGAGATTTAAGAAGCATTCTTCTTAGTTCTTTGGCATCTCCTGCTGAGTCCCTAGTGCATGATGCCCATAAAATAAAGAGAATGGTTTTCATAAATCACCTAAAATTTACTTCAGCATCAGTGAGTTGCTCAATAAATACCCTAATTTCTATATATTTCTATATATTCTATTTCCACAATTGGATTTTGAGGTGTGTGTGTTTTTTAATCTGGATCTGTGATTTTAGTTGTATAGGGAATTCCTCCTCTAAATGCAGATCCCCACCTGTCTCCAACTTTGCTGATCTAGAGAGTTGTCTTGGGCACTGAGAGGTTCATCCATTTTTTTTGGTAGGGTGTATAAAGTATGCCCCATCATAATTATTTTAGGGTGATGTTCTAGTCCTGACCTGAGATTTTTCTACCAATATAAATCTGCAACTGATTTGTAACTTTGAGTTTTGGAGATTTGCCTTGAGGCAGAGGGACTGAGTAACTTGCCCAGGATCACAGAGCCATGAGGGGTTTTTGGCAGAACTCAGAATCCAGGCCTTTCTGATACAAAGTTGGGTCCCCTATCCTCTATGCCATTACTGCAGCACATAGAAAACAAAAGGTGAAAAAAATCTCCATAGGACATTGCAAATTTTTAAACGTTGTTTGCATTTGTTTCGATCCTTCCTACAAGTCTGTGGAATGGGTGGAATGGGGTTACCATTATTCTACAGATGAGGAAACCCAGACCTAGAAAGAAGTGATTTGGCCAGAGTCAAGCATTAGCTCTGGGCAAAGCCTGGACTGGAAACCTGGGTCTCCTAATTCCTGGTTCAGGAGGGCAAAGTTTCCCTTACTTTAGAATGTGAACAGCTTATTATTAGTTAATTTTTGAGTGGGGAGAAAGAAAGAGAGAGAGAGAGAGAGAGAGAGAGAGAGAGATACACAGAGTGAGTGATGAAGATAAGTTCTCACAAGATGGTATCCAGTGGGGATAGCCAAGTATCTTCAGTAGCCAAAAGTAAGTTCTTAGCCTAGTGTAATGGTCCAACACACCTTGTCTTCATGCTCTGCAGAACAGAATTGAGGGTACAAGATAAATTTTGACTGGGTGGTATTGTTGGCCTGGGCCTTACTAGGTCATTTGTTCCTAAAGGAAACAAGCTAGACCATGTCGTGTCTACAAAACCAGAGAACCATTTTCACCTCTGTAGTTAGCAGCATATATTTTCCTATGTATCCACCATTAAATGCACTCACATCTAGAAATATACATAAAGAGACACTAACTGTCTGTAAAGGCAATTTGTGATTAAGTGCCAAATGAGGTGTATTGGCTCTAATTACTTTAAGATGTGGGAGAGGTCAATTTGGGCTGAAGTAGCCAGAGAAAACTTTTTGGAGGAAGAAAAACTTACTCTGATCCTTGGCAGGGAATAGGGGAAAGAAACTGTGCAAAGAAGCAGGGGCCAGTCAAATCCCGGGAAAAGCTTTGTCTCTTTTTAGAGAAAGCAAATCCCTATGATTTAGGGAAGGAGGAACCTGGATCTGCCCCTCCTCATTATAGGTGGAGGGTTAAAAAGCTACATCAGGGAAAGTCTGGCAAATATTAGTACTCACACTTTTGTTTTCAGTACTGTCTGACTCTTTGTGATTCCATTTGGGGTTTTCTTGGCAAAGATCCTGGAGTGGTTTGCCATTTCCCTCATGAGCTCATTTTACAGATGAGGAAACTGAGTCAACAGAGTTAAATGACTTGCCCAGGGTCACCCAGCTGGTAAGCATCTGAAGCCAGATCTGGACTCAGGAAGATGAGTCTTCCTGATTCTAGGCCTGGCACTCTATCCATTGCATCACCTGGCTATCCCCTACCTCCTACTTTAGATGAAATGAAAATGTATATTTTCCTTTCTCTTCTAAGCAAACTGACCAGCTAGTTGTTCTTAGAACATCTCCCACCTCTGTGCCTTTCTATAGGTAGTATTTCATGCTTGTAATGTATTCCCTTCTTACCTCTTCTTCTGAGAAATCTCCAGCTTCCTTCAAAGCACAGCTCAGGTATCTTCTTCTATGTAAGTTTCCCTGATTCTCCTCTATCCATTTGTTAGGTTTTTTTTCCCACTTTGAATTTGCCTTAAATATCTTGAATTTACCTTACCATAAAATATATGCATATATATTAAATTTACTTATTTTTGTATATGATATATCCTCCCCCCACAAGTAGAATCTAAACTCCTTGAGGAAAAGTAGTGTTTTGTTTTAACCTGGATTTCCCCCAGAACATTAGTACATAGTTGGCACTTAATAATTGCTTATTAAATGAAATGTTGCCCATGAGTCTCTAATGATACTATCAAATCCTCTTGGAAAGTTGTGTTCCTCTCCTTGCTTCAACTAATGGCCAACTGCTCTCTTCCCACTGGCCTATTAGGATAATTGTATCATTCCCTGATGGGGCTCTTTAGTGCTGGACATTTGAAATTACCACTAACTTTCTTTATAGTCAGTCTGTCTACTGATATAGACATGTTGGGTAGTATTTGATACTTTCTTACATTGTAATAAAGAAACAAAAAAAACCCCATTTCCACATATTCTTAATTTTTGTTTCTTTAAACTAGTTTAGGTGAAAGCTATCATTGAAATAATATTTGAAGTTATAGAAACCCTTTTCTCAGTTTTCTCCCTTCCTTAGACTAGTCAGCTTCTAGTAACATTCATTCTTTGTTTAGTATGATTCAGTTCAACAAACATTTATTGACTGTCTGTTATGTGCAGGCCATTGGGACACGCACTAGGGATAGAAATGCTGTAGTCCCTGCCTTCAAGGAGACTATACTCTAATATAGGAATAAGAGGATGAAAGTTAAAATGTGATAAAGAAAAGAGAATGAAACTGACAATTATTATAAGGAAAAATTAGTTATACAACATAGAGAAGCACATGAGCCTAATAGCCAAGTACTCAATAAGCCCAAAGACAACTACGGTAAGGATTCACTACTCAGCAAAAATTATTGGGGAAACAAGAAAGCAGTTTGGCAGAAATTATTAAGTCTAAACTGACTAACACCTTATACCATACAGTAAGATAAGTGCCAAATGGATTCATGACTTGGTTATAACAGATCACATAATAAACAAATTAGAAGAGAAAAGCAGAAAGTACTTTTGAGGTCTATGAATAGGGGAAACGTTCATGACCAAATAAGGCATAAAAAGAAACATAAAAGATAAAAAAGGACAAATTTTGATCACATGACTTAAAAAAAGTTTTTGCACAAACCAAATCAATGCAGCTTAAACTAGAAGGGATATGAATAATGGGTGAAAAACCTTTGCC
The DNA here is from genome assembly GCA_028658325.1 of Potorous gilbertii. Classification (NCBI taxonomy): domain Eukaryota; kingdom Metazoa; phylum Chordata; class Mammalia; order Diprotodontia; family Potoroidae; genus Potorous; species Potorous gilbertii. The sequence continues at coordinate 239,643,836 of CM053772.1, read as the reverse complement.
GCAAGTTTCTCTGATAATGGTCTCATTTCCAAGATACATAAGGAACTGATCGGAATTTATAAGAATAAGAGCCATTCACCAACTGGTAAATGGTCAAAAGATATGAATGGGTAGTTCTTAAAGGAAGAAAACAAAGCTATCAATAGTCATATGAAAAAATTCTCGTGAATAATTAGAGAAGTAACAATTAAAATAACTTTAAGGCTTTACCTTAAGCTGTCAACCTTAAGTTAAACCTGTCAAATGGGAAAATTTGACAAAAAGGAAAATGACAAATGTTGAAAATGCTGCAGGAGAATTGATACTCTGATGAATTGTTGATGGAGCCATAAAATAGTCCAGCCATTTTGAAAGTAGTTTGGAACTATGTCTAAAATATTACTAAATTGCCTATATACCCTTTAATCCAGTAATAGCACTACAAAGCCTATTCCTTTAAAGAGATCCAAGAAATAGGAAAAGGACCTATACATTCAAAAATATATATTTTTTTGTGATGGCAAAGAACTGTAAACTGAATGGGAACCCATCAATTGGGAAATGGCTGAACAAAGTATGGTATGTGATTGTAATAGAAGACTATTGGGGTCTAAGAAATTATGAAGGAGACGGTTTTAGAGAAACCTGTGATGATTTGTATGAACTGATGCAAAAATGAAGTGAGCTGAACCAGGTGAACAACTGAAATATTAACTTCATTGTGAAGACAAACAACTTTGAAAAACTTAGGAACCTTGATCAACACAATAACTCTATTTCATAGTAATGAAAATTAAGCATATTGTTCATTTCTTAACGGAAATCATGAACGAGACACAAAATGAGACTATGGACATAGAACACTCAAGGATTTATTTTGCTTGACTATTTGTTACAAATATTTGATTTTATTCTATTTTTGAATGGGGGTGAGGAGGTAGGAGGAAGAGATAATAAATGCTTGTTAATTGGAATTAAAATAAAAGTTAAAAAAGGGACAAGTATGGAAAAGCCTAGTTTGATTGAAACTACATGACTAAAATAAAAATTTAAAAATAGGTTTAGAGATGAAAGGGACCAGATCATTGTCAGTTCAACCCTAGCATTTTAAAATAAAGAAGTAATCTTAGAGTAAGTGAGGAAGATAAGCCCCCACAACAAAATGGTGGCAGAATCAAAAGCCTAGGTTTTCTGATCCAAGTCTAGCGCTCTGTTTTTCTCCCTCCCTTCCTCCCCCCTCCCTTCCTTCCCCCTCCCTCTCTGTCTCTCTCCCTTCCTCTCTCTCTCTCTCTCTCTCTCTCTCTCTCTCTCTCCCCCCCTCCCTTCCTCTGTCCCTCCATTCTATACTTCTCTGGGATCACCTTCATTTTCCTTTTATCTATTTAAATTGTACCATATAAAAGATGTAAAGCAATCCTGCTTTACCCAATATATTTTTAGTGCCCAATAAATGATTCTTATTATTAATATGCAAAAAAAATCATTATAGCCTGGGCTCTGACCTTCCCACTCATTCTTTGTATTCAAGCCAAGCAGTAGAGTCATACAAGGCTCCAGAGACCAGTTTGAACCAAATGTAGCTTGCTGGCACTGTTTAGCGCCCATAACTGATGAACAACCTTGGACATGCTTTGACGTTGGATCTTGAAGCTTTTTACCCCCTCTGGGGGCAAGGTCAGGCTTCAGTGGTTGTGTCTTCCTTTTAGATTCTGGCATATAATATGCCAAAGTTTCCTGTGTTTGGGATCTCTCTCAAAATATTTGAATTCACACCAAAGCTACTTATTGCTGAGTGATTTGCTTTCTCCTGAAATGCTTCTATTTTTTTTAAGAAAGAAAGTAAGCAAGATAAATACTTGTAGCCATATGTCGATCTCTTTAATAGTATCAGTTCTTAGAGCTTTCTCAAAATATTCCTACTCTGGAGTTTGGATTTGTTTTTTTTTTTTTTTGTCTTCTGCTAGCTCAGCTGCCATCATTCAGTTTAGCTCAACAGAAAAAATAGGAACAGTTGAATACAAGGCTATTCCTGAAGCAGCAACAAATAGAGTTGTTTGGCTCTTGCTCTGATTATCCTGGGAGTGGGATCCTACTTTTCACTGTCATTAATTATTGAAACACCCTCTTGGAGTCTGGACAGATATCCTAGATATCCACATGTCCCAGATATCCTAACTGTAATCATACTATGGCGATGGATTCATGAACATATTTTCATGACGAGCAAGGACAAGTCCATATTCTGTTTGGGAACCCCCCTGAACAATCCAGAGCAACCCATGCCCAGAGGCACTGTGCCACACCTCCTTCGTGACTACCAAGGGAGGGTGGAAAATAGAGTTACAGTCATGCATGCCATGTTTCTTTGCATGCCCCCATGGGATTTGTAAACTACTTTTTCCTTACTTGTTGAGGGTTGTTTATTTTTTTGCTTTAAAAATATATGGAGTGAGTGTCAGAAAAATCACAGCAATTTTCCCCTGTTTATACTTGATCAATTAAAAAATGGCAAAGTGTCAGTGAGCTGTCTGTGGTAAAATTGCAGAACAGATCAATGAAGCATCATAGAGAACCATAGATCCTATCTTCATTTTTAACATTTAGGATCTCTCTAGACAGGACTAAACCAAGTACTTTAATTGAACTTTTACATCTCTCATTTCAGTAATCTAACATAATGAGTTAATGACTGCCCAAAAGAGAATGGTTGGTTTTTCTCTCTGAGATGCAATACTGTTTATCCCATAGCTTCTAGATAACCTAATGTTCCCATGAAATTTTTATATAAAAATTAGATTGGATAGATTTTTAGGGGTTATTAGATGGGGGAAAAAAGTTGCATCTTTATTTTCATTAACCTTAATTTCCTTTGAAATCCTATGTATTTTATTTTATATGTTTAAAAACATTATTCTAAGGAGTCCACTGACTTCATCAGAGTGACAGAGGGTCCATGACACAATAAAGGCTTAAGAACCCCTGATTTAAGGCAATATTTCCTAAACTCTTCCACAAAACCCTAGTGTCCTATACAACATGAATAGGTGGTCTGCAAGAAAGTTTTGATAATCGGTGATAATTCTCCCTGGAATATTAACTATGAAATTGCTGTTATTTAGTTATCTCAGTCACATCCAATTCTGTGACTCCATTTGGGTTTTTTTCAGCAAGGATACTGGAGTGATTTGCTATTTCCTTCTCCAGCTCATTTTAGAGATGAGGGAACTAAGACAAAAAGAGTTAAGTGACTTGCTCAAGGTCACACAGTCTGAGGCCTAATTTGAACACAGGAAGATAGGATTTCTTGACTTCAGGCCCAGCACTCTATCCACTTTGCCACCTAGCTGTCCAAAAGGATGAAATTATCTCTGTATAAAATATTTGGTACATGTAGTAATTCTTTTGGTATGAAGATAATCTCAATTCCCTATATTTTCTAAAATTTCTCTAGCTCCCCATTTTTTTCTAGGAATATCTCATTCCCAAGGTGAGCATTTTTTTAGATCACAGCACTGTAAGTCCAAGAAAGGTCCTTTATTCAATAGGCATTTTTAAAACCTACTATATGGCAGACATTGTGCTAAGCATTGGGGATACAACACCATAATATTAATGCTTCCTTTCTGTGGTAGCAAAGAGCTGGGAATAAACTAAATTCCCATTGATTAGGCAATTGCTAAACAAATTACAGTACACAAATGTAATAGAATATTATTATACTGTAATAAATAATAAATAGGAATAATTCCAGTCATCAGAAGACTTATCTGAACTGATGCAGGGCCAATCACAAAAACAGTATATATAGTAACTACAACTATGTAGTTGGTAACAACCAAAAAAATGAAATTGCCTTGTGATTAGGATAACAAAGCTTGGTTCCACAGAAGAGCTGAAAAAAACACATCCCCTTGGTGTCGTTGCAGAAGTGGAGGACTAGAGATGTAGAATATTTCATGTACTGTCAGACATGGTCCTTGTTTTGGTTAGTTTTGCTGAACTCTTTTTTTCTTTTTCATCTTTGTTACAAAGGAGTAGGGAAGGGGGGAGAAATATATTTGGAAATAAATGATGCAAAAATATCAGATCAATAAAAGTTTTTTTTTTTAAAATAAGAAAATCTTAAGATCTTAAGTCTTTTACGATCAAATTAATTTGGGAAACACTGGTCTAGAGGAATAGAGAAAGATTTTTGTTTGGCAATGCCAATGAGTCTTGTAAGATCTCAAAATGGACCTTTGGCAAGCCAAGTGGGATATTTGGATAATTCCCCTCAATCAGATGGCAGAGATTCTAATACTTCTATCAGAAACAGACATTGTGCTCTACTGTTTAAAATGCATTAACTAAAAACAAAATCAGTGGAAAGAACACTGGACTTGGAGTCTCTGGTGTGAGGCCAGTTTTTTTCCCCTTGGCAATTCAGCTGTTCTCATCTAAATTAGCTCAATGGACCTAATCATTTTTCACACCAAAAATCCTTTTTCTTTTCCTCAATAATCTTTTCCTTTTTATTTTTCTGCTTCTCCTCATCCTTAACATAGGTGCAAGCAGTTAATTTACTAACACATTAATAATTAAATGGAGGAGAGTTCAAGTTGTATCTTTGACATATAGTTCACAGGGCAACCATGGGCAGGTCACTTAATTTCTCTACATTTCCTGCAAAATGAGGATAATATGTGCCCCACTGTCTGTACAGAGGTATTGGAAGCATGTCATGGAATGAACCTGGGTTCCAGAGCTGACTCTGCCACTAACTCATGGGACCTTGGGCAAATGATTTTCCTGAAATGAGGCGGATTAGATAGTCTTCTAAGGTTCCTGTTAGCTTTAAGGTTCTTTGCTGTATATGAGATGTGATCTACATCCAAAAGACTGAAGGCTGACCAAATGAAAATCGGTAAAACCATTTGGATTTAGCAATTTTTCTGAGTCCATATTCTGCGGTTTGCTCCAGGGGAGAAGATGGAAGTGATAGCTGGCAATGATACCCCGCAAAAGTGAAAGGATGGGAGAGAATGCAGTGGTCATTATTCACTTTACCCACTTGGTAAAACTCAGACTTGAGCTAACAGTGACGGAAAGGGCAGTATAGTTTTTAAAGTTTTCTTAGTGAAAGTGAGAGGAAGAAGTCTGCCTTAAGAGTTTAATGGGCAGCTTTATGTATTTATATGCTTTGACTGAAGTTAAAAAAGGTCTGTTGCACACAATAGGTAGTTTCTAGTTGGATTTTAAAAGAAAAAAAAACTTTGATCATTTCAAAAGCAATGAAGCCTGTTGGACCAGTGAGAAAAGAAGGCAGTAATTTATGGCTACCATTAAGAACACAAAGACAAAGATAGGGAAAGTTTCACTAAGCGAAGATTTACAAATGTGTATAAAACATCCTTACAACTAGAAATGGTCAGTGTTTCTCTCAGAACAAAGCACAATGGGGAGGGAAGGAAGAGTGAGAGACAGAAACAGACAGGGAGAAAAGGATGCAACCTGCCTGTCTTCACTGGGGATGAAAAGGTCAAAAAGACCACCCCGTCCCGCCCCCACTCCTTTTAAAAAGGAAACTTTCCCCCTTCAAATAGAAATGTGCAGCGGTATGCGGACGGGACAAACCACCCGCCTCCAATTATTCGGAGCGTGGGTGACTGAGGAAGGAGTAGGTGGAGGTGGCAGGGTGCGAATCGGCGTGCCTACCTCCCTCTTTTTGGGACTTGCACTGTGTTGAAATGATACCTGTATCCGGATGTTTTGGTGCCATGGAAATTCGGTTCACGGTTTCGTGTTCGGGCACACCGTCCAGCAAATATCCCGGGGCCCGGAGTTGAAGCCTTGTAAGGGAGGCTTTCCCATCGCCCCTACGGTCCTGGGGGTCCTGCCTCTTCAGGGACCGGGCACTGAGGTCCCGATGGGCACTGACTCCAGGAGATGCCCCCGGACGGTCTGTCTTAGAGACTCAGCCTTCAGCACGGCGGCCCTCCCCGGGCCACGGCCGGGCACGACGTTCAGGACTGTGTCTTCTCCCTGTTACAATGTTTCCTTTTGGAGGCTACTTCGTGATCACTTTAACAGTTTTACCTACATGACAGTGTGTGCGTGTGTGTGTGTGTGTGTGTGTGTGTGTGTGTGGGCGCGCGTCCAGGCACAGGAGACGGGCGAGGTACAGGGGATGTTAAGGTGCCTCGCGGTGCCCGAGACCCTGAGACTCCCCGAAAGCTCCCTGGCCCCCCGAGCTGGGCCGCTGGACCGCACTCGGGAGAGGAGAGGCCTAGGCGGAGGAAAGCAGCGGGGTGGAGGACAGGGAGGAAGCCCGGCGTGGGGCAGAGGGCAAGGACCCGAGTTCAAATCCTGCCTCTCGGGACCTCAGGGCGCCCCTCGATAGAAGGAGTCTCCTCTCCGCGG
>CM053772.1:239625862-239636958 GCA_028658325.1 Potorous gilbertii | reverse complement strand
TAGCATTTCACCTACAGTCAAATTTCTTTCAAAATTGGAGTCAATTCTTACATGAACGGATGCAAAATGAAGTGAGCAGAACCAGGAGAACAGTGTACACCTAACAACCATGTTATATAATGATCAATTGTGAGTGACTTCGCTGTCCTCAGCAATCCCATGATCAAGACGCTTCCCAAGGACTCGTGATGAAAAATGCTGTCTGTTTCCAGAGAAAGAACTAATGGAGTCTAAATGCAGATCAAAGAATACCATTTTCCACCTTAATTTTTTCATGTTTTTTCCTTTTTGTCTGTGTTGTCTTTCACAGTATGACTAATTTAGAAATGTTTTGCATGATTGCACATGTATAACGTATATTAAATCGCTTACCATCTCAGGGAGCGGGCAGGGGACAGATGGAGAAAGAGAATTTGGAACTCAAAATTTAAAAAAAAAATGTCAAAATTGAAGTCATTTCTCTCAAACCCTGATGTTGCTTTATCAAATGAGTTTATGTAATATTTTTAGTATTGTTGCGTCTCAGGGAATAGGGAGGCCTGAGGAGAGGGTAACAGACAGGGACTGGTTGACTCAGTGAAACACTCAGAACAAACACAGCATTTATCAATTAAGTTTGCCATCTTATATGGGCTAGAGGTCTTCAAACAAAGCCTGAATGATCCCTTGTGTTGTACTTAGATTAAATAGCCTCAGAGGTTTCTTCTGACTCCCAGATTATGGAATTGCTACTCTAGCACCAGGCAAACAGAGCTTTGAGGAGCGCTAGGGGCAGGCATGGAGGGAACTTCAGGGAGGGAAAGGGGAAATATACCAGATTTAGGACCTTTGTTTATACAAATATGTATGTAATTAATACATGGCTTTAGGGAAAATGATCATCATTTTGTTCAGACAAAAAGTGTCTAACTTTTTGTGACCCCATTTGGGATTTTCTTGTCAGAGTTACTGTAGTGGTTGGCCATTTCCTTTTCTAGCTCATTTTACAGATGAGGCAAATAGAATTAAGTGACTTGGCCAGGGTTCCACAGTAGTCTGAGGTCCAATTTGAACTCAGGAAGATGAGTCTTCCTGACTCCAGCCTCGGCTTTCTATCCACTGTGTCACCTAGCTGTCCACTATCAACATTACTATAGCACTTACCGTATACTAAAAGTATAATATATACTTATAGTAAGTATATATTATATACTTACTATGTATTAGTACTTACTATAGATACTGGAAAATTAGCCAAGGCAAGAAAACTAGAATTTTGGTTTGACTTTATATTATTAATCCTGGTTAGGTCATTTATAAGATACAGCATGCTGTGAAGAGCTGACCTCAGAGTCAGGAAGACTTGCCTCTGACATGTTCTGGCTGTGTAATCCTGAGCAAGTCACTTAACTTCTCATTTTGCTCTTAGCAACTCTATAAGACTATAAGGTCCAAAGGAGTTGCTGGCCTGCATTGGTCAATGGAGTTTGCTCATTTGAGAATTCCTTATATCAATGAAATCACAGGTTCATTCCTGAGCTCTGCCCCTGGTTATTTATATAACCCATATAAGCCCATATAAGATGGCAAACTTAATTGATAAATGCTGTGTTTGTTCTGATTGTTTATATAACTGTTCAATAGTTATGCCAGATTATGGTGCAGAAGGTAACTCTTGTGTATCATTCATGGTGGATCCAATTCAATTTCCATAAGTATATGTTATTATGACACTGACTTCTATTCATGTAAACTCATCATGCAGTTCTTTGCTCATAACTACATATATCAGAGGGAACATCCTCTGCTTTTATTCCACTTGTTATCTACGCTACAGAAATTCATGCTTGTTGATAAACTGCCTTGAAACAGTTCACTTTTTGTGAATGTTCTAACTTTTAAAAACATTTTGAGGGCAGATACCTTGTTTTTGGTTTTGTTTATATGTAGCAAATGTTCAATAAGTATTGATTGAATAATACAAATTTTGCATTAGTTTTATGAGATTGACATGCTCTAAATTAAGTTGACTTTTTCACAATTTACAGCAGATGTGTCTTATTTTAATTTAAAACAATTATGTTTTAATGGTGGTGTGGCACTTTTGTCTTCTATCTGACAGATCAGTGGGATCTTAAATCAGTTATCAATCCAAAACTGAAATGTTCCTTCTAAAAAAAAAAAAAGAGGAGAGAGGGTAAATATAAGGAGAACATAGTTCAGAGATGTAGCTGTCTTCTCAACAAGTGAATTTCATTTGTAAGTCACTTGGGCCAGATCTATGGTATCCTCTCTTTATTAGCAACTTCACTTTACATGGCTTTCCTGGAAGAAATGAGCCAGGTGTGGCTGTTGAAGGCCTTCTCAGAGAAGTTATTTCTTTAAACCAAGATTGGCTGACTGTTTATCCTGAGTATTGTAGAGACTTATTGGACTGCAATTTGGACTAGATGACCTCTCAGGTCCCTTATAACTTAGATTGTCCATTAAAATTTCATAGCAGCTATGTTTGCAAGGTGAGAATAAGATTCTGTTCCTTAGAAATTCTGTACGCTAAAAATTGGGAGAAATTTACATGTACTAGTGTGCCTGTTTACTGAGTTCCTAAAGGAACAAATATTTCTAAAATTAAATAGTGATATGACACTTTAGGTCATTTGTTTTTCTTTGAAATGTGCAGTACTTAGAACACAGAGTTGGGAGCTGCAATCACATACATTAAGTAATCTGCCTTTGTGCTTTAGAAAACAGTCATGAATCAAATTAGGTTTAGTAAGGATGGTTTTATTGTTACAGAATAATAGATTTTGGCATTGGAAAGCATTCTGTATAGACCATTGTAAGCCCAAGCAAGGTGGGATTTTTGTTGTTTTCAGGCTCAGGCTAAATTGTGAACATCTGAAGGATTAATCTCCTTTGAACCCTGATAATTCATAGCTGTGCTGAATCATGTAGGTTTCATGCCTGCCTCTGAGACAATCAGGAATGAGTCTTTGTTATATATTCTGGGAGGTTGGCATTTTGCTTTGGGGGCTCACTCATGAGAAGGACCTTTTGATTCCCTGCACAGGAATCTGAGTAACTGTTTTTTTTTAAGAGGTTCCTCCCCCACCCCCACTACTCAGATGTTGGTGTTCCCAGTCTTAGTGGTGTATGTAGGTGGTTGTATTACTTTATTCAGACAGTTGGAGACCTGTTTGTTGGATCTCAGTGCTAATTTCTCTTCTTATATTTTCTATACTCACTTCTTTCTACTTATCTGTTAACTAAAGTAAGATTGTTAACCTCTTTAAAGCTGTCTTTACTTTATAAAAGAAGATCAAAGAACCTGTGCTAGCAGCCCACCTCAGTGGGTGGATGTGCTAATATGGCGGCTAATAAACAACCATTTTGTCCAATGTCCTCATTTTATAGATGAAGAAAGTTAGGCCTTGATAGATGAAGTGACGATTGGTTCTTTGAATGAGGTGAACAGTTGTTAGTAAGAACCTGAATTCAATATAGTTAAAAACACAGAAAAAAATAGGCTCATATGTGTTCAGGATAGCTTCTCTATGTCATCTTACTTTATCAAGATTTTACTGTATCAAACAATGTGATTTGTTTCAGTTGAAACCTTAGCTTGAAGTACTAACTTTTTGTGATAACAAAATGGGTGAACAAGGTGGGTGCCCATTGCCTAGGGAGCGATTGAACAAGTCACAGTATGGGAATATAATGAAACATTGTTGGATTGTAAAAAAGGATGAAGATGAATTGAAGGAAAGATGAGAAATCTTGCATGAATTGATACAGAATGAAATAAGTCAAACCGGAAAAGCAACATAAAGAATAACTACAATAATGTAAATGAAAATGAAATGAATATGTAATGTTTGATTGTAGCCCTAGAGAGGGAGTGAGCAATGCACCTTCTCCTTTCTTTGGAGCAGTAAGGGACTGCTGGAGTAGAACATTTTGTATGTTGTCACATGCAGCCACTGTCAGTAGTTTTGCAGAGGCTTGCTGTGTGTGTGGTTGGGGGTAGGAATGGTAGGGTCAGAGATATTTTTGGAAATATCTGTGATATAAAAGCACAAGGTGTCAGTAAAACTTTAAAAGTAGAAAAAAGGTCTCTTGATCTAATTATTACATAGAAAAGTTCAACAAATGAAGTGTTGAAATAGCCAGTTTGTAAGATGATTCTGGAGAATGCTTACTGTATGTAGTTTCATGTCATAACCTGTCTTTATCAAAGATATAACAGCCATCTTATAGACTTTTACTTTATTTCTCAGACATTGATGAATTCAATGGAGGCTGCGTACATGAATGTTTCAACATTCCAGGCAATTATCACTATACTTGTTATGATGGCTTCATGTTGGCTCATGATGGTCATAATTGTCTTGGTAAATAGTATGGTACAAAACAATTGCAAGCATTAATTTCCTTAACCCAGTTCTTTATCCCTGTCTAGTGCTTTGGTTGGGTTTGAACAATAGGCACTAAGACAGAGCATCTTCAGACCAGTCCTTTTTTTTTGCCCAAATGGAGAATCTTAGTTTTTAATAATTTTTAATACTTTGTGATATTATTTTTCCCAACAGGCTTATGAGATAATATCATCATGATTACCGATTGATCCTAAAGTATACCAGTATTACTTTAAGACCAAATATTAGTTTTTGCTCTCTTAGGGCAGTCATAGATAGATCTGAGTATTATATTAGAAGTATCATTGCTGATACTCAGTTAATGCCATTCTGGGACTCTCTCAAACCTCTCGAATCAGGCAAACCTCCTTGGAATGATCAAAGTATATCCTTGGGTTTCAGCCAGGCAGGTTTTACTTTTTTGTGAGAGAGAGAACACTTTCATTATTCTTTTTCCTCAAGGATACACAGAACAGAAACATCTGCTGGAGTTTTAAATCTACAGAGCTGGCTCATGGATTGGTTTCTTAAGATAAGATTTCTTCAGAACTACTGAAAACAAGCTGTTTGGCTGCAAGTGCAGAGGCTTCAGAATTACTTGGTGTCAGTAGTTGCTGACTTTGGCCTTCTCTGTCCTACAGCTTGCACTGGCAGCTCTCTGTGGTTTTGCCAACCAAATTCCATTTGTAGCCAAAGATCTGCGTTTGATGTGCAGATGAATGTCAGGAGGAGGCCTTGTGGCCTTCCAGCTTTGATCATGTTATTAATTATCATGCTATCGATCATGTGACTTACATTGTAGAGTTTGTGGCAGGGTGAGAAACTGCCAGTCTCAGGGATAGGAGCTTGGGGAGCTCTTGAGCTCCAGCTTCATCACAGAATCATGGGCAACCTGTTAGGATCCTCTATGTTTGTTTCCCAGTAAACAGAGGGAATTATCTCACTTCCTAGAGATTTTAGGAGAATTGCTGTTTAACTGTGTTGAAATTTGTGTCTGTAAGGAAGGTGTTTGAATGGGGAAGTGACGTACAGGTTTTCATTCAGTAAGCTTTGTCCTCAGCTCCTTTATTTGGCCTTATCCTAACAACTCTGTCACTGTTGTAGTCCTAATAATACAAAGCACTCTCATGAAAGCAGCCCTCTGAAGTAGGTGGGCAGGGCAGGTGTTACTGTCTTTATTTCACATAAGAAAATAAAAAAAATAAATTGACTTGCCAACAGTTACACAGCCAGTGGACAGTGGGACAACTTGCCACCAGGTTTTCTTTTTCCATGTGTTCTTTTCACTACATGCATGATGCTGCCTCTGCAGCACTTCTTGGTCCAGGTCAAGAGAGAGGTTCCTGGCTATTTCTTCTAGGTCTGCAGTCCTGTTAGATTGGTACAAGTCAGGACTGCTGATGCCAAGGTAAGGAATTACATACACACTGATGGATTTGATGAGGAAAGAGGACCCAAGGACAAAAATAAATTTTGTGGCCTGCAATTACCTGAGTAATTGAAATCTTACATGGGTCTCATTTAATTTGTAGATTAAATTTGCAGTGATTCTTTTCATTTTCAGGAAGAACACTTTGTTCCTATTTGATTCAGCAGCAACTGAGATTTATATTTTTAATTTATTTATAATAAATATTTATTAATATTAATTATTAACTAAATTTATTTTAAAATTTTTATTTATAATAAATATTTAATTTAATAAATATAATGTATATTTTTGCATTGACAGTAGACCAAATGTACTTTGCACATATGACAGATTGTACTTTACATATAATAGGCATTTGATAAATGTTTATTGAATTATGTTGATGAATTAATAACTCAAATGTTAAGAGGTGGCCTAAATTATAAGAGAGCAGACTTACAACTCTGAAGGGCAAAGATCGATAATCCCAAACCTTTATTTCTGGTCAAGCTTCAATCCTACATTTCTAACTCTGCTAACTATTTCTACCTTGATGTTCCATTGTCACTTCCAACTCAACATATCCCAAACAAACTCATCATTTCCCCTCTCAAATCTGTTCTTCCTCTTGACATCTTTGTTCCATTAAAGGCAGCATTCCATTATTATTGGCTCTTCCTCTACTTTGCCTATCGTGTGTGTGTGTGTGTGTGTGTGTGTGTGTGTGTGTGTGTGTGTGTGTGTGTGTGTGTGTATTTATGATATATCCTGCATCTATATCTATATTGATGACATTTTTTATGTGGTCTCTTCAATATATTCCTTCCTTTTCATTCTTACCCCCACTAGGGTAGCTCAGGCTTTTATTACCTCTCCTCTAAATTACTGCAGGTCTTTTCAGCTGGTTTCCATTGCCTTCAATCTTGCCACCCTTCTGGGGGCCATCTCCAGTGGGCCTGGTCTCTATCTGGTCGCTGGACCCAGATGGCTCCAGAGGAAAACGTGAGGCTGATGACTTTGCACAGCCCCTCCTCACTTAAATCCAATCCACTTGGAAGTCATCACCTTCCTAATATCATGGTCCTCTTCAGAACAAAGAACATACAACAACAAAGAACATCCCACCTGTACTCTGTGTTTCGAGAGTGATCTTTCTAAAGCACACCTGTGATGCTGGCTATCCACTGAAAATTTTACATATAGAGGTCTTCACTGCTTGTGAACTGGAGTCTAAACTCAAAGAATATTTGAGGCCTTTCATGCTCTGTGGCCTGTTACTCTCCTTTATGTACTCTACACAACAGCTAAACTAATGATCCTCCCCTGGTCTCAGCATATCTTCATGCCCTTGCTCACAGCCTTCTCTCCCTGGAACAGCTTATCTCTCTAACTTTGCTTGTAGAAATCCTTTCCATCTTAGCTCAAATGTCACCTCTTCCCCCTTGCTCAGTTTTCCCTGTTTCCCTCCCCCACCCACACCCACACACCCACTCACCCACACACACATACACATATACTCATGCATACAATATCTCCCTCCTCTGAACTCCTATGGCATTTTGTATTTCTTTTATAACACCACATTTCTCATTGCAGTGATGTGTATGCATGTCTCATCTTTCTTATTAAACTATAATAATATGTATAAGCTATTTGAGGGAAAAGACTATGTGTTTTTCATAGGATCACAGATTAGAATGGAAAGAAGCTTAGAAATTATTTACTTCAACTCCCCCTATTTTATGGATGAGGAAACTAAGGCCCAAAGAGGTGGTTATTTGCCTAAGTTTTCACAAGTAGTACTAGGAGAGAACTGGGCTTTGAATGTAGGAGCTGTGACTCCAGATCCAGCATTCTGTCTACTCTACTGTACACCCTTAACCTTTGTGTCCATTATAGTGTCTAAAGCAAGGCTTTGTACTGGATAGAACCTCAACACCTATTGGAAAAGATAAATAATTGAATGAATGAATGAATGAATAAGCTGAGCCTCATAGTTTAAAAAAAACCAACTAAGGCTAGCTATTTGGTGGTGTTGGTTAATAAGTGTTTATTGACAGGTTAATCATGAGCCCTGGGTTCTTCTTTTTTGGTTCCATTTCTAACTTCAAAGGGAGTACTCCCATCCCATATTCTCAGTTTCTCTATCTGAAAGTAATAAATCTAAGTTGTCTCTACTTCACAGTGATGTAAGGGGTGAACATGAGTAAGCCTGTAATATGTTTAAAGATACTTAAAAGAGAACATTTGAAACAAAGTGGAAGGACTAGAAAAAACAGAATTTAAACATTTTCATTTTTTCCATCAATCACATCTAAGAAAGAATGAAATGTTATAGCAGTCCAGAACTTGGAGCTGGGGATTTTCCTGTAGTAGCTAGGATTCTTGAGTTCTGTAGATTATATTTCACATTGTGTTGAGGTCTATAGGTACTAAAAAACTGGGCTAGGATTCAAACAGTTTAGGACTTGTGCAACATTCAGAATGTGCCAAGAGATGCTTGTGATTTCTGCCAGCCATAATCCAGATATCTAATGTGTGTGTGTGTGTGTGTGTGTATGTACACATACACATATATAAAAACTCACTTTTTTTGGTACATATCTTTCCTAGTCCCAATTATACTTTCATCAGCCTCTTTTCTAAAATAAATGACAAACATATAGGGAGAATATCTTTTCAGTATCAAACTGCAAAAATGTAATTTGCATGCATATAAAATGAATCAGATATTTTGAACTCAGTATAAAATTTATTCTTGATAATTCTAGGTCTATAGATTGGAATACCAGGGCAAGGTGTGTTCTACAAAAGGCTCATCTCTTGGAATTTGCTTCAATCTTTGGTTTAAAGTAGGCCAGGTTTCTTAGCCTTTAGGATATGGCACAGGTCCCATCTGTTTAGTCCAGTATCTGCCTGATGGTATAGAGAAGAAATGAGTGTAAGATTTCAAGTTTGAATCCTAGATAACAGATATTTAAATGTGAATTTTCTTGTAATAGATATGCTTAGAGAGGCTAGTGATAGCAAAACAAAAATAGACTAAAAAATGTAAATGCATTTGACTCATCATGCTTTGTTTTCATTCCAATCAATGTAAAAATGTTGGTTAAATCTTTGGACATGACTTTGGGCATTACATATTAGTTGTGTATGGGTAGCAGTGTTTTTTAACTGTCAGGATAATTTTTGGCATACTTGTGGATCTGAATCTGAGTTGGCTTGAGGCCGCAGGCTTTCCACCCGTGCCCTAAACCTGTAGTAATACAGGATTATATAGTGGATTAATTTAGTTCCTGTAATGAGATACTGAGTAGGAGTTTAATCCTTTTTGGTTGCAGGTATAACTAAACTGTCAGGGCTGGGCCAGAGATTTTTGGAGAAATGGAGAGACAAAGCTGGTCTAAACTCACTCCTTCCTCTTCCAGATGTGGACGAGTGCCTGTCCAACAATGGTGGCTGCCAGCACACATGTGTCAACACCATGGGGAGCTATGAGTGCCAGTGTCAGGAGGGGTTTTTCTTGAGTGACAACCAACATACATGCATTCACCATGGTAAAGGTATGGAAGGAACCTTTTGTGTGTGTTACTAGGGCTTTGTCGCATTCAGTCAACAAGTATTTGTCAGACACCTGCTATGTAGACAACTGGAAACCTACCAGATGAGAATGCGAAAGTCACGGTGAGAGGGAGGGTGAGAGGGAGAGGGAGAGAATGGGTCAATGGATCATTTCTCCAATTTGACCTCTTCTGTAGTACAGGAATTAGGGCTCACCACCTAGCTCATGATAAAAGTGCTTGTAAGCTGGAATACGCTGTAGAAATGTTCATTATTTGTCCTGGCTTGATCATCTCATTTCTGACCCCGAAGTTCTTCCTTTGCAAATGAGGAAGCTAGACTGATCTGGGACTCAAATTTTCAAAAATTGTAAGTTCCAATATTAGGAGATATATTAGGAGTAATGTCGTGCTTGAAACACTAAAGTAGGGGTGGGGAACCTGCAGCCTCAAGGTCATATGTGACCCTTTAGGTAGTTTGGATTCAGTCAGAGAGCTGCACTTGAGGACCTAGAGGGCCACATGTAGCCTTGAGGCCGCAGGCTTTCCACCCGTACCCTAAACCTTTCAATCGTTACCAGTCAATGTATCAGCATCAGGCTACTCTTCTGCTTCAAAGTAGGATTTCATCAAATACACAGACGTGTTTCAAAATACTAGTATAAAGGGAAAATTTTTACTTATCCAAGGGGTTCATCATGAAAGTTGTTTTCTCCACTTGTTTCATCATTATCAAATTAAGAAAATGTGCGACGTGCTTTGTAAATATAAAGCACTATATAAATGTAAGCTGCTGTTATCTGTTCATTTTTAAGGAAAATTACCAAATATCAAATTGTCTTGTACTTTAGATATTGTTAATACCCTTTGACTGTGTGCTACCTATTAATTTTCAATGAATAGTGCTTTTCCCCCTCCTCCATTTACTAGTTGATTTTCTCCTTAGAAGATATAGTCTTAACTGTGTAAGAAAGGTATGAGTATTTCACACGTCCAGAGTGATGCTTTCAGAATGTACACACGAGTCAGGTACCTGTTTGAATAATTTCTTCTGCAGTAGCTGAACATAGGCAGATAAAAATGCTTGAGTGGAAATCGAGCGGTTCGTTTTCATTCCTTGTAAGCACTCTTAGAGGGTAAAGCATACTGCTATGTGTCATATTGGAGAAGTCACAAAATGCTGGAGCTAATCAGGATAATTTCTGAATTTGCGGGATGCCCTGGTTCTTGATTGACAGCAGAATAGTAGACGTTGGCTTTCAAGTTGGGTCCTTTGGACTCTTTTGTATGTTCTGTAGGATTTGGGGCATCTTTGTCTCATGAGACTTATGTAGAATTCTCACTGTGGGAAAGGAATCAAGAAACCAGCAGAGCAGAATAATCTGAGAAGCAGAGAGACCGTTCTTTTGTTGCTTAAAGCTCTCTTACCAGAAGGAAGAACGCTGGAGCCTGACCCTTGGATGTCTGGGCTGTAACATGGGAAGTCGCTGATGAATTATTCCCAGCCCAGCACCTGGAAGCATCTAGTGTAACTTCACTCTTCAGTAAAGAGATGTGTTTTCATTCAACCATTTTAGATAAACTGATTGCAATCATCTCTTCAAATAACGACTGAAGACTTTCAAACTGATGACACTCCTTTATCCCCACCCTGAAATGGCTAGTGAAAACTGACCACAGCCGCAGCCTCCGCAGAACCAGTGGGACGGGGAATGTGAATCTTTTCTCCAA
>CM053772.1:239605983-239625762 GCA_028658325.1 Potorous gilbertii | reverse complement strand
TGCGGGATGCCCTGGTTCTTGATTGACAGCGGAATAGTAGACGTTGGCTTTCAAGTTGGGTCCTTTGGACTCTTTTGTATGTTCTGTAGGATTTGGGGCATCTTTGTCTCATGAGACTTATGTAGAATTCTCACTGTGGGAAAGGAATCAAGAAACCAGCAGAGCAGAATAATCTGAGAAGCAGAGAGTCCGTTCTTTTGTTGCTTAAAGCTCTTTTACCAGAAGGAAGAACGCTGGAGCCTGACCCTTGGATGTCTGGGCTGTAACATGGGAAGTCGCTGATGAATTATTCCCAGCCCAGCACCTGGAAGCATCTAGTGTAACTTCACTCTTCAGTAAAGAGATGTGTTTTCATCCAACCATTTTAGATAAACTGATTGCAATCATCTCTTCAAATAACGACTGAAGACTTTCAAACTGATGACACTCCTTTATCCCCACCCTGAAATGGCCAGTGAAAACTGACCACAGCCGCAGCCTCCGCAGAACCAGTGGGACGGGGAATGTGAATCTTTTCTCCAAGTTTCCAAAATTATATAGTCCAAACATTCTTGAATCCTCTAAAGCACATTTAAAATTAAAATCTTTTTTTTCCTTTCTGAGATTGAAGTATAAATTCAAGAATTTGAGCTGTGGCCTGGAAACTCTCATTGTCATTTGTTATTACTTCTCAAGATGATTGCTTGGCAAATTCATATCAACATAAGTCAACAAATTAGAGTGGATTATTACTAAGAACTCCTTCCATATTTTCCATTGAAATTCTTAAATAGAAAAATAGGTAAAAAGTGCCCACTTAAGGGGAGGGGTTCTTTTTTTTTTTAATCGGTTTATACATTAAACCCTTAAAACTGATATTTAAGTTCTAAAACCCACAACTGATAGTTAAAATAATTAAAATAAAAGTTTCTAAAGGAAAGCAATAATTAGTATCTTCTAATGAATTTAAAAATATTTTATTTGCAAATATATTATAAAAAGTAACTGTCAAACATGATGATCACCTATTGGACACAGTTTTTGACTTTTATTTAATATTCCTCAATTTGGCGGCAACATTTAGTTGCTTAGGAAGGTTCCAGTATATTGATATTTAATTTTTTTGACACTTAGAGATGTCAGTTCTCTGGACAATTGGCTCCCTATTCTCACAGGATAGAGATTACATCTGAAAAGGGTACATAACATGTACACTGTCTTCATCCCTGTTCTTGGGTGCTTTGGGTGTCAAAATAGACATCATTTCCTAAGTTGAGAAATGACATAACGGGAGTCAGGAAATCTATTTTGTAATCTCAGCTCTATTATGGTAAGAATAATAGATGACATTTATATAACACTTTAAGACTTTTAAAGCTCTTTACTTTACCTTATCTGAGCCTTATAACAACCCAAGAGGTGGGTTCTACAGAAATTATTCTCTCTAAGTGAGGAAACTGAAGCTCAAAGAAGGACTTTTACGGTCATAAAGCAAATTAGTGGGGGGATTCTGGACACGTGATTTCTCTTTGGACCTTGGTTTTCTTCAATATAAAATGAGAGTGTTGGACTAAATATTCTATAAGATTTCTTTCAGCTTTAACAGTCTGAAACCATAATTGTTTTGGCCACTCTGAAAACATTCACCATCATCCTAATAACCAAACTAAAGCATTTTAAGGTTGACAGCACTATACATACATCCTTTTACCCAAAACTAAAGAACCCAGTGCAAAGTAGAGACCACTACACTCAGTGTAGAAAACTGGAGCCCCTAGAGGTTCAGTGACTTGCCTACCATCACATACACACCTGGAAGCATTATCAGAGTTGGGATTCATACCCAGATCTACCTTGACTCCCAAGTCTAGCTCCTTTTTCTTCTCTAACAAGCTGCAATCCCCTTAACATGTTGTGGCTATCTCTTAGTGGTTGAACTGCCTTTTTGTGGAGTAAGAAGGGATCACTAATGCTTCTGAGTCTCTACAGAGAATAATCCCATGCAGGAAAGAGGCCAACCTTCATAGCTGAACTTCAGACTAGTTGTTACTTGAGGTCCATATTTACTTTCTCTCCAAAGCCCAGCACCCCAGAGCTACTAGGTCTCCCTACCACCATCATCTTTAGAGATGAAGAAAGAAGACCTTTAGGTGAGGCTGAGTCTGGGTCTCTGAGTTCTACTGTCCTCCTTGCCTCAAGTCCTCTCTATACAATCTCTTCTTTCACTTTATATGCTTATACTTGCCTATTTCACATGTCACATTTTGATCTGATTTCCATCTATGACTTGTAAATTCCACACTGGGTCCTCTATAAATGAGAAGAAATTTACTTTTACTAGTGGAACATTACCAAAGCTTCAGGGATATTCTAACCCCACCCGCCACACTTTCCATTTTTGATTGACCATCTAAATATCATCCACAGCTTAATCTCAAGTGACAGGCAAGTTAACTGTACATTAACTATGCTCCTGAGAATTGTCATTGTTCAATTCAACAAGCATTCTTAACTACTTCCACCGCAAATGCTGTTGCTGACATATTCAGTTTACCCATTCGTTTCCTTGGTTTCTAAAAATGCAAACAAATAGTGTTGCTTAGCTTGTCTTATGAACATGATAACCAAAGGGAATAAGTCTCTAGAGCAGCCGTCACCAACAACTTGGATAGACCATTTTTGCACAGGCAAGCCATCAAATGGGTTTGCCAAGGGCTGAAGATGCCACTCAAAGAAACTCCATTAGCCAGAGCAACAAGAGAGCTTTCCACTAATCCCGGGCAAATTTCCTTCCTCCTTAATTGGCAGCAGCTGTTGGCAGAGGTGAGCTGAATTAAAAGCAGCACCCAGCAGACTGAGGGAGGGTAGGAGTGGGACGCTGGCTCACAGCTAGCAGATAAAACAAGATGGTTTTAGGAGAGGCCTAAAGGGCTATGGGAAGTATTACCTTTACACTGTATGTTTTATTTGCACTAAACTTCTGTCATCCTGTTACATGGAGAGGTGGTTTATGAGATTTGGATAGCAGAAGTCTAGATTTCACTATGGAATATTAAGCAAAGGAAAAGGGAAATAATATATGATAAATAGTTTTGAATCTTTTTATAGTAAAGATTTATATCCTTGCAGTAGTGGGTACTTTTATAATCACATATAAAGCCATGACACTTGTAATACCAGGAACCTTTTTTTGGCTCACTTATGGTCAATGACATGTCCAGTGGTAAGCTCAACAGCAGGCAGGCACTGTTGCTTTTATCTTTTCAGTTCGAGGGCCTGGTAGAGGGGCTGACATAGATTTTTAATCAATATTTGTCTAATTGATTTGAATGCTGACAGAGAAAATCACCAGAAATTGGGAGGGAAAAAGAAATGTGGGAGTCTAATGCCAAGTTTTAGAGTATATGTGGCATAAATAGATTAACGGATCATATTTTGTTCTTGTGCAGTCACTTCATGGGATTTCTATGGCATTTAAGTAGTTTGATTTGTAATTAATTGGGTGGCAGAAGAGGCATTAAAAAGTGGCATTAGAAATTTCCTTGATGAGTTACTAGAGTATGATAGACTCATTTGAATATATTGTCATCTACTGATGTCACAACTATTTTCAGTCATCCAGGCTCATATTTTTGAAAATTATTTTTCCCTCTCCTTTACTACCTATATCATCAGCTGCCAAATTTTACTGACTGGATTTCCATAATGTCTCACATCATTTTCCTCTTCTTCATTCACTCTGCTATGCCCCTAGTTCAAGCCTTCATCATCCCTAACCTCAATTATTGGCCTTCAAACTGATCACCCTATTTCCAGTCTCCAATATATCCTTCAGATAGCATAGCCAAGTCTGACTATAGTATTCCTTCCTCCCCTCAGAAACCTTCACTAGTGTCAGCTTCAATGATTCCTTATCACTTTCAGAACAAATCTCTTCAACCTGCTGTTTAAGGTCCTTCTCAATCTCTCTCCAGTCTACTTTTCTAGACTCCTTTCATGCTGTTCTACCTTGTAGATTTTTCAGTCTAGTAGTTTGGACACCTTGACCTGCCCTGCCCTCCTGTCTTCCACTTTCATACAAACCATTCCACTTGCTGGAATATCTGTCCTTTTACGTTCTTCCCTGCTGAAAATATACTCTTCCTTCAGAGCCCAGTCCTCCTCCAAGAACCACACAGCTTCAAGTGACTGCACCTCTGATGCATTTCCTAGAGGATCTTGTCTAAATCTCTCCTTTACCCTTCTTTCATTCTACCTTCTATCACTCTTACCTGTGTGTGTTGCATCCTCCCTTCCTGATCCAAGGTCTATGATGACGGGAACTTTGGGTCATTCCTCTCAGTCTTCTCAGACATAGCGCAGTACCTGAGGAATCCTGGGCATTTAATAACTGTTTGTCGAATGGTGTAGAATCTTATAACATGTGAGCTTACCGAGGAGGTGGGCATCTCAGGGGCAAACTTTCTCTGGACAGCCTGACCAAAGATAAGTTGTGTCCTTGTGTCAACCCTGTTTTTCAAAGCGCTTGAGCTGTATGAACAAGGATCATGGCTGTGGCCACCTTTGCAAGGAAACCCTGGAGGGAGGAGCAGCTTGTGAATGCAGGCTGGGTTTTGAACTGGCAAAGAACCAAAGGGATTGCATCCGTAAGTGTGGAGCTGGGCCCGCTTATGTCTTCTGGAAGCCTCATAAGCAGCTGTTTTCATCAAGCATCCACTCAGCTGGCCACTTACCTGCTCTATGGTGCAGGTGTTATGAATGTGAAGGACGTTGAGAAAAGTCAGGAGTTTGGAAGTCAGTGCTTAAGATAGGTCTCCGCCTGTTGTTTAGCTACCATAGAAAAGTTATCTATTACAGTGGGAAGTAAACTGATGCTTGAGAGTTGTATTAGAAAATTAAGACTTAGGACCAAGAGGAAGTAAATGGAAAAGATGTTTAGAGAAGAAAAACCAATCAGGATTTGTTTCCAGGTAATGAATACTTCAACATTCAAAAGATTTGTAATTTTGCCTTAATAGATGGATTCATGACTTTCTCAGACAAGAAATAAGCTCTTGATGGCCAGCCTTTTAGTGATAAATCTGTCAGAATTTAGCCAGGCTGGTTCTCTTGTCCATTGCTGAGCTTTTCAGGCTTGGTAGGACCTGCCAGAGCTTGAAATTCTTTGTTGGCATAGCTTTTGAGAACCTAGATGCTCTAAATGCAGGGAAATACAGATTTATTTATCACTTTAGAGAGATCTTTGAAAAATAATTGTGGCAGTAAAACTCTGATATAGAAAAACTCACATTATTTACCTTTTTTTTTAATTTTAGAAAGGGTTCTATAATCCCTTTAATAGAAACTTCAACAAAAGTAGATTACTGAAAACTACATACAGATTTGTAGGGGGAGAATTTTGAGTGAATAGGCTAGAATTGGAGACAGGCAGAAGGCAGATTTATTTCTCATCTGAGAGAGGATGAGATTTTTCCTCATAATCATTGTCAGTGCTGTGCTAGATGGTTAAGCTAGGAGGTCCTGATGCTTCATACACAGAGAGCTTGTGGCCTTGTCACTGGAAGCTGTATCAGAAAGCTGAGCTTTGAGCCCAGCCTCTAGTGCTAATTTGATAGTCATGGATGAAGGGCCTAACCTCCTTTGAGATTGTGTTTCCTTGTGTGTAAGATGAGGAGGATAATATCTACACTACCTTCCTCAGAGTATCATTGTGAGAAAAATGCTTTGTGGATCTGTAAAGTATTATAGGATTGTAAATTGTTGGACGAAACTTGGCCTTGGCTTGGGTTGTACTTGTCAGAGTGTTCTGGCCTGTAACTGGCCTGCCTTGGTAAGCCTTACACAGAGAAGAGTTTTTGTTACCAGCTATTGTTAATATTAGCTTTCTGAGCATGGTTATGTCAGCAGACCTTAGACTCCAGCTGGTGTTAACCTCTTGGAAAGCTCTTGAATATGGGCCTACTGAGAGGCTGCATGCCTGTAGTGGATATGCATGCAGTAGATAGAGCACTGGAGTCAAGAAAACCCGAGTTCAAATCCAGCCTCTGACACTTGCTGGATGTGTGACCCTGGACAAGTCACATAACCCTGTGTGCCTCAGTTTCTTCATCTGTAAAATGAGCTGGAGAAGGAAATGGCAAACCGCTCCAGTATCTTTGCCAAGAAAACCCCAGATGGGATCATGAAGGGTAGAACATGACTGAAAACAATTAAATAACAAACAGGAACTTAGCTAAGTTCTAAGAGGCTCACGGCCAGGTTATGAGCCACATGGTTATAAAGTGGCCATGGGATTATAAAAGTTTTGGCCCTGGTACTCTGGAAAACCATTTCTGAAGGCATAGAGGGGTTGACATCTGATTGGTGGAAGTGATAGCCATGAAATCATGAATATTTGAAGAATAAAGTTTGTCATTTGCAATAACAATAATTAGAAATTAAGCTGCACAGCAAGAAGGACAAATGCTCTGGGCAATTGCTAAAACCCATTAACTTTCCAGATACGTAAATTTGTATTCTGTAGTTTTCAAAGTCAGGAGAAATTGCAGACAGGCAGACTGGTATTGATCCTTCTATAGCTCTGGAAAGCCTGGCTGATGGGCTCAGATCTTAACCGTGCAGTTTTTAAATGCAATTTCCCCCTCCTTTCTTTTAGGTATTAGTTTAGAAGAAAAGTTCTGTAACAGTAGCAATGATTTAACTTGGGTATCTGAAGAGTTCTTCAGAGAGAATGAAAGATTCCAGGACTCCATGGGGTTAGAAGAAATTGAAAACCTAAAGAGTTTGGGCATTGGAATAGAAACAGAGTGAATTTAAAACAGCTGCTGGTGGGAGAGGGCTAGAAAGGTTAATGTTGTATTAATTATATGTGTTGTGGGTGCAAATGATACGTTACTTTGACATGAATACCCACCTCTCACGTGTCTCCCTTGATCATTCTTCCCTGCAGACCAAATCCAAATAAAACAATTGATTAAGAGCATTCTGGACCGTTTAGAAGAAGCAGTTTTTGATGATTTTTAATGATATCTTTTGTTTTTATATCACCTAGATTTCCTCCTGTATCTCTTACTCTGTCCCCTCACAGGGAGCATAGAATTTTTTTTAAAAGAGAAAGAAGATTGACAACTGAAAAAAAAAACCTTAGCTGGAGAAATATGAGCCAGTTAAGTATTTCCTTTTTCATTCCCAAGAACATAAAATGATATTGAAAATTGGTCAAAGTCCCCTTCTGAAAAAGCCAAAAACTTTACTTTATGATACCACAGATTATCTTTTTTTGACTTTTGAAAAATGTATTGACAAGGGAATATTAAAACGATAATTAGAGAGGAAAGAAATCATTCAGTGGGTTTTTTTCATAATTTGCCACTGCCATGAACAGCACAATTTAAAATGATAAATTTCATATTCAGGCCTTTGGCCAAAAAAGTAATTTAGCCCATTTGTTAATGTATGACAAAAAAATAGAAAATGAACATTAAAAAGCTCATGCCACTAAATTAAACACCAAAAAATCATGACAAATCTAGGATTCCATTTTGCTATAGTTGAGATATCTGTGCAGAAGTTGTCATTCATTACAGCAGTACAAAGAGATCAGAACTTGGAATTCCCATCAACTGAGGATGCAAAGCCTTCTGTAAAGACGAGGCTGAGGGTCTTCAAGTTAGCTTGTCCTAAAGGCAACAGCAACAGAGAGCAGTCCAGCAAGCTGTGAGGCAGGTAGCTTGGTCTGTATCATCCTGTCTTTGGTCTTCCACCAAATACACTGTGGTTTTGGGAGCTTCTGGAGGAGGTCCCCCCCTGCCAGCCATATTTGTGGATAGCCTTGGTACGGATAACCTGCGTTAGGGAGTGGATATGGCCCGTGAGGCCCAGCAGAAGGATATGGTGGAGGACCACCTGGTTGCTCTACATATGGTGGATGTGGGGCAGTTGGGCCTGGGTCTGAGTAGGGTTGGGGATTTCCATAACCATGTGGGAATGAAAAACTTTCCTCCGGAAGCCACTGGTGCCTCCCTCACTTGGACTCGGGTCATGAGACTACACTAGATTGTCTTGAATAAAGCTAAGTCAGAGTCTTTGTGTGAGAATTCTATTCTAATGAAGCCCACAAAGTAGGTATGTAGCAAATAAAAGATGTGCGTGCCTTAATCTAAATACTGTGCTTTACTTCAGAGAGAGACCACTTCCCTTCTTACAGCAATGAGCTGATTTTCTTCCTGTTGGTTAGCTTCATTGCTGTAGCTTAGGCAGGCACAGAAGATGCCTGAACACTCCGCATTTGCCAGTTCAGTGCAGGAAGGTAGTCTTAGATAGCAGAATGAGGACACAAAGTGCCAAAGCTCTGGAAACTCCAGAATAGTAGACAGAACTGAATCCCTTTTTATAAAATTGTCTCCTTTGCCACTTGGTAAGTAATGGGGTCTGGAAGGGCTTCTGATTAAAATCTAGGCATCCCCAATACCATAAAGTGGTACCTAGAAAGAAAATAGTCTAGGCCCTTGTGTGGAAACTTCCCCTTAGTGCAGGAAAATACATAAATAATTTTATTTAGCTGGACCATGTGTCATTACAGCGAGGCCCTTGTGTCCCTCCTGCCATAGTTTTAAGTGTAATTCTTTTCTTTTGAATACCAGCAATTTCCAGTCAGTTCACATGTTTGTTTGAGGAGGACAGATGATGAGAGAGAGAGAGAGAGAGAGAGAGAACACACGAACACACACCTTTTGTGGGGACGTGGCCCAGCTGTGGAAACATGGTAGGCAGTGGGTATAGAGAACCCCAAATCACCAGTCATGTAGAGTTAGGTCCCCCACAACACTTTGTGGAAGCCTCTCTGTTCTCTCCTTTGGTCTGGTATCAGAAGCTCCTGAACTTGCACTTGCATATCACAGGCCCTTGATGGCATCCCTTGGCTTTCATTGGATTGGCTATGGACATTTCCTAAGTCTTAAAGTCAGAAGGACCTCCAGGCATCTGATCTAGCAATCAGTCTTGAAGCCGTTAAGATGGTTTACAGATCAAGGCAACTGAAGCCCAGAGGTTAGATTATTTACCCACAGCTACATAACCAGTAGAGGAAGAGTAGGCCTGGAGAGCCAGGTCTCTTGCCATGACATCACACTGGTTTTTTGGCACATTACTGATCCATGTGTTTTCAGTGACATGTAATCATGGATATGGCAACTGTCAGCACATATGTGATGATACAGATGAAGGACCTGAGTGTAGCTACCACTCAAAGTGTAGAGTGCACACAGATGGAAGATCCTGCCTGGGTCAGTATGCAGACTGGCATTTTAGCAGATGACAAAGGCTGTCTGTGGATGTGGGTGTGGTAAGACCAACAATCCTTTCTGCACTTCTCCCATTAAGATAGCCCTTTGGCTTGTGGCTCTAGTCACAATGATGTTATATATATACATAGGCTGTATTAATAGAAGCATGATAAGACTTGATGGTTATATAGTACCTTCAGCTGTACAAAGTGCTGCTTTGTATACATGATCTTTTTTGTGCTTTAGAGAGTTCTGTGAGGTAGGCACTACAGGTACTCCTGCTATTATCTGATAGATGAAAAAGTTGAGTTTAGTGACTTGCCCAGGTCACGTTGCTAATAAGGTCAAAGGCAAGTTTTGAACTTGGGTCTTCCTGACTCTAGGTCCTAAACTCTATATGTTGTACTACCTAATTCCTCTTCAGTGATTTTTTTTCACACCTTAGAACTTTTTTCCCATCCTGGAAGAGGGAATACATTTGCTACCAATATTATATACATAAACACACACATATACATATATATGGATGATAGATTTGTAAAAGTTCTTTTTGAAAAATCTTTCATATCCTTTTTTAGGAGGGATATATTGCTATTTTCAAGTGTTGTTTTCCTTCAGAATGGTATAAGGATAAGTTGACCATCAGCGGGTGTTATTTTACATCTCCAATGAAAGAAGATGATCATATAGCTCATATTTTTAAAGCGTATTTAAGACTTCAGATGAAGTTCACGGCATAGTTTTCCTAGGGCAAAGGTTCTTAACTTGGAGTCGGTGGACTTATCCACTGGATAGATTTCAGTGGGTCTGCGATTTAAAAAAAAAAACAACATTTTGATAATTGTATTTCAAAGTAATTGTCTTTCTTTGTAATTCTATGTTTTATTTTAATGCATGAACATTATTCTGAGGAGTCCATAAACTTCATCAGACTGCCAAAGAGGGCAACAAAATAAAAATGATTAGGAACCCTTGTCCCGGTGGTAGGAACAGTCTCTTCATTCTTTTGTTTTTGTTACTTGTTTCTCTCATAGAGAAAGAGAAACCTACCCTGGAGCTAATGGAGAACGTTACATCATCAGTAGCTGATGCTGACAAAAGAGTGAAACGGAGGCTACTTATGGGTAAGATGGACAAGCTCTCCCTTACTCTCATCATTGCAGGGCAGAGAGGCCCATGTCCTCATGGCCCTTTTTTCAGTCTAACAGGTCACTCTTGTTGGACTAGGGAGTATCAGACTTTATATTGCCTTTAATTAATATTTTTTGCTTGCATATTCTTTGCCCTCCTCTTAGAGGGCAGAAACTCTCGACATTCATCTTTGTATGCCCTGTAGCACCTTGCATATAGGCCCTTGCTCAGTAAATATCTGTGGAATGAGTGGATACAACACCTGTCTATTGTTATAGACTGTTCAGTATTTAATAAGAGTATTGAGAGAGAGACGGAGATAGAGAGAAGTTGCTCCTCATTGAGATATTTCATGTGGAAGAGGGATTCATTTTCTGCTTGGTTCTGGAGGAAATTTTCAGCAAAACATTGAACTTTAGACTAGGGACTAATTTCCCAAGTGTCTGAACTGCTGAAAAGTGTGACCAGTTGCCTGTCTGGCCAGGTCGTTGCTGGACATCTTACAGAGGGGATTCACATTTTGGTTAATGACTGAGCAGGCAGCATGGGCTGTGACAAGGTCAGACAGAGAGTGCCTGGTGCATCCACATCCCACCTCTGTGTCTGGAGACCTCCTTTCCTCTCTGGGCCTCAGCTTTCTCTTGTGTAAAAGGATTAGCTTGCTCTGAGACCCTCTTCTTAGTGTCTGTGGCCTAAGAGCTCCAAGTCTGTGATCCTAGGGCTAGATGGCCCCTGAGGTCTCTTACGGTTCTGAGAGTCTGGGGTTTATCTCATTGCCCTTCATTTCATTATTTTTATTTTTTTTTTCAGTCTATCACCTCTGTTATATAGGAAGTTTAGGAATGAGCACAGTAAGGATTAGTATAGAACAGCCCCCAAAGCTATGGAAATAGAAATTTACCTTTCAAATGGTACTTTTCTGGCAAAAAGGAGAACCAGAACAGTCTGTAGAGCATTCAGGAGGAGCCCTGGAAGACTTCAGAGGACTTTTTCATCAAAGCAGATGATTTCATATTTAGCAGCCTGTGGCAACCTGGCCTTTGTAATTTCTAACTGAGTTTCATACAGTTCATAATTGTTCATGATAAATCACCATATTAGATTATCAGTCATGATAGAGGCCAAGCAGGGGGAATAATTTGTCCATGATCATACAGCTTAGTATGACCTAGTTCTCTTGATTCTTAATCTCGTGTTCTTGGTCCAGAACTGGGGTGCCTCTCTTCCCAGCATACAGGAAAGTAGGTATCAACCAGCAATAGTAACTTCCATTTCTGTAGCATTCTTAGGTTCACAAAGACTTTTTCTTACAATAGCACGGTTACATAGGTCATGTACAGATGGTTGTCCCCATTTTACAGAGGGATAAGTTAAGGTCCTGAGAAGTAAAATGACTTCTTATATATCAATAGGTCACAAGATCCCTGATCATGATTGAGAAGTGGCCTCAGAGGTTCTCTAGTACAACCTAGTCATTTTACAGATGAGGAAAATGAGAAGCAGAGAGGTTGTGCCTTACTGCAGCTCACCCAGATAGAGAGTGAGTAAAACAGCCAAGATTTAAATTCAAGATATGCTTGAACTACTGGGCCTTTGACCAGTGCAGGGAGCAAATGGCAGGGGTGTTCTCTGGAATGAGTGGCTGACTGGAGAATGGGAAGCATAGTCTGGGGCCTTCTAGTTAGAGTGGACTGAGGCAAGTTTTTATTCACAGACCCAGCAATCAATCAACCAGTAAACATTTATTAAATGCTTACTGTGCACCAGGCACTTGGCCAACCAGTATGGGGAGAGGTTCATTTCTATCTGAGGTTAGGGAGCATGATCTCTGGAGGGTCAGCGTTCTTGGTGGAGAGAAGTGGACAGCAACAGAGCACATGGCAAGATTCTGCTTCAACCCCAGGCCCAGTACTCTTACTATGAGCATAAGCTGCCTTCTTCCACCCCTCCAACCCTTTGTTGTTTTAAGAAGATACAGCCTTCCAGTGATAAAGCAGGCACGTTCCCCACTTACAATGGGCTGCGCCAGATCCCAGGAGTCCCAACAGCAGGTGCTAATGACGTTGACTCCATCATATGTACCCCATTGTGCTTTTGGCCTTTCTTGAACTTTCAGTCATGTAGGAACATTGAGATATTGAAGATCTTTCTTCTCAGAAAAGCAAACAGTTTTTTCATTTCCTTTCTTTTTTTATCAGAAACATGTGCTGTAAACAATGGAGGCTGTGACCGTACATGTAAGGACACATCTACTGGTGTTCACTGCAGCTGCCCTATGGGATTCACCCTTCAGTTTGATGGGAAGACATGTAAAGGTAGGTTCCCTCGCAGTAGAGGAAATGTGTGTCCAAGCACTATGATAAAATGAAGATACCTCTTCTCCATCTACATCCATCTCTGCCACCTCTTGAATGTCTTCAGATTTGATTATGACTCATGTCAATAGTAGATTTTCTTATTTGGGCCAGTGAAAACTTGTGATTGAGCAAGCACTTAATTAAAGCTAATTTAATTCTGTTAGCTGCTGGGAAGGTCAGCCTCTATGAACATCAAATAATTCATTTCACGCTATAACCTTATTAGAAAAAAAGGCAGAAGATCAAGGAAATAATCCATTTTGAAGAGATAATATCAGCATATTATAAATAACAACCTAGATAATTATCCAGAGTAAATTAATGAAGAATTAACCCATTAATTCTTACTGATCAAGGGGATCTCAATGGCCTCTTGATATTTTATGGGCATAAGTACAAAGGACTGGTTACTTAGTATGTTAAAAAAAATAACTGGTTATCTGTTTCAATTATCTATTATCAACTGTATCAATTGAAAAAGTGTAAAATAATGTTGAGTATCAGGAAACGGTCTTTAAAAATTGAGTATTTTGATGTTGTTCCAGTTTCATAGCAAGTGTTTAAGCGCCTTAAAAAGTTTTAATGATTAAAATAGGATGAGGGACTATATATACTGAGAGAACCTGAGCATTGAATGGAGGAGAATGCAAGGAAACCTTGTTCTTCTTTTCCATAGCTTTGCTCCTGATGGCTAGGGAAGAGTAATGTAAGAGTTTTAAATATATTCTAGAAAGACGAAGATTATTGTATTTTCAAAAAGGATGTGGGGAAAATAATGAGTGTGTCGATTTTAAAGCAGAAAACCACCCAGAAGTAGAATATCCCTGAAAACTCTTGGATGAACGATTGTTGGGAGTGCTAGAGCGCTGGCAAGCACCTTAGGGGTCCACAGGGAAAATCAGCAGATGTGTTCATTTTCACCTGTATTTGTCTGTTGCAGATATTGATGAGTGTCAGATTGATAATGGAGGCTGTGATCACTTCTGCAGAAACACTCTTGGCAGTTTTGATTGCAGTTGTAAGAAAGGATTTAAATTATTAACAGATGAAAAGTCTTGTCAAGGTATGGATTGAGAATGCCTGAAGATTGACTCACTGTATGGCCTTGAACCAGTCACCTATCCAAATTATATCTTTGTGAAATAGAACAAAAATTCTTATGTGCCTCATGGGTATATTATGTATATCAAAGAGTTCATGATCAAAGACTGTGAAAAATTTGCTCTTCTTAGGAGGGAAAGGAAAATTTAGAACAAGTTAAGTCAAACTCCATAATAAGGTTCCTCCTCTTTTTAAAAGACATCATCTTAGTTCTTCGTGTGAACTGTATCTGAGAAATATGAGCAGGTGTTCAGCCATCCTGCCAAGGACATGTTTTGTAGCTGACATAAGAAAATGAACTGAATTTTCTCAAATATCAAGAAACCTTGCCATAGAAGCATCTGCCTCTCAAAAGTTTGTGATAGCAAGGTGTTGGTGCCTGTCAGTGATTAGCAACTGAATTTGATCCTTGTATCCGGTTTGGAAATGGCAAGCTTTGACAGGCATACGGGGGCATTATTTTTATAAGTTTTTAAAGGTACATATACAGGAAGAAACCCTCAGGAAGCATACATTCCTTGCATCTTATATTACATGGGTAATGTTTTAAATGGTGAGAGCTGGTTGACTATTAGAGATATGGACTATACTATGTCCTTTTGCTGATTGATTCTATGTGTGGGGAGTAGACAAAACATTCACCATCAAAGTCTGTGGGAGGAAGCTCTTAATACATGTTTTGTCAAAAGTACTGTCCCTTCCTCCCTTCTCACCCTCTCTTGTTTCCATGGATGCACAAGAACTGAAAAACTACCCGGTGAATAAAGGATTAAGTTTGTTCCCCTTTGTGCCAGAAGATCAAGGGCAGAGCACACAGGGGCAAAATGCTAAAAGATACACATTCTCAACAAAGTGATACAAAAGTGGAATTGTTTGGGCATGGAAGGCCTTCAAGCAGAGGCTGGATGACCCTTGTCAGAAATGTGGTCAGGGGGATTCTTGTTCAGGGGTGAGTTTGGCAAGATTGTTTCTGAGGTCCCAGCTCCATAGGTAGGAAGTGTCTGAAATAGGATCTGGAGCCTAGTAAGGAATTTGTATGTTATGTTATAAGCAATGGAAAAATCACTGAGGTTTTTGAATAGAGAGTTCTATGGTCAAACCTGTGTATTAGGAAGATTGTTTTGGTAGCTATATGAGGGATAGATTGGAGTTGTCTGAGGCAGTTACAAAGTCTATATGTATCTATCTATCTATAAGCATCTCTGTGAGTGTATCTATCTATCTATCTATACACACACACATATATATATGTGTGTGTGTCTATATATATATATGTATATATAATTTGTGTCTCCATCCATCCATCTGTCTGTCTGCTCCTTGTATCCGTAGCATTTCCGTCAGGAGGAAGGTAACATGCTTCATCATGGGTCCTCCAGAGACATGACTGGTCACTGCTTTAATCAGACTCCTTTAGCTCTCTACTTTGCTTTTCTTTACAGTGTGTTTCTCATATAATTTTTTTCCTGGTTCTGTTCACTTCACTCTATACCATTTCATTCTGCCTAAGGTTCTCTGAAATCCTTTAATCATTTTTCATAGCACTATAATTTTGCATTAGTTCTATAGAAAAAGGACCTTAGCAGAATCCACTAATGCAGACTAATCTTAAATTGGATTGTTAGACTGACTTTTCCATTTAAAGAAATTACTGCAACCTACTGAAATGTCCAGGAAGTGGCATGCAGAAATCTTGGCCTATAGAGGAATGCAGAGATGAGACCAGACAGGAAGACTGTGATGAGATAGACTCATGCCTGCTGCTTAATGAGGACATGGATACTGCTAGGGGTCTTGAGCAGGGTGATAGTGGGCAACAGGGAGGAGGTCAGGCTTGGAATATGTGACCAAGACAAAGTCTGTCTGCAAAGAGGAGTTGTGTCTTCAAATTTAAGTGAACGCTGTTCTTGTGGAACCCTTTTGAAGGTAATAGTAATTGACATATTTTTGGACAGGGTTGGAGTTAAAATCTTAAAGCTCTGGGCAGACTAGTCTTTCCTGATCGGAGACTAAACCTGACTTTAAAGGTGTCTCTTCATACACCATGCCACACATATATACCTCTCAAAGAATTATATATATCTAGCATGGTGAAGGGCTTCACGTTTATCCCACGTGAAAATCGGTGGAATGGTGAACATGGTAAAGAGAAGACTGGAGAGGGGCAGCATAACTTTCTAAGTAATTAAAGGTTTGAGACTTGAATGAGGAATTCAACTTCTCTTGTTTGGTCTTAGAGGGCAGAATGCAGGATTGGAGGGATTGTCTCTGACAGGCAAATTTAGGCTTGAGGTCAGTGACAACTTCTAAAAAGGAGAGCCTTCTAAAAGTGAAATGGTCTGACTTGGGAGGGAGGGGTCTTCCCTCTACTGGAGGTTGTCGGGCAAAGGCTGAACGCCCACTCCTTGTCAGTTATGCTGTGGAAGATATTTCTTTTCTGTAAAGGGTTAGACTTAGATGCCTTTGAACTTTCAAATTCTGTGAGAAATGACATTGTTGTTATTTTATTATCAGCAGATATTATTAAAATGTTTGCATAATAGAAGTTTTCATATTGTGGCATAGTCCTTTATGCTGCTGTGTTGGCAGTTGTCCCATGCACGTTGACTTGTGACCTTAGTGATAAAGGTTTTCTGATGGGATGAACTAGTAGCTACAAGGGAATTTGCTCCTGAATTTACCAGTGCTCTCAACTGAGGTCCAGCTGACTGAATTCTTTAGAAGAAAACATTGCTAACCCTTCTTTGGAAATTTACAGATGTCGACGAATGCTCTTTTGCAAGGACCTGTGACCACACGTGCATCAATTACCCTGGCACCTTTGAATGTGTTTGTAATAAAGGATACACCTTGTACGGTCTCACGCATTGTGGAGGTGAGGGAAATACATCATGTCGGGGTGACCATGGCTTGGGGAGAAAAAGAAATAGGTCCAGTCTTGAAGCTTCTTTAGCTTCTTCCATATTTCATAATTAAAGGAAAATTTCTGTCCTTCCTACAAGGGCAGCAGCCCACATTGACTTTCAGTAAGAGTGAGATGACTAACACTTCCAACAGTTTTGTTTCCTCTCAACAGCATGAAATGGAACAGAAGGGAATTCTGAGCTCTTTCAGCTGTGAAACTGTTTATTTGCTAGGGAACAATTGTACTTGTAATGTAAGGAAGTGAATCCTACAAACTGATTAACAACAATTCCCATAAGCATTTATTAAGCACCTTTTATGTTTAAGGTATGAGGCTATGTGTTGAGAATACAAAGATATGATGCTTAGAGTTTGTTTTCATGAAGCTAGTGATCTAATTAGGGGCAGGGTAATAAGGCATACACAAGAATGATACAGGGAAGAATGAAATAGAAAAGCAAAGGAGAGATCCAGAAAGGCTACTGTGAGGGAGCAATCCTAGAGGGATCTTAAGGAGCTCTCCTTGAAGGAGGAGAGATATGAACTCATTTCTACAAAGCCTCCTAACAACTTGTAAAATAGGAAGTTTTATGATCTCCATTTACTTGAGTTGCCTGAGGCTTTAGTGTTCAACCTGAGGAGGCCAGTGAACCACCCGGCCTCATCTCTCAGGGGTGGTAGGTGGGGAAGGTGAGCAGGAAGAGGTTTTGTGTCTTGCAGAAATGATCAGCCTAGAGAGAGAGTTGTGAACCCCAGAAAAGAAGAGAGGAAAGCTCTAGCAGAGCTCCAGCCCTAGTCTGCTGACATGCTTGCTGTTGAGTCAGAGGTCCTAATGCTATGAATCAGTATCTGGGCCGAATGTGAGCATGAGAGGTGTTCTCCCCTCTAATAACCCTCACGGACAAAAAGTTCTTGCCAATGTGTAACTTGAATTCTTGTGACTGCCGTTGTAAGTCTGCTTCCTCATGCTCTATGTGCTGTGAAAAGGAAAGCAGATGTTCACTAAAATGAGTCTAACAACTTTTCATTCCTCGGTAGCTCATGTAAGCTTGAGGATTCTTATCCAAATCCCATCCCCACTGATAAGTCCAGTGCCCCCTCAGCATTCTGGGATACCCTGAGTAGCAATGGAGTAATTCTTTCTTGCCATCAATTTGAGCCCTCACCTTTGTGCTTCCCCTGAGATTATAAAATTGAGTCATTTAGTCAGCCAGTCTTCAGTAACATTTTAGAAATAGACATTTTCTAAAGAGGTACAATAAGCACCATTGGTACTACACATTATTCCAGGTCTGTGATACAAATTCCCACAAGTTCATCCAAAGTCCAGGGGAAAGTGAGCTCAAGCTCAGAGAGTTCCTGAAAATCCTTTTTTCCTGTTTTCTGGATACCAAAGAAGTTCCCCTTAAGCATGGTGCCATTTCTTTTCTGAGCTCTTTGTTGGACTATGAGTCCTGATGATGCAGGATTCAGACCCTCTTGCCTGCTGATCCAGGGATGCTGCTAGGGCACTGATGAGAAGTTGGAAGTAGAACTTCCTCTGGACCTTTTGATTTGGAAAGTCTCACTCTGGTTGAAAGGAGGAGGAGCCTAAGAAAGAGATCTAACTGAGGTTGGAGCTAAGGACTCTCCTTCCTTCCAGAAGATTCTTCCTTAGGAAATGTACTGGAAAACCACACGCTCAGCTCGCTTGTTAATTATAGATGATTCTTTGGGCTTAATCAAGCTTCCTTGGCCTGTCAGAACACAGTTCTTATATTGTTAAAGGTCTTTTGTCAGTCTAAGAGGTATTCCTTGATTGAGAAATTGATTAAGAATCGTTCTTCCCTGATTTAATATATCAAGCCAAAAATGGGGTGGCATGGTTTGGATCCCAGTCGTATTAAGTATCCCATTAGCCTACTCTTATTTGGGTTAAAAACTGAATGCCTTTCTAATATACCAGAGAAATTTTTAAGGGATTGGAACCTGTAAATTTGCTTGTACTGAGACATCAAGCAAATGTGTATATATTTGGTTTTGAGATATGGAGAGGAAGTTATATTTTACCTTGTTTTCCTCTTTGAATTTGGGATGGATGCTAGAAAGATGATGGTTCTCCTGGTTTTGTCACTAACTAATGTGACTCATATCAAGTGTAACATTTAGGGACTGCTTCTAGGCCCACAAGGGCTGGGTCACTCCACTCACTGCTTTTCCCTGAGGAGTCTCTTTATTCTGGAACCATGTATGTAGATCATACCTGGTTCAGTCTTGGAGCTCATCATGCCTCTAATTAGAGGAGGGATTAGGCTTTCTTTTCTCACTCTCTTTGACTAGTAAAACTCCCACGCCAGCACCCTCGAGAAAACTTATTTAAAGGTTTGACTGTGGTTCATGTTTAGGGTCTCCCTAAAGTGGAGAATAGAAAGGTACTCACTGTAAAATACAGATCAGCTATGGGGCAGATATTTATTTTTAGCACATAAAAAGAATGCCAAAAGACACAAGACAGCCTACGCTGAGAAGCTTAAGACAGTATTCAGTAACTTAAACTTTGCCAGGGGACTAATACTTAAGTGTCAGTGGAATATGAAGAATTTTGGAGGATTCCTCAGTAAGCATTTTATATTTCACCCTCTGCACTGTCCAGCCAGCTCGCAGATTACATCTGATGAAACAAGTTAAACTTGGACCCATCCTCCAGCTGGTTGTCGTCTTTTCCTAGAGCAGTTATCAGAGATTCCTCTCCTTGCCCTCAGTCAGCTCTGCCCAAAAGGGCCTAGGACTCTGGACTTCTTGAACTCGCAGTCATCTTCCAGCTTATCTAAGGAGATATCCATTCAAAGACAAAAGATGGAGGTTCAGGCACACCTGGCTTTTATTTACCGTGTGCTCCTAGCCTCATGGTGGCTAGGGTAAGGTGTAAGACCAATCATCTCTCTCCCAACTTTTATGAGAAGTGCTCAAACAGTCTTGATACAGCTAACATTGAAAGAGAAGATTGAGGTGGAGGTTGCCCTTTTAAAGTAACTAACAAGCCA
>CM053772.1:239595065-239605883 GCA_028658325.1 Potorous gilbertii | reverse complement strand
TATATACACATACAGATACACACACACAGGAACATAGGAAGCAAGAGAGGAGCTGGTTTGATTACAGATGTTAGTGAATCAACTCCCTGGTGAAACTTGTGCCGGTCCTGCTGTCCAGGAATCCAGATGAATGACTAACAGCAGAAGGGATAGATTGATGCCAAGCATGTTTTCTACAGAAAACTTTTAAAACTTAAAATTTTTAAAAATTTTATTTGGGAAGCAGCAAGCGATTATGGAAAAAGCCCTGGAGTAAGAGTTAGAAGATTTGGGGTGGTCTGGGGACACACGTCCTGTGCACCTTGGGCCATTCG
Source organism: Potorous gilbertii (assembly GCA_028658325.1). NCBI lineage: Eukaryota > Metazoa > Chordata > Mammalia > Diprotodontia > Potoroidae > Potorous > Potorous gilbertii. The sequence goes on along the minus strand of CM053772.1, from coordinate 239,605,569 downwards.
CTTCATCCTTTGTGGGTCTCAGCTTTTCGTCTCTGGAATGCAGAGAATACTTGCACCATCTGTCTTAAGGGTTGTTGTTGTTAGGAGAAGACTTTGTATATCCTGGAGCGGTCAGGTCAAACTCAGGTAGAAATGGGGGCCGTTAATCCATACATAAGAATCCCAGAGAGTCACATACTGACTTACTTTTTAAAATGTAATATCTGTGTTTTATTGTATTTTTGTCTATTTTGTTAAATGTTTTCTAATTGCATTTTAATCTGGTTTGGGCTGCATTTGGGAGTGTTGTAGGCTGCATGGGGCCCAGGCCATGTATTAGACTCCTCTGCCTTAAAGCATTATGTAAATACAAATCGTTATCAAGATTTGTATCATGCAGTCCCCTTGTTTCTGATCACAAAGGGTAAAGTTAATGAGTGATATTCCCAACCCCTGGTAAAGATGATATGTAACTGAATAATAGAATCTCTGAATTGAAAGGGACCTTGGAATCCATCTGGCTCAAAGCATATGAGATCAATAACCTCTTCTACAGTATCTTGGCATAGCTTCCAAAGAGCCTTTGCAATGAGGAGCTTGCAATTTGTGAGGCATGTTTCCACTTTTATATGGCTCTCAGGATCAGGAGATTTTCCTTAGAGTGAGAGGAAGTCTATTGCCTTCTGACTCTGGTATGATGATTTTCTTCCTCAGACACTAATGAGTGTAGCATCAATAATGGAGGCTGCCAGCAGATCTGTGTGAACACCATGGGAAGTTATGAGTGCCAGTGCCTCTCTGACCACCAGCTTCACTGGAACAAGAAGGACTGTGTGGGTAAGGCCGCCGCTCATGTTTGCTCCATCCACAGGCTCTGACCCTTTGACTAGAAGGTGGGGCAGCAGTGGGCATTTTCACAAGTCTTAATCAGACAGCCGTGTAGAGTGGCTCACCATGTCCTCTATGCTTTTTGCACTTGATATGCCGCCCATTGTTTAAAAATGGTTGAGAAACAGGAGATGCTTTGTACGGTCTTTGGACTCTCTTCTGTGTTTCTGTCAGGTGTGTATGTCTGTTTTCTATGGGGCTTCTCTGTATGAAAAATAGCTCACCTAGTGCCTTTGTCCAGGGATGGCGCATGAAGCGCCTGTCTCTGTTTTTTTCTGGAGTTTTCTTCTTCTCTGAACAGAACATTAGTTTCATGGAATGTGCTTTGGCCTATTTGTAGTGTTGTTTTTTCTTCCATTATATTCAACTGTAGAAGTGTTTTTCTGTTTACATACTTGTGTTTTGTCCTGTTTAGAGGTAAAGGGATTCCTGCCTGGTAACAGATCCCCCAAAGTGTCCATGCACTGTAGTAAGAGTGGTGGAGTGGATAACTGCTTCCTAAACTGTCCCTCAGATGTCCACCTCTCTCCAGGTGAGTGATCAGGTCTACCTCACCCTGTCCCCCCACACTCCCCACAAAGGCAGCTTTACCTGAGGCAGGGATAAGTGGATGTCTGGGACCAAGACAGTAGGTGCTATGTGAAGACAGAACACTAACCAAAGGGCCTTTTTTTTTCATGGAACTTTCTTGGCACCTTGTCTAAGTAAACCTCTTTTTCCTTGGGGGATAGACAGCAGAGGCCAGAATGATTTGAGTTTTTGCTCTGTGTAGGTGGTGATTTTATCTGTGTCACCTGTGTGATGTACTCATGTGTAATCGTTGACTTCTGTGTTGTGCCTGTTAGGATATCAAGATGCCTACTCTGTTACCTGTGGCACCTCTTCTCATCTCAGGAGTAAACTCCATAAATCTAAGGATTCTGCTTTATTGGGTAATTGCCAAAGCTGTGCATTCGGTAACAATGCTCTGTGTTTGTCAGGTAGGCTGGTAGAGTCATGTGGGAGTTGTCCACGTTTTTATCTGTAAAATGACAGCAGTGATGACAACTCCCCTGCCCTGTCTACTTCCTGGGGTTCCTGTGAGGACCAATCGATGTAATAGATAGAATATTTTGTAAATCATACCTGCACACAAATAACATTTTATAATTTTTCCTTGCCCGTGGCTGTCAAGCCTGATACTAAATGCTCTTAACCCGTACATCCCTTAAATTTCCAGTTTTATCACATGAAGTAAGAGCTGACAGTTTAGAGAAACTTCTCAGTTGATGATCAGGACTTGCCACAAACCCCCAGAGAAGCTGGTAGGTACACAGGGAACATGTATGCCCTAGCACATGCAGAGGCTCCCAACTGGCACAGCTCAATGGGATTTTGCAGATGCTGTTTGACTTTTAAAGCCTTTACCATATGGCTCCAACCCACCCTTCCAGCCTTATCCATCACTCCTCCTCATGCCATCTGTGCCCGCCAAGCTGACCTTTCTGTTCTTCCTTATTCATGACATTCCCCATGCCCTCTCACCATGCCTTTGCATAGGCTTGCCTTCCTGACTAGGATGCCCTCCCTCCTCATCTCTGCCTATTAGAATCCTTAATTTCCTTTAAGCTCAAGTCAAATTCCAATTCCTACACCAGGCCTCTCCTTGTCCCACAAGGCCAAATGCCTCCCTCTGGAATTACCTTGCAGTTATCTATGTGCACATGACATCCCCCACTTCCATTCAATGTAAACTTGAAGGCAAGGTCCACTTCATTTTAGTATTTGCACCCTTGGCCCTTTGCTCCATGCCAGCACATGGGGCTACTTAATCGGTACTTGCTGATTGATTGATTGACTTATGCACAGGAGAAGTCATGTAAACAATTGTCCCTCACTCCCATACTGCACAAGAGCTCTTGTGGGGGCAGGTTAGTGTGCCTGCAAAGTCGTCCATGTAACTTAAGCAGCACCTGGGCCCTGGAGACCCATCCTGGAAGCACAGGAAGTCTGTTTAAAATCCTGCCCTTTCCCAGAACATGGATATATGGGAGCTAAAGGCAACCCGGTCACCTGACCCATGTCCACCCTCGGAGGTGGATAGAATTCACTACATTTTAGTTCCAGTAATATCAGCCTGACTCTTCCCTCTTTGCGCTAAAGCCATGGGAAGGCAATGGGCGTGTCGACCTGGTCCCATCCTGTCTTGTGCACATAAATCTGCACTTTGCTCTGGTTTTTTTGTGCTATTCTGTGAGGGAATGGCTTTGGAAATTTCTGCTTTGTCTTTCTGGAAGGCTGCCTTTAGAGGGTTCTTTTTTTTCAAATGTCGGAGAAATCTTGTTGACTTCTACAGACCCTGTTCTAATTGGGACTGGGAAGACATCCTGACCTTTCAGGAAGTTACATAAGATACTCCCTTGCAGCTTTTCCAATACTTTTTCTGTCATATTTGAACTTTGGATTATCTTTCTTTCTTTGAAAAATTTATTGATGCATTTAGATTGTCCCAGCAGACATTTCTATGTAAAGTGCATCCTTCCAGAAACAATTTACTTGGGATTTTTTTTTAAGCGGAGAGATACATATAGCTTTATAAGCAGACTTTTTCTGGTTCTATAAACAGGATTCTGGTACCTAATAATCCAGTTTTGGGTTAAATCAGCAACTAAGAAGTTTAGATTTTTCTCAGGCTATGGATAAGGTAGCAAATACAGAAGCTGGTGTTCTTAAAGTGTTAAAAATGTGTAATGTACCCTTGCCAGTAGAAGGCTTGGTATTACCTGGTCTTATTCCTTTGCCTCTGAGGGTAACATCTCTTAATTGTTTCTTTCTGAAGATGTCGCCATTGTCAGGACAAGTGTCACCTTTAGGCTAAACGAAGGCAAATGCAGTTTGAAAAAGGCTGAGCTGCTTTCAGAGGGCCTGCCACCAAAGATACCAGGTACGGATGGATATTTCCCCATGGCGCAAAGTATATGGCATTAGGAGCTCATTTGCACGTTTGGGGAAACTAAATTGGAGACTTAGAGACAGAAAAGGTCTATCCGAAGACACCCTTGTGCCTGAATTCAGCATAGTTTAAGGATAGTGTTCTTCAATTGGATGAAGGCATTTTGGATCAGATCATTTCTCCAGAGGTTTGTTATTGTTGTTGTTTTTTTTACAAAGGTATGACTGTCCCAAAAGTCTTGGTGCAGTTTTAAGCAGGAATCACTTACAGTGATTGAAACCACATTGAGACCTTTGGAAGAATCTATCTTATTGTATCCATACATTTTTCATTTTTAGAGTGGTTTAGTGTGGATCTTTGTTACTTCTTTCAACCTCTAATACTGGACTGAATTTTAGGAGACTTTTGATTATATGGTTTGTGAAGTATGGGACATCTTAGTGTTGAAAAAGGAGGTCAGTAAATATAAAATGCTCTGACTACTTGTGACTTTATTGGACCAACTTTGCTAGATTTTGACACCTCGGAAGTACATCTACTTCCAGGTAAGTAAAATAGGATTTGGATTAAAAAGAAAAAGAATTAAGGAAAAATACAGAGTACAGTTCTCCAGCTGTGTCTTTTGGGCCAGTCTGGGTCAGACTAGCTAGCTACCCCTTCCTCTGTTCACAACTTCATGGGAGAAAAGAGCCTTGGGATCATAAGGGTAGAAACAGCAAGTGTGAGTAGGACCCAAAGTTGGAAGACCTAGGCACAAGTCCCAGTGGGGCCATTTATTAGGTTTTTTAAGGTGTTTTATTTTTTTTTAAATTTATTAATTGTTTTCAGTTTTCAACATTTACTTCCATAAGTTTTAAATTTTCTCCTCCTTCATCCACCCTCCCTCCTCAAGATGATATGCAATCTTATGTGGTTTCTACACATACATTCCTATTAAATACATTTACACACCAGTCATGTTGCATAGAAGAATTATAACGAATGGGAGAAACCATGAAAAAAACAAAACAAAACACAATGAAACATAACAAAAAAGAAAATAGTCTACTTTATTCTGCATTCTGGCTCCATAGTTCTTTCTCTGGATGTAAATGGCATTTTGCATCATGAGTCCTTTGGAAATGTTTTAGGTCCTCGCACTGCTGAGAAGTGCTAAGTCTATCAAAATCAGCATTGCAAACTATAGCTGTTACTGTGTATAGTGTTCTTCTGGTTCTTCTCATTTCACTCAGCATCAGTTCATATAAGTCTTTCCAGATTTTCCCAAAGTCTATCTGTTCATGTCTTATAGCACAGTAGTGTTCCAACATATTCATATACCACAACTTGTTCAGCCATTCCCCAATTGATGGATATCCCCCTCAATTTTCAGTTCTTGGCCATCACAAAAAGAATTGCTATAAATATTTTTGTCCATGTGAGTCCTTTTCCCATCTTTATGATCTCTTTGGGATACAGCCTTAGAAGTGGTATTGCTAGGTCAAAGGGTATGCACATTTTTATAGCCCTTTGGACGTAGTTCCAAATTGCTTTCCAGAATGGTTGGATCAGCTCACAACTCTACCGACAATGAATCAGTGTTCCAGCTTTCCCACATCTTCAGTATTTATCATTTTCTTGTTTTGTCATATTCACCAATCTGATAGGTGTGATGTGGTACTTCAGAGTTGTTTTGATTTGCATCTCTCTAATCAATAGTAATTTAGGACATTTTTTTCATATGACTGTCATTAGCTTTAATTTCTTCCTCTGAGAACTGCTTATTCATATCCTTTGACCATTTATCAATTGGGGAATGAATTGTATTCTTGTAAATTTGACTCAGCTCTCTGTATATTTTAGAAATGAGACCTTTATCAGAGATACCAGTTGTAAAAATTCTTTCCTAGTTTTCTGCTTCCTTTCCAGTCTTGGTTGCACTGTCTTTGTGCAAAACCTTTCCAATTTAATGTAATCAAAATTATCCATTTTGTATTTCATAATGTTCTCTGTCTTTTGTTTGGTCACAAATTCCTCCATTCTCCATAAATCTGACAGATAAATTATTCTTTGCTCCCCTAATTTGTTTATAATTATTAGCCTTTATACCTGGGTTGTGTATTCATTTGGACTTCATTCTGGTATATGGTGTCAGATGTTGATCTGTCCCCAGTTTCTGCCACACTATTTCCCAGTTTTCCCAGCAGTTTTTGTTAAACACTGAATTCTTATCCCAGAAGCTGGGGTTCTTGGGTTTATCAAATGCCATTGATTAGTTTTGTGAATTTAGGCAAATAACTTTCCTGGGCCTTCATGTCCTCATCAATAGAGTGGGAATAATTCTTTCCCTGCCTGTTTCACAAAGTGGTGAGGAAGGCACTTTGTAAACCTCAAAACACATATAAATGTAAGTTGTTATAATTTGTTCGCAAATAACCAGTTGTGATAACATAAGCTGAACTCCAGGGAATTGGCAGATACTCTCGAGAAGCATTGGTCCTGTTTTCATGCTTAGATTTCTAATCAGTAGGAAAATTTTTTTCCTCAGTGGAATGACTTATCAGGAGGATGAATCAACTTTGAAGTGATCTGATCCAGGAGGCTCTGGACCTCTAAAGTATGAGCAAAGCATTTATATGTAGTGTAATATCTTGATGTCTGGATTTTATCATTTGATCTCGTAAATGCTTTCATAACAAAATGTTTATTGGCCCTGTAGTGAACATTCTGCTGATGGTTTTGCTAGAATCTGGCTTCCTGTAATTCTGTTTTTTTTTACGCAGAGTACAGCTCAGTAAAAGAGGGCTTCCACTATGTAAACCTTACATGTGGCTCTGGCAAGCAAGTCCCTGGGGCCTTTGGCAGACCAACCACGACTAAAGAAACGTTTATCAGTGTTGACTTTGAGCTTGAAGCAAACCAACAGGAGGTGACAGGTTAGTCTGAAGTTTCCCCAGGTGCAATCAAGGCTTCTCCAAGCTTATTCCTTATTTCTTCATCTTTCACTTTTCATCTTTTTTTACAAAAAAATAAAAACAATGATGTATCTCCTGTTTTGCATTTTTTGGTTTTTTGCCTCCAACCTACATTGATTTGGTTTGAAAGCAGAAGGATTTTGCCTTCCTTACAAGAACCCAAAGTTGACATTTTTTGATTGCCAAATTTCTGTTTTGTTTGAATGCTGCCTAGTTTGCTAGTACCACTTTCTCCTAATTAAGGCCTTTCCCTCCCCTATCTAACATTGTGCTTTGGGATGTTGGCTTGTGTTGGCATTTCGAACTGGACACTGCCAGCTGTTATGGCTCCTATGTCCTTTCCATATTGCTTCTTAACTCTTACTCTTGATATCATAGCATCTTGTGATCTGAGCTGTGTCCTGAAAAAGACAGAGAAGAGATTACGTAAAGTGATCCGCACACTTCGGAAAACAGTTCACCGTGAGCAGTTCCATGTTCATTTGTCAGGAATGGATTTTGAAGTGGCACAAAAATCCCCCAGAGGATCTGAGTACCCTACAGATTCCTGTGGCTTGGGGCAAGAGCACAGAAAGGGCAAATGTGGTGAGTGGACTGGCGAGGAGCCTTCTTTATTATGTAACCCATATATAATCTGCTGGTGTCTCCAATTAGAGAAGTGAGTCATAGACTAATGAGTGTTAGATACAGAGGAGAGCAAAGGTGAGCATCATCCATTGTGTGAGTGGAATTCAGCTGTGTTCAGAACACACTGGGCCAAGGTGACAAAGGATTGTAATTCCAGTGTGTTATCTTTAGGAGAGATGAAACTATGAAAGCCTTGATTTGCTCATAGAACATCTGGTAGCTTATCTTTTGACCAAACACTCATCTAATAATAGAAAGCACTTACCACTGGAAGACAGGAGGCATGGTGGGTAGTCCGGAGAAAAGGGGTTGGCTGGGTGGGGGCCACTCCCCCAAATGGAGGTTCTGAGAAAAGCTTACCAGTGAGAGATCCAATTATTATACAAATACATTCTTCCTGGAGTCTCCCTTCAGGGCCTAGAACAGTCAGCTCTTCTTCTCCAGGGAACAGGTTCTCCCTCTCTCCTCCTTGCTTCTGTTGTTTTCCCTCTTTAGAATGTGAGCTCCTTGAGAGCAGGCACTGTCTTTCTTTTTTGCTTGAATTTGTGTCCCCAGTACTTTGTACAACCTGTGACATGTAGTAGGCCCTTAATAAATGTTAATTAGCTAACATATATATATATATATATACACACACATACATACATATATATACATATATACATATATGTATATATTATAGGTCCAAATTCAGAGGCCATTAAAGTGGCATTACCCAAGTCCTTAAAGTGACTGCTGAGGAGAGAAATCTGGGTTATATTTTGAAACAAAAAAAACACTGTTTTTAGAATTAAACACTGAGCACCTCACTACTCTTTCAGAATTGCTTTGGGGGCCCTGTCGTTGGGGTCATGTGGATGCATCCCACAATGGCAAATTTCAAAACTTGGTTACTTGGTTTAAGAGACATGAGGACAGTCTGAGGACCAAGTCTTCAGATGCAAAGACTTTCATCCTCATTTTCTGAGAAGATCATTACAAGAAGTTTCAACACCGCCAGTCCTTGTTAAGGAGAATTTAGATGCTAAATCCCGGGGCATCTACCACAAAAACCAGGCGCTCAAATCATCCTTTTCAGATGGATTCATTTGGAGGGAAGGAGACCCCAGATCGCCTTAAAGCTGCTGTTCTGGATAGGAGGAACAGAGTGCAGCTCAGGGCCAAGGTGGAGAATAAGTACCGGGTGGAGGGGAGGAGAAGGGCCGGGAGTAGCCTCCTTTTCTACCTAATTACTCTTGGTGGTTTTTACACTGATGAAGGAGCCCCCTCAATGTCAGCACCCCTGCCAAGGCCTGGGTTGTCCCTCTGTAGTGTGCCTTATGCCCTTATCATACTGACTTTAGAAAACACAATATACCATTAGATTGTAGGAGAGATTTCCAGAATGTTAGCTTAAACCTAACTTGGAATCACAACACCTCTGAGCAGGTTGCAAGAGAAGTTCCCTTTTCTCACACTCTGGGGAAAATCACTTGAAAACATAGGTTTTTGGCTTTTCCCAAATGGGGGAGTAGAGAAGTACTCCATATGCAATGTAAATCAGCCATTGGGAGGCTGTTTATTTCCTTTTCACAGAAGGAATGCTATACTACTTAAGTCTCAGAAGTGCACATCCAGTAATACTAAAACTTAAACCTTCTGTACGACTGCCCAAGGAGTACATGGATTTCGCCAGGCCTTCTGCTGTCCAAGTGTGGCCCTCCAGGGCCCTGTCCTCTGGCTTAGCTGACCCTCCTTTTGGCGGTCTTCTCCAAGAAGAGCTCTTGCAGATGTAGAGAAGGCACTTGCTCTAGTGCAACAGTCCCCAGCTGAGAAACCCAGAAACTTCTGACCTCTTGAACATTAAGGCTGCTTTTAAGGATGGACACATGTGCCAGGATTGCTATTCAGTCACCTTGGGTCAGGGAAGGAAACTCAAAACAGGCAAGGCCAGGGCTGAGGCTAGCTGCTGTGTGTGGACAGTTTTTCATGTCTGCCAGTGTCGGGGGATGTGCCCCTGTAGCCCCATTCCCTATACATGCTCCTTAGGTACAATACCTAATATAGGCTGTTTGCAGGTTTTTGCCATTACAAATAGAATAGGTACAAATATTTTTGGGGCAGATAGGTCTTTTTTCTTTTTATGATGTCTTTAGGACATAGGCCCAGCAGTGGAGATTCTGGCTCTAGTGGTTTGGTCAGTGTTATGGCTTATTGCATATTTCTGTATTGCTCTATTTGTAGAGTATTAGTGAGTCAGTTTCCCCAGAGTCCTTATCTATAGAGGTTTTTGCTGTTTTAGTACTGCCTGTGAGGTAGTAACTTAAAGTTGTCTTGAACTGTATTTCTCTGCTTCTAAGGAAATCTCAAATTACATTCTATTATACCTGTCTCTCAGATTTTGTCTTCCACCAGTAAGTATAAATTCCTTAAGGACCAGGATTGTTTGAATTTTACCTTTATATTCCCAAAATCTAGCTTAATGCCATACATAAATATTAGATACATGATCAAAGTTGAATTGAATTGAACTGATACAAACCCAAGGGAACTCACCTGATGAAACCCAAAGCTGAGATTTTTGTTTGTTCATTTTGCATTTCCAAAATAGAGTGGAAAGCAATCTCTCTGTTGGCTCAGTAAATCCTCAGATATTCCTACAGTATCCCAACTGTCTTAAACAAAAAATAAAACCGGTTAATTTTTTCCTTTTATTTAAATACTAGGTGTGACCATTCCCTCCACATAAAAAGAGAGTCTCTTTTTTTCCTTAAAAAAAATAGCTCTTTTTTGCATAATACTTTATAGCTTACAAAATGTCTTCCCAACAGTCCCCAAGGTAGGTCCTTTCTACCTTCTGGGGTTCTGTTTATAAAGTTATATGTTACAAACAAGCCATCCCTCTCTCAGACCCATCAGTCAGATGTTTCTCCACCCACTTTTGTTAGATTGCTTTGAATGGCTTTGTGCATTCGTCAGTGAGTCTTTGTGACAGAAACTTGGAGAAAACTGATTTCTCGGGTCCTGTAGACCAAATCTGAATGAGAATGTTGCCGTAACACTGCCTGGTATATGTTGCTCAAGTACAAAGGTCTGAGGATAAGGGTCAGATGTTATCTTAAGAGAGGCTTAATGACCATGACAG
>CM053772.1:239515767-239594565 GCA_028658325.1 Potorous gilbertii | reverse complement strand
CTGTCCCTGCCCCTGCTGTCCCTGCCCCTCCTGCCCCTCCTGTCCCTGCCTCTCCTGTCCCTGCCCCTCCTGGCCCTATCCCTCCTGTCCTTGCCCCTGTCGCTCTCTCTGTCCCCATCTCTCCTTGTCACCCTTACCTCTCTCTCCGGCACCACGGCCTTGATGCTCTCGGACATGGTCTCTATCTTTATGTTAGTTCCTGACATCCTGACATCCCCATATGCTTCCTTCTCTCTGTCATCACCTCTTTGGCTCCTCTGCTCTATCTTTTCACTCCCTCTCAGGCTGGCGATGATGTTGCCGCCTCTGCCATTGTTTGCTTCCTCTGCCTTTCACACCCACTCTTTTTATCACTATCTACCGATGTCACCTTGTCACCCGTGGTTTCTGCTCGGTCCTCCGGCTTCGGCCCCTCTGCCCCCTGCCTCCTGCTCCCTGATGCGCCTATGCTTTTCCAGTTATTTCTCTCTCTTTGCCTTGCTCTGAGCCCTCCTCCCTTTGAACCTCTATTTTTTTTTTTCTGGGAGAAAAGCAAATCTGACCTCCCTGAGCGCCCTGACCCACCCCCACTCCTTCTTTCCCATCCCCCTCCTGTACCTCTAGGTCTTTTTCCCCTCCATTTATTCTCATCACAGTCAGGCAGATTAACATAACAATTAGGGGAACCCTGAACTCTCAGCCTGGCCCAGCTGGGCTGAGACTGGGTTGGTCTGATGACTCAGGCCATGGTGACTTTCTTTTTCATAGATGTGAGCTTCTGTGATGGGAAGGGAGGAAGCTGGCTTAAGGGACCACACAACTCCAGATGGCTTCTAATGGCTTCTTCCCCTACATTATGTGTTTTAAACCAAAACTCTTAGGTATGGTGGTTCCCCTAACAGCCCCTGTGCTCAGTTTTACATTGATCATTTCTATCTGTGGCTGGAGAAGAGCCCATGACCTTTCCATTTACTTTAAACCATTAGTAATAAGGAGTCAAGTGGGGCCAGGGATGTCTGCTTCAGATTTTACTTCAGGTTTCCACTTAGTGGTCTCCTTAGTCAAAGTAAAGAGAAGCTTTGACATCAGGCCGTCTCATCAGTAAATGGCCCCAGGAGACCATGCTAGGGGATCTCTTTTGCCAGAAGAAGCAGGTTTCTTTAGTCAGATCAAGGCCTTGATTCTCAAGGGCTGACCTTGTGGTCTTGGCACCTGTGACTCACTTACTCCTGATGAAAGAATAGAATATGGAAAGTCAGGTTATACAGAAGGAGATGGGCTGAATAGCTCCCAAGGACACTACCAGTCCCAAAGACTTGAATGAAATAGAACGGATCTTGGGGTGGAGCCTTGACTCCCAGGACATAAACCCACTCTTAGCTGATGCTGACCCTGGACTGGATTTCTTAGACTCAGGGGCTGCTACCCCGGGGAAGTTTTGTCTTGTTTTGTTTTTCTTGTAGTTTACTTATTTTCATTAACTTAATTGTCCCTTTTGGTAAGCTTTTCTTTGAGTCTGGAGATTTCATCATCCATTCACTCAATAGGCATTTATTAAGTACCTATAGCATGCATGTACTAGGAAAGCTATATATTCATTGTGGGATCACAGATTTTAGAAAAGAAAAGGAAATCAGAGGCCATTGAGTTCAACCCTCCTATTTTACATATGAAGAAACTGAGGAATAGAGAAGCAACCTGCCCAGGGTTACACAGTCAGATGTGAGGGAGGATTGAAATCAGGTCTGTCTGATTCCAAGTCTGGCACATGAGATGTCACTTAGCTGTGACAAATGTCATTCACTGATCGTCTTCCTTTTCTTGTACTTTGGGTTTGCTGAATACTTAATTTTGGGACTTTTATCAGACATGATTTATTGAAACTGACTCATCCTCTGAATCCCGTCACTGAACAGGTGATTAGAGTGTGGTCCCTACACTGTTCTTGTTATTAACACCCGGTTCTTCACAGGTGCCAGCATTAATGGCTTGCCCTTGTGACACAGAGATTTACATGGAGGTCATTTTCAGTGAATTAATGTACAGAAGGCATCTGCCCTTGGCAACCACTCTTCTTTCCCAGGATCAGAGGGGACTAGCCAGCCAGCCCTGGCTCCAAAGCTGCTCCTGTTGGTACCCATCTTGAGAAAACTTCCTTCTCTGGCACCAATAGATAATTGAATTCATACTAAACCCACTGTAAGGGGCTGAAGTTGTCAGCCTGCCAGGTCAGAAGAGAAAATTTGGGATGTTGTCTGATCTTTCCTGCTGCTGATGATGAGGGAAGAAGGGAACTCCCTGTACTCAGCCAAAACTAGCTTATGGTTTTCAGGATCTTCAGTTAGGAAACAGCTGGGCCACAGTCATTCAAGAGTGCTGGATTTTAGAGTCAGGTGACTTGGCTTTGGATCTAGACTTCGCAGCCCATTTTTGGTCTCAGTTTCTTTGTGTGTAAAATGAGGAGTGACTAGCAGAGCTGCTTCAGCCCTAAATACTCGGATCCTAAATTGATATCTCTAAACCAGCTGCATTCATTCTGAGCAGAGATAAGAAAGGTCTCCTCTTCTTTTCTTATACATTTAAGTTATGGAGATTTTTTTTTTTTGCAAAATTAGACCTCAGTTTAAATAGCATAAATCCTGGAAGCTTCAGGAACTAAACAAGGAGAAAGTACCATAGAGTGATCATGAAATCCTTTGTTTTTTCCCTGTTCCCTCTTTGCTGCACTTGGATTGTGAAGGGAACTTTACTTGTCATGGATTCTCAGTTCTCTCATTTCCCTTCCAAGCTACTGTGCCCTGTATGGGGAAGGGTACCTCTGCTTTCTAGCTCTCTGCCTGACTGGCATCCTTAGAGCTTTCTCTCTCCCTCCCTCCCTCCTTCCCTCTCTCTTACTCTCTCCCCCTCTCTCCTTCTCCCTCCCTTCTCCCTCCCTCCCCCTCTCTGTCTCTCTTTTTCTCTCCTTTCCTGCCTCTCTCCCCCTGTCCCCTCTCTCCCTCTCCCTCCCTCCTCCTTTCCTCTCTCTGTCTCTTTTTCTTTTCTTCTCCCCCTCTCCTCTCCCTCCCTCTCTCCTTCTCTTCCACTTCCACCTCCCATCCCCGTTGAGATCTCAGAGAGCAAGATGAAGGGAGTGATGTGATGTCAAACAGCAAACAGTTGTGGTACTCAGCAGGGGAAGAGGAAGGCAAGACCAGTGCCCATCTCCCCTTTGCTCCTCACTGATTCCCTTTGCTCATTCCTTCAACACCCCCAAGGAGCTCCATTGTACATTTGGTTTGATTTGCTTGGGTCAGAGCTGTAAAAATGAACGTGAGTTTGGAATCTGTGTAAATCTGGGCAGGGAAGCTTGAAAAGTGGGCAGTGCTGTCTCTTTACAAGGGCTTCCCACAAGTCTCAGAAATGACCTTGTAAATGTACTCTAATCTAGAGAGATGAATTTTACCTTACATCTGTCACAATGGATGTGAAAATAACATAGACTCCAATCCCTCAGGCTAACATTAAGACTTAGGAAATGTAGAAGAAGGTTAAATCATTTTTGCCTAAGGCTAGTTGTGGTGAGGAATAAGATGGTCTATTCTTCTGTGTGTGTGTGTGTGAGAGAGAGAGAGAGAGAGAGAGAGAGAGAGAGAGAGAGAGAGGGAGGGAGGGAGGAAGGAAGGAAGGAAGGGAAATAAAAGAAAGGGCAGGAGGAAGGAAGGAAGGGAAGAAGGGAATGAAAGACAAAGAAAGAAAAGGTAATTTAAAGTGAGTGAAGTCTGTATTAGTTTCTTGGATATATTTTAACCTGTCAATAGCAATCGCTGAGATCTCTAGGACAAGTGTTTGCAGTTGTCATGTCCCCAACCATTCTGCTTCTTCAGGGATCTCCGGTTTGACGCTACTTCATGTCCTTTCATCCCCCAGTGTCCTCTCCAAGGCAGTGGTCCCCCAACTTTTTGGTCTCAGGACCCCTTTACAGTCCAAAGAACTTTTGTTTAGGTGGGGTCATATCTATCTAGTCATATTTACTATATTAGATATTAAACCTAATATGCATTTAAAATATTTATTTTATTTAAAAATAATACTATCTATTAATATAAATAATGTATTTTTATTAAAAGTAATGACTTTTTAAAAAACTTAATGAGAAAAGTGGTATCATTTTACATATTTTTGCAAATCTCCTTAAAGTCTGGCTTAATAGAGGACAGCTGGATTCTCATCTCTGCTTCTGCCTTCAATCTGTTGTTTTGGTTGAAGTATAAGAAGAAAATCAAGTCTTACAGAGATAGATAATTGGGAAGGGGAGAAATATTTTAATAGATAACATCTTCATATTATTATGAAAGGCTTTGACTTCACAGACCTCCTGAAACAGTCTTGGAAACGCCTAAGGTGCACAGGCCACATTTTGACATCCACCATTGTAAGTGTATCCCTGGGCGAACAACGGTGACCCTTAGCCTGCGTTCCTCTTCGATGGATTCGTTGCTATACTTTTTAGGGCCTTTACTTTTGTTATTATTTTACTTAATGTAAATGTTTCACAATAAACCATCAATAAAAACATCAGATAAGACTAAAAATTATATATAAAACCATAAATGCCAAATTATTTAGTTTGCCAAATAAAGATCTATTTAAACTTTAACACAGAGGTACCTTAACCAGAATTAATTATATATTGGTAATTGTTTTGCAATATAATTAGTTCCCTTTGCCATTCTATGTATTTTATTTTGTGCATTTAAGAACATTCTTCTGGAGAGGGATCCATAGGCTTCACCAGATACTACCTAAAGGATTCATTTCTCGCTTTCTCTCTGTCTCTTTTTTCCTTGTCTCTCTCTGTCTGTCTCTCTCTCTCTCTCTCTCTCTCTCACACACACACACACACACACACATACACACATCCTCTTGGCTTTAACACAATCACATCTTATTTGCATCCGTGTTCACTGCATCATCTCCATGATTCACTAACATCTTTATAAAACCTGATGAAGGATTCATTTTATTTCCCATGTCTGTTTCTCATGTTCAGCTCTTTCTTCCATCTAGCGTTTGCTCCATTTCTCTTGGGTTTGCCTACCTAATGAGAAGTACCTAGTAAGATTAAGATTAAACTACATTCATGCTATTAGTATAACGTTTTCATTCCATAATTGAGACGCTGCACAACAGAAAAATCAGAAAAAAACCAACAAAAAAGAATCCTCCTTTCTTGGATTTTAATTGACTCTTGTTTCTTTTAGAGATTAGTTTCATGTATATAATTGTGTTAATGGCTCTTTTCATATAAAAAACTTCATCCACTGACAACACACTGCCTTTGTACAGGAAGATGATCTGTCTGATTCATCATAAAAATAGCCATTTTAGACGGAGAAGAAACCTTGGAGAGTATCTATCTAGTCTAATTCCTCTTTCCTTTGATGAGAACAGAAAGGTTAAATAAATTGCACAAACATCGAGACACTAGACTAAGAACCCAGCTCTCTTGCTCCCAGTCCCCCCCTCCCCCCATCACAGGCTTTTGGTGGTAGGATGCAAGCTCTTTGAGTCTGGTCTTTGTATCTCCCGCACAGCCCAACTCTCTTTGAGCCGCAGCATTTGCTTAAATGTCTGTTGAACTGGTCTGTCAGCAGCGGTGAGGGATTGAGGCTGATCTCTCTTGACACTTTCCATCAGGAAATAGACAGAGTGGGCTGCCATCATGCATCAAACTTTAGGACACATGTCATGTATTCCTGCATAACAGAAGTTTTGTTATTATCAGCAAACCCTTATTGAGTGCTTACTGTGTACGTGCTGTCCTGGGTGCTAAGAATGCAGAGGTATATTTAAGACACGGTCTTTACCTTGTAAAAAATACAAAGATAGACTTAAGATATAGCCTTTGCCTTTAGAGAGTTTACAATTAGATTGGAGAGATAAGACATAAGAAGAAGAAGAAGAACATTTATATAACACTTACAACATGCTAGGCACTGTGCTATACACTTTTAAAAAATATCTTGTTTGATCCTCCCAAAAGCCTTGGGAGGCTGGGTGTTATACCCATTTTACAGAGGAGGAGACTGAGGCAAACAGAGCTTAATAACTCATGGTCATATATAGTAAGTGTGAGGTCAAATTTGAATTTCATGTCTTCCAGACTCCGGTGCTCTATCCACTGTACTACCTAGCTTTCCTATTACAAGAAAACTAACAACACAAAGTAGTGTGAAAAATGAATATTTTAAGTGCTCCAAGACCAGATAACTTTTCAGGTCCCTTTCAAATCTGAGATTCTGTTCAAGGAAGGATCCCAAAATGTGGGAAGGCAGGAAATGGAATTTTCCCAGAGATTGGTTGAGCAATTTCACACCCAGAATGATAGGATTTTCGAGCTAGAAAGGAACTTCTCAATCATAATTCCTCTAAGTGTGTGTATGTTATGTGTGCTCACATGCACATACACACGTGTACAGGATTTGAAGCTGACACCATTCCAGATCTCTTTTCTGCGAGATCTGAAAGTCTCATTCCCTTTCGCACCAAGGTTGTGACTAAATTTCTGCATCCTTTTACTCTCGTGTCAAGTCCTGTCAACGTTCCAGACTTTGGGTCCCTAAAAGGACTTCACTGGCAATACTAGACCACGGACTTAGGTGCAGTGTGCCTGAAGGCATTAATATGACCCACACACCTTACCACCCCTGTCCATGTGCAGAGCATCCTTGTGACTGAGGCTGCCCAGAAGCATCTGCGAGCCTGCCCAGGGCTGTCTGTGACTCTGCTCCAGGCCCTCTGTGACTCTTCGCCTCTTTGTCTTGTGACAGCCTTGCTCAAAGGGAGCTCCCCCCTCTCCCTTGCATCTTTCTGATTGCTTATGTGCAGTCGGTTGTCTGATTCTATCACTTACCAAATGCTCACAGCTCTGCAGCAAGTTTGGAAGTAAGGCCTTGGGGAGTTAGCATTTCTTCTGCCCACCCTGGTTGGGGTCACCTGTTCCAGCAGCCTCTTCCTTTGTGTGCCTGTACTCTACCAGAGCCATTCATCGACAGAACCCCATTGATCAGAGGTTACTTTTCAGACTCATGTGATTGGAGATACTCACCTAAGGGTACCACCTGCCAATCTGTAGGACCCATTAGTGACTCATGAAACCCTGATGTCCTAGGAAAAGCATAGAATGAGTTAGGAGACCTGGCTTCCATCCCCGTTCAGTCTCTATTCGTTATTGTATGCTTAGACAAAATCCCTTCCTCTCTTTGTTCCTCCACTTTTTTTATGCATAAAATTATGTAACTTGGAATATTCCTTCCAGTTCTAAAGACCCTTGTGATTTTATGAGTACAAATAATCTGTAGCTGACAGCCATAAGGTTAACGCCATTTTTCCTATTAAAAGTCCTCCTGTGAGCCAAAGGGCTGGTGTTTTTCAGGGACTTTTTTTAAGGTTATCCCCTGATAAGCACTGAGCCTTGTCATGCTTTCATGGCATCTTCCTACGCCTGTGACCCACCCTCTATACAAGGGTTGCCAGCCTCTGCCCAAGGGAGGACCCGAAGGATAGAGTTCTCCTTATTCTCAGTTACCTCTAGGTCGGTTGCTAGTGAGAATGTACCCTTTCATCTGTACTGACAGGCTGAAGGAGGAGCATGGCGGGCAGGGGAGGGGTTGGGAGGGGTCCTGCACGCCTCTTCCTATTTCTGATGGACAGGTCTGAGATCCTCGATCTGTGGCCAAGGTTGGTAAGAGAATTGCTTTTCTGCATTGCAGATAGTTAACTCAAAGGTTAGAGTGGATTACTACTAAAACCAACTTAGCAATTCAACCACAAGGGGAAGAGAAGGAAAAGGAAGGGAATAACTGTGCCTAATAAATGGCCTACTATGTGCCAAGCACTGTAGTAAGTGCTTTACAAATATTTATCTCATTTGATTTTCACATTTAACCAATGAGGAAACTGAGGCAGACAGAGGTTGAGTGACTTGCCTGGGGTCACCCACCTAGTAAGTATCTGAGGCTGGATTTGAACTCAGCTCTTCCTGTCTCCAGGCCCAGCACTCTGACCCTGAGTTGTGAGGCTGACATGTGGTCCCTAGTTACAAAAGGGATCAGTTATTAATAATAGTTAACATTTATATTGCTCGTTAAGGTTTACAATTAGTCATGTCTGACTCTTTATGATCCCATTTGGGATTTTCTTGGCACAGACACTGGAATGGTTTGCCATTTCCTTCTCCAGCACATTTTACAGATGAGGAAACTGAGGCAGGCAGGTTTAAATGACTTGCCCGGGATCACACAGTTAATAATGTTTGAGGCTAGATTTGAACTCAGGAAGAAGAATCTTCCTGACTCCAGGCCCAACTCTCTATCCACTGCAAAGCACTTTAGAAATATATGGATAGACAGATCGATCAATCGATTGATAGACATAGATATGTAGACATAATCAATTACATCTTCACACAACCTTTGGAAGTATGTACTGCTATTAGCCTCACTTTATCCATCATAGATATAGATGGATTTTTACAATCTATCACCCTTATTGGAAAAAACAACTCTGAATCTGTGTCCTTCATGCCAATGATGAGCCGGCCCATTTCTTGTACCAAGAATTGCACTTCAGATGCAAGAATCCAGCTAGGCCTCCGTCTTCTTGGCCAGGATATAGATTCTTGATGATGGATACAATCTTTTTTACGGGTCCCTGTCAGCCAGTCCCAGAACCATCTTTGCTTTGTTTCTACACCCTCCTTTTCCCTGTACAGCCTGGGGAAGAAGATGGCAAGCTGATCAAGAGCCAGACTGGGGCTCCTTTGCCACCCTCGTCTGAAAAACAGGCTCCCACTGTACCTCATTACTGTGAAAATGCCTGATGGTGAAACAGGCAACATGTGACTCAATGGGTCTCACACAGCTCCCTTGGTTGGGGCTTGGGAGCTTTCTTAGCCCCAGATCAGCAGCCAGGCCTCAGCGGAAGCAGCAAGAAGAGTCCAACATCTGCGTTTATTGCAGCTGCTTTAGAACTAACGTAGGGGGTTCGATTCCCAGTAGACTCCTAGTTATTCCAGAACACCACAGGATACCTGGAACACAAGCTCAGGCGAGCTACAGTCAGCCCTTAGGAGGAAATTGAAGCACTACCCTGGGTACCATAAGGGGAGAAGAAAAAATATCATAACCTTTGGGGATCTCACAGTCAAAAAAGTTAACATGGTGGTTAGGTTACAGTAATAGAAGAGTGAATGTCTAGACTGAAGGAGGCTAGAACCTTGTTGTAACCCTGTTATGATCAGACCACATCTGCAGGAGTTTCCAATTGTGGATACCACATTTTAGAAAGGTAGCACATTGACAGATGGAAGTATATTCAGAGAAGGGCAATGGCGATGGTGAGGGGATTTGAAAACCATTCAACCTGTGGATCTGCTGAAAGAACAAGTGGAAAAAAGAAGACTTAAGGCACATAACTGTCTTCAGATATTTGAAGATCTGTTCCGGCGGTGGGGAGGTAGGAGTGAGTAGTGAAGGACTTTTTTAGGGTGTTCCAAAAATCTTAGTGCAATTTTAAGGTTATTTATTAAACTTAGGCAGCTAGGTGGTTTGGTGAATACAGCACTGGACCTAGAGTCGGGCAGATCTGAATTGAAATCCAGCCTCAGATACGTACTAGCTAAATAACCTTGGGTAAGCCACTTAGCTTCTGTCTGCCTCAGTTTCCTCAACTGTAAAATGGAGATACTAATAATACCTTTCAGGGTGAGTGTAAGGACAAAATAAAATATTTGTGAAGAGTTTTGCAAAGCTTAATGTGCCTTATAAAATGTTAGCTAGTATTTTACTAGAACACAGAGTCAAGGACTGATGTTAACACTGATGTAGCTAGAGAAACTAAGGAAAAGGCACCAGAGATAAATGCCATTTTGGAAGCAGGGAGCAGGAAAGTGGTGGTGGAGATGAGATAAAGGTGTGGGAGGGGATGTGATGGGTTGTTTTTAACATGGCAAGTTTTAGTCAAATGAAGATTGCTGGAAATGGGAGGTAGCCTAGGGTTGAGAGGCCAAGGGGAAAGATCTAGGAGTCTTCTACATGGAATCCTGGTGCCAGAGCTCTGTGAAGTGTAAGGGGCTATGGTTACCATCTGAGAAGTTAATCACAGTTTAGACAGAGGGCTTGGTCTGAAACCCAATCAGTCACAACCATGGTGCCAATCCATAGCAAAACTTTTACTATCCAAATTCCTGACTTTTTATAAACCTATAAACTACTCAGAAGTCAAGTCACTAGAGAGCTTTTAATACCAATGGTTTACAGTACGGTCCACAGGGCCTTGAATAAACAGTCTACTTAGTCCCATGGAGTGCTAGGTAGAAGGGTAAGGTAACTTGGAGCCCTGGTCAGGAGATCATAGTTCTAGAGCTAAAAGTGATTTTAGAAGTCATTTAGTCCAATCCCCTCACTTTACAGAGGAGGAAACTGAGGCCAGAAAAGTTAGGTGATTTGCCCAAGGTCCCCCAGGTAGAGGCAAAAGTGGAATTTGAACCCATCCTTTAATACCAAAGCTAGTGAGCTTTCCATTGTGCCGCACTTTTCCTCACAACTATCATCTCATTGTCAAAGATTGGTGGGTCAAAGGCATCAACAAAAGGGAGAGAATGATGTCCCATTTTCCACAAGGATGATGCATTTTGGTTCTTTTCTCCACCTCCATCCTGCCTCCCTTTTCCTCTTTCAGAAGGCATCATTCTTACCCCTCCTCATCCATTTTCCCAGCCTTTCTACTATTTCTACTACTCCATCCCTTTCCCTTGAGGCTCAAAGCATCCTGTTCTGATGCCCAGTTGTAGAACTAAAGGAGGTGTCTTTGAATAGTTCAAAAGGCCAAGAGAAAAATGATCTTATGGAAGGACCAGGAGAAGGAGAAAAACAGTCCTTAGCTTTCCTCCTGCTTGCAAATCTCCCTGGCTCAGCTTCCTGTCTTTACTGCTTGTCTCTCCGTGAAAATATACAGAAACATAATCTTTGCAATTCAACATTTTTCTTTTAAACCTGCAAAGCAATTTAACCAAACAGCATTTCCTCTGAGGGATGAATGGGCTTCCGTTGTTGGCATCAGACTCTCTGAATAGAAGACAGTTTTCCAGCTTGGATAGAGTCTAGTGCCATCTACGTTAACCCAGGTCCCTCTGTGATTTGGCTAAATTCTGCGTGACTCTGGGACAAGCAGCTTCTTGCCCCTTATTGCCACAACAGAATTCTGGGGAGAATGACCAGAAGCAGGCCCTGCCTCTACCTACCTACCTCTATCAAACTAAACTCTTGCTTTTAACCTCCTCCCCTCCTCCCCCTATGACACTAATTTAAAACCTGCTTTGCCAACAACCAGGGTATTTTGGGAAGCGGCATCTCCTGTCAGGGTTACAATAAGTCAGTGAGTCATTCTCATTCTAGAGAGGCCCCTATCTCAGTAATCTACTGTGTAGGAGGGAGGCTTTTCTCTTGGGGTCTGTTATATCCCCCGACCCCCACCAGGCCTAGATGGATGTCTCTGGGCTTCAGTTACATCTGTTATGAAATGAAGAGGTTGGATTAGGGGACCCCTGAGGTACCCTCTTATTTTAGAGCTATGATTGCTCTACGTACACACATGCACGTGTATCCATGCATGTACATATACATGCATGCATATACATACATACACACATCTTGATTTCTGGGATCCCTGCTAAGTTTTCTCTTTGATTCCAGCCCTGCTGAATGTGAGGGCGGATGATGAACAGAACTGAGGAGGTCTCAGACTAAGGATAGAGGTTCACAGGATAGCACGGAAGCTGATTTCCAGACTATTTAGAAGATACTTTATAATCTCTATCCTGAGAGCAATAATAAAGAAGGAGAGAGGAGTCTGTTTCTGATCAGCCCTGACTTACATTCTGTGCAGGAAGCCACAAAGAATTGACTAGGCCTAAAGGGGATTGGTCCCCAAGTAAGATGGGAAAAAGTTCTTGGACAAGCATTTATTAAGCTTTTACTCTGTGCCAGGCCTTACACTAAGATCTGGAGATACAAGGAAAGGCAAAACTTGACACTCACTAGCTGCATGACCTTGGGCAAGTCAGTTAACCCCAATTGCCTCATCCTGGGTCATCTCCAGTCATCCTGATGAATATCTGGTCATTGGATACAGATGGTTCTGGAGAAATGAGGCTGGTGACCTGCACAGCCTTCCCTCACTCAAAACAAAGTCAAGTGCAAGTCATGTCATTTCTCTGATGGCATGACCTTCGGCAGCAAAGGACGAACACATTTGAATGGAAGAAACAACATACAAACAACTAGGTATATATACAGTATACACACACATTTATATATGAAAGACATTATATGTGTGTATATGTACATAACCACATACATCTTTTATGTATAAATATTATATTTATGATAACATTTATTATTATTTATAATTTATTATTTGTTACATCATGTCTAATTTATTATATATTATTCTAGATTTATTATAATATTTTATATAATATATGTGTCTATATTGTCTTTATATATAAATATGGTTACATATATGTGCATACACAGTATAAGTGGAAGGTAATTTCAGTGGGCCTACGCTGGGAGTGAGAATTTAGGGGACACCAGGAAAGGTCTCTTTCGAAAGATGTTGACTAGGAGCCTTAACTCTCTCTTTAGGATACTAGTTTTCCAGTTGCCTGGATTAGAGTAGGATCCTGAAGCAGAAATTCAGTACTGGTACACTGAAAGCTCTTTTCCACTGGGGACACTTGGGGAGGGTACAGCAAACATCTGGGGGTGAGGAAGGGCCTGGCTCCAAACCATTTTCAAGGCCCACAAGCACCACCACCTCCCCCCATCTCTTTGATGGTGAAATATACATTAAGTCTTCTAATGGTCCTGTTTCATACAGACCCCCTCTCCACCTCATGAATCAGAGTCTTTTGGGGAAATTCTACTCTAATGGAACTCCACAAATAGCTACCAGGTATATGGATGGCATGGTACAGTTGTTAGGAGCGTAGGGATGGGTTTGGAGTCTCAGGATCTCAGGGTTGTTCATTCTGTCGTCCTCCAGTCAAAAGACATGGATCTCAATCTTGACTCCTACACTTACTGTGCCACTGGCAAGTTTCTGATCCTCAGTTTCCTCACTTGTAAAATGAGGATAACAATGCTTGCCTACCTTCCCCCCAAAATGGGTTGTTTTTAACACAGCATTTTGAAAGCCTCCACGGGCTGGTGCAGGATGTCCCGAAAGTACATACAATAGTCTTGAAACTTGTAAAGCTTGAACAAGCTAGTTATTTATTTAAACTATTTGCTTAAAACTGAACTTATCCTTTTGGGATACCCTATATAAATGTGTATTATTGCAAATGTAATTACCTGCAAATGGGGCAGGTGCTTCCAGCTGGGGTGGGGCCCATGTCCTCAAATACTCCTCAGTGGTTATGACCTTGACCTAGAATCCCCTGCAGTAAGCATGTGCACATGTTCCTCAGGCACAGAATTTCAGGTGAACTCATACATAGGGAGTGGAAATGAGAGGCAAAGCAGGGTGAAGAGGTCCGTGTGAAGACCATTATGCAAAGCATCGATTTTTTAAATGTCTTGGTCAATTTTGCTGAATTTTTTTTCTTTTCCTGAACAAATTTATTACAAGGAATGTCTCTCTGAGGCCAGGAGGGATAGAGGGGAAATCTAAGTAATATAAAAATCAAAAGATAATATTATGTTATGGGGAAAATATCTCTTCTTTGAGTTCATGTGGTAGATTACCGTGGTAGAAATAAATCCATTACAAATGCAGAAATTATGAAGGTGAAGACCCAGGATTTTTTATGTTTATGCTCAGGTTCCAGATTAAAAAAAATACAACATGAACCAAGATTAGAATTCTAAAGAGGGTGTGTATACATACACACACACACACACATTCTTTTACATATTGCAATCTTATACATTCTCTTAGGACCTAAAAGTTGAACAACTTTAAACCAAATTATAATCTCATGCATTCCCTAAGGGAACAAACCTAGTTAAAACAGACTCTATAGGTAAACTAAGTCAAGTTACAGATTAAACAGCATCTAGAGACTTCACAATGGGTTGATTGAGAGGTGAGATTTACATGCCCACAGAGGCCAAGTCAGGGATCCTTCCTCAAATAAGATAAGTTAAATTACTTTTGGAAGCCTTGACTGCCTTTTTGGCTTCTTATCTGAAGAATGTTTGAAGTCTTAAGTAAATTTTTCCCATTCTATGAAACATGTTTCAGCCAGTTCAAAAACCTCTTGACTAGGAAAAAACGGTCCTGACCACACCCATAATAAAAGTTAATAAACGGAAATAAAAGATTCTCATAACATCAATAAAAATCTTTTTCTTAAAAGAGTGAGAGTCAAAAGTATAAAGCTATTTTTAGGGACTGGCATGTTTCATTGAGCTCCTGGACTTGTGCCATTGGCTTTAATACCTGAATACAAAGACAGATGGGGGAGGGTGGGCAATAGGCTGGAGGGAGGGATGGCCTGGTGGGTCATGGGCCACCATCTTTCTAAGGTGCCTCTTTTTTGTCTTCTTTAAGCAACCCCACAACATCCTGCAGAGGCGCCTCATGGAGACCAACCTCTCCAAGCTCCGCAGCAGCCGGGTCCCTTGGGCTCCCAAGACCAACAGACTCAATCAGGCCAAGTCTGAGGGGATGAAGAAGACTGAGGAAGGGGACATGATCCTGGTGTCCTGCCAGGTAACATGCTGCCCAAAGGGTTTGTGGGGGTGGAGAGGGAGACTGCGCTTCTGTCTGAGGAGTAGAGGGACTTCTCTGACCAGAGGATCTTCCCTGGCCCCACTCAGTAAAGACAGAAGGAGCCTCTGGGAATACCATCGGCACCAAGCTGCAGACAGTTTTGACCTAGGGAAGACCTAGCAACCAGCCTAACATCCTGAATTTTAGTTCTCGAGTGAAACCAGGAATCAAGGTGTCCAGCCAACCTGGAGGTCCCAGACAAGATATGTGATCCAGATAGTGGGACTGAGTTAGGTTGAAGCTGGGCCAAGGGGAACAGCGAGGAGCACAGTCAGAATATACAAGTGTCCTTAGAACTCCAGGCAGCTGGCACCACTTACCCACTCTGTACTTTCAGGGAAATCATTTAACCTCTCTTGACCTCAATATTTTCATCTAGAAAATGAAGGAGTTGGCAGACATGGTTACTAAGGCTACTTGCAACTCTCAATTCTCAATCCCTCAGTAGGTTGTCCCTCTTTGGGGAACCAGTATAGCTCAAATACTCTCAGATCAAGCCTGGGGATAGGAATGTTTCTCAATAATAGGCAACCATATCTGAGAGGAACACTGTATCACCTACCTTGTGAACCATCAAGGAAGGAGAGAGGAAAGAAAACAAGCATTTATCAAGCACCTACTGTATACCAGGTACTTTGCTAAGCACTTTACAAATTGTCCTCACAACTACACTGGAAGATAAGATGATCCGATCCCTATTTTACAGTTGAGGAAACTGAGGCAAAGAGGTTAAGTGATTCGCCCAGGGACACACAGCCAGTAAGTAAGTATGTGAGACTGAATTTGAACTCAGGTCTTCACAACTCCAGGCCCAGCTCTGTCCACTGTACCACTGAGTCATCAAGGCTGTATGTACTCTGCCTGTGTCTCACTCTCTAATTCTCTCTTAGTCTTGAATATTCTTCTCTTGGTCCCTCTCCTCTTTGTATCTGTAGTAACTGGTCCTGTCAAGCTTCGTGTTTTTCTTTCCACAGTGTGCTGGAAAGGATCTGAAAGCCTTGGTTGACACTGGCTGTCAACATAATCTCATCTCCTCTGCCTGTGTGGACAGACTAGGGTAAGTCAATTTGTGATGGAATAAAGTTAGACATACCACTCTACTGTAGATCACTTCTGGGCCTTTGGAGAATTCCAACCAACGTGGACCTTCTCACGTTCTCATAACAATCAAATGAGATAATGTATATAAAGCATTTTGTGAATGTCAAAGCACTATGTCAATGTCAGTTATTATGTGATTACAAGAGGTTGGTTCTAAGGGACCTTAGACCTTCTAGGTTCAGAGAGGTCCAGACACTTGTCCCAAGGTTGCAGAGCTAAGTGGTAGTGCTGAGATTTGGATGCAGGTCTTCTGATTTTGTTAGAAAACCGCAAAACCACAAATTGGAAGGGAACTCTGAAGCTCAAGTCCCATCGTATCTAAATGAGAATTCCTTCTGCAGCATCCTTGACAAATAGGCATTGAGTTTTTACTTAGAAGCTCTCTACTCCCCAAAGAAGCTCTTCCACTTTGGGCTAGCTCTACATGTTAAATCTTAATTAATCTCTTTGTAATTTCTACCTACCTTTACTCTCTGGAACCAAAGAAATTTTTTAAAAAACTACGTTTGTCAAGGGATGTGAAAGTAAATGTTTAACAACTGACTCTCAGGAGGAAAAAATTATTCACAATACACTTTTAGGTTTAATGTGCATTATTAATATTTTCTCCATTACTTTCTTAAGTCTAGACAACCAACAAAATAACAAATCAAATCCTGATTTGTAGCGTTTACCAATTTCAGAGGTGTCAATGCCAATGCTGAAAATTTAACAATTGGCTCTTGCGAGCCAGTTTGAAGTGATCTCAACATACCCGTACATCTATGCCTCTTACAGATATTGGGTTGTTTCAGTCATGCCTGACTTTCTAAGACATCATTTGGGTTTTCTTGGCAAAGATACTAGAGTTGCTTGTCCTTTCCTTCTCCAGCTCATCTTACAGATAAAGAAATTGAGGCAAACAGGGTTATTAAGTTATTTGCCCAGGCTCCCATAGCTAGTAAGTGTGTATCTGAGGTGAAATTTGAACTCAGGTCCTTCTGACTTCGTCTGACACTCTATCCACTGTGCCACCTAACTGCCTTATATATGACAGCATTCAAATACTTGAAGATAGCTATGATGTCACTCCTAAATTTTCTCCTTTCCAGTTAGCTATGTCAAGTTTCTTCAACAAGTCTTCACATAGGGTCTTAAGAGCCCTTCAG
Organism: Potorous gilbertii; assembly: GCA_028658325.1. Lineage (NCBI taxonomy): Eukaryota > Metazoa > Chordata > Mammalia > Diprotodontia > Potoroidae > Potorous > Potorous gilbertii. The sequence goes on along the minus strand of CM053772.1, from coordinate 239,577,517 downwards.
CATTTGGTTTTCTGTCCTCCTTTGGACACTCTTTAGTGTACCCAAGTTTTTCCTAAAATGAGGCACCTAGAACCAAACATAACATTCTATATGTAGTCGGACCAAAGTAGAGTATGGGTGGCATCCTTGTTCTTGACACTAGCCCTTTCTAGATGGAGGCTAAGAACACATTAATCTTTTGGGCTGTTGTATTTGTAGTGTTCTAGGTCCCTCAAATCCTTTTTTTATGTTCAACAAATATTTATTAGGCACCTGATATGGGCATGACAAGATGCTAGGCTACAGGAATCAACAGGAGTAAAAGTCAGTCAGTCAACAAGCATTATTAAATGCTTACTTTGTGCCAGGTACTGGGGATACAAAGAAAGACAATCCCAGCCCCCCTCTCCAAAAGCATTTACATTTTAAGAAGAGATATAACAGGGAAGGACTCAGAGTGTTGCCTTGCATCAGTATAGTAGCCCTACATACCCTAATATTGAATATGGGTGTGGACCCAGTCATCTGAATATCATTTGGTTTTAGTTTGTTTGGGCTCTGACCTGTTATTTCATTGTTGGAAGGAAATGCCTGTCCCTGATACAGGTCAGCCATTCACCTATAACTTAAAGTCTCAGAACATTTCCTGATACACTGAGAGGTCAGGATTTGCCCAGGATCATATGGTCTGTGTAGGTTGGAGTCAGGATTTGACCCTCCCTCTTCCTGTCTCCAAGGATAGTCCCTCATCCTCTAGGTTATGTTGCTTCTGCTGGTTTGAATGGTTCCATTTGTTAAATACCTGAGAGAGGTTGCTCATATATTTATAGCTCTGACACCCTTTGTTGCAGACAGACTCCAGATGGACTGTATTGTTGTTTTGGTATGTGATGTTAAAGAGAGAGGTTAGTTCACCTTAGGATCATACGCTCTTCCTTTGATGGATACTTCAGTGAATCTCTGATCTCGATGTGGGCTCTTTCCCCCCAGAACTGTTGGGAACTCATTCATGTCTTTGAATCCTTTGCCATTCTAAGCCCTGTGGTCTCCATCTTTTTTTTTAAGTGAAAAATGTTTTAATCTACATTCATATTTCATCAGTTCTCTCTCTGGAGGTGGCCCCTGAAATGCTTTTGAGATAGACTCATCCTTAAGAGCTAAAATCCAGTTGAATGTCTGCAGTGTTCCCCTAATCTATAAGTCTAGTGACCTTGTAAAAAAAAAAAAGAGCAAAAAGGCATGACATGTGCTGGATAAAGTCATGCTAGCCCGTAATGACCATTGGTTCCTTTTCTAGCTGTTGTCAAACTTTCCTTTAATAATTCATGCTAGAATTTTGCCAGGGATCAAAGGGAAGTCTGATGGTTATTGTCCAGAAGTCCCAGTTCTCTTCCCAAGGCATCATCATTTTAGCTATTCACCTTTTAGGTTGTTAATTTCCCAAATCTGCAACAGGGATGAGAATGGTGTCTATACCCCAAAGCATTAATTTTCTTGCTGAGTACATCATACTCCTTAGCATTCATTTCTGGATTCCTTCTGGCAGCATCATTTTCATCCATGTGAATCACCAGGGGTAGTTGGAAGTCATCAGCTTTAACAAGTCTTGGGAGCTTCTTTATGACCTTAGTACATACCCCAGGAAAACAACAGACCTCTCTTTTACTATTGTTAGGCAGACAGATAAATTCCTCATTATCCTTGGTTGCCAACTCTGATCGCTCATTTCATCTTCCTTTCTTCCCTGCATCCCAATTCTAGAAGGCTTTTGACAGCTTTATTCTGCTCTCCAACTTGGGCACAGCAACACCCCTGCCATGTTCCATTCAAACTGTCCCCTTCTCTTCCCTTTTTCTTCCTATTCTCTCTCTATAAGGTCCAAATTAAGACTAAAATTCTTGTAGGATTTAGCCCATGTGGATGGGGCTAAATCCAGTATCTTTTCCTCTCTCCTAAAAGCCCAATAACCACATACCTGTCACAGTCAAAATCCTGGTATCCCTAAAGATCATTAAGCCCTAACCATGACTTGTTTAGGTTGAGTCATATTCAATTCCTCTTATTCCTAGGCAAATGAAGAATTGAAATGCCTCTTAGATGTGGTTGGATATTTTCCTGAAATATGTTATTGTTAGCCTCTGCTCTAGAGTCTTTGAAGCTTGGTTCAAGGACATTACCAACCACTGGTTAGGGGGCTCTAACTTGCCCTGTTTAATTGGGAAAGTCTTGAGCCATCATGGACTGTGGGTATAACTAGGCCATAGACTACCATAATTCCAAAGGAGCTATTAGAGACTCAGGGAATTAATAACCATGTTCAAAACACCACAATTACTTTTTTGTTAGATGGGCTACGTTGGCAAAAAAAAAAAAAGTAGCTCCATGAGGCTGCTGGGAAAATCAGAAGTGTTGGCACAGAAAGTCTGTAATTATGTATTTTCCCACAAGCCCATAATAGCTTGGGTGCCAGTTAGTTCCATCAGCTTATATAACCGCCTGTAGCCTTGGTTGCCATTTTCTCCCATCCCCAACTAAGTATCATTGATTGGAATCCAATCCCAGTGGTATTCGTTGTCATTATCAGCACCAAAATGTGTTTTGCACTTGCCTTCCTGGCTGATGCATGTGTGAATTAGGTTGACCTGGTTTTGCCCTAAAGGACCTAAGACATATTGGCACTGTCAAACATAACCAGTCACAGATAGCATTTATGAAGTGTCTACCATGAAGCAGGCACTGTGCTAAACTTTGGGGATACAAAAAAAGGGCAAAAAACCAATCCCTACTCTTTAAGAGTTCACTGGGTAATGGTCTTTTCTCCAGCTTTCAACACTGCTCACCATCCCCTTCTCCTGGCTCCCTTCTCTTCCCTTAGCACCTGTAGCCTTTTGCTTTCCTGGGTTTCCCACTATTTGTCTGACTTCCTCAGTCTCAGGTGATGCTTCATTATCCCCCTGCTTCCAAAGCAAGGGTATCCCTAAACATTTTATACTATATCTCCTCTTCCTATCACTTTTTAGTGATCTCATCTTCTTCCATGGGTTCAATCATCACCTCTCAGCAGATGACTCCTAAATCTATGTATACAGTCTTAATCTGCCCCCTGAATTGCAGTCTTGCACCAACAGCTGCCTACCTGTAGGCTCTTTCTACCTGGATGTCTCTCTGGTACCTTTATTTGAATATGCACAAAACCAAACCTTGGAAGGTGACTTCCTTCCAAATCCACCCCTCTTGCAAACTACGCTATTCTATTGGGTTTACCGCCATCTTCCGACTCATCCACTGTCAAGTTTCAGAGTAATTTAAAATCTTGCCCTCTGTCACTTCCCATATACAAACAGTTGACAAATTCTATTGATTTGACCTTTAACATTTCCCACATTGGGAAGTAGATTTATCTCCAGCATGAAGCACACTGCTTTGCAGATAGTAGACAGTTAATAATACGTGTATGTTGAATTGGTGAGAAAAAAGGAAGTTAGTAACAGCAGAGTAAGGAAGCTTGGGGCATCTAGCTAATGGAAGGAGGAGGAGCCAGGTGTGTCCACCATATTTAATTTGAGGAGTCCCATTGTCTCAAAACACAGATTAAAACGGCCTCTCTCATGGCTATGGGAGAACTACTGTCCCCTGGGATTCCTCATAAAAGCAATTGTGTAATTTCTCACTAACATGGGCACTTTGGCTAAGGCTTTCCCAGGTTACTCCATGACCCTATACATCCATTCTTGGCCCAGTTGTCTACCTAAGGTAGATATTAACCATCTTATCCTAATATATGTATGAGAAACAGGATAGAGCACTGGCCTTGGAGCAAAAGACCTGGATTCAAATCCCAGTGTACCTATGGACTTGCCACAATTTCTCAGAGCCTCAATTTCCTTTTCTGTACAATGGGGATAAGGGCAGCTGGGTGGTGCAGTGGATAGAGCACCAGTGCAAGGGTTAGGAGGACTTGAGTTCAAATCTCACCTCAGACACTTACTAGCTGTCAACCTAGCTATGTCAAACAAGCTGTGCGACCTTGGGCAAGTCACTTAACCCCAATTGTCTTATCCTGGGTCATCTCCAGTCATCCTGATGAATATCTAGTCACTGGATTCAGATGGCTCTGGAGGACAAGTGAGGCTGGTGACCTGCACAGCATTCCCTCAGTCAAAACAAAGTCAAGTGCAAGTCATGTCATTATTTCTCTGATGGCATGGTCTTCTTTGGCAACGAAGGACAAATACACATGGTGAGGATAAAAATAGTTGTACTACCTACCTTTTCATAGAAGGCCTTTGGGCATGAGCAACTCAATATCTCCAGAGGCAGTCCATTATATTTTTGCATAGCTCTGCTTATTAGGAAACCTTTGCTTATGTGGTGCCATGTTCTGCCATCTACAATTTTCTGCACATGGCTTGAAAATCTATTCAAGAAGAACAAGTCTAACCCTCTTTTACTTCCTGGCCCTCCTAATGCCTTCATATGATTCTTATATGCCATGGTTTCCAGTCTTCTCATTACCAAAGTTCAATCTTCTCAGTGTGGTCCATTTCACCAAGGTCCTTCCTCAAATGTCACCCCACAAGAACTCAACACAATGTTCCAGATGTGGGCTAGTTAGGGCAAAATATGATGGGACTCCATCCTCCCTCATTCCAAACATGTCACCTAAAAGACTGCATTCTCTCTTTTAGAAGCTGTATCACTTTATGGATAGCTCCCATTAAGTTTAGGGTTCATTAAAACTATGGGACCTATTTTCATATAAACCATTGTCTAACCAGGCTAGACTTTACCCATTCCTCGTGTGGCTGGATCTCCCTATTACCATCTAATCTATTCTAGACAAGAATAAAGTAAGTCACATCATAGCAGCTAGAAGAGACCTTTTGGGTCAGTCATTTTCCAGTCATGTCCAACTCTTAAGAGATTCCATTCCAGGTTTTCTTGGCAAAGATATCAGCTCATTTTACAGATGAGGAAACTGAGGCAAACAGGGTTAAGTGACTTGTCCAGGGTCACACAGTGCCTGAGGCTGGTTTTGACCTCAAGAAGATGAATCTTCCTGACTCCAGGCTCAGCGCTCTATGAACTTTGGCGCTACCTAGTTGCCTGGAAGGGATGTTGGAGGTTATCTAATCCAACCCCCTCATTTCACAAGTGAGGAAACAAAGGTCAAGATTAATGGTTTGCCCAAGACTGCACAGGCAATTGGGTAACAATTACCAGGATTCAAACTTACATGCAGTGACTGCTCTACTACAGCTACCACCCTGCCTCCCAAGCTTCATGGTCAAGAGCCATGACCTGACCTACGTTGGTGTAAACCAACTGGCTCATCTCTGTATAAAAGGTTTCCAAGGGATCCCCTATGAAATTTCTGATGTGGGTCAATGAGCAGACGTAGCCTGAATGAATACTGGTGTAACCAGGAGCTCACACCCAATTGCATAAGACTTTCCTCATTAATAGAGTGATTGATTACTCAACAGTACTGTGTGGTAGGCAAAGTTGGGGAGATCTTGGTCTTCTGCCTTCTAGCTTAGACAGAGAGAAGACATGTGGTTCCAGATTCTCACCCAAGGAGAAGTTCTCCAAAGTCTCCAGTGTGATGAGCTGAGGTTAGGGATGAGCACGGTAACCACACCTCTCTTCTTCCCAGAATCTTTCTCTCCCTGAAGAGAATCTGGAGCTGCGCTGTTCTTCTCTCTCAGAGATAGAAGCCAGACAATCAGGAACTCTTGTCTTCTGGGCTCTAATCCCACCCACCCAGCAGTGCAGACTCCAATCATTGAGTATTCCATCTCCCCTAATGAAGACAGGCTTGTGCAAACAGGCTTGAGCCTCCTGTCACATTCACCAGGCTACAGACCTTACCAAAACTGCAACCACAGCTCTGGGTGTTTTCTTCTCTGGTGCAGGCTAAAGGACCATGTTAAGTCCCACAAACATGATGGGGAGAAGCTCTCCCTGCCCCGGCATCTCAAAGTCGTGGGTCAGATTGAACACCTTGCTCTTACTTTGGGATCCCTCCGCCTGGACTGCCCAGCAGCTGTGGTCGGTGAGTGGGCCTTGAGGGCCGGGGACCACGCCCAGCGCTTTCCTTCCCCTCACTAAACTCCCCAGACCTCATGTTTCATCGCGTCTCTGCCTGGCTGAATTATTGCCCCAAGGTTTGTGGGGTCAGTCAGTGATCCTGTCTGAGCTCAATGAAGTCCCAAGCATTTACCTCAGGAGGCCTGATGAGAATTAATTAGAAATAGCAGTGTGCAGTCAAGGTGAAGGTGTCTCATCATCCTCAGGAGAGAGGCAGCTGTGTTCAAGGAATGATTTTTTTTTTTTTATACACACCACACACACACACACATACACACACACACACACACACACCCTCTGTGCTACCTGTCCCTACACCCCTTGTCCCAGTTACCACCTCTAGGAGTTCGCTTCTGTACCCGCAGGTATCAGATTCTTACTAGACAATCTTCCTTCTTTTCCAGAGGACAATGACAAAACTCTTACTCTTGGGCTCCAGACTCTTCGGTCCTTGAAGGTAGGGCTGACTTTCCTTCCTCTTGATCCCCCCGCACTCTGGGGATGAGGGACCTTGGGTGGTGGGGAAAGCTAATTTTAAGCTTTGTTCTCAGTGCATCATAAACCTAGACAAGCAGCGTCTCATCATGGGGAAGGTAGAGAAGGAAGAGATCCCCTTTGTGGAGACTGTGTCTGGGAGTGAAGATAAGTGAGTGCCGTAATGAGCTTTCATCCACCTGGGGAAGTTAGAGCCAGTTAGGGCCTCCTTCCTTTGATGAGGTCCCAGACAAGCCCTGCAGCCTGCCTTCTCTGCCCCGACCCCTCCCTACCTTGAGTACCCCAGGCTGGACCAAAAGCCCCTCACTCAACTCCCTCAGCCCCTCAAAATTCCTAGGAGGCCTCCAAACCTCCCTTAAGGAGGCCCTCACTTTCTAGTGGAAAGTCACATGAGGAGCTGAGTGGATATGGGGGGAATAAGTCAGGAAGGAAGAAGTGGGGGAAGGAAGGAATTTTTAGGTCTCTGTTAAAAATCTAATTTCTTTTAGGCGTATTGTCACTTCTCATTTTTTTTTCTCTCTCCATTTCAGCACGTCAGAGGCATAACTAAAGAGTGAGATGTGTGTGTGAGTGAACACTCACTCACACACACCCATACACATACAAGCCACATACACCCCCAAGCTAACAGCTCAGGAAAGCTGTCAGGCTTGGCCCAGATGCAAAACAGGTCCCTGCTGCCTGGACCAAATCCTTCCCTCTGTGGGAGGCTCCATCAATTCCTTTCCTTCTGGGCCTCTCTCAACTTTAGCCTGTGCTTAGAGATCCTGTCTGGTTTTATCTATGGTTTTTATACGTCCAATCATGTGTTTAATGGACCTTCAACACTGCCCTGATCTAGTTGCTGGAGTGTGTCCCCCACAGCTCACTCTTTTCTAGGAATTCACTTTCTTTAACCATGTCTAGGGGCTGCCAGGAGCTGGCCCTTATTTTCCAGTGAACAGACATGTGATCAGTAGGAAACAAGTACTGACTCGTGGGCTCAATCACAGAAAGCCATACCATAGGTTCATCAGGTTTTTATTCACTTCGCACATAGGATTTAGATCCAGAAAGGGCCTTAGACACCATCTCATCCAACTCATTCTATTTACAGATGAGATCAGAATTGAGCAACCTGCTCGGGGTCACATAGCAAGGCAGTGGAAGAGACCCAGGTCTCCTGCCTCTCAGTGCGACCTAATTTCCACTCCACCATTCTGTCTCTTCTACAGAAGGAGTTGTGAGGTGAGATAGGGCTGGTGAGGCAGCAGAGAAATAAAAAAGGAGAAAGGGAGAAAGTGCAGGAGTGATGGCACCAGGATGGGTACACCTGCCACAAGGAGCTGGAGAGGGCTTCCAGAATATGTCTAGAATGCCAACATCAGAAACTCCTTTTGGGTCAAGAGTGGAGGCTTCTGGTTAAAATGATAACAGGTTTTCTGAAAATCATTGTCACCTATTAATCTCGTAATCAATTTTTATGACATGGGCTTAGCCAGTCCGCTAGCTAGACCTTGGGGGGAACAGCACAGGATATAGAGGGTGAAGAGATGGGGAAAGTGAAGGCAAAGGGATAGCCTAAGATTGGGCATGTGAGTGGACACATGTTGGTTGTTGGGATGGGAATACCCAGGGGTACAGAAGGTGGGGAGAGGAGGACACTGTAGAGTGGAGAGTCGAAGAATTACTGGACCAGTAGCCAAAGGACCCTGGGTTTATGTCTACTGGCCATCAGTAACTTTTCTGATCTTGGTTGGACAAGTCACTTCCACTGTTTCCTCACCTGTAAAATTGGGGTGTTGGACCAGATGAATCCCTTCCAGCTCTGACATTCTGTAGGGAGCTGGTGAGATGGTGAGGGTTTGCTACTCAAGTTTTTCATGTTGGAGTATCAGAGAAGGTGCTTACACTAGAGAAGTCAGACAATGGTGATCCTACTGGAATTCCCATAAGAAACTCCACAGATTTGTGGAATTTCACAACCTTTCTATTCATTCACTGCCAGTGTCCCCACACCTCACACTAGATGGTAAAATATGGGACGGAATAGAGAAAGGAAAATCCATCCTGTCCATCCACCTTGTTAGTTCTCAATAGAACTCCAAGCCTCTGAGACACCTCCCGGCTCCTTGATACTCCCTATTAGAGACATGTGGGAGTAGTCCTGTGGCCACATTGTCTTGCTTCACAGGTTTATTGACAAGATACCTCCCTCCTAGCCTCTACCCAGGCACGGACACAGTGAAAGAACAGACACAGTCCAAACAATCATTCTGGGCAACATCAGCAAGCTCTGTGGGGTCAGGAGCCCTGGGATTCCCACCTTGACTATTTCCCTCCTGCCCTACCCTAAACTAAACTATTACATGGCAAGGACCATGCCTCTCCACTTCAGCTAGGTTCTTTTCAAATCTTCTGCCATTTCCCCTCTCTGGCCTCTCAGAAACAGATTAATCCCTGCTCACCTGGGCACAGACCTCAGCTGCTCCTGATTGCTGGAGTAAACTGAATCTCCTCCCATCCTTTATTATAATACCCTGCTACCCCATTTAGTCTCTCAAAGACTCTGCACAAAATCTGAATACACCCCACCTGCAAGCTGTTGCCTTGATATATTAACCTGTCTTCCCCATATTTGAAGACACTGGCACTGGAGACCAAGAAAAGCTGAGTCCTCTTCTTTGATGACTCTAGAGATCAGGGAAGATGAATGTTCCTTGACTTCTTAGTCATCTCCCTCCAGGAGGGATTAGATGACCTTTGGAGAGTCTTCTGGTGCCCAAGGCTTTCTAGGTATACAAGAGGAAATGATTGGGTGATCTAAGCCATGATATCACTGCCTCACCCAATGTGCTTTTTGGTCAAGCCTAAATTGAATTTCAGAACCAAATATTTAAGACTTCACTTAAAGAGCTGTGCTTGGCAAAGGCATCTTGGGAATGTTTGAAGCTCCTTAGGCGATGGGGATGGGGGAATTCTAGGGTCTCATTAGCTTTCTTTAAATGTCTCCATATTTGTTGACTGAGATACCTCCTCTGCAGTTGCTTGTACTCTGAGAATTGGGACTACAGGCTTTCTATGGGGTTGAGCTAGCCTACCCTGGGCATCGGATTCATGCCTGGCAAGAGAGCCATGTCAGGTTTCATCTTATGTAAGTGGAGCCCATGTTCAATGGAAGTTTGGTTTCTGACAAGAAGTATGAAAAATATGTTTTTAGAACTTAGTGTTTCTATGCCTAATGCACTTGAGGAATGGGTATTTTCTGATGTTTTCTATTTCTCTGCCTTTAACTAGTTCTTCCCATAGATAATTCCAGTCCCTTAGCTCTAGGTCTTCTCAGTTTGGACCACATGGCAACAGCCTGCCCTCCTGTAGGTGAAATATCTTTCTAGGCTCAGATCGAGGAGAGATAGGATGAGATCCTTCCCTGCCTCTACCTTTGGGTCCTCTGTTGGCACTTTCTTCTTACAGTTTTTCTGGCTGTGTCTGGTTTATCTGTGAGACTAATGTATCAATAAAATGAAATCTCATCTCAAGAGACTACTCAGTGCTTCTGTGAGGGAGCTGGTGGGGTTGAGTTGAAGGGCCTTGGGGCAGGCCTTGAGCTCTGTGGTGTGGAGGTGGGAGTATGATTAGGGGAAGGGAAAAGGGAAGGGGATAAGCATTTATTAAGCATCTACTTTATGTGGCAAGGTACTAAAAAGAAACTGAGACTGAGAAGTTTAGGGACTTATTCATGGTGATGGTCATAGAGTAAGTGTCAGAGGTGGGATTTGAATTCAGGTCTTTCTGAATCCAAGTCCATCATTCTACTCACCTTGCTACAATGTACTAGATTTCCAAACCCTTGAACTTGGAGATTCTAGAGAGGCAATTAGGAAAGAGAGACCATATTCCTGAAGGAGCCACTGAGGCACCAGGGGATGTTCATCCTAGAAAAGAGGATGGTGTTAAGTATTTGAAGGACTTGTGGAAGAAGGGTTAGATTGTTCTGTTAATTCCCTAATGGCAGAACTGGGAGCAATGGAGAGAAGAATCCTATGTCATAGCATTTTTAAACCTTCAAAGTTACCTCATCCCATCCTTCCATTTTGCAGGTGAGGAAACTGAGGCCCAAATAGATTAAATGGCCATACTTAAATCTGGATCTGCTCATCACCATTCTGGTGATCTTTGGTCAATGTCATACTGCCTCTGACTCAACATAAGAACAAACTTCCCAACCATCATGGCTATCCACCACGAGGCAGAGAAGATTCCTCAGATATTCTCAAAAGTCCCTTGCACCTCCAAAATTCTGTAGTTCTGAGTTTAAAGAACTATTGCCCAAAAATCAATGGCCCATGTTGGGATCAACTGGCCAATGAACAATAAGGAAGTGAGCCAAGGGTTCAGGACTTTCCCCCAGGGCTGGATACTCACTAGGAAGGTTAGGGATGCTGGGAGGGGGAGAGCCAAAGAAGGGAAGACAGTCAGAAATGGATTGGTTTGGCTGTGAATTTTCCATGGAAATTAAAAATAAAAGTATACATAATTCCACAGCTGACCAAATAATATGGAGCATGGAATTTTAGGGCTGGAAAAATAAGAGTGGTACAGGGGAAAGAGTGTTAGCTTTGGAATCATTGAATCAAGTTTCAAATCTTGCCTCTGACACTGTGTGACCTGACCTTGGACAAGTCTCTTAAACTCCCTGGGCATCCGTTTCCTCTGTTGTAAAATAGGTAGGTTAGACTAGAATACCTCTGAGGTGCCTCCAATTCTGGACCTGTTACTCTGTGACTGTACAGATGACAAATCGGAGGTCAAGAGAGGGGAAGTGATTGTCTGAGGTAACACTGAAGGTTGGTCATGGAGCTAAGCCCAGAACCCAAGGATCCTGACTCCCTGGTCTATGATTTTTCACCACTCATGGCTGCCTCCTTTTCTGTGACTTTGCTTGGAGAAAGAGACATAGAGATAGAGAGAGACAGAGACAGACAGACACACAGAGACAGAGAGAGAAAAGAAGAAGAGAAGGAAGAGAGAAAAAAAGAAAGAGAAGAATACAGGAGGAGAGAGAAAAAGTGAGAGTTTTCTGGAGGTATGTGATGGTGAAACTCAGAATGATCCTGCTCACTTACAGCAGGGATCCTTGACCTAGAGTCCACAGAGATCTGAAGTTTTCACAGGGTCCCTGAATGGGGAAGAAAGAACCCACCTTTATTTTCACTAACCTCTAACTGAAATGTGGCACTTCCTTCAAATGTGAATGCAGGTGACAAACATGATTCTGCTGCGGGGTTCCTGGGCTTCGGCAGACTGTCAAAAAGGGACGTGAGACAAGAAGGAGAACCCCTGGTCCAGAGACCAGCCCCCACAACAGCATTTAGTGGGTGAAGGCTAAGGTCAGACCTTCCTCACGGTCCTCTGCCAAGTCATTTGCCAGTGACAGCTTCTCCATCGAGAGTGTCAGGTTGGGGGAGCTCTATCATCTCCTGCCTTTGGCTCCCCACCCCGTCTTTCCCCCACCTTGTCCTAGATGCATAAATTACCACCTTCTGCCTTTGCTCCTCCTGATGGCCTGACTTGCATTTAGAAATGGTTCCTTTGTCCCCTCTTGACTTCCTTTTAGGCCTGTTTAGGATGGTTTAGTCTCATGGAGAGGTGGGGATGGGGGTGGCAGTGGAGGGGATGGGAAGGGAGATGTGCCGGGAAGAGATATTGAAACCCCAGCAAAGGACATTCCTCAGACCTGTCCTGAGGGGAGGGAAGGCTTTTCCCTGAGCCCAGCACACACCCATACACTGCCCCCCACAGCAGGTTCCAGCTCACAACCCTAGATCAGCACTGATGGATTAAGCCTTGTGATCCGAGGCTCTGAAAACTATTCCTTTCTTAGCCCCGCTCCTCCTATGCCACATATTCCCCACAACTACCTGTATAACTTTGGGATTGTTATTTAAACTTTCTAAGTCCCAGCTCCTCATGTGTAAATGATGAAGTTCTAGGACTTGAGGTTCTAGAGGGGGTTCTGAAGTTCTAGAGGGATGACCCTTGAATCCTTGCCTGGGTTCACTAGTCTCTAAGGTCCCTTCTAGCTCAAAATCTATGATCTGCTGAAGAGCTTGTGACTCTCTGAGTTGATGACCTCTCCTCACCCCCCCTCCCCCGAAGGAGCATCTCCCCAGTCCAAACTGAGGAGTCTCCTTTTAGGCACCTTCCCTTTCATCTCCTTCATCCAGAGATGGGGTTAGGGGAGGAAGCCAGGCATTGCAACCCTCATTTCATGGATGGAGAAACTGAGAAAGACAATGCTATGGTTTCACAGCTTGTAAGTACCAGAAGCAAATGACAAGAACTATGTTTTTACCGATCACATCTCTGATGCTTAGTTTATTGGCATCTAAGTTTGGAGGGATGAAAAAACAAAGCAGGGAAAAAGAAAAGTTGCCTGGCACCTAGAGGCACTTAATACATGCTTATTGATTTGAGGTTGAGGGGCAAGGGGAGAAAAATAATTAGAAGCCATAAAGGGTCTCAGGGGCAAGACCTCCATAGATGGGGGACTTGGGTTACCTAGTGATAACAATAGCTAGCATTTGTATAGTAATTTATAGATATAGATGCATATATATACCTATACATATATATGTGTGTGTTTATATATATATAATTATATTCACACTGAACTTGCGCACTGGGTCTCTAGCTCTCCATATATAATCTCATTTAATTTTCATAACATCCTGGGGAGAGGTAAGTATTAGTGTTATTCCCATGTAATGGAGGTGAAAACTTAGGCTGAGAGAGGTTAAATGAATTGTCCAGGGTCACACAGCTAGTAAATGTCTGGGGCAGGATTTGAACTCAACTCTCCTGCACTCCAAGTCCAGGGCTTTTACCTACTGTCCCACCTAGTGCCTAGGCTAGGGGATGGGTTACTGCTAACTCAGACTCTCCTCTCCTACATGCCTGTGGGACACTTTCGGAATCACCCTGGTGGTCTGTCTCAGAGAGGCTGGGTGCCACACATAGGCATCTGCTTGGGGGAGGAAGGAAAGCTGCATGGAAGCTTTAGCTGATTCTGAGTTCCTGAAAACGCCCCAACTCCTTCTGTACCAGAGGGATCCAAACATGCCTAGCAGGACAACCAATGGCCCAGCCCCCTCCTATCCCTTTGGTGTCTGGAGAATGGGGCTGCAAGTTTTCTGTCCCACAGAAAAGGCCTGAGAAGGAGGGCTGGGGTAAGAAGACAACAAACCTCTGGGGGTCTTCCCTCCAGAATGTCCTGCCACCTAGCCTCGGGCTGCCTTTTCTTTTCCATCTGGAGCTGAGGTAGTTCCTCCTGATGTCTCTTTCCATACACTTTGTTTCAGGACTCCCTTGACCTAGATGTAGACAAATGCTCTTCCCTCTTGATTCAGCTGAGATGATATTCTAGTTTTTCAACGCACAAAAATTTACTTTACCTGAAAAAAAAACCCTAAGGAAAAGAAACACCCCAAAATCTATCTACAGACCCAAGAACCCTTAGAACTCCTAATTCTAGAACCCCTAATCTAGGCTGATTTTTTCATGCCACTCAGGAAAGAAACAGAGACCCAGAAAAGGCCAGCATCTGATACCATACACCACAATAAATTTGTAATTAATCATCCAAATATATATATGTGTATATATATATATATATATATACACACACACATATACACATATATATGTATATATAATATGATGTGTGTATATATGGATGATTATATGTATATGACATGTATATATGTATGCATAAGTATATATATTTATGGATGATATATATACACATACAAATATAAAATCAATAATAAGAAATTAGACCTATTTTGTTCTGGATACTGTATTTTTATTAATTCTATGTTTCACAACTGTAGAGAGGAGATAAATTAGTGACATGCCAAGAAAAATGATGGGACTAAATATATGATATTTATACAAAATGTAAAGGAAAAATGAACAGGGGGGAAAATCTTTGTAGCAGACATTTCTAATAAATGTCTGACATGCAAAATATTATAAGGAACTGATACAGATTTCTAAGAACAAGGACTATTCTCTTACATGTAGATAAATGGGGAAATGCTCAAAGGATATGAACAAGCAATTCTTGAAAGGAATAAAAATGTTCGCAGTTTCAAATGAGCAGATACATCCATGCAAATCAAACAACTCTGTGATTTCACCTGATCCCTCATCAAACTGGCTCATGTAATACGAGATAACCCAAGTCTCTGTTCGCACAGCTGTGATCAAAACAGACACACATCTATAGTGCTGCTAAGGCTATTAATGAGTTCAGTCTCTTTTAAAAGAAGTATAGAATTATATGCTAAAAGTCACCAAAGTGTCCATACTCTTTTTACCTAGTGATTCCACCACTGGTATTATTCCCCAAAGAGGTTAATGGCAGTTTTCTGTCAATCTGTACAACCATATTCCTAGTAACTTTGTTTGTAATATTGAAGAACAGGAAACAAACTTAGTTATTGTTCAGTCGTATCTGACTCTTTGTGGCTCCATTTGGGTTTTTCTTGACAAAGACAGTGGCTCGTTTACAGGTGAGGAAACTGAGGCAAACAGGGTTAAGTGACTTGCACCAGGTTACCACAGCCAGTAAGTGCCTGTGGCTACCTTTCAACTCTAGCCTAGATGCCATAAGAAACAAACTAAGTGTCCTAAAATTCAGCAAAGACCAAGCAGCTAGGTTGGTGCAGTGTATAGATCTCCGGACCTGGAGTCAGGAAGACCTGAGTTCAAATTTCACCACTACAATGTGGTGAAGCTTAGATATGTGGGAGAGCTGCTATGAGAGACACTGGCCAACTGTTAACATGGGTACAACAAGGAAAAATGCCAGGGCAGGGTACTGTCCCCCCTTTTACCCCTAACACACAAACACACACACACACACACACACACACACACACACACACCTACCTTCCCTTTCCCTGTGCTTTTATTCCAGCTTGATGCAATAAAGAGCTTGGAGTGTATGATAGTGAAGGTCCCTCTCAGATCTATTAATCTGCATTTTCTCCCTCTACATGTAGTCTCCCAGCCCAAGGTAGCCAGACAAACTTTCCACACTCTGGGAGGGTGTCCCTCATAATTCATATCCAGGTGTGTTCTTATACCTGCTTAGAGCTCAGTCCTATATCTTACCCCACAACACACACACACTCCCAGTAGATTGTTCACGCCTAGCTCTCTACTTTCCACTATGTTTCCGGCCTCACTCCCCACAGAGGCCCAAAGGCAGTTCTCAGAAATTCTGTAGCCTCTCTGTAGCCCACAGCAAGAAGGCCAAGCCTATTGGCCTACGGAGTCCGAACTATGTTCCTTCCTTAGGGAAGGTTATTTTTGTTTTGTTTTGTTTTAAATGAATTTTCCACTAGAGAGAAATCCTGAATGTTTTATACTGGCTTCTTTGAAGACTAAGAAATAATATATGTCTGTGATCATGTGCACAGTCATGTGGCTGGACACACACAAACACACACAGACACAGGTCCCCTGTATGTAAGTGCAGTTCCCCGGGAGGCCTGATTCTCCTACAGATTCCAGACAGGCCTGTTCTCCTCATTTCTGAGAATCAACTCTGGGAGAACTCACTCACTGCTGGAACAAAGGGTCTGTGTGACCACCATAAGAACAAAGAGGATATTAACAACTTCCATCTCCAAAAAGGACCGGACAGTTCACACTGTGGTTTCATCTGATCTCTTTCTCCTGTTGTTTTTTTCTCCAAACCCTTCCTTTCACCCACAACTAGTGGCAGCAACGTCCCTGGCCCTAACTAAGTTTCTGCCTGGTCTTGTGGTCTCCAGCAACTGTGCCTGCACTGGCAGAGCTCCCACTTTTCAAGTTAAGAATCACTTCCTAAGCAACAGGAGAGGAGACTTTTGGATAGGTCTGAGAATTTCCCTGACCTTAGAGGACAAATGTTCTCCAAGGTCATGGATGTTTCCTGGGAGTCCCGAGAGACCGTTGTCATGGAGAGTCCTCAAATCTGCCCATGACGCCCATGCAAGAGCGACACGAGAATCCCCAAAATATTAGCAGTGGAAGGAAGATTAGAGATCTCAGTTCTCGTACTTACTGCCTGTGCGACCTTGACACTCATTCTCATCGGTGAGAGGACAGAGCTGGGCTAGATTACCTCCAGGTGGATCAATAGCAATCAATTAATCATTATTTATTAAGCACCTACTATGTGCCAGGCCCTCTGGTAAGTTCTGGGGATATAAAGAGTCACAAAACAGTCTCTGCTCTCAAGGAGCTTACAGGTTTGGGGAAGGAAACATGCAAACACAAACACCATAAACAAGTTGTCCCCAGGATAAGAAGGAAATATCTAGATAATGGGAGGCACTGGAATTGTGTTTATCCTTCATTCTTGAAGAGGACCACGACATCAAGGTGATGACACAACTTGCAGTTGACTTTGTTTTGAGGGACGGAGGGCTATGCAAGGTTACCAACCTCACTTTCTTCTCCTGAGCCATCTGGGTCTAGTGGCCTGATATTCATCAGGATGACTGGAGATGGCCCAGAATGCAATGGCCTTTTAGGCTAAGGTCTTATCAGATTCTCACTTTGAGTGAGATATACCCATTCCATGAATTGACTTCTTTAAGAGATGGCCCCCTTAATCGGAAAAAAAAAAAGATCAAACTGGGAGGGGAAGACCCTCAGGATTCCTGAGTGAAAAGAGAAATAGTTACTATTTTGTATTTACATATGATACATTACTACAATGATGGGAGGCACTGAAATTAAGAGGGAAGGCTTCCTATAGGAGATGGCATTGTAGTTGGGACTTACAGGAAGCTGGGGAGGTCAGTAAAGTAGAGCAACAAAGGCATTCCAGGCATGAGAAAATGCTGAGATATGGAGTATTTTGTTGGTGGAACAGCCAGGAGGTCATGAGATTGAAGAAGATGTGTTGAGCTGTGAGCAGGGCTGGAAAGGTAGGAGGGAGTTGGGTTCTGAAGAGCTTTAAATGTTTGACAGAGCGTCTAGGATACTATGAGACTACTGTTTATGTAGTCTAATGCCCACCTTTTACAGATGGAAAAAAAGGATACCTGGAGGAGGTCAGGGAGGAGAGTAGACAAAAGACCAGGAGTAAATTCCATAAAAGCACAGTAAAAGCAAGTTGCATTGCTGTAGCTGAGACAGTCATCCGTGATTCTGCACAGTAGGCCATGGCAGATTGTGGTTGAGTTAGGAAATATGAAAAGTGTCCCCTCCCCCTCCAGGGGCCAGTTTTCTGCATCTCTGGGCAAAGAAAAACAAGATCGCTTCTCTCATGTGACTTTCTCAGAAAGAATCTTTCTCAACTTGAAATAAGAGGAGTCCTCAAGGGATGAGGGAATGACTCATACAGCAGCTGTCAGTCCTAATGACCCATTAAGGGAGGAGTGGAGAGGAGGGAAGACTCAGAAGCCAAGGGTTTATAACAGTTGCCATGGAAACCAGAGGAGGGCATCACCAACCTACCATGGCCTCAAAGGGCAGTGTGCCCCTGGGCCTAGTCTTGGTGGTATGGGGATACCAGCCCCACCTGACCGCCACAGGAGGGGGCAAAATGCCACTACATCCTTTCCATTAGAAATAAGGTTTTTTTTAAAAAAGAATAAACAGAGGTTAAAATTTTAACCTAGCCAGTTGCTGACTAGAGTTCAAGAAAGGAAACTTAGCCTGTTGCAGAGTTTAGCCTTTGTGGGGGTTGTTGCCAGGCTGACTGTCAGCGGGACACACAACATGCTGCCCTGTCTATTCCTTGTGGTACAGGCCAGATCTTTCATCCACTTTTCCTCCAACATACATTTATTGACTGTTGTGTGGGCGGTAAGGTGGGTAGAGGACTGGATATGAAATCAGGAAGAGCTGAGTTCATATATGGCCTCAGATGCTTTCTAGCTATATGATTCTGGGAAAGTCACTTAATCTCTCTGCCTCCATTTCCTCACCTGTAAAATGGGGATGATAGGAGCACCTACCTCCCAGAGCTGTTGTGATAATCAAATAAGATAATATTTATAAAGTGTTTGGCACAGTGGCCAGCACATAGCAGGCACTATGTAAATGCTAGCTATTATTATTATACAAATATGAATAAAGTACAGTCCCATCCACAGGCTTCTACTTCCAAGAGCTCACTGAGAAAGCTAGTCCCTGCAAGGGGTGGAGGGCAGTTTTCTGAAGGGCTGTGGGAGAGCCTAGAGCGAGTCTGGGGTTGGTCTTACCTCACCCTATGCTTTTTCTTCATTTCTCTTGACTTTTCATGGCTCCTGGCCTCTTTAGGTTTCAAGGCTTTCTTGGGGCCAATTCAACTGAATGAAGATGCTCACCCAGATCAACTTTCAGCAATGAAATCTTTTGGCCTGAGAAGTCCAGAATCTCACTACAACTCAGAACTGAGGCCAGCTCCAAGGAAGACAGTTGGGAAATGGGCATTGGATGACTCAGAGGTGAATTCTCTTAGTCTATTTCGTTGGACACGGATGTCCATCCTGCCTAGGGCAACAGGCTAAAACAACAACCCTGACACACTTCCAAGATGTCTCTGTGCTAAGATATAGATCCTCTAAGGGTAAGAAGCCCTCTGGCTTCACTTGTTGGGGTCAGGGCCAGCACATGGTCTTGTATCAGGTACCAGAATCTCCTCAATTTGAGAAATTCAGCAGCACAAATATCAGATGCTTCATCGACACTTTTTAAAGAGAATGATTTAATATCACAAGGGAGTCAAGGGTGTTTGGGGGAACTTACAGGAACCAACAGAAGGCTGGGCCTGTACTCTGGACTGATGAGTCATTATCCTCTCCACAGTCTTTTGCTCATATTCCCCAATGCGATTCACTTCAATAAGCATTTATTAAGTGTTTACTATGTGCCAAGCACTGCGTTAGGCACCATAGACAAAAGGTAAAAAATGAAGAGGTCACAGCCTCCCAGGAATTTTCAGGGTGGGGATAAGGAGAAGAAAGGATAATGACAGTATGTACATAGATAATTATATAAAATAAATAGAAAGCAATTAGTAATTTGGGAAAGGGGGATCTCTTGTAGAAGGTGGAGCCTTAAAGGGAACTGTAGAGATTTGAAGGGGCAAAGAGAAGGAGAAAAGGCATTACAGGCTCTGGGGACAGGGGCAAAAGCAGAGAATAAACTACTATAAATATGATGTTGGGTAAATAGAACCATTTGGAGGTCAGTTTGGCTGGATGGCAGAGCAGTTGGGAGAGTAATGTATAATTAGCCTGGGAAGAAAAGAGGTTGGAACAAGTTTGTGAAGGACTTTAAAGGCCAAAGGGGTTTGCATTTATAAGGTAATAGGAAGCCCTGCTTCTTGAACTGAGGAATAATATGGTGAAACCTGTGCCTTAGAAATATCTCCTTGGCAGACAGGGCCTGAGGCTGGGAAGGAAAGACCCCTGAGGGGTTGGACTCAGACCAATCCCAACCAACAGAGACTGTCTTAGATTACCTCAGGAGATTGCCAGAGTAGGATTGTTGTTGTGTTTGTCCTTTGTTGTCGAAGAGGACCATGACATCAAGATGATGATATGACTTGCAGTTGACTTTGATTTGAGGGAGGGAGGGCTGCCACGGATCGGTGCCTCATCTGTGGAGCAAGGTGGACAACCTCATGGAAACTGATGTTTCGTTTAGGGCTTTGAGGATCAAGGCTGAGGCAGAAGGCACAACCTCGATCTGGGCCTGTCTGTTCTGAATGGTAAATTTCACTGTGATCCTTAACTCTTTCAAGTCACCAGTTGCCTTGGCAATGTCACTACCCTCCTTTCTGGGAGACAAACTCAACAAACCAATTTTAGGAGTCAGAGCTGATGTAGCACCAGCTTTACCACTGGTGCACCTTAAAAACATGACTTTAATTTCATGACGATAAAATTTGGGCAGCATGGTAGCTATGAAGGTGGAGGTTTGACCTGGAAGCTGCAGGGTGGCTGTAGGTGTCGGCTGAACCCTGATTCTGGATGACCAAAAGTAGCTGCATCTTCACCACCATAAGCAGGGAGCCAAAAAAGCTGCTTATCCCCGTCTCGAGGAGAGGGTAGAAGAAGGAAGGAGGGATAGAATTTGGAGCTCAAACCTTAAAAAAATGTTGAAAAATTGTTTTAATATGTAATTGGGGAAAAATGAAATTCTAAAAAACATGTGAATCTTTTTTGATTTGAAAAGTAAGTGGGTCCCACAGTACCCTTAAGAGTCCACAAGCACTCAGATCCCACAAATCTATATCTCTAAAAGATTTACACAGTAATTTCCACACAATCCTGAGGCAAGGGAGTTGAGGGAGAATTGTTTTTATTTTACAAATGGGGAAACTGAAGTCTCAAAAGTGGAAGGTGCCCTTCACACACTGGCAGTCAGGAGTAGAACCTAAGTGTCCTGACTCCAAGTCTAGTCAATCAATAAGCATTTATTAAGGGCCTACTATGTGCCAGACACTTCACTATGCACTGGGAGTATACAGACCCAAGTACAATGTGGCTTAGAGATCTCTTTCTCTACTAACTTAAATGAGAGGAGAAGAGATAAAAGGTGAGAAGGAATTACTAACAGGCAGGGCAGCTTTGAAATGCATAGGTCAGGGACAGCTGGGAGGTATCAGGAGGACCTGAATTCAAATGTGATCTAAGACACTCACTAGCTTGACCTTGGACAAGTCACTTCACACCAATTGCCACAAAAGAAACAAAAGTTATGGGTCATTTGTACATTTGTTTTCTTGCTTTCTCAATGTGTAGGAGAGGGGGTAGGTGGAAAGGAAGAACTTGGAACTGAAAATGAAATTGAAATGTAAAAAGAAAGTTATCTGTTGACTGTGGCATACTCTTTGATCCAACATATTCCAGAGATCAAAGAAAGACACACACACACACACACACACACACACACACACACACGTGCACACACACACAAAATCTCTTTTTGTGGTGGCAAAGAATAGAAAACTAAGAGGGTGTCCATCACTCAGAGAATGGTAGAATAAATCATGGTATATTAATATAATGGAACACTATTGTGCCATAAGAAATTATGAAAGAAATGGGAAGACTTGAATAAACTTTTAAAAATTATTTTAAGAATTTTAAAAATATTTTATTTTTTCAATAATATATAAAAATAATTTTTAGCATTCATTTTTAAAAATTTTGAGTTCCAAATTCTCTTCCTTTCCCCACTCTCCTTGAAAAGGCAAACAACGTTGGGAAACAATTTTTACAGCCAATGTCTCTAATAAAGACCTCATTTTAAAAATATATAGAAAAATGAGTCAAATTTATAAGAATACAAGTCATTCCCCAATTAAGAAATGGTCAAAGGATATGAATAGGCAGTTTTCAGATGAAGAAATTAAAGCTATCTGTAATCATATGAAAGAATGTTCTAAATCACTGTTGATTAGAGGTGAAAATTAAAATAACTTTGAGGTACTACACACCTATCAAATTGACTAATATGATAAAGAAGAAAATGATAAATGATGGAGAACATGTGGGAAAATTGGAACACTAATACATTGTTGGTGGAGTTGTGAACTGATCCGACCATTTTGGAGAACTATTTGGAACTATTCTCCAAGGGTTATAAAACTGTGTATACCCTTTGACATAGCAATAGTGCTACTAGGTCTATATCCTGAAGAGATCATAAACATGGGGAAAGGGTCCCACATGTACAAAAATATTTATAGCAACTCTTTTTGTGGTGGCCAAAAACTGGAAATCAAGGGGATGCCCATCAATTGGGGAATGACTGAATAAATTGTGGTATATGAATGTAATGGAATACTATAAGAAATGATGAACAGGAAGACTTCAGAGAGGCCTGGAAAGACTGATATGAACTGATGCTGAGTGAAAGGAACAGAACCAGGAAAACTTTGTACACAGCAACAACCACAGTGTGCAAGGAATTTTTCTGGTAGACTTAGTACTTCACAGCAATGCAAGGATCTAAAATGTTCCCAGTGCACTCTGGAGGCAAAATGCCTTCCTTCCACATCCAGGGAAAGAACTATGGAATTGGATCAGAGAATGAAGCAGAATATTTTCTCGTGTTATATTTTGTTTTGCTTTGGTTTTCTCATGGTTTTTCCCATTTGTTTTAATTCTTCTATACAACATGACCAAGGTGAAAATGTATTTAATAAGAATGTACGTGTAAAACCCATATAAGATTGCACGTTGTCTCAGGGAGGGAGGGGGGAGGAAAGGGGGAAGAAATGGGAGAAAATCTAAGACTTATGGAAGCGATTGTAGCGAACTGAAAACAAGTATTAATTAAAAGAGAGAGATAGAATAAAGGCATCTATGCAGTGAATGCAATGGAATATTATTGTGCTATAAGAAATGATGAGCAGGCGGACTTCAGAAAAATCTGGAGAGAAATGATGGTGGGTGAAGTGAGTAGAAGTAAGAGAACATTGTATACAGCAATAGTAACAGTAACATTGCGTGATGACCAAGTTTGATAGACTTAACTCGTCTCATCAATTCAAAGATCTAAACAACTCCAAAAGACTCATAATGGAAAATGCATCCACATCCAGAGAAAGAGCTTTGGAATCTGAATGCAGATGGAAGCAGACGGTTTTCCCTTTTTTTGGTTGTTTCTTTCTCTTGGTTTTCCTCTTGTGTTCTGATTCTTCCTTCATATCATGACTGATGTGGAAATAGGATTCATATGATTATACATGGATACATTGTATCAGATTGCATGCTATCTTGGGGAGGGGGAAAGCAGGGAGGAAGAAAAAATTTTGGAACTCAATCTTATAAAAGTGAATGTTGAAAACTATCTTTACATGTAACTGGAAAAAAGAAAAAGAAAACGCACGCGGTTTGATATAGCGTATATAAACTTGTATAAACTTAAACAAAAGTAGCCCATCAGACCGCTTTGTGAAAGCCAACCACTCGGAAAGACCGAAGAATCCTGACCTAGGTGGCTTGAGGCAGCCGGGTGGTGCAGCGGTTAGAGCTGGCTAGACCTGGGCTCCAAGGCAGTCGCCCTTGATTGACCTCTGGGCGCTTCCGTTTTCTCGGTAAAATGCGGACAATAGTCACTCCCGCTTCCCAGAATGCGGATGAAGATAAAATGAGCGGTTATTTGTAATTGCAAATCGCTAAGCGAATGCGGGCTGTTGTTATTTCAGTGCAATAGCCAATCAGCATCCTGGCTGTTGTTATTTCAGTGCAATAGCCAATCAGCATCCTGGCTGTTGTTATTTCAGTGCAATAGCCAATCAGCATCCTGGAGGAGGAAGCGCGCGGACAGTCCCAGTGGCTGCGAGCCGGGAGGGAGGAGGAGGAGTCAGGAACCTCTGCTCGCCGGCCCCGAGGCGCGCGGCCGCCGTTTCCGGGGGGAAGACCTTCTCCGGGGGACGCGGGGCGGCCGAGGCGGAAGTGCCGCGACGGAAGCGGAGCGGCGCCGAGGCCGGGCCGGACCGGGCCGAGATGGCGGCGGCGGTGGCGGCTGGGGCGACGGTGTGGAGCGGCTTCCTGCGGCTCTGCTTCGTGTTCGGCCTGTCCTTCCTGGCGCTCACCGGGCTGCTGCTGGTGCAGCTGGCGAACGCGGCCAAGGTGAGGCCGGGCCGGGCCGGGCGGAGGCTGGGGCCTGAGTAGGACCCGGTGATGGGAGGCCGCGGCCCGCGGACCCCTCTGCGGGGGCCCTGGGGGCGGGCCTGAGGGCGCTCGGAACCCCGCCCCGCTCCCGCCGTTCCGAGGAGACTGAGTCAGGGAGGGTGACGTGCCGGGGTCGTGGCCGAAGAGTCGAGTTCGAATCCTGCCTGCGCCCTCCCTACTAGAGGAAGCCCTAATTCCAGCGCCCACCCCCCAATCATGTCCTGTTTATCCTGCACACGCGTGTTTGCTCTTGGCCCCCCTAGTTCGGGTGTAAGCTCCTGGAGGGCGGCAGCACAGTCCTTGGCACCTCGTGGGCGCTTAGACCCCGGGCGCGGCCCGTCACCTCTCTCTGCCTTCGTTTACGTCCTCCATAAAATGGGGGTACTGACAGTGACGGCCGGCCCTTGCCGTGAGGATCCAGAGTGGTGATGTTTGTAAAACGTTGTGCGAACCTTGACACAGTGTAGGCACGCCGGCTGTTTATCGTCGCTATTGTTTTATGGTGGTTATGCTTAGCTTCCTGGAAGCCGACAAGTGTTTATCCAGCTCACCTTGTGCCAGGCGCCCCCTGCTCTCCTCCTGAGAGCTCTGGTCCCCACAATATGGACCCCAAATGGAGTCCTGACAGAGGCCTCCCTGAGGTGCTGGCCCTGCCAGGAGCCCCTGAAGCCACCGGCTCCGACCCCCTTCCAGAAGGAAAACAAAACAAGTCAGATCCTGGGCAGGGCGTTCTTCCTATTTCCAAACCTAACAAGGAGACTCCTCCTCACCCCTTAAATTCCCACAATTCTAAACCGACAGGAGCCTCTGACATCCTTAGGCCTGGCAGGAGGCTTCCCCTTGAAAATTCCAGCCCTGACAACAAATGCCAGATCCTGACAGGGTCCACCCCTGAGCTCCAATGAAAGTCCTGAAGTCTCCAGACTTGTTGGGAGCTCTCACTGATCCTGATAAGAACCCTTCCTTAAAATACTCGGAAGCTTCCCTTCCTTTGACCCAGCTCTATAATCCCTGCAACACCTTCCCTAGCCCTCTCCCCAGCAAACAAACAAGGACCTGTGATCCTGACAAGACATTCTCTAAGTACCAAGTCCCCTAAAACTTCCTGTTACTTCCAGAATTCCTGTAATCCATAGGCCTGATAGTGTTCTACCCCAACCCACTTCCACCTCCAAATGTCAGGTCTTGACAGGAACCTTTTCCCTTAGCTTCCCATTGTGCCATCCCAGGTCCTGGAGTAGCCCTACTACTTTGCCAACACTGGGCCTTAAAGAGCCTGTCCTGACTAGCTGTAGTCCTGATATCACACTGCTCCAAATTCTAGGTCCTGGTATTCCAGCACTTAAGCCCTGGCAACAGTTTCCTTATGGCTCTTCCACTTGCCCTCAATATCATAGTAAACCCCTATAATCTCTAGTCCTCACAGAAAGTTGTGCTCTAAAACTTCCAGATAAGATTCCTACTTGTTCAAGCATTCAGGTCTTTACAGGAACCTTTTCCCTAAAAGCACTGGGTCCTGACAGCCCTCTTCTAAACCTTTTGGCCCTGAGGGAAACTTCCCAAACCCAGGTCTTGATAAAGACCTCCCCTTATATTACGTCATGGCAAAGAGGCCTCTATAATCTTTTGTCCTAGTGAGACATCCTTCAAGAAATTCACCAGTAACCAACTGTGGGCTCTGGTTCTGGGATCCAAAAATCCCTGTTTCCTATAGGAGTCAATGAAGGTCTCAGTCCTGACAGGAGGCTTTTTCCTTCTACTGTCACCCTCATTTTGTACCAGCAGTATGTCTTCTTATGGCCCTTGCATCTTACAGCTGGACAGAACCCCCTTCCACAATGACTTAGTCTGGCTGGATCTCTTATAATCTATAGTCCTAACAGTGGACCAGCCTGTGAAACATGAAATCCTAATAACCCTACCCAAATGCCAGGTCCTGATAGGGACCTTACCCTCCCAAATATTGAGGACTGATGGGAGCCTGCTCCCTACCCCCAAGACTTCCTAAACCTGACAGATTTCTCTTCTCCCCCCACCTTGGGGATTTCTCACCTCCCCACACCTATCTATAGACAGATAGATAAGCCCTGACAATCTTTTCCTTGCCATTACCAGGCCCTGATGGGGAGCACTAAACCATACCCCCCTCCCTCTTTTTTAGTTAAACTGCTGTCTTTCCCCATCTCCCTTTTGTTGTACTTGTAAGAATGATTTTTCTTTACATTTGTCAGAAACATATTAGATTGAACCCAATGCTCTAGCCTGTCAGAATTTTTTTGGATTCTGTCATCCATTCTCCCAATTGTATGTAATCTGCAAACTGATGAGCATTTTATCTGTACCTTTATTTAAATCATTGAAGAAAATGTTCATTCAAGGCCAAGCACAGAGGCCTCCTGCTAAGGGGACAGTGAGCCATTAGCATCCACTCTTGGAGTCCTGCCATTTTGCTAGTTCCAAATTCCTTCTAATTGTATTGCTGTCTGTTCTACAGGAATGTAGAAGATACTTTATTAAATGCTTTGTAAAAATCCAGGTCAACTCTCTCTGTAGCATTCTCCTGATTGTTTTGAAAAAGGGAATGAAGTTAGTGTGGGAGGACCTGTCTGATGAAACCACAGGAGTCTTTGTAGTCACCATCCCTTTGACAGATGTGTGCTTACCTTGGCCTTAATGATCCGTTCTAAAATTTTTCCAGGAGTTAAAATCAAGCCTCCACTTTGCACTTTTGTTTCCCTTTTTTGAAAACTGGACCCATATTTATCCTTTTCCACTATTGTAATAACTTCTCCCAATATCCATGATCTTTTGCATTTCACTAATAGTGGCTTAGGGGTCATAGCTGTTGTAGAAGATTGTTCCCCTGGGCTAGGTGACTTGAGTTATCAAGGATCGATAGGTTCTGTCTTGCTCATTTTCTTATGTTGGTTTTTACTTACTGGTTCTCTGTTAGCTGTTTTAGTTTTTGTTGAGACCTGCATTACTGAGAACCTGCTTCACCTCCAAACTCCAATTCCAAATGGTGCCTCAGCATTTGTTCTGGGATATGACAGAAGCCCCTTGGACTTGACCTGATCCTCGACCTTGCATCTCAGAAGCCTCTCTCCAAAGTGTAAACCCTTGAATGTCCTTACCAAACACTGAGTCCTCTTAGGAGACTCCTTCTGAAACTTCCAGTCCTGACATGACTCCTACCAAAACATGAAGCCCTAAGAGATTACCCCCTCAAAGATACCAGGTACTGAGCAGAGGTTCCCTGCCCCCCACTTCCCTCCCAGAAAACCTAAACTGAAAAAGAGGTGACTCTACCAAAGACCATGTCCTCTAGGGAAACCCATGCCCCAATTCCTGATCCTGATGGAAACCCTTCCCTGCTTCTACAGGACCTCCTACTTCTTCTGATACAGTTTACATTTGGATTATCACTTTTAAGTTTCTGCTTTCTTCACAACAGTGCTGTGAAACAGACAAAGTGAATATCATCCCCACTTTATATATGAGGAAGCTGAGGATCAGAGAAGTCACATAATTTCTCTCATGGGTTAGCTCTTCAAACATTCAGTACCCACTCTTTGCCAGGTACACAGTAAAGGTGTGTCCTCACCTCCCGTCCTTACATGGAGCTTAAGGTCGGTCAGAGCAATACAGCATATGCATATGTATATAAGTATGTAAACACAAGAGAATTTTTTTCCAAATCAGCAAGAATTTATTAAGCACTTCCTACGTGCCTGACACTATGCTAAAGTTTAGGGATACAGAGAAAGGAGAGAAAAGTAGTCTGTGCCCTCAAGGAGCTCACAGTCAAGCGAGTGACACAGCACGCAAACACCTTCATACAAACAGTTTCTCTAGGATAAATTCGAGCTGATGACAGAGGGAAGGTTAAGAAGGTTGAGTGGCCCATAGTTCATGTGCTTCCCAGACTTGCGGGCTGTGTGATCATGCAGTAATCTTTCAATGTGTTTCCTTCTCTGTGAAATGGGATGGTGGTGCCTCCCTTTCAGGTGGTTGTGAGGACCAAATGAGACCAGATGTAGAAGGAGCTTAACACGAGAGAATTTAAGGAGGCTTTCAGCACTGACAGTGGGGGAGAAACAGGTAAGGTTTCCATGGCAGGTAGCACTTGATTTGAACCTCATAGGAAGCAAAAGAAGTGAAGAGGCCATGTATTTCCTGGTGTGGGGGACACTTGTGTGCACGTGCTAGTAGGCTGGTGTGGCTGGAATGTAAAATGTACGAAAGGAAGGTCTTCTGAGAGAAGACAGGAAAGGCAGAGCTTTAAAGGTCATAATGAGGAGTTTATATTTAAACCTGGAGGAAGTTGGAAGTTATGAAGATTAGCCCAGGTGAGGGGTGAACTCTTGGCCAGAACCTGGGTAGTGACTGTGTGCCAGATGCAAGGTGTCTGGTGGTAAAATCTACAGGAATTGAAAAAGAATACTCTGCAGGGGAGAAGGGTAAGGGAAAGCAAAAGTCGAGGAAAGGTGTGTTAGAACAGGGACTTGAAAGCAAATCTACAGTCACTGAGTAAGCATTTATTAAGTGCCTACTATGTGCCAGGGTCTGTGGACTGGGGATACAGTCTTTCCTCCCAAGGAACTGACATTCTAATGGAGGAAACAGCAAGTAAATATACAGAATGACTTAAAGGTCTTAATGCAACTTTGCATTTTAGTAGCTTAAGATTGCCCTAAGATGCTGGCTGGGGACACACTGTGTAAGTGTATAGGGAATAGATACAAAGATGATAAATACAGGGTGGTTTGGGAAGGAGCTAGCCATTGAAGGGTTCAGGACAAGGCTTCATATAGAACTGTGTCCTAAAGGAAGAGAGGGGTTCTCTGAGGTGGAGGTGAGGAAGGAGGACATTCCTACTACAGGGATGGCAGGTACAAGGCACCAGGACGGTGTATTATGTGAGAAAGAGAGGATCACCTTGGCCAGGTTGCAGAGTGCTGGAGGGGGAGTGGATCTAAATTGATTTAAGGGTTTTTTTCTACTATACCACGATGTCTCCTGTTACACCTCTTTGGATCCCTGGAAGAATGACTTTCACTCCCTGTTTTCTGTATCTCAGGGCCTCCTCTCTTCCCAGCTCTTAACCCTTAAAGACATTCTAGCCTTTTCAGTGCTTTTGGCCTAAAGTTTTCTCCTTCCCTTTCTGCGGTTGAATATGTGGTTATCCCAGGTTGTACAACACTCCCTTTTTTTCATTTTCTGGTTGTTAATGATCTCTCCTCAAATTGTGTACTTCCTGAGGCAGCCCATTTTATGGTTGGACAGTTCTAATTGTAAATTCCTTATATGAAGCTTATAGTCTTCTGCCCTCTTGGGCTAAGCTTAATAATTCCTCTTCCACATGAGAGCATTGAAGGTATTTGAAGATTGCCTTTCCAGTCTCCTAATCAACAGTAGCTTGCTTCTTGGTCATCATTCTTTTGCCAAGACTTTGACCGTAATCCAAAGAGAGTTTCCTTGACCTCCAGTTTCTGTATCCCATAACCTTGTCCTTACAACAAATGGATATGCTGGGGAGAACTTTTTACCTCTCTGACATATAGAATCTTTATCTGTATTCTTCCCTTCCTGCTTGTATATGGTATCCTTATTTATCAACATAGTTTTATTAGGATTTCTGCTGATCTTGATGAAACAAGGAATTCCCAATAAATTGGCTATAATGTGATCCATAAAAATGGTTAAAGATTTATAGATGCCAGATGTTTTATAATACTAATTGTATTGTAAAAAGAGAAAAGTATCTTTTATGTAATACTTTTAGGTGAGAACTCTAGAAAAGAATTCTACTAAAAAAACCACCTCATTCTTGGAGTTTTAAGATTTTGGAATACTTCTAGAGTTCAGTCAGCAGAAGATGCTTTATAAAGTGTGTCCTCTTAAATATGATGCATGTTAATGTATTACATACTAGCATTTTGATGCAGAATGCTCTGTTTTGGTTGCAGAATTTTGAAGATGTCCGCTGTAAGTGTATTTGCCCTCCTTATAAAGAACATTCTGGATACATTTATAACAAGAATATAACTCAGAAAGATTGGTGAGTATTCTGAAATGTTGAGCTAACTGAAATCTCTTTCCAAGGCTATTTTTACTGTCCTAGAATTACTGCCTATTGTAGGTAGAATTTTCTCTTCTTCAGCAATAATCTAATCTTTTCCCTCCTAGAAAATAGTCACTGTAAAGTGTTGATTGGATCTGGCAATGCCTTTTTTAAGTAAATGTCGAAATAACTAAGGTTGTATGCTTTATGTATACTTTACATACACTCTTAATTATTCCTGTCAACATATTGGTGCTGTAGGCAATATAAGTAATCTTATCACTATTTCTAAGACTCTGAGAGGGTAGTAACCTGCCCAGGGTCACATAGCTCATGGAACTGCAGCCAGAATCAAGAGTTTCTCAGTCTAGTGTTTCTTCCTTCCTTTTGTCATTCCTTCCTACTTTCTTTTTAGTGTAGCCAAATTGAATTTACCCAGGAAATGGGGTATTCTACCTGAGTAAGGACTCCAAAATGCTCATAATCATCTTCTGTATACTTCTCTTTTTTAAAAAATTAATTTATTTTAAACTTAAATACTAAAAGCTAAATACACAATAAGAAAAGAAAAAGAAATATATTACAAACTTAAATGCAAAATAAGAAAAAAAAACATTGCCATGTACACAGCAGAAAGTAAGAGATGATTCAAACTACCCGATTACTAATAACAGTCTTAGGCATATGTTTTAAATTGCCTCATAAAAATAATTTTGTCCTTATTGAGTCCCTTGTAATTAGCCTTATATTTCTCTTGGATTTTGTATGTCAAATTTTCTGTTAAGTTCAGGGTTTTTTGCAACAAAATCTTGAAAGTCTGACAATTCATTGAATTTCCTTTTTGTTTTCTTTTTTCATTCAAGATTATGCTTAACTTTGCTGGGTACGATATTTTTGACTGAATCTAGAGTTCTTTTTCTCTGTATACTTCTCAACAGAGATGTAAAACCTTCTTCCCTTACCTCCTCCAGTTAGCTAAGCAGCTCTTCTTGACCTTGTTTAAGGTTCTCTGCTACTTAGTATTTCTTGATCAGCTATTCATTACTAAGTATTGGTGATTGTGTAAAAACTCACCTTGAGCCTCGCCCTGTCATGTAACAAATTAAAACTGGTTGTGTGGCTCTTTATGGAGAGTGATGTGAGTTTTATATTAGTCCAAACAATCTTCCTTTTAGACCTGGTGTTTGAATTGTGATATTTTTATTTGTTTATAGTCACTATGAAAGAATTTTAGGGAACAGAAATGCTTGGGGAAATTCTGCTCTTATGAATAGACTTCCATATAACAGACAGATAGTAAGTGAGTTAAACATGAACTTGCCCTTGCTGGAGTAGTACATATGCCCTGGACAACACACACAGGCTTTCTAACTCCCAGGCTAGTGTTCTTTCTGTTACATAGACTCTTTGTAACTAAAGCATAGGCAGACTATGAGTTCTACCTAAGATATGCATATGTGTGTGTGCTGTGCTGAAAGTAAAGGAGAAAATCAGAGGCATGACATACATTTGTATAGCATTTAAGGTTTGCAAAGCAAGCATTTATTTTGTAACAATGTTTTCAAGTAGATATTGCAAGTGTTGTTTATTCTGTTAACAGATGAAGAAACAAACTTTGAGGGATTAAAGTGATTTGCTGATGTTCACATGGTGTCTGAGACAGGATTTGAACTCTGATCTCTTGCCTCCAAGTCCTGTGCTCGTTTTCCTGTGTCAGACTGCCTCCTCCTGCTGGGTTTTGCAGTATAACATCTCTGTTCACTAACTTGTGGCCAGGAGTTCATGTAGTTTGACTTCAAAGGGCAATGTGGGATAAGAACATTGGGACAGAAGTCCTTCAGCGGTCAGCCTGCCCCTTGTGAACTGTGCTGTAGCTATCAAAGTTAGATTACCCTGAGGATAACATTTGCCTGTTGTTTCCTGGGTTTCATGTTTTGCCATTGTTAGATTTATTTATCCTTTATGTTCTTTATGAGATAGTTTACTTGTTTCAGTAAAGTTGTGTGAATTCTGTTTGTGTCTGCTTGTCTTGAAGTCGGTATCTTCCTCGTCCTGACACTAGGTGGCATGGTTGTCTATGTATTTAAGGTGTCTTGGGCCTAGTTGAGAGAGCAAAGCCAGGTTCTACTCAAAAAACACCGCTAAGGCCATGACCCTGCCTCTTGTTATCAAAATGTCAAGCACTTATTTGGTGCCAGTCACCACTCAGCCCCTCTGACCCTGCTGGCCTTCCACTAGGCTTTCTGTGCCATTGTATTGCTGCCCATCTGTTTTTCAAGAGGAACACTCATCTCACACTTTTAGAAGAGTGACTGGTTCCTAAGGCCACAAGAAGAGACATTGAATAGCAGAGCCATTGCTTTTCCTGACCGAGGTGAGAAAGAGTTAATACAGTGTTCTTCCCAGCAGGGTCTAGTGAGTAGATTTGTCCTCTATACTTACTGGCAGGTCACTTGGTAGAGAAGCAGCTCCTGCAAGACAGAGAGCATCCTCTTAAACTTGGTGTGATACAGTTCAGATCATCTGTCATTGTGTCTAAATTGTTACATTGTATTTGAACTTCAATGTTGCTCAAAATAAATAGAGCAAAGGTAAGCCTTAAAAGTACTTTTTTCTTGGTACTTGGCCTGCTAAACACATCTCCTCCCTAACCTGCCTCTAGTCAAAGTGCCACTTAAGGATTCTGTCCTTTGGGTTGAGAGAAGTATCTTCCTGCTATACTAGCACTGGGGTGATTGTGCTTTAATGTGAAAATTAGCTTGTGTGATCACTATAGTCCTTTGAAGTCAGTAATGCAAGTATCTTTATCCCTATTTTGCAGAGGATAACTGATATTTAAATAGTTTAAACACCTGAAATGACAATGAGTAAGGGTTCAAACTGAGATTTGAATTCAGGCTCTTTAGACTCCCAATTGTAGTGTTTTCACTTCTATATCATGTTTCCTCTGAAAAGAAATGTAAAATAAAAATAAATTGTGTTGGCTGTTAGCGACTTCCTTCTCTCTCCTTCCCTCTTTCTGGGAAGCTGGAAGCTTCTTAACCGTAACTTTTTTGGTCATTTTATCTGCCACTTCTAGTGCAGTCAGACACGTAGTAGGCATTTGCTTAAATCTTGTTGAATTGAGCTAAGAGGGATTGTGCCACCATTGTCAGCTTTGTGAACTTGGGGAAGGGATGCAACCTCCGTCATTCATCCTTACCATAGAAAGAATTCCTTCTGAATGGTGAGGAGGCCAAAATGGATACCAATTGTAAAGTGCTAAAGAGATATCAAGTGTTAATATTACAATTAGGAGCATTAAGTCCATTTCTGTGGTGTTTAAGCTTTTGTGTTTCTTTCTCTTCACAACTAGCAGTGTGACCATTACTGCTGCCATTTTCCAGGTGAAGAAATTGAGGGCCAGAACCTGAAGTGACCCACCCTGGGGTCTATGATGAGAGAGCCAGAGAGTGGGAGATTCTGGGCAGCATGGGAACAGAAGAGAGAAAGTCCAAGAAATAAGTGGGAGGTATTGGAGACAGCCACCCGCAGCCCAGCTTGGGCAGGACACTTAATAAATTGGAGCTGAAGGAGCGAAATTATTTGAATATTTCCTAGAATTATCTCCTCCCTACAAAGATATTCTTTGATAAGCTTTTAATTAAGAGAAGCACTTAACGGGTGATTTTTTTTTCCATGTTGATTCTCTAGCCACTTAGTAGGGTTAATAACATCATAAGGCATTCAGTTCTGAGAAGCAGATTTTGATGATTTAGGCATATTTTAGAAGAGACCAAAATCAGTGCGTTGGAGCATTTCCTGTGGATTACTTTAAAACTTAGTCACTCACCGACTGAATGAGTAAAAACAGTTGAGTGCTTCTTAAGTCACAGGTAGCCATGCCAAGCTCAGGAAGTTTATATTCTGAAAAGGAAAGACAGCATGCATAGAGGAAAGGTAAACACTGAGGGGAGTTCTGTCCTGCGCAGATGGCTGGATGAGAGAGCAAGCTGCAGCGTGGTCTGGTGAATGACTTAGGCCAGAATTAGTGGGTTAGTTGAGTAGTTTTCTAGGGTGGGAGCATCTCAGATGAGTGGGCTAATTTACCCGGGGATTAGGCCTGGGATTGAGGAAGAGCTAGGATTGAGGTCCAGCACTCAGGTGCCATGTGGAGGCCCGAGGTCAGTAGCAGCAGCTGGCAAATGGTGAGATGTAAAGCTAAAACAAAACAAGACAGAAAGAAAAGCTTTTTAAAAGCTCTTTTTGGGGTAGCTGAGCCCAGATGAGCAAGTTCAAATATGACTGTGCCAATGATGATTTAACAACCTGCACCACTTCATGGTTGTTAATGAGTGGAGAGTCAGTGCTCATTCATGCAGCTGGCAAGAGTCACACTGAATGACTTCTGCGGTCCCTTCCAGCCCTGAGTTTCTGTGATTAGCTGTTCACACTTGAGCCTTGTAGGATACATGAGTACCTTGGTAAAGGACAACCCAGTTTGGCTCCATCTCTCCTTTGCAATGAATGTTAAATTTTACTGCAGTGATAATCTCCAAACTCTTTTCGGAGAAGAGATTATTTTTGTCTATTGATGTGCTCATTGAAGGGCGAATTGGATTTAATGACCGCTGAGATCCTAGAATCCTATGATGTATTCCTAGAACTTCTCTAATTAGGGTTTTTTTCAAATTTCAGATAAAGTGTTGCTTCTGGATATTTAGTTAATCAAACCAATTTTAATTTTCTTACATTTTTTTTTCAGTGATTGCTTGCATGTTGTAGAACCCATGCCAGTTCTGGGACCTGATGTGGAAGCCTACTGCCTACGCTGTGAATGCAAATATGAAGAAAGAAGTTCTGTCACAATCAAAGTAAGTTTCCATTTCTTCTGTTCTGAGAAGCAACAGAGAGGCTTTTACGGAGCAGTCTGCTGACAAGCAATGGTTGTGGAGTTAAAGTCAGAGACTCTGGCCTCCAGTCCTGGCTCTGTTCCTTCTTTGCTTCATGACCCAGGGCACATCCCATCTCCTGCGTGCCCTCAGCATCATCACTGTAAGAGAGGAATGCTAACTGCCTTTCCTACATCACAAGGCTGTTTTAAGAATCAGGTGAGATGTCAGTAAAACTGTGGTGAAAATGTAAAATACAGGATCAGCAGAAGGTATCATTACTGATGTTAGGGCCTCTTGGTTTCTGCCTAAAACAGAAACTTGGGAATTCTGACTTCTGTACCTGACATCCATCTGACTAGTCACTTAGCTCTCACCTAAGTTGAAACTAGCCTGCCACCTATGCACCTGAGTAGACACTTTGTGGATTAATTAGCTAATGTTAGAAGAATGCCACTAACTTCTTGTGGAGAAAGTGTGTAATTAGCACATTTCAGAAAGCTGATGTGTATTATTTCATTTCTTTTATATGCCATGAATTCTGTGAGCTGTAATTAAATCCCCTTCCTTTCTTTCTTTGTACTTCCGTTCCTCAGAGCTGAACAGTGTAACCAAAACTCAAATATTTGACTTCGTTTTTTCTGGGTTCAGATACATATTTTATGCCAGTGGACTTACTGAAAGCTCTCTCTCATTTGACTACCTTTTCTAGATCTTAAGATTTTATTTTCCTTATTTTTTTTAAACTATAAAGTCTTCTCTTTGGTGACCTAGAGTCATTTCCTTACCAGTTTGGCCAAAGAGTGATCAAGTTTCTGGCCACAGCAACTCTACAAAATCTTCTCCTAGAAGGTTGGCTCTCTGTGTTGGTAGAAGAAATCACTCTGAGGAAATCACAGATCCTTGAAGAGTAAAATACAAGAATCACCCCCTTCCTCCACTAAGATGGTTCAAGTGCCTCTTGAGGAAGACCTAACTTATATGGGCCTGGGTTGCCATCTTCTGTGGAGAGCTGCTTTAGTAAATCTTCCCCATAGGATGGGATGCAGAAGTCCTATGGACTCATCTTACACAGCAAGGCATTGTGCTCTGGAGAAACCAATGTGGCTCAAGGCTCCCAAGAGTCTTTTGTATTTGAATTTTTCCATATCATTATGAGAGTGGACAACTCACATTTATCTAGTGCTTTATAGATTAATACAAACAGTCTCCACAACAGCTGTAAGAGCAGTCCTGCATCTGTTGTTTGCCTGAGCCTTTGAAGCTATGGGGCTTGCCCAGGGTCCCTGAGCTGGTACATTTCTACATCCAGAACTTTTTTCACTATGTCTTCTCCAGGCTGTTAAAATTGGGACAGTTGCATTTTGTGTAAGACCTAATAGTGTTAGCCTTTAACTTTGGGACATGAAATCAGTGGTGTTGGTATGCAGGTAAAAAAAGGGCGTGGGGGTTCAGTGGCAACTGGAGTTAACAGCAGGTGTATGTTTGATGTTTGGGGTCCATGAGAAACGATTGCTGGCCAAGGATAAAATGGTTTCTCATCTTCTTTCCCCTTAGTCGGTACTTTTTGAGGAATTTTGTTTCTTATATTAGAATTTCCTTGAGTTAAAGGACCTTCTCAAGGCTGATTAGATCCCATTGTTTATGGCTGATACCACGGGTCTTGATAGCCTTGTTTTCACTGACTTGGCTGATATATAAAAGAGTTTCTTGGTTTCTCAGTGGTGTGATATATTTTCTGTTTGCCTTCAGATTACAATTATAATCTACCTGTCGATTCTGGGCCTGCTTCTTCTGTACATGGTATACCTTACACTTGTTGAGCCTATCTTGAAGAGGCGTCTCTTTGGACATTCCCAGTTGATACAGAGTGACGACGACGTTGGGGTAAGTTGGTAGTCGCCCTGAATAATCCGTGTTCCGCTTGGTGATCGCTGCCGAGTAATTGTGAACAAATGCATTCATGTCGTGCACTTAGTGTGGCATAACGTATTAGGGCTAAAAGAACCATCAAGCATTTATTAAACACTTATCTACAGCCCAGGAACTGTGCTGAGGACTGGGGCCTTAATTTGTGCGTTGTATCTAAAACTTCAGTTGTAATATGGTTTTTCCTGAGAAAGTTGTTCTATCCAAGGAGGTATTCTGCTTTGAATCTATCTCTTCTTGCTGCTTTTAAGATGAATGAACAAGTTCCAGACCTCTGCTCCCTTAGTGTCAGCTGAGTCAAGGGTGTATTTATCATCTCTTCTCATTTCTGCTGAAAAAGGTACCTGCAGAGAGGTGATGGGCTAGAATGCTAAGTGAGGGACACATTTTTGAACGTGACTAATATGAGAAGTTTTTTTGCTTGATTCTGCTCATTTATTAAAAGAGTTTTATGTTTCATTTTCCTTTTTTCAGGTTGGGGGGGGCAGTGTTGGAGGGATGAAAAGAAATGCTTGATAATTGGGAAGGAAATACCAACAATAAAAATTTTTTTTAAAAAGCAGACACCCGAGGCCTGTCTTTCCCCATCTTTCTTGCCTGTCCCCCACCCCCAATTCTAACTCTTCCGTTTGGTGTCACCTGCTCTTTTGGAAGACACTGAGAGGTTTTTGTGAAGTTGTTTATTGTGCCCTGAAGAGGGGTGCCTTTGTGACTCAAGAGGATCATGACTCCATGTTGCATTAGAGATGAGAGCTCTTGGAGTCTGCCTTTTGGTTTCAAAGTCATCACGAATGGCCATCGTTAATGCTGGAATGGGTCAGGAGGGGTTCTTATCTCCACTGTATTTGGCTTTTAGCTGGAATTCTGAATTGCATACTGCTAATCACTTCCTGCCTTAGCATCTCTGCTTCTAAAAGTTAAAAAATACTAAAAGTTCTGTATTTTTCATTGCCTTTCTAAAAAGAAAAATGACTTGGTGGTTAATTTTGTAGTAAGCTTTCTGTAGCTAACTAGGCTGGTAATCAACAGACACAGAGTGTGTTCCCAGGCTTGCACTCGAAGCCATTCCAGCTTGATAGAAGTCGAATTGCTTCTGTTGGCCTGGCTCCCAAGAACCCTAAGCTACTTCTGTACTTGATAAACCAGAAGAGTAGGATTTACATGGAGAATATAGCTATGAGACTTTTAAAAACAGCCTTATTTCTAAAACTCAACATTTCTATGTATGTATATGTATCATCTTTTAAAAGTCTTAATTTCAAAATATTTAGTTGACTCAAATTCAGGCTTTCATCTAAACGTTTTTTTTTTTTTAAGTTAGCAATATTAGACCAAGGTATAAGTCTTAATACTGAAGGTTGGAAAGCTCTGAGCAGGCGGTTAGTCTGTGTATTTACTATATCATATAACCATGACACATCATCAGTATTATCAAAGCATTACGTTAAAGCATGTTTTGTATTTATTGTAATTTTATCAGGTATAAAAAGAACAGGCTTATAAGAAGAGTGCATTTCTGTTTGTGTTCTACAGGCATCTATGGCTTTTAAGTAACCAGTTCAGTCTTGTTCTGATAGTTGGGGAAAGACTGGAAGGATTACCTGGTTTGTTTTGTTCTGTAGAATTTGTTCCTTAAGAAAATTTTCCCCTGTCTTGATAAGTTGTTAGGGTTAGAGGCTGAGAGGTCCTTTGCCTTTGACAGCAGGTACGTTCCCCTTCCTCTTACCTGTATTTATATTTAAACAAGTCCAAATAATAGTATTTTATATACAGAGTTTATTCTTCATATTACTGCTATGACTTTTAAGTATCTCTTTATCCATGAACACAGTTGTTGTGTTTGGCATAGAGACAACCCTAGTGGAAAGCCGGGAAGCCTGAGTTTAGTGTCTGGTCATTAACGTGCTCTGCAGTATGGAGCTAATTCACCTCTCTAGGATCTTAAGAGAAGAGGAACCATGTTCTGTTTATTGTTGTATTTCCTAGCACCTACCAGAAAGCTCTTCATGTGGTGTTAACAGTGAAGATAACTCAGGTTTACCCAGGGCTTTACAAGGCCCTTTCCTTACTCTCCTCTGAAACAGGGAGCACATGCATTTTATGGATGAGGAAACTGATGCTCAGGGTCACCCACCTGGTACTTCCCAGAGCCAGGAATGTACCTTGTATTCTTTTTATTGTACATGATAGAGCACTGTCTTAGGGAGTGAATTAAATCATAATTCAGTTTGTTTCCTAAGTTCCTGTGTCCTTTGTATTGGGAACACAAAGTCAAAAAAAGAGACTGCTCCCCTGAGAGAGCTTCCACTCTCTGGGAGGATAGGGGCAGGGAGAGAGTATGACCTTTAAAGAGAGAAGGTATGATCCAGTTGCTTCTATGGAAACAAACTGTTAGGGTGATGGTGCAACCCATAGGAAAAGAGTCATTGATGGCGTATCGTCGTCGTCATCACTACTGCTATTTACATAGTGTTTTAAGCTTTGCAGAGCTCTTTCCATAGAGTATCTCATTTTATTCTCCCAGTGAAACAGGTGCTGTTATCATCCTCATTTAATAGGAAACTGAAGCAGACTGAAGTGGAGTGATTTGTCCAGGGTCACACAGCTTCCTGAGGCAGGACTTGAACCTAGACTTTCCTAACTCCAGATCCAAAACTCTCTGCTGTGCAGCCTAGTCCCTTCATTTCCATAGGGCTTTATTTCACTGTTCATATGGTGGAGTTTGATTATAGTGTATTAATGATGGTATTTTCTACATTGAGGTAGCATTATATGAAAATATTCATAGAGTGAAGGAAGAGGATTATTAGGGTTCCCTAAGGGTCATCAGGAAGGAACTGTTGAAAATGCTAATATTTTTGACATTTTAAAAGAACATGCCGTGTTATTATTAAGATCTAGCGTCATATATATTTTATTGTACAGTTTTTTTCTCACTTCACTCATACTCAGGATATATATAGTAGTTGAGATTTTTCAGTTAGACTTAGAAGAATAGTTGTCTTCTCTGAAACCTAAAGTTCGGTTTAGGGAGAGGTATGACTTGTGATTTGGATTTTGTATCGGGGCTGAGCTCTTGAGAAAGGGATCCAGGAAAGGCCAAACACAAAGCAATCAATGACTAGTGAAGGCTTTTGTTATTTAGGCAGCTGTGTTTATGTTTTATTTTTAGAGCATTTAACACAATTATTTCCAGTGTAATGACTATAAACACCCTGTTGCGTTGGTTTACTTTAGCTTGTCCACTTAGAAACCTTGTATAGCACCTCAACCCTCAATTATCAGGCTAACATGAAGACTACTGGGTGTTTAGCAGTATCTTAGTATGTTCTGCAAGGAATCCCTGTATCCTGCATTCCTTTTGAAATTGAAGGTTTTTCTTGTAAAAATGACCACCTTCTGAAGTAGGAAGAGCTTTAAGATTTTTGCTGTTATAGAACTAGTTCACCTGGGTGGGAGAGTGTGGGAGAATAAAAAATAAACTCAGATAAGGTAACCAAATTATTTCAATATGGGCAAATACAAGTCTTGGCTGCTACCTGACCAACTCTGAAGAGGTTGAGATGTGGGTTAAGGCCCTCTCCTTATCACAGAACTGCTGTATAATAATAGACAAGCCATTGGATTTCTCTACTCCTTAGTTTTCACAATGGTAAAATGAGGGTGATGTTGATGTGAGCATGGACAGCTTTTTTCTCACCTCGCAATACGTGAGTGTCTTGACCTCTTTTCTAGACAGAAGTCTTTCTGTTGTTACTCCTGGGAAATAGGATCTCTCAGAGCTTCTGTTCAGTTGAGGGCCACCCTGCTACCATTACTAACCTCCTCCTTCTGGTATGAAAACGTTCTGGAGACCCTGGATTCTTAGTTGTGAGGGGGGAGTGTGTGTGTGTGTGTGTGTGTGTGTGCGTGTGTGTGTGTGTTAAACTGTTTGT
This sequence comes from Potorous gilbertii, assembly GCA_028658325.1. Taxonomy (NCBI): domain Eukaryota; kingdom Metazoa; phylum Chordata; class Mammalia; order Diprotodontia; family Potoroidae; genus Potorous; species Potorous gilbertii. The sequence continues at coordinate 239,536,494 of CM053772.1, read as the reverse complement.
AGCACAGACACGGTGTTGATTGAGAGTCTCCTGCGCTGCCTCGATCTATGAGTGTGCACAGCATGCAGTTCCCTTTGTTTGTGTGCTTGATTCCTCCTTTTCCCTTTTTTTCATTCCTGAACTTATAGGATCACCAGCCCTTTGCAAATGCCCACGATGTGCTAGCCCGATCCCGAAGCCGGGCTAATGTGCTCAACAAAGTGGAATATGCCCAGCAACGTTGGAAGCTTCAGGTTCAAGAGCAGAGGAAATCTGTGTTTGACCGGCACGTGGTCCTCAGTTAATCAGGAATCCAGTGCCAAGGTGACTGGAAGGAAAGAAGGAAGCTATGGGGAAAACTGCTCACATATTCCCAATTTTTTAAACCACTGCTGAGAGATTTCACCAAACTTGTTCAATGGGTCAAAACTGGAAGCAGAAAAAAAAAAGCTTTTTTTTTTTAATTTAAAAAATAAAAAGTGTTAACTGGAAAAATTTAAAAGCACATGTCTCAGAAGCCAAAAAGCCACAAATAGTTCTTTCTGGCTTTTCCTAATGAAGCTAAATCTACCTATGAATCATCTTGAGATCCTTTCTCTCTGGCAAACATTTCCTTCTATTCTTCTTCCTTAACTTAATCCTAATATGTTTTTCAAGACAACTTTAACACTCTTTGTGTTTAGGGGGAGGGAAACCCAGCTTTCACAAGACACTTTATTCCATGGACTTTTGTAAATAGATGTTTCCTATTGTATTTTTGTGCTTGGTCTCATTTTCAGTGGAGTCAGATTCTGCTGGAAATGCTGACTTGCTCAGTTGATTTTTAGCACTGACTATGTCCTAAGCAGATGATTGGCTCTTGGCAACCCTTGGTAAGTTGACTGTGAAATATTACTGACAGGAATGCAGATTTACTTCAGTACTGTGATGTAGATAAACCCTCCAGTCTAACGCAAGCATTCTGGTATGGAATGGCCCTTTGCTGGTTTTCTCAGTGACTGAACAAATGGTGCCTGCTGGTGTATGTGCTCCTTATCCTCTTCTCATGGCCTAGGGATAAGATTTAGAAACCAGGTGATAAAAGGAATTCATCTCTAAAGTTAAGCCTATCTGAATTGGTGGCTTTGTGTACATTCTTCAGCATTTCCAGTCATCCTGAGAGGTTGGCTGGGGGCTTTGTTGTGTGTGTCTCTGAACTGTAACTAAGGTCCTGGACTTTACCCTTGGAGAGCTGTAACAGTTATTGGATAACTGGCTCTTTACTTTCTACAGCCTCTTTGGAATGTAACAATAAAAATTAATTTTTGAAAAACCCACCAGTGTCCTTGGCATGTAATTTCCTTTCTTTCTCTGTTTCTAATTATTATTTTATATAAAACAGGGAAATTCAACTCAGTATAAAGAAAAACATTATTACAGTATGAACTATCCAAGAGTAGAAGCAGCTGCTTTGATACTGCGTAGATTTCGTCTCAATGAGAAAGTTCAAACCAACTCAGGAAGACTTTGTCATGAATGTTTTGGGCACTTTTGAATGGTCAGTGTGATCATGTATTGTCAAACAATATTAAATGTGAAATTATTTTAGACTATGGGTCATAAGAAGTGGGGTTTAAAATGATAACATAAAAACCCGTAATGCTCCCAAATATACAGTTTTAACTCAGTAAAGTCAACCATCCCTTTGATGAATTTAATGTTCCCAGTATATACCCTGTGGCTCAGAATTCCTCTGGATTGGCTCAGGTGCTAAGAACTGAATTTGGCTTGTTTAATATGCTCTACTAGGGGGTTTCAGTTCCTCGGCAAGCGTCAGGCTAGCAATAAGTACTTAAATGAAGAGCAGGTTTATTAAAAGGCATGCAAAGAACAGAAAATCTATTTTGTGTCCAACTTTGGTTAACAGAAGAATTATAAACCACCTTTTGATGAATGCCATTGTCTGCTTTTTCCTGACCCCTCTACCACTGCCCTGAAAATTTAATCACAATTTCCACAAAATTCAAGGAATGAACTAGTCAAGTCCCTGCCCCATGTACCAATCAGATTAGGTCTGTCCATGATCAGTTGACCTACCTCTTTCAAGTCGATGCTTTCTGTAGAGATTACTCTGGCATATACTCTTTACCCCAGCGTCCAACTGCTCCTGCCATCTCTCAGGCTTCCTTATGTATGTTCTCCTGGCAGCCACAGCCAAGCTGATTCTACCAAATCCCTGGAGGTCCCATGCTGTTTCATCTCGACTCTGTGCATATGATATCAATGGAAAATGGCCCCTTGGTTCTCCTAAGGACCTCTTGGGTCATCCCTTTAGCCTCAGGCCCACAGAAGAGCCGTTCAGTGCTTTTGGGCCTGTCCACTACAATGATTTCTAGTTTAATAAGTTCCAAGATTTTGGTTAGGGAGCCAGAATAGGATTTAACTAGGAGTACAGAGAACTAGGTTCTAGTCCAATCAATATAATCAAGTCATTTGACCTGTTTTCCTTTTCTGTAAAATGAGGGGTTTGGCTTAGACCAGGGGTGGGGAACCTGCAGCCTCAAGGACACATATGGCCTTCTAGATCCTTGGATACAGATTTTGACTGAGTCCAAATTTTATAGAACAAATACTTTTATTTAGGGGATTTGTTCTGTGAAGTTTGGATTCAGCCAAAGAGCCACACTTGAGGATCTAGAAGGCAACATGTGGCCTTGAGGCTGCAGGTTGCCCAGCCCTGGATTAGACAGTCTCTAAGGATCCCTTCTGGTTTGAAGGTTTATGATTTTCACAACTCTAAAAATACTTTTTTTAAATCCAGATTAAAAATATTTTATTTTAAAAACAAAAAGTTTATGGGGACTGCTCGTGAAGAATACCAGATTCTGAAGAGTAACTTGATTGTTTTTGACTGCCATTGTTTGAAATGGAAAGCCAATGTTTTTTCAAGTAAATCTTTATTTTTAGTCATGCTATTTGTTGTCATATCTTCATAGTGGGTGGAAAAAGGCTGAACAAGACCTGCATGAGTCTGTTTAACCATAAACTGCTTTGCATATTGTCACCAATAGTCTATAAATCTGACAGGTCCCACTTGACTGAACATAGAACATTTTGGCCACAAAACCCAGGTAAGAGCTCTTTTTCAAAGATCACTTCAGTATCAGTATTGTAAGAACTTGGTTCAGAAAGAATTCCTAGGCAAAATACATGTCACTTGAATTTTGCCTTGGGTCCTAGTACATGATGACTTTTAATTTTAGTGATTATTACAGTATTGAATATTGCCCATTTGACAGAGCTGGAACTGGTAACACTGAAAGCTCCCAAGTTTACTGTAATCTCTAGCACTTCTGTAGTGTTGTAGCATTTGTTTCTCTGCTGGTTTGTATTGTCTGACAAAATGTATTTAAATTAGAAGTTTAGTTATTTAGGTTACAGCAAGGAATCTCCTGCGTTTTTATAATCACTTATTAATCCTCATAGCTTTCCTAGGAAAGGAATCAGTAGCCAGTTTTATCTCTTCTTGATCTCTTTTCCAGACTGAGAGACTAAGACAGACTTACCAGAGATCCTTAGTTTTTGTCCATGGAACAGCCCATGATACTTGAGTTTGGCTTAGACTTCTCCATTGATACTTGTTTCTGATTCTTATTTCCTGCTACAGGTTCTCCTCCAAACACGATCAATTTCTCTGTAATTCTCTTTCTTTGAATATTGTTGTCTGGGAGAATGCAGTTACCTAGAACAATGAATTGCTATTGAAAATACTTGACTGCAGGGAGCTTCTTTGTGGGCAACAACTGGGCTATTTTTCCTTAATACATTTTCAGTTTCTCCTAGTGTCCTTCTTGAGTTATTTCTCAAAGAATTGTTTTCTCTTATTACAACCAATTCTTATTTACCTATCACACAGATTTCATCTGGATCAAATTTTAAAGAGGATTCTATTAGTTTTCTATAAGGGTAAAGCTGTTTTCCCAAATTAAATACTTTAATAATGAGTAGGAAATGTTAGGATTGTTTGTTTTTTTTAATTTTCACTTCAGTAACCTTTCTTAGGCTTTGGTTTGAGACACAGGTCAGAATTTTTAGACTAGTTTTATGGTTGCTTATCTGCTTTCCAAAACAGAATTCAACAACAAAGTATTTTCAGGATAATTCTAGCCTTTTCTTTTACCTCTTAGAGTATACTTGTAATCCAATGACTCCTGCTGGAGTTGTTTATGACCTGGATGACCTTGGGCAGATCACTCATACTTCTCTGAGTCTCAGTTTCCTCATCTGTAAAATGAACACGGCTAGGTTAGAAGAGCTGAGATAGCTTTGAACTCTAAATATATAACTGAATCCTTCTCTAATGTGAAGAATAGGTAGTGACTAATTGCCCTTTTTTTTTTTGACCCTAGGCAAATTATTTTACTTCTCTGAGACAGCTTCTCCACCTGCGAGATGGACATGACTCTCGGTGGTTGTGGGGAAGTCATTTTGTAAACCTTTCTAAAGCTCCATGTAAGTGGGAACTGTTTATCCAGAACTTCCATCTTGGCAGTTTTCTGACCCCTTAATCCAGAAACCTTCTCCCCTTTCTTGAGCGCCTTCTACTCCCACACCCTTCTTTCCCTCCATGGCTACCTTCTAGTCTTCCAAAAGGAAAGTTGTTTTCTTTAGGGAGTGGGAGGAGCGACACTAGAGTTCATCCCTAGTTATGTGGTCTTAGATTCTTTGACCTTTAGTGTTGTGTTGTGCTTTACCTGGGCTTGTGTATGATGAAATAACCCTTGGGATTAAGAAGAGCCCTTTCCCAGCATTTATATAATTTCAAGTTTCTGTTTACCTTCCAGCCTTACTTCTCCTTCTTCTTTATCCATTACTCAGCGTTCCTGCCAAACTGGTAGCCTAGCTGCTTCTCCAAGTTGGCATTTCTTCCGCTGTCTTGATCATCCTCCTCAGCTCCACCTTGTGGCATCCTCAGCTCAGGTGCCATCTTCTGCAGGAAGCCTTCCTTGATTCCCCAGTTGTTAGCAACGCTGCTCACTCACTCCTCAGAGGATACCATATTTATCTGTCTGAATGTCCCGTCCCATCAGTAGTCAGAGACTTTTTCCATTTTTCCTTTGCATCCTCAGCCTCCAGCATACCTGATGGGCAAGTCAGTGTGTATTGATTTGAATTACTCCTCCGCTTCTGACTGGTCCTTCCTTTTCTTTTTCTTTGACAGTTTCCTTATTAAATATAACCTGTCCCTATTTAAGAGGCCATATTAGGTATACTTAAGTTAGGCATTTCCAAGGAATCAGAGCACAGTGTCTCCTACTTTAATTATAGTGATTAATTCATTCATCAAGCATGTATTAATCTGCCATATGCCAGATACCATGGGAGGCATTAGGCATACAAAGATAAAAATGAAACAGTCCCCTGCCTCAAGGAGCTTTGGGAGATAAAATAGACACAGAAAAGTAAATACAAGCAGTGTGTGAGTATGTGTGTATGTGTGTGTGTTCTAGATTTGTGATTTGATGGGGTTGGAAATCCCCTACACCAATACACCTCTGCAGCTGCTCAGCAACTTATAGATGTATACAGCTGCTTGCCACAGAAAACCTAAGCCACTTTCACAGAGTCAGCCAGCCAGTCAGAACTTGAACTCAAATTTTCTGATTCCAGGGCTGGCTCTCTGTGCACCATATGACACTTCCCTTAAAAATCTAAACTATATACGAAGTAAATACAAAATATCTTCTGAAGGTGGGGTTGGGGGAGTGGGCTTCCTGTTGGAGGTGCCATTAGAGCTTAGCCTAGAAAACAACTAGGGCTTCTCGAAGGGGAGGGAGTACATTCCAGGAATAGGGGGCAGCCCATGTAGAGGCTGAACGCAAGCTTCTCCTAGCTCTTCTGTTCAGATGCTGGACTGTCAAGAACTGGAGAACTGACTGGAAGCTGTGATCCTTTTCTCCTGCAGGTTTGTTTTATAGATTCACAAGGAAGTATCTATGTTGTCTTTCATTCCTATTTTTCTAACAAAGTGCATGACTTTGCTAACTAGTGATCTTTAAAAAAAATAATTTGTCATGTACCCAACTTTAAACAGAAAACCTTATTAACTGTACAAGTATATAGCTATTCTTCCTTTTGAGTCATTTTCATTCTTTTTCTGTCCAATCATATTCATACTTATTTCTCTAGTTTTCTTTTTAAGAAGCAGCGTAGTGTAGTCAATAAAGAACTGGCCTCAGAGTCAAGGAGTCCTAGGTTCAAGTCCCTGTCTTTGGCAGATACTGAATATGTGACTGAACAAGTCACTCAACATCCAGTTCCTGATTCTCCTGCAGAGAAAGGACTCCTCTGTGTCTGCAGAGAAGTCTTCATTTCGTGTTTCCTACACAAATCAAAATTGCAGGACTGGTAAAAAAAAATACACCTTTCTCATTTCATATAATTAAGGTAAGTCTAGTTTTGGCTCTGCTTTCTTTGCTTTATATCACCTCACCTAAGCTTTTCCAAAATGTCTTTTTTTCCTCATATATATCATTTTAATGGCCCTGTATGTCACTGCACCAATATTAAATAGTTTATTTGATATTTAATGAACTTTTACAGCAAATGTACTCATGGTAGACGTTTTTGATGCCTTATTTGAACATTAGAGAAAGTAAAAACATTTTCCCATGGAAAGCTCTTGGCAGAGAAGTAGTCATAGTGCAGCATCTGTTGAGTTGTATAAAACAGTTTAGGTTGGGAAGATGAAGCTGGATAGCAGTATATGTGAAAAAAGAGATGGGTTATTTAGAATAATATAGAACATGGATAGCTGGGTATAGTGCATAGAGCATCAGCTTTCGGTTCCAGTTTGGCCTTTGACATATGTGTGCTGTGTGAACACAGATGAGTCTCCTGCCATTTTGGTGCCTTAGCAACTCTCTAAGAATTTAAGTTACAGATGAAAAGTAACATGGATGTGTCAAGACCAAGTGAATAATGAGTGGTTTCCAGCCTTTGGACAAAGTTAGACTTGATGTAAGGACAAATTTCCCTGTAATTAAAATGATGAGTGGAGGTGATAGGTTCTGGAGGCTCCCGAGTTTGGATGCAGAGAACATACTCAGTTCATGTGGAACCAGAAAGGCCTTTAAAGCTTTGTCCAATTCTGCAATTTTACATACTGGCAGAGAGTCATGGCAATATACAGTAATCTGATGGTAACAGAGTCATTCAGAAGGAAGTAACATGCCAAACCACTTCTCCGAGACAGAATACTTGTGCCTGTGTGATTAATGAGGAGAGAACTAAACATAGGTATACTTCAGTTTATCCAACAGCTTGTATGTCAGGTTATATATAAGTAGCATTTTTGTAAATCAATATTTATAAAAATCCTATGGTAATTTTTTGTAAACTAAATATCTACCTCCTAATTTCTTAGTTTGATTTCTAATTTTTCACTTACCAGAATTACATCAATCACACTACTGTGCTTATAGATTTTGTGGAGTTTTGAACTGCTTCTTTATTTTTCTGACAGATGTCCTACACCATCTAGTTTTCAATGAAGCAGTACTGAGCAGCCCACATAAAGACATGCCTTAAGAAGACAAATCTTTTGGGTGACCTCAGAAGTACCAAAGTGCAGTGGAAGGAACCCAGGACTACTCAGAAGACTTCTGTTAAGTGGGTTATGGTTATTGTCATATGTTATTTATGTTGACATTTTGTTGGATGAATTAATACATTTTTGTTTGTACTTCCAGGTTACAAAGAGAATATGGATAACAAAAATTACTGTAATCTGACAGACAGATTGCCCCCTTTTAGTGACTCTCCCCATATGCAGCTGACTCGGTCCTTCTATCTGGACCCTGTTGTCACTTTCCATCTCTATCCAGAAGCCCCCACCCCATCCCCTTATTCTGAAGACCTACCAGTGCTTCCATTTACAACTGACCAGTTGATTGTGGAAAACTTTGGAGATCCTTGTTCCTTCCCTTTTCAAATGCCATATCCCTCTTACGGAAGATGTGAATACTCCTATGGTCCGGCATTCATCAGAAAAAGAAATGAAAGGGAAAGGCAGAGAGTCAAGTGTGTCAATGAAGGCTATGCCCAGCTTCGTCATCACCTGCCTGAGGAATACTTGGAGAAGAGACTTAGTAAAGTTGAAACCCTCCGAGCTGCCATCAAGTACATTAATTACCTGCAGTCCCTTCTTTGCAGAGATGAAGTCGAAGGCAAGAATAAGCCAGGGAAAGGTCAGGTTGTTGTGGCAACTACCAGTCACCAGATGGACCCCATTTTTAAAATTGTGTAAGTAGGGCCAAGGTCCAAAGAAGGAGCTCCATAAGGGTACATACAGTGTTTACAGAATCATACCATATCTCTTACCAAACTTTATAGTTTTGTTGTTAAAGTCCTATCACCAGAAGCAACCTTAAAGATGCAATCATATTTCTCTGAATTCTACTCTATATAGGATGCCTGGTAAGGGGTCTTCCAGCCTTTGCTTTTCTCAGTTCTATGAATGTCAATTGAGCCAGTGTTTATATCCTCTGAGCCAACCGGGCATTGGGTAGTGGTTAGCTCTGTACAGCATATTTGAAAATTTGCCTTGAATACTACCATGGGCCATTGAGTCGGAGCTTTGAATATATTGGTTTCTGGAATTTTAGGAAGGCAGCAGTTGGTACTTGTGCCTTTCAGGCATCTGATTTCTCAACTTATATATGTTTCTATCCACTTGTAGCTTCCCATTGGTTATTAATTCACAGATTTTTTTTAAAATGTGGAAGGAGGGCATATTAATTCATTTATAATTAATTCATTTAATTCATTTATTTTAATTCAAACTATGTGAGGACACAGTTTTGGGAAATGAAGGAGATACAAAGTTTGGATGAGATGTAGTTTTTCTAATTCCACCTGTCTTCCTGAAGCTTCCCCCTAGGGGAAGGATATATATACATATATATCCATAATTATGACACAAATAATACAAGCTAAGTGCATTAGGGAGGTGAACACAAAGTGTTATGTGATATTCCAAGGGTAGGAAGGGTTGTTGCACAGTGGGGAGAATCTAAGAAGGATTCTCAGAGAAGAAGACATTTAATTTGGGGTTTAGAGCCTGGTTAGGAATTTGACAAATGAAATAGTACATTTCCCAATAATCTTGTGAGATCCAAGAGGGGAAATACCTCAGGAATATGAACCAATGACCACAATGGCCCAGGGCCAAGAATAGCCCAGTTAGTCTGGAGCAGAAAGTTCATAGCAAGAAGTAGTATGAGATGAAGCTCGGAAGGTAGGGTGGCCTCAGCGTCAGGTCACTTCAACAAATGTTAACTTTCTGCCTTGTTAGGCACTGTGTTAGGTGCTGGGCATGCAGAGACAAAAATGGAAAACAATCCTTGTCCTCAAGGAGATTATTTTTTACTGGGACTATAACATATTAAACAGAAAAATAAATATGAGATAATTTGAGGAGGATCCCAAACAGCTAGGAAGATCAGGAAAGGTTTCATGTAGGATGTGGTTCCTGAGGAAGCCAAGAATTCTAAGAAGTACAAATGAGTCTTGAATGCCAAGTAAAGAAAAGAGTTGGGCTTCTTTTATCCTATAGGCAATGGAGAGCCTGCCACTGAAGATTTTGAGGATGGACATGACCATATGTATCCATAAGATTCTTCCACCAATGAGGAAAAGAAAAAGAACTGTTAGAAAGCCATGGTCATAATTCAGGCAGTTTGTAACAAGGACCTATACTAGGTGGAAGCAATGGGAATAAAGCAGAGAGGACAAATGGTGGAGACATTGCAGTGGTAGAATCTACAGGATGTTGTCCTCACCTTGTGTTTTCAGGAGTTTGATCAGTCCAATTGTCATATACTTTAAGGATATTCTATACTAACCAACCAAAATGAACCTACTTTTGATTTTTTTTTAGTGTTTCTTATATGTAGACAGCTTTATAAATCTGTAGTTCTTATCACTTATCACTATAAGAAATATGAACCTTATAAACCCCTATCCTAAAAGAACCCAAAAAACTAGCTGAGGGGGAAAGGTGACTTGGTGGATAAAGTTAGAGTAATTTAGAAGATTCTGCTGCATTATAAAAATAATAAAAACACAATAATGTAAACACAACAGATCTAAAATCAACCTTCTCATAGCCTCCCATAACAGATTCCTTCTCCCGGCTTCTTTTTCAGTTTGTGATACCATTGATTCCATATTATTTCCCAGTTATTTCTCCCTCTGGGCTTTTTTTTTTAGCATTGTTTTATGTCAAAAGCTTTGCAATGTATTGTATTCATGTCTTGATTATTTGGTGAAAAGAGTATTCTACTGGTGGGGGCTCATCCCATGATTTACATAATTGATTACCACCACCAGCACCACCACCACCCCGCATAATCCACACTGAACATGGGACTCTTGAGCCATAGTTTTCATGGAAGACTTCAGAGGACATTTGTTAACATACACCTAAACCCACTGAACACAGACATTTTGTTCCACTTGATTTAGAACTAGGTTATCTTTGGTTATGTTTGCTAACTATTTCTTAAGTGGTAGTCTTGCTTTCCCAACTTTTTAAACTGAAAGCAGAGATTATGCCTTCTTTCTCATGGATTACTGAAGATGTTTTCACAGTACTGGACACAAGACAGGCCTTCAATCACTATAATGTAAGAAAATGTTTTCTCAGGATGTGATTTTTTTTCACATAGTAATAAGCAAAATTATTCTTTCCCCCTTCCAACTGTATGATTGAATAAATTTTTTTAATTGATGCTTTTGTTTTTTTCTTTTTTGATAACCATCTAAAGCCTTCTCTGTTCAGTGACTGACCAATAAAGTCATCTTGTATGTAAGAGTATGCAACATTGACTAGTTGTAAACTCTATGGTGTGGGTTTTTCCCACAATTCATCTGCTCTCCCAATTCACACGTCATTTCCCTGCCCTTAAATCCTCTCTCATCAAACCTTCACTGCACCGTACCTGTCCCCTCCTACATAGGTCCCAACTTTCTAACCCATAATAATAACACTAAATACAGGCTACATGTCTGTGACTCTTTATGGTTTTGTAATTGAATAAGACCCTTCTCTATAGCATTCCTTCCAGTGAACTGGAACGCACAACCCCTGAGCCAAGCCACTTTGGGACAACTTTAAGGGATAGAAAGATCTTCTTTTTATCAGGCCTAAATCTGTATCTTATCTTCTACCCCATGTTCTAGCACTGCTCTCTCAAGATAGGCAGAATAGTTCCAATTACTTTTCCATTTGACATGATTATTTTTTAAAATAGTTTTTTTTATCATTTGTTTTTATATTACCTGTATCCTTTCCTCCCTTTGAGAGTCATCCCTTGTAACAAAGAATTTTTTTTAATGGAAGAAAAATAATTCTGCAAAATGGATCAATATATTTTTACAAATCTGACTATATGCATTGTATCACGCCTGTGGACCTCCTACCTCTTCAAAGGAGTAAGAGGAATTATCTTATTGGATTTCTTTCTTGAGACCCAACTTTGTTTTTGTAGTTTTGATTGTCTTGTAGTGGTTCTTTCCATTTACATTGTTGTCATTATGTATTGTTTTTCTGGTTCTGCTTATTTTATTTGAGTATTTCCCTGCTTCTCTGTATTCACATTTGTCACTTCTTACAGCACAGTAATATTCTATTACATTCATGCATCACAGTGTTTTTAACCACTCACTAACTGATGAGCACTTACTTTATTTCCAGTCTTTACTACCATGAAAGATTCTACTATAAATAGTTGGTGTATATGGGGATTTTCATTTGACAGACTGTCAAATACTTAAAAAAAAATTGTATTCTTCCTAAGTCTATTCTCCAGACCTAACATCCCCAGGGCCTCTTCAAATGATTCTCAGATTACATATATTCTAGTTCCTTCACTATCCTGATAACCCTCTTCTTGACACAATCTGATTTAATGTCCTAAAACTCAATGTAGTATTCCACCTATAATCTCATTTGGGAAAGGTGGGGGAGAAAGATGTTTATCTCTGGTGTGTTTAACCCAGTGGACACACCTATTTTCCTTATAGGAGTTCTTCTGTCTTGTAGACCAACATACCACAACTCCTCTTGTTACTGTGTTTTTCAGCAACAGACAAGAAGAGAACCCAGGCCATCCATAGTAACAGGAAGCCAACACTTGGGCTTGGCTCAGAGTTTCGTCTCTAATGGGGTTAAGAGTCAGTCAGTAGTGGGGGATACAGGTGATAACTCTTGGAGAAGGATGTAAGATTAGTCTCTCCCTTTAAAACTGTGGGGGAAATCATCTCTCTAGGTCCTCAAGTAAAGTAGAAGAGAGAGATAAGCCTTGGGTATATCTATGGGAGCTCAGCATTGAGTAGGAGAAAGAGCAATGATTTGGTGTCAGAGGATCTGGGTTCAGATCCTATATTTGCCACTTGATATCTGTATTGGTGCTGGGCTTGGAGTCAGGAAGACCTGCGTTCAAATTTGGCCTCATATGCTAGCTCTGTGATCCTGGGCATGTCCCTTAACCTCTGCCCAATTTCCTCATCTGTTAAATGAGCTGGAGAAGGAAATGGCAAACCATTCCAGTATCTTTGCAGGGAAACCCATGGACAGTATCAGCAAGATAATTGTGTAGGGAGAGTCTGAACGACTGAGCAATACCCACTTGTTTAGGGCTTGGGCTAAGTCACCTCTGGGGTCCCCTCCAGCTCTAAAAGTATTATCCGTCTGTCCTCTGTGGAATGACAGAGAAACCTTCACCAGGCACCTTTATTGCTTCTATTTACCTTCTCTCTTCGGCTCTTCCCGGGGATGGGCGTCTTGCGGGTCCCATTCTTTCTGCAGAAGCCTGCCTATTCAGGTGGTTGAAGTTTCAAGTTAGCACATGCTCAGAGGGCCTCCAGGATGAGCGTTCCAGCTGGTCAAATCTCCATGACAACCTGCCTAGCAACCAAATGCATTAAAGTCAACGTTGGCAGGGGGTCACCAGGAGCTGAAGGGAGCTGCGCAGAGGCAAGGTAGGATGTTGCTGCTGCTAAGTTCAGGGGAACCCCAGACTCCTCAAGGTCAGACCAGAGCCTTCTCCCCAGCTGGGACAGGAGACAAAGGTCCTTTGAGGGTCAGGTCAAAAAAAGTCCAGGCCCTGGGAGCAAATTCAGAATTGGGGAGGGGACACATAGAGGGTCGGGGGTTGGGGAGGTGCAACTGGCATTGTTTCCTGAGCCAGGGGACAGGAGTTAAACAGTGGATGGAGTTAAAGGTCCCTGTGACACTAGGGATAGAAAATTAGAGCTCTATTTGGAGGCAGATCACAATGTCCCAAGTGTATGGGGTCCCAAGGCTAAGTGAAGTCCCAGTTGAAGGCAGTCATTGCTGGGGAACCCCGCTGGTGAAGAGAGAGTAGGCATATGTTGCCGATATGGGGGTAGGGAGCAGCTATTTCTTTCCCAAGCTGGTCCCCACCCCTTCAGATGCCTGGTGGTCCTCTGCTAGAGCCCTACTGCAGGTACCCTGGGGAAGAATCTAATTCCTTTCAACTTTGATACTTGGGACAATATTCTTTGCCTTATGTTGGTTATGACTCAGAAATAGCTTTGGGGGTCAGTTTCAATATAGGGCTAGGGTCAGAGCTCAGTCTCAGGCTGGAGACAGTGTTAAGCTTCAGACTGGGATTCTAATGTTAAGATTCATTTTGGGACATAATTTGCTGTTGGAGCCCTGTCTATGGTGTGGTCAGGTGGTCATAGGATCATAGATCTGGAGATGAAAAGGGCCTGAGAGGTCATTCTAGTCCAAACCCCTCACAAAGGTCCACCCAGAGAAGATAAGTGACTTTTTTTGTTTTTGCAAGTGACTTTTTCTAGAAGCCACAGGTAGTGAGGAGTAGATTCAAATCTAGCTAGGTCTTTGACTCCCAAGTTCAGCCTCTTTCTCATTGCACTGGGCTGCCTTTCCATCTGAGGTCAGGTTTATGAATGAATGAGTCAGAGTTTAAGAACTGAAGAAAATGTAGTCTGCCCTTGGAATGGAGATACTTCTCACTAGAGTCTCCGTAGGTCTCTTAAGGAAGAGTTGGCCACACTCTGAGGTTGCAGTCAGGAAAGAGAATTTTCAGCAATAGGGGAATTCAGTGGGGCTTTATGTACCAAAGAAGCAACCAAAATCATGTTCTCTAACTTCTAATACCTCTAAGTAGGTCGATACATTGAATACTTGCATAGATAGAGGGCTGGATTTGGAATCGAAAAGATCTGGGTTTGGATGCTGTCCCAGATACTTACCGTGTGACTGAACAAATCGCTTAACCTCTCTCAGCTCCAGTTTCTCGTCTGTAAAATGGAACCAGTAAAAGCACTTAACCTCCCAAGGTTATTGTGAAGAACAAGAGGCAATGATGTAAAGCATTTTGCCGGCTTTAAAGCCCTGCACCAGTGTTAGCCATTATTATATTTTTAAGTTGGCCTTAGAGCTAGAGTTTGTGTCAGTGAGCCAGACAGAGTTGAGGCAGTTGTCCCTCTCTTCTGGGCCTCAGGAATAGCAAGTTGTTGTCATGATGTTGTCCTCAGAGTAGGTTAGAGCTTTAATTTCAGTTGGTAATAGAAGTACCTGCCATCAGGGATTCATTGCTGGTGATTGCTCCTAGGCAGTGTCCTTGAAGGTCATGGAATCCTTAGCAGGGCCCTGGATGCCTTCACTCAAGTACTGCAGTGTGACCACAGCCCAGAAGAGTCCCTGCTGCGTCAATGCCTCTGCTCAGTGGAACACCCCATCAATCTGTCCTCTTGTGCTCCAGGTTCCATGTTTTATCAGACATCCCTCCACTGCAAGGTACCGTCCTCTCTAGGCAATGGTAGGAGTCTTTGCTCCCAGCAGAGGGTTGCCTATGATAAAAAGCACACTTAAATAGAGCACTTCACAGTTCACAAAGTGCTTTCCTACACAACAAACCTTTGGGAGAGATGATACAATTCCTATTGTTATCTCAATTTTACAAAGAGCAAACAGGTCTAGACACATGAGCTGACTTGTCCAAGGGAATAAATACAGCAAGGCTATCGGAGCTTGCCCTTGAACTGTGGTGATCTCTCCATTTCCAGGGAGGTTAAAAAGTGGCTTTTCAGATTGAATATTGGTTCTTAGTGTCCTGAATCAAGGTGCCTAGATCTTAGGACCTAAATGGTGCCATAGAGTGCTGGGCCTAGATTCAGAAAGTCTCTTCTTCCTGAGTTCAAATCTGACCTCAGACATTTCCAGTGTGACCCTGGGTAAGTCACTCAATCCCCTTTTACTTTTCTCATCTGTAAAATATTCTGGAGAAAGAAATGGTAAACCATTCCAGTATCTGTCAAGAAAACCCCAAATGGAATCCAGAGTTGGACATGATATCCCCAACTGTCTCTCTCTCCCTCCAAGGAGTCCCTAGGATCATAATTCTTTTCTCTTTGTTTTAGTTTATCAGTTTACTATAATGTGAGGGAAGTTTGAAATACTTGTCTCAGTTTGCACAGTTTCACATACAGATCAGGCTTTTATGGTTTGTGACTCCACTTCCTAGTTCATCCTCCCAACCACTATGCAGGTCAAGACCAATATTTTTCTCAGCTCTTTGAGTTACTTAAGAAGCAAGGTTCTTTCTCTCTGAGACCCTAAGACTGTCCCTCAGCTATAGATTGAATGGCTCACTTCAGTGCTACATGAATTCCAGCGCAGAGACTTCTTTGACCTATGACTGCAAAATTTTCCTTAACTAGCTTATAATTTTCCTGTACTAACACATTACTGGTCAGCTCCTGAAGCTATCCATCCTCTAAAGCATTATTAAACTTTCTGAATGCATCTTTTCCTCTAAAGAAAACTCTAACATTCCTTCATAATTACACTGTGTCAACACCATCATTCATTAAATCCTCCTCTTTCATATTGGATCCACATACCACAATTGAAAGAATTGCCTTTCCCCAACACTTGCTCTCTGACCTTCTACTTCCTCTTGGTGCTAAATCTTAATGTGTCTAAATCCCAGTAACACTTTATTAGTCACACCTAAATCAGACTGACACCACTTTCAATAGGATTTTTTCACATGGGTGTTGACATGGGATCACTCCTGTATATTTGTGTATGCAGACATCTACATATATGTCATTTCTGTGACTTTATTCTTGCAGTATATTCTTGGCATATCTGGAGACTGATTTTTCTTTTCTCCTAGGTGTGCCTGGACTTGGCCAGATCTACACGGAACTGACCTACAAGGGAAGGGGCCAGCCCTACTGGAGGGACAAGAGGATGGTGACTCACCAGTTCTTGCCAGGAGGGTATCAGATGGCTTTTACTACAGGGCTTGGATAAAGCAAACACCAGAGGCAAGTCTCTATCCCCTCTCAAGGCCTCTTCAGAGCTTCCATTTAGCTGCACACAGAAAATAGTGACGAAATGGGCTAGAATGGCAATAAGTGCTGTATTTGCTCAGCTATTGGTGGAAGCTGGCTATCTCCAAGATTTAAGAATGAAGATGTTAGTGGTTATATCTTGTACTTGGAATATTGGTCATGAAAAGTACACTACTCAGAAACAGGTGGTGGTGGGCCTATCCCATGGAAAGAGGAACTCATAGTAATGCTGTAATGCACACAAATGCATAGGGCCTTATATTCATTTTCTTCTTTAATCAGATTAACTTGGTAAGGTAACAGAGAGAGAGGGTGGGGGCATGCCCATTTTATAGATTAGGAAATGGAGGCTCACAAAGGGAAAAATAACTTACCTAAGACCACACAGCTAGTGAATTACTGAGGGCAGGATTCAGACCCAACACTTCACATTCCTAGTTCACAATCCTTTCCACTCTACTATAAATACACAAACACTCATAGAAACAAATTCTATCACAAGGAGCTCTACATGAACATGAGGAATGCTGGTGTTTTTTTTTCAAGATCAAATTCTGAATATCAGTTTAGACTAATAAGAATAAACTTGTTCCAAAATAAAAAAAATAGTTTGAATTAGAAATTATTTTAAGATATTATATAGTTTTATTATTGTCTAAAAATGAATATATAGCAGTAATTAAAATGCTAATGAAACAGCGTCAGATCTTCTCATCATTCGTCCCCTTTTTAAACTAGCACAAGGCCTTTTACATTTTTTACACATTTTATATTTTGTTTTAACAAAACCCAGTATCAAGTTACAAATGGATCACAAAATATGCCCCCCGAGCAGGTAAGTAAAAAAGCACAAGAGTAATTGTTGACCCAGCACTCACACACTTCTTTAATTTACCGTTTGATAAAGCATGCAGTCTTCCGTTTTTAAAGGTTTAACAAGGAAGGACCAGCAATATCCTTTGTATATCATTTGTGTTTTGTAGACATTTCATGGGGGAATATTGTGTGTTTGGATTGGCTCTCTTCACTCTGCATCATTGCATACAAGACTTCCCATATTTCTTTGACTTTTTGACATTTGTCATTTTTTAGAACGAAATAAGGTTCCATTACCACTAAATTACCATTCACCATTCACCAGCACATCATTTGTTTACAACATTTTGCTATTGAAAATAAATTCAGAGATCATCTAGGCAACCCCTTCATTTTATGTATGAGGAAATCAACATCCAGTGATATAAGTAACTGGCTTACATTTACACACAGGAGGGTCAGAGTTGAGCCCAGGTGGTCCTCCAACACTTTTTCCACATAACCACTCATATTGAAATATCATTTTCTGCTTTCTAAAGCTTTCTTCATATGAGGTAGGCAATTCTACCTGAGTTGTCCCCATTTTATAGATAGTAAAACTGAGACACAGAAAAATAGTGACTTGTTCATGTTAGAACCCAAATTTGAGCTGGTGCCAAGTGACCTGAGTCCCTGTGACCCAGAAGTACTTACTGTGTGCCCAGGCATGTCTTAGGCATGTGTCTATGGGAGATGAGGTGTGCAGATAGCCCCATGCAAGGGCAAGAATGGCTTGTGTGTGTTGAGGGAAGAGGTAGGAGACACTGTAAATGCTACTGGTAGTCCTGAATTACAGGCTGGAGAAGAGAACAAAGAAGCTAGAGAGAAGAGGAAGAGGAGAGACAGTGAAAAGAAAGGGGCATATCTAGAGGACCACCCACAAATACATGGTCCTGAGGTTGTTTCTTATGCTAAGTTAGATAAGTTGTGGACAGTACAGGAAGATTTCTGCATGCCCACCCTGGAAGCAGAGTCCTGGTCCTGGGCTCCTGGTCCTGGGGGATCCCTAATACCATTTCTCATTTTGCTTTATTTCTCAGCAGCTAGAGAGGCAAGGCAAACTCCTTGTGGAGTTTGAGACCCATGATTCCATAGGACCAAAGTCCCCAGGCCCACTACAGAGCACAGCTCCAGAGGATGTCATCCAGCTCTCACGGGCCCTAGAGCACTCCCTACTGCCTGGAGACAAGGTTCTGGCACCCTGGGAAGCAAAGCAGGAGAGATATGAGCCAGGCACCGTGGTGCAAGGCCTGGAGACGAGAGACCCTGAGAGAGGTAAGGGCAGCAGCCTCCCTCCTATCACTGAGACAATAATGAGAAGGAGCAGAGCAGGGTGACTTGGCCCAAAGAGAGCAAAGAAACAAGCATGTGCACATATATATGTACATTCACGTATATATGTATGTGTATGTATATACATGTGCACACGTATACATAAACATATACTACATACATACACATATATACACAGATATGCTCTCAGGGAGATCCCTGCCTATCACCTTTAGTGTCTATGATATAGACCATCATTTGGTACTAAAATGTATAAAAGTATATATTTTTATCTTTCATGTTATGTAGATAAGCTAGGCTTTGCCTTGATATAATTATATTGGTGTCACTCAAGAATTATGGCAGACATCCTGCATATCAAATAGCCTTAGCCTTTACAATTCAGGGTAGTAGGACAGTATGGGTCTTGTTCCTTTGGTAAGATACATTATGGTTTTGAAGTTTTAAAAGGGATATGTCCAGACCATCCACCTGTCTAGTAAATATGGAAATGTATAAGTTACAGAAATAGCAACAGAATGTCCTAGGTCTGGAAAGGGAGTGCCATGCCTTGTGGGAAAATTGTTGGGTAGGGAACATGAATTGGGATAATACCTCTGGGAATTGTGAGCCACTACCCTCCCTCCATTGGGAATGAAATATATAATACAATTAATATAATATAATAGCCTGTACTTTTTTTTTTCCTGAGCAGCTTCAGAGGATAAAGAAATCACTGTCTGCTTTTGGAATGGCAGGATGGTCAAAGTGCCCTTGGGGGTAGCCATATGGATACCCCCAGCCTGTTGGGAGAAGACTGTGGAGATGTTGCACAAGCCATTAACTAGCAGTTGGTCAAAGTATGGAGAGCATCTTCGCACCATCCCCTGGACTCCCCCCTGCCCTGTCCTGGGAGCTACCCTTGGATATACCATGGAAGGGCTTCTTCTGGGCTCTTTCTTGTGCCCTCCCCAGCATCTTTACCTCCAGGCCCATACCCACTGTCCCCTGCTGCCTGGTGATGGCCTCTGCTGTTCCTCAGCCTGCTGTACTTGGTGGCCTCTGATCAGGACATTAGAGACCACAACTGGAGACCACCTGGAGCCAGACCTGAAACCCCCAGTCCAACTTCTGGAGTCAGAGAATCCCAAAGACAAAAAAATGGCAGCTCATGCTTATGTGGATGTTACTTCCTCCTCCTCCTCCTCTTGTTCCTATTCCTTCTCTTCTGAAGAGGAGGATTTGGGGAGTGATCTGAAGAAAGTGCTTCCTCAAAGGAAGATGGTGGACAGCACTGTCAATACTGACACCAGCCTTTTTGAGAAGCCCCTGAAACAGAAGGTCCTTAGCCAGCCTCGCTGGAAATACTGGAAGAGAAATGGCCTGGAACCCAGTCATAGAAAGGCAGTCACCCCTACGGGAGGTAAGACAGGGGAGGGCATGCTGGTAAATGTTTAACAACTGGTGGGGGGAGGAGCCAAGATGGAGGAGTAGAAAGATTCACATATGCTAGCTCCGAACCCACAGCCCATGGATTTCCTATAAAAAGAACTCTCAGCAAATTCTGGAGCAGTGGAAGCACATAGCAACAGAGTGAAGGAGATTTCCATTCCAGAGAGCCCTGAAAAACTGATCCCAAAGGTCCGGCGCACACCAGAAGGGAGCGGAGCTCAGCCCTGCCCTGGCCTTGCGGCCCCGAGAGAAGCAGATCAGAGCAGGCTTCAGGGACGGACTTCTCTGGTGGCCGCGAAGGTCCTTCCACCCACAGATGCCCAGGTCAGTGAGAGAGATTTCTGGGCTGGCCAAGAGGGGAGCGGGGTGTCTCCATAACTCAGGCCCCCTCGGGAGGTAGTGGTGGCCAGAGGCTCCCGGAGCAGGCAGGACCTCAGATCCACTACTGAAGGTCTCTGCATAAACCCCCTGAGGGAACTGAGCCTGGGAGGTGGCCCTGCCCCCACCTGAGCACCAGAACTTAAACTCCCATTGAATAGCAGCTGGCTGACCACTGAAAGCCCTGAGGCTGGGGAGCAGCATTTGAATCTCAGACCCCAAGCACTAGCTGGGCAGATCTAGGCGGGGGTGGACAGGAATCTCTGAAGTCAAGTAACTGGCTGAGAAAATGCCCAGAAAAGGGAAAAAAAAAAAGACCATAGAAGGTTACTTGCTTGGTGACCAGATGATTCCCCCCTTCCTTTCTGATGAGGAAGAACAATGCTTACCATC